>CAWUFW010009651.1:0-600000 GCA_963921515.1 Calotriton arnoldi | reverse complement strand
GGATGAAAGGCAGCCCTCAGTCTTATTTACATTTTCGCAATTTTTACAACTGCTTTGCTGGTATCTGAAGGGCAACGTGGCTTTTAAGTTCATTTGATGCCACATAGCAACAATGCACATAAATACACTCCACATCATACCACATAATTCTAATCAGCATAATTTCACTCAATGCCACACAATTCCACGCAACACAATTGCACTCCACAAGTTATCATTCCACACAATTCAGCAACACACCACATAATTCAACTCAACATTTACACAACACACCACATACACTCAATCCATACCACACACTACCACATCATGCCACAAAATTCAACTACACACCACATAATTAAACTGCACAACATACCACTACACAACACAAAATACCATTCCACATAATTACACTCCATGACACACAATCCCACTCCACATAATTCCAGTACACTCAAAACCACATCATTATTATCCACATAATTCCACTGCATACCTTGCCACATTATTCTACACCACACTATTCCACAATTAGCAATTCCAATCCAACCCACATAATTCCACTCCACATCACATACCTCCACTCCATTCTATAACACATGGGTAAAACACAATGTCATTTACAGTGCCAACAGCTCTAGCTCTTGCAAATGTGAGACCTATTGACATTGCCAATGCTTGTTTTTTTAGTGTTGTTGTTCTTTTTGACAGTTTTATATATTGTGAACTCAGCCCAAGGCAAAGGCTATTTAAGCGCAATTCATGAGCACCAATTATGAGCGTTATTCATGAGCACCAATTACAGTACACAAGATCAGATTTTTTTATTTAAGGGCCTGGGAGATGAAGTGACTGCCCAGAATCACAGGTTGTTGAGAGCAGACGCTGGGACTTAAACCTGATCCCCCATCTCTGCAACTCTGACCTTCAGGCCACATATGCCTATGCACATGCAAAACATGAAAGTGGGAGGATATTGTTCTTGGGAGGGACACTGGGGCCAAGGTGACAATAGCCTACAGCATGAACAATGGAACAACAGCAATGCCCCTTCCCTTACTAAATTACTCAACCCCTCCCAAACACTCCATTGCCTGAGCAACAGAACTGCCAGGCCACTTCATTACTAAATTACTAAAGCCCTCCCCAGCCCTCCACTGCCTCAGGGCAATGGTCTGTCAAGGGAGGGTATTTAAGCATAAAACGCCACTGCTGGGCCATCCATAGGGGCGGGGGCTAGGGCGAAGATGGCCTAAGTCCACAACATCACCTGTCCCCCACAGCAAGGCCCCAGCCCAAACCCCCCCTCCCCACCCACTGTGCACTGAATGAGAAGGCCCATGTGCGAGGTGTCAGATAAAAACACCTTTTCTGGTCTGCGTGGCCCCAGGGGGGGCCGAGGTGAGAATGGCTCAATGGCCTGAGCAACACCTGGCCCCCAGGGAGGCCGATTCTCATGCACCAATCACTCACTCTCCAGTCCAACATCAGGGCGATAGCTTGGCAAGGCAGGTGGTCAAAGAGAGGCCACAACTAATCATTGCCCAACAGCCATATCACACGGCCCCCCAGTGAGGCTGCTTTACTCTCCCTGTCCAGAACCCGCTGTGGGCTGGGAAAGAAGAAAATAAAACGGTCCACAGAGGGCATTGAAACACCAGCCCTTTGGCCAATGCCCGACTGCCCTCTGTGCCAATCCATCCCTGGATGAGAGTGATGCCTCTACCGGATTATCTGGTACTGTCGTGCTCGATGATTCTCTTGTATCCTGGAAATGGCATCATGGAGGAGAGGGTAAGGGTCTTCACCCAGCCTTATTTCAGTTATGTAGAGAAGCCCTGGTAATTGCGACTACTTCAATTCATGAGAGTGGGGTGGAAGTGCAAAAGAGAAGGGAAAGTTCTCTATTTAAGGAGGATATGTGGTACTAAGAGTAATAGAAGGAAAACGCTGTTGGTGTTGAATCACAGTGTTGCATAGGAAAGGTCAGGGATGGAGGAGAGAGAAGAAAGATTTGTGGATGAAGACAGTAGTAGCAGAGGATTCAGGTGGAAAGGTGAGGCAGACCTGGCAGAGGTGTCTGTGGTGGGAAACTTGTCATGGCAACTGAAGCACATGAAAGATTGCTGCGTCGTGGTGTGATGAATGAGGGTGCTCAGCAACATCCTGTAGGCTGACGATGTCCGATAGGTGCAGAGGTAAGGCCAAGGTTCCAGATCAGGGTGGAGTTTAACTGAGTACTACAGGATACACCCAGGGAGGGAGGTACACACAGTAAAGCAGCCAGGAGGATCCGACTTCATGAAATGAAAGCAAAGATGCCAAAGGCTGTGAGCCCCACCCAGTACCAGTGAAGGTGTAGTATTAGGAAGACAAAGGTTCCTGTCAGAAGGGAAAAAGGTTACTAGGAGCTATGATGTCCTCCCATGATCAGGAGAGGTTTGACCAGAGGAAAACAGCTCCAAGCCAGAAGGTAAATTCCATCAGAATCTATGAGGTCAGCCCAGGACCAGTTATGCAACCAAACAACAGATAAAATAAAGTTACTGGAATCTATGAGGTCCACCCAAGAGCTCTGAAGGTGCGACCAAAGAATGCAGCTGGCTAAATTAAATCAACATTACCAGAATCCATGAAATTCACTCAAGAGCAAGGGATGTACAACCAAAGGAAGATGCAAAAAAGTCAATGGGGCATATTAATGAAAGGGGCTGCATCGCTCTTGCATCACGCAACGTGGTGCAAGAGAGATACAAGTCTAAAATGTGACTTATGAAGCACGCAAGGCCACGTTGCGTGGCCCTGAGTGACTTCATAAATCTGGAGTAATGCAACTCAGCGCAAATCTCTGTTTTGCATTACTCTGCCCTAGTAAGGTGTTCCATGGGCGGTGAGTGGGTGTTCCCATGCAACTTCCATGCTTTTGACGCATTCCCAGAAATACCAAAAGTGGTAGACCTGGGAATGAGCCAAAAAGACATGCCTTCTCAGGGGAGGCGCAACGAGGAGAAATATCTTTATTTCTCCATGTTACTCAATGCATGCTGCATTCTGCAACACACATAGACAGAGGACTATGTCTCCCAGGATTGTTTTTGTGGAGGAAGGTGTCCTTTCCTACATAAAAACAATCCTGCATGCAACCGAGGCACCCTTGCACTAGGGTGCAAGGGTGCCTGTGTTGGCACTAGGCAACCAAAACAGTGCCAGCATAGGGACAAAGGCAGGAATGCACCGTATTCCTTTAAATACGGTGCATTCCTGTTCTTTTCCAGTCATGCAGCGCAGAGCAGCATGGTAACTTGCTGCCCTGGAGACATATTTATAAATATGCCCCAATATGTTTCTAGATTCGATGCAGTCCACCCATAAGTGGGAAAGATGTAGCGGGACTGGAAAACCAAATGTGACAGAATTGATGAGAAATTCCATGTTTAACGTTTAAAAAAAAAAAGTCTATTGTAAACGAAAATAGACCTCCATTCTACACCTTTTCTTCAAGGTAACATTGCTAAAAAAAACTTGTGGAAAAATGTTTGGACTTTGCCAGAGAAATTTTCACTGGAAACCAAGGCACACCTTGCCAGCTTTTTTGGAAAACAACAGCTACCATGGGACTACCCAGCCATTAAATGCGAACTTGTCAGACATAGACTTCAGATCATTTTTTCTCAAGAAAAATTCCCATTCTGAAGGTAAACACTTTCAGCAGGACCAATCATCAACTCGTATCTGACTCTGTTAACTCACAGGCCTGCCACAGAAGGTGTCTAGCGTCTCAGACAACAACATAGAGCACATTTGTCACTTTTTAATTTTAATTTTTTATTTTCCATTTTGCAGTGCTTGTTTATAGGTAATTTATGTTTTTTTTTTAATAACTTTTGATCCCTGTATTTGATAATTTGTGACATTTTTATAATTATTTTTAAATAAACTTTGCTTGCTCCTTCTTATTAATTTGTTTCTTAACTGTATTTGTGTTTCCCTTATATCGCTTAGATTCTCTCTGATGAAAGCCTTGCTGTCTATGCAAAGCTTCCAAAGGTGCCAGGGGTTACTTACAGAAAGGTGTCTCTTTATCTTGGCTGAAAGCCACCCACGCATGTGTTTTAAATACCACGTTGCGCCAGCCTGAAACTCCCTCTTCCTGTCTCTCACTGGCTGCAAGTTTCTCCTCTTCTAACTGTGAAATGGATTATTTTGTTTGAAATGAAGGTAAACAGAGGGTGCATCCCGGGGGAAGATGCGCAGCGGAATCCACTTCCGGGGGTGGCCTTCTCTTGCTGTTTGTTTTAAGGAGGGTACCTACCTGTTCGGACACCTTTTATCATACAACTCAGTCGGCATCCAAGTCCTGGGAAAGAAACCCCAAAGACTCAGGTTTTAAACCTTTGTGGACTAATTTTTAATTGAATGCTGAGTTGACAAAGTGCAGAAGCTTTTAAAGGGCCAAAAACATAATAAGATGGCGTTACATAAGGAGGCGAAGAGACAATATCTAACCATGCATAAAGATGGTATGTGTCTCTCACGTCTCTTCACTCAACGTCCAGGTGCAGCCATGTGACACCATAAGTGCTCATCCCTAGTGGACAACACAACATCAAAACACATCCCCCGTAGGCCTCTCAACCAACCCACACCCTCACAAAGACACCCCACAGAGAAACCTGACACCTGTCCACTACACAGCTTATCAAAAGTAGAAAGTGCTGGTGTAACTACAATGCAACACCATGCAATACAACACAGAACACTTGAACACAATACTATAAAACACATTAGAATCAGAAAACATGTTTACAGATATGGAATGAATTGAGATTAGAGTGATACCTGGAATGAAGACACTCTGGGTCCCATTTAGAGTTTGGCAGCGAGGGTACGCCATCGCAGAGGTGAAGGAGTGCCCGCTTCACCAAACTGAAGGTTTGCCCGCCTGATTTACAGACAGGGCCCGATTCACAAAGAGACTCCGCAGTTGTGACGGAAGCGCCATACTCGCGGCAGAAACTTCGCAATGAGAAAGTGCAGTGTGGACATTCCGTCACGACTGCGGAGGCTTTTTGTGAATCGGACCTTCAGTATGTCGACAGAGAAGACTACCCCATCTCCACCGCCTACATACCCCTGTGACGGCCCAAGAGAGGAAGGGCCGTCAGAGGTTTGGCCATGTGTCCGCCTGCCTGATTTAGAGTGGGTGGACACATGACCAGTTTTACTTTTACAAACCGCCACCTAAAACTTTTCAATGATTCCCACGCCATGGGAGAAAACCCATGGCGAAGGGGTCATTACTTTTTTATTTTCAAAAACAAAATCCTGCTTTGGGGTTACGTATTTGAAAATAAAAAAATATAAAAATGAAAGTTTCAGTGTGGCGCCGTCATGTTGACAGAGCACACGCCACACCTTCAGTGCATTTTCAGGAAGCGTCATCACGGCATTTCCTGTAAATGCTAGAGATGTCCTGTGGCCGGCGAACATCTCTAAATTTGGCGAGTGGAGTACCCTCACCATTGCAGGAGTAAAGTACTCTGCCATGGAGATTGTACTAACACCGTCCACCAAAGTCAAAATCACAAGTACATCGTGCAGTGTAAAACTCTAAGATCACACACAAAAGTTGTGTGTATGTCCACTGTTGCCCTCTGACATCAGAATGAGCCCCGTCAGGCTTACTCATTCAAATTCTGAGCTACTTGGAGCCGGAGCGGTGTTACCAAGTTAGGCCAATTGTGGATAAGTGTCTGCAGTCTCAAAAGGCATCGATGTCATTAACTGAAGACATCAAGGTGGTGTGGTGTTGACACCCACTCATGACCAGTGGGTCATAGACATGGGTGAGTGCATTAATAAATAAAAGATGGCGAATCTACACCCTCAGGACGCCACAAGAAATGAAATTAAATGTAAGGGTTTTGCTAAAAAAGTAATTGCTGCAACAGATCAACATAAAACTTCTCACATAGAAGGGGCACGATAGATATTGTTTAGGGCGTCACAGGAGAGACTGAGTGTCAGGAGCATGATCAATGCAAAAGAGCTGGGGAGGGCATGTCTCCACTTATTGTGGCATGGAAGGTCAATCAATTAATCAATCAATCATGTCACTTATAAAGCGCACTACATACCCGCGAGGGTCTCAAGGCGCTGGGGGAAGAGGGGGGTGGTGCTGCTACTGATCGAAGAGCCAGGTCTTGAGGAGTCTTCTGAAGGCCAGTAGGTCTTGGGTCTGTCGGAGGTTGGTGGGGAGGGTGTTCCAGGTCTTGGCGGCGAGGTGGGAGAAGGATCTGCCGCCGGCGGTCGTTTTCCGGATGCGGGGGACTGTGGCGAGGGCGAGGCTGGTCGAGCGGAGCTGGCGGGTGGGGGTGTAGAAGCTGAGTCGTCTGTTGAGGTAGGCTGGTCCGGAGTTGTGGAGTGCTTTGTGTGCGTGGGTGAGGAGCTTGAAGGTTATCCTCTTGTTGACAGGGAGCCAGTGCAGGTCTCTCAGGTGGGGTGTGATGTGGCTGCGTCGGGGGATGTCGAGGATAAGACGTGCAGAGGCGTTCTGGATGCGTTGCAGCCGTCTCAGGAGCTTAGCCGTCGTTCTTGCGTAGAGGGCGTTTCCGTAGTCCAGCCTGCTGGTGACGAGGGCCTGGGTGACTGTTTTTCTTGTTTCGGTGGGGATCCACTTGAAGATCCTGCGGAGCATTCGGAGGATGTTGAAGCAGGATGAGGAAACGGCGTTGACCTGCTTAGTCATGGAGAGGGTGGGGTCGAGGATGACCCCTAGGTTGCGTACGTGGTCGGTGGGTGGCGGGGCTGTTCCCAGTGATGTTGGCCACCAGGAGTCGTCCCAGGCTGAAGGGTTGGAACCAAGGATGAGGACCTCCGTCTTGTCCGAGTTCAGCTTCAGGCGGCTGGTCCTCATCCATTCGGCGACGGCCTTCATTCCTTCGTGGAGGTGGGCTTTGGCGGTGTGAGGGTCTTTGGTGAGGGAGAGGATCAGCTGGGTGTCGTCGGCGTAGGAGATGATGTTGAGGTTGTGCTGTCGGGCGACGGTGGCGAGGGTGCCATGTAGATGTTGAACAGCGTTGGGCTGAGGGAGGAGCCTTGGGGTACGCCGCAGATGATCTTGGTGGCCTTGGATCGGAAGGGGGCGAGGCGGACGCTTTGTGTTCTGCCGGAAAGGAAGGATGTGGTCCAGTCCAGGGCCTTCTCTTGGATCCCGGCGTCGTGAAGGCGTGTTCGTAGTGTGTGGTGGCAGACCGTGTCGAAGGCGGCTGATAGGTCCAGGAGGATGAGGGCTGCTGTTTCTCCGTTGTCTAGCAGGGTCCTGATGTCATCGGTGGCGGCGATGAGGGCGGTTTCGGTGCTGTGGTTGCTGCGGAAGCCGGACTGGGAAGAGTCCAGGATGTTGTTCTCCTCAAGGTAGCGGGTCAGTTGTTTGTTGATGATTTTCTCGGTGACCTTCGCGGGGAACGGGAGCAGAGAGATGGGTCGGAAGTTCTTGAGGTCCTTGGGGTCTGCCTTGGGTTTCTTGAGTAAGGCGGTGATCTCGGCGTGCTTCCAGCTTTCCGGGAAGGTTGCTGTCTCGAAGGAGATGTTGATTATTTTCCGGAGATGGGGCGCGATGGCTGTACTGGCTTTGTTGAAGATGTGGTGAGGGCACGGGTCTAGCGGTGAACTGGAGTGGATGGTGTTCATGATCTCGCTGGTGTCCTCGTCGTTGATGTTGGTCCAGGAGAGCAGGCGGTTGGTGGTTGTGGGGGCAGTGGTCTCGGTGGTTGCCGGGGCGGTCGTGGTGTTGAAGCTGTCGTGGATGTCGGCGATTTTGCAATGGAAGAAGGTGGCCAGTGAGTCTCACAGGTCTCGCGACGGCTGGATGTCGTTGGTGTTGGAGCTGGGGTTGGAGAGTTCCTTCACGATGTTGAAGAGCTCTTTGCTGTTGTGTGCGTTGTTGTCTAGGCGGTCTTTGAGTGAGGCCCTTTTGGCGGATCTGATGAGGTGATGGTGACTGCGTGTGGCGCTCTTGTGGGCGGCGTAGCTGTCCGCTGTCCGTTCGTGGAGCCAGATCTTCTCCAGTTTTCGGCATGTTCGTTTGGAGGCCTGGAGGTCTTCGGTGAACCAGGTGGCTTTCTTGCTGGTGTGGCTGTTGGGCAGATTCTTGAGCGGGGCGAGGGTGTTGGCGCAGTCATCGATCCACTGTCTGAGGTTGCGGGCGGCGGTGTCGGGGTCGGAGGGTTCGGCGGGTGGGCTCAGGGCGAGGGTTGTGGTTAGCTGGTCTTCCGTGACTCTGCTCCAGCAGCGGCGAGGCATTTGTTCGGTGCGGTGGTGCGTGGTGGGCTTCCTGTAGGTGAAGTGGATGCAGTGGTGGTCAGTCCAGTGGGGTTCGGAGGTGTGGTTGAAGGAGACGTGTGGGCTTGCGGAAAAGATGGAGTCGAGCGTGTGGCCGGCGGCGTGGGTGGGTGTAGTCACGAGCTGTCTGAGTCCGAGGGTGGCGAGGTTGTCGATCAGGGTGGTGGAGTTGGTGTCCTTGTTGTTCTCGAGGTGGAAGTTCAGGTCCCCGAGGAGGATGTAGTCCGTGGAGGCGATGGCGTGTGTGCTGACGAAGTCAGCGATGGAATCGCTGAACTGTGGTCGGGGTCCGGGGGTCTGTAGATGAGGGTTCCTCTGAGGGTGGTGTTGGGATCAGTGTGGATCTGGAAGTGCATGTGTTCGGCGGTGCTGAGGGTGTCGTCGGTGTTGGTTGAGACTCTGAGGGTGTTCCTGTGGACGATGGCGATGCCTCCTCCGACTCCGTTGGTGCGGTCCCTGCGGGTGATCTTGTATCCGTCCGGGATGGCAATGGCGATGTCGGGGGCTGAAGCGGGATTCAGCCAGGTCTCCGTCAGGAATGCGACGTCTGGGGAGGTTGAGTCGAGAAGGTCCCAGAGTTCGATGGCGTTTGCGGGCGGAGCGGGTGTTGAGGAGGATGCATCTGAGGTAGTTGGGTTCTTTCCTGGGCGGTGGTTTGGCGGGGCGGGTGCTGGCGAAGCTGCAGTTCCGGCAGGTGAAGGGCCCTTGGGTGCGCTTCGGGGTGGCCTGGTAGCAGACGTGATCTTTTCCGGGGTTGAGTGCGTGGAGGGTGCTGGCGTCGTATCGGCGTCTGTTGATGTGGCGGGCGCGGGGGATGCCCGGACCAGGGGGTCTGGCGCTGGGCTCGGTCACGGCGCGGACGGGCGCAGACGGGCTTGCCTTAGGCGTGCCTTCGGCGCGCCAGCGGCGTGCCCGCTGCGCACGTCCGCTGCGCGGCCGCACAGCGGCCGCCATAAATGGGGAGGTGGGAGGGAGGAGCAGGGAATGGGGCAGCGAATGGGCAGTGAGGGGGCGGGGCCGCAGGGGCGCAGCGGCGGGAAACAGGCACAGAAGGGAAAACGAGCACAATCAGGGTATCAAGGGGGCACAGAAAGGGAAAAAAAACGAGCACAATTAGGGGCAGCAAGGGGGCACAGAAAGGAAAAAACTAGCACAATGAGGGGCAGCAGGGGGGCACAGAAAGGAAAAGCGAGCACAATCAGGGGCAGCAAGGGGGCACAGAAAGGAAAAACGAGCACAATCAGGGGCAGCAAGGGGGCACAGAAAGGAAAAAGCGAGCACAATCAGGGGCAGCAAGGGGGCACAGAAAGGAAAAACGAGCACAATCAGGGGCAGCAAGGGGGCACAGAAAGGAAAAAACGAGCACAATCAGGGGCAGCAAGGGGGGCACAGAAAGGAAAAAACGAGCACAATCAGGGGCAGCAAGGGGGCACAGAAAGGGAAAAAACTAGCACAATCAGGGGCAGCAAGGGGGCACAGAAAGGAAAAAACTAGCACAATGAGGGGCAGCAAGGGGGCACAGAAAGGAAAAACGAGCACAATCAGGGGCAGCAAGGGGGCACAGAAAGGAAAAACGAGCACAATCAGGGGCAGCAAGGGGGCACAGAAAGGAAAAAGCGAGCACAATCAGGGGCAGCAAGGGGGGCACAGAAAGGAAAAAACGAGCACAATCAGGGGCAGCAAGGGGGCACAGAAAGGAAAAACGAGCACAATCAGGGGCAGCAGCAGGGCACACAGACGGAGCTGTGTGGTGGGGGAGCGACCTACCAGTCAAGGTCAGGGGTCGCTCTCTTCACCACGCAGCGGCCGCCATAAATGGGGAGGTGGGAAGGAGGAGCAGGGAATGGGGCAGCGAATGGGCAGTGAGGGGGTGGGGCCGCAGGGGCGCAGCGGCGGGAAACAGGCACAGAAGGGAAAACGAGCACAATCAGGGCATCAAGGGGGCACAGAAAGGGAAAAAAAACGAGCACAATCAGGGGCAGCAAGGGGGCACAGAAAGGAAAAAACTAGCACAATGAGGGGCAGCAGGGGGGCACAGAAAGGAAAAACGAGCACAATCAGGGGCAGCAAGGGGGCACAGAAAGGAAAAACGAGCACAATCAGGGGCAGCAAGGGGGGCACAGAAAGGAAAAAACGAACACAATCAGGGGCAGCAAGGGGGGCACAGAAAGGAAAAAACGAGCACAATCAGGGGCAGCAAGGGGGCACAGAAAGGAAAAACGAGCACAATCAGGGGCAGCAAGGGGGCACAGAAAGGAAAAAACGAGCACAATCAGGGGCAGCAAGGGGGCACAGAAAGGAAAAAACTAGCACAATGAGGGGCAGCAAGGGTGCACAGAAAGGAAAAACGAGCACAATCAGGGGCAGCAAGGGGGCACAGAAAGGAAAAACGAGCACAATCAGGGGCAGCAAGGGGGCACAGAAAGGAAAAAACGAGCACAATCATGGGGCAGCAAGGGGGGCACAGAAAGGAAAAAACGAGCACAATCAGGGGCAGCAAGGGGGCACAGAAAGGAAAAACGAGCACAATCAGGGGCAGCAGCAGGGCACACAGACGGAGCTGTGTGGTGGGGAGCGACCTACCAGTCAAGGTCAGGGGTCGCTCTCTTCACCACGCAGCGGCCGCCATAAATGGGGAGGTGGGAGGGAGGAGCAGGGAATGGGGCAGCGAATGGGCAGTGAGGGGCGGGGCCGCAGGCGCAGCGGCGGGAAACAGGCACAGAAGGGAAAACGAGCACAATCAGGGCATCAAGGGGGCACAGAAAGGGAAAAAAACGAGCACAATCAGGGGCAGCAAGGGGGCACAGAAAGAAAAAAACTAGCACAATGAGGGGCAGCAAGGGGGGCACAGAAAGGAAAAAACGAGCACAATCAGGGGCAGCAAGGGGGCACAGAAAGGAAAAAACGAGCACAATCAGGGGCAGCAAGGGGGCACAGAAAGGAAAAAACGAGCACAATCAGGGGCAGCAAGGGGGCACAGAAAGGGGAAAAAAACGAGCACAATCAGGGGCAGCAAGGGGGGCACAGAAAGGAAAAAACGAGCACAATCAGGGGCAGCAAGGGGGCACAGAAAGGGGAAAAAAACTAGCACAATCAGGGGCAGCAAGGGGGCACAGAAAGGAAAAAAACTAGCACAATGAGGGGCAGCAAGGGGGCACAGAAAGGAAAAACGAGCACAATCAGGGGCAGCAAGGGGGGCACAGAAAGGAAAAACGAGCACAATCAGGGGCAGCAAGGGGGCACAGAAAGGAAAAAACGAGCACAATCAGGGGCAGCAAGGGGGGCACAGAAAGGAAAAAACGAGCACAATCAGGGGCAGCAAGGGGGCACAGAAAGGAAAAACGAGCACAATCAGGGGCAGCAGCAGGGCACACAGACGGAGCTGTGTGGTGGGGGAGCGACCTACCAGTCAAGGTCAAGGTCAGGGGTCGCTATGGTGGCCAGGTGAATAACAAGGCCATTTTTTTAAATCTTTAGTCATAGTGGCAATTAATTACGTGACTTGCGGCATCTTATGTGACGCCATGCGTGCTGTGAATTGTGTGTGTGCCCTTTTTTGCAATTAAATTTGTTTTAGTATTTCACAAACGGGCTCTAAGTCATCAACATGAGTAACTCCTAAGAGAAATTTGAAATAAAATATAACACAAAATGTAATAACGTTGTAAAATGGCACATCTTGAGAGGAAAGGCCTCGTGAGATGATTGGTGAGCGGGCGGGCCTTAGTGCATATGAATGTGACCTGCCCCTTAAGGAGCTGCAGCAGTCAAGTTGAAGAAATCAGGCTTTCGTAAATCTTTCTGATATATCTGAATGAAATGTTTGCCCAAAAGACCAAAATCTTGGGCTTCTCCCAGAGTAGATGTCAGCGGCGGCTCCTCCGCTGTGGCGGAGGAGCGTCGCCCCCCCTGTCAGCAGCCCAAAAAACGAAAAAATTAAACGATAATAAACCCTTCTTTATTATCGTTTTATTTTTGCTCTCGGAGACGAAGTTTGCGGGCGGGGCCAGGGGATGACAGGCACTAGGGGGAGTGGTTGCACTGCTCTCAGTGGCATGATGGTTTGGCCGACCATCTCAGGACAGCCAAACCGTCACGCGCACTGCAGCTCTCTCCAATCCGAGCAGCGGCACCGGAATGGAGAGTGCAGGCACAGGCTCCCAGTCTAACTGGGATCGCAAATCGAGGGCTCTCAGGCCAATCCTGATGCTGCTCTCATGCATGAAAGCAGCGTCAGGATTGGCTGCAATGGAGTCTGGGAGCCTGTGCCTGCAGTGGAGAGGGGCGCGATGCGGCAGGTAAGTGTTTTTTTGTTTTTTCTTTGTTTGTCTCGCCATCCACCCCCCCTCGCCTCCCTCCCACCTCACCACTCTATCAAGACACCGGCCGCTACTGGTAGATGTGAAAAATGTATCAACCTCCTTAGAGTGGTACCTAGAATGAGGACACTGTTTCTCTGCTGCACATTTGTATTTGGCTAATCAAGGCCTTTTTGGACTCTTGGTCACCCCAATAGAAAGAGGAAACTCATCCTTCCTTGCATTACCGGTTTTCTGCTCTTCATCAAGATGTGTTCCAATGTTTTCAGTGACTATATCTGTGCATATGTGCAGTCAGCATCCATCAGACGTTTGGAAAGCCAGCAATAGCTTATATGTTTACTTTCAGTCAACTGTTTTTGCTGCAGTCATTTAATAAGGTGATCTCATGGTAAACATTTGGTATATTAACACCACTAAACCTGATGCACTAGGAGGTAAAAATATGGTTGTGGAAAAACAAGAAAAACATACAGTAATATAGCGCCGAGAAAACATTTACCAGGAAATGAGTAGCTATTGCTATGTTAGTTAATAATACCGCAGAGCTTGTGTCTCGAGGTCGTACATGTTCTCCATCAAGATGTCCAACACCCTTAAAAGTCTATCATTTTCTTACTGCATGATGTGTCCTTCGGTGAGGAGTAAGCTGTTCCCAGATGAGCACGTACTCCTGTCATTGCTAATGACCGATTGCACTATGGAATATCGGTGCTAAAATATCGCAGTGCACTAATATTATAACCAGAGTATATATATATATATATATATATATATATATATATATATATATATCAATGATTCAATCCAACAAGATCAGGAAAGAGGCGGCACAACCATCCGTGAATCAGGTAATTTATTCAGCCACAACAACGCGTTTCAGATATGTACACATACATACATACATATATATATACATTTATGTGTATGTATATATATATATTTATATATATATATGTCCTTCGATAGTGTCCATGATACTTGGTGCCATCAAAATTCCTACCTCAATATTCCGGGGCAAACCTTGATGCCCTGCTGACTATCGCCTTACGTAGCATGCAGCAGCAGATAAAGTGTGCCAAGCGTTTAATGCTGCATTTTCATTTCTCTTACCATTGTGTTATCTCTACATTCGATTATTTACCCTTCTGCTGAATTTAGCAGCATAATCCCTTGTCATACACACAAACATGTTTTTTTTATTTTTGATTATGGTATACGGTGGTCTTTACTTGCATTTTTTATTGGTTCTTTTTTTGCTTTTGCATACACTCTGCATTTGTTTTGTTATGGTTTATCGTTCCATTTTCACACCAATTTCATCTTTTCAATGGCGCTCTTGTGCTGGCTACCCTTTACCAATACACTGAAAATTAGCCATAAATGCAGTTTTAATCAGGACAATACACTAGCCAGCAGGGCTATTTTTGGATTTATTTCAGTGTGTGCCCCTGAATAGGGCCATTAATTGATTTGCACTAAAAGACAGGTTTCTGATTGGGTTTCTGCCCAAAGCCTGCAACGCAGCGTGGTTTCACTACGAATGAATGTGTCGCGTCAGCCCCCTCGTCTGATTATTCAAACTGAGCTGCCTGCCTTTATTTGACTGTCCCCAAACCTGTCCTGAGTCACCAACACACTAATTGCTTCCGCTGCCTGACTTGGAGGCGTGGGCCTCTCCCGCCATTTCCTCCTTCCGCCATCACGCTGCATCACGTCAGACCTGGTCGCGCCCGGTTGAACGTGAGGCGCGCTGCGTCCTGATACAGGGCAAGTAAACGCAACATGACAATGGGACAGCCAAATGCCAGGGCAGCTGAGGGAGAAGCACAGTTTACGCTCAGCTCAGATGCCCCTGGGCACTGTGGACAACAGGTCCCTAATTAAGAGGACGCGCTATGCTCAAGCGCAGCGTGCAGCGAAAGGCCTCAGCGCTGCTTGCCCATACCGACCAGTCAACCCTGTGGTTCACTGGCTGCCCACGTTATTCTTGGGCAGCTTGGCACATTGGCTTAATGAGGGCTCGGTGCTAGCTTGCCAGGCTGACTCCGACTCGTCTCTGCCGCGCCTGCCTTCCTCCTTTCTTCCTCTTCTTAAATTGGCCTGGGTGCTCACTCAGCCAAAAGGAGAAAGGCGAATGATTAGGCAGCTAGTTGATGGCAAATCTGGGGACCGTCCTTTCAAAGCCCAGCATCATATGCATACATCATGACAACATGTCAGACTCCCTTTGGTCATAGGCCGTGTGCTCTGAAGCCGCTCAGGGATGCACGCCTCCTCGCAACCCCTATTTGAGAGATGGGAGAGAATTGTCTTAATGCCTTTTCCTCCAGCTTCACAATTCTTTTGTCCAAATACATTAAACTGGGTACCAGGAACGCGCCCTGCTTGCGTGGATACAAAATGTCCCTAGTTTTATATTAAAACTGAAAGTTGCGTTCAAAAACATTGGACAGTGGCTTTTTTTATAGCCTGGTACATCTAATAATGTTTAACTTATGTAAATCGATTGCACAATCAGTCTTTAATGGGGACAGATGACTGCTCACCTGATATAGCATCCTTGTGTATTGCATTTTCAATGCCTTTTGGGGATTTAACTTTAGGACATGCTCAGGAATGCATTGTGGGACACTGTATCCTCTTGAGCCAGTGATTGCATGTTTCCTCTCTGTACTTTCTTTGCAATCTACCCTAAAAGTTTTACATGTTGTGCTGAATTTATTCTGCAAGAGTAAAGACCACTTTCAATTCGTCCTAACAACCTGGAAGACGTAGTGAGTTAGAGAGCCGAGCTGTCACTGTAAAACTCCCACTGGCGGGTGTTGTTGGTCACTTGTAGTGAGCGGAAGGAGTTGCAGGACGTCATGGACTGATCTCTAGGGCAAACGCACGAATGCACGTCACGCCACTCCGGATTTCACCATTTTACAGAGGGGCATCAAAAGCCAAATGACCCTGACAAGGGGTGGGCAGAGAGCAAGAGGTAGAACCTGGGAGTATACGAATATGTGTTAAACAAACTGCAATGAATCAAGGACATTGTAGTAGGACTTTTTGTGCATCTTCAGGTAAGAACGAATTTAGCTCCACCCTCTCTGCACTGGTCTTCTGCACCCAGGAGAATCGCATTTCAAGGGTCTCGGCACTGCCTACTGAACTCCAGATGAAATCGGAATTTGCTCCCCCCTAAAGAAACTACAGGACTGTCGTCCTAGGCACAGCCTTCCCTCAAAGGCTGTTCTCCATTTTGAAATCCCACTCTTTAATTGAACCCCACTCAGAGGCATAACTTTCTGTGTAAAAACTGCATAACTGTTGAATTAACTTTAAGACTGTATCAGAAATTGTAATAGTCATCCAACCGCATGGAGAGTTCTCAAAAAGTATGGTCATAGAATATAGCTAACACGTTTCACTCAGCATGAAGCGACATAAGCTTCTTCAGGGCTATTCAGAAAGGGTGTAAGATACTTTAGACAGGAAGTTATCATTCCAGGTATTGTCGAAAAATTGCCTCAGTTTAATGCCGTCTAGTGTGGTCGCAGTTAGTGAACAAAAGGATTTACTTTTCTTAAAACGCAGTTCATTTGGCTATATATTCATAATCACTGCAAAAAGTGGTTGCATAAGCCAAGCAGTGCTGCAGCCGCGATCTCAGAAAGCTCTTCTACATCACGTGCCTTGAAAATACATATCTTCAAGGTAGGGCACTGTGCAGTAAATCTATACTTACCTATATGCCTGCCTTCATGATATTATGTAGTGATATTCTGGCTACAATATATTTGTACGGCGATATTTAAAGCACAATCTTCTTGTACAATAGGTATGGTGTTGGCAGGTTGGGCGGCCACTCACTCCATGTCTTCAGGGCCACTGGTTCCGAATCTGGACTGTTTCATCAATGGAGGCAAGCAAAACTATAACATACAGAATACATACATTGTCCCATGAAAGCCCAGGCCTGAACAGTCTCCAGGTGGCCATGAGTGCAGGTGGCCCCCTAGTGGTAAGGGACATGTGGTGTACATCGGCTTATTTTACCACAGAGACTATATAACATTTTCAGGAAGGGGTACAGCCTACTCCAAAAGAGAGAACTTATGCCATAGCAGCTCACCTGGGGTATGTATAAACAGTGGCCATCTAGGGATCAGTACATATTACTTTATCATCTAAGGTGGCTTCAGATATTTAAATGAACCAGTTGATTTCACTCACAGTCTTCTCTGAAGGATCTTAATTCTTCTAACTCTTCTGGAGGGAGGACACTTCACTCTTTAGGTGTTGAAAGGTCTTTACAGTAGTATAGAAGCAGCTGCAGTGTTTAGACCATGTAGAAAACTGTTCATCAATTTTGGTTCATTAACCAAGGGAAAATCCGCTTTCAGGCATGATATTGTCAGGTGGATTGTGGTATGTAAAATATTAGCAAAGCAATGTTTGAAAAAATATAAGATCAAAGCATGTTTCATTGGAAAAAATATTGCCAAAATAATATTTATTTTCCCATGTGCATGTATTGTGTTACATAAATTAAATTAGGCATAATAATATATAACAGAAGCCGGGTTAAGAAACAGAATGACAAGCATTTCTGCGATATGGTATGAGGTAGTTTGGGGACAGTGCATTCCCATATATATGCATGTGTGAATTACAAATAGGTTCATGTTAAAGGGTACGCTGTTTGGGTGCATCTTGTAGTACAGAGACAGTGTGAGGTGTTTGGGGGTATGGATGTATTGCCCCATTGTTTGAGGTCTCTTGGACAGCGCCAGGTGTGGGGTTAGACATAAGGTACGAGAGTGAGTCAACTTTTCTCACTTCACTGTCAGCAGACCTTTAGTTGGAAAGGATATATGCTATTCCACAAAAGAGAAAGTCTGCTCTCACATTATTGATGGATTGGCCTCCGGAAAATACTTGAAAGGCTGCAACTTGGAGATCAGTGCATACTGTTGTTAAATGTTCTAGGTTCGGATTCTAGGGTTCTGTGCATACTCTTCTGACGGGGCTTTGATGTGCATATTCTTCTCGCCATTGCTATTGCTTTGGACTCCTGTCAAAGCATATTCCCTCTTTAAAAGATTACATGCTGGAGACGTAGAAGTTACTTACCTGTAACTTTAATTCATCTGGATTGATCTGGTTCGTAGAGTTGAAAGGTCGGTGGACCCATTCCATTGTAATGTCATCTCAGTGAGTGGTATGTGCTCCTGATGAATGCCAGAAGGTACACATGATTGCTCTTAGAACATTCCTTCCATTTCTTAAAGCTAGGAGACAAGGGAGGAATCATATTCAATCAATTGAAGATTCTAATTGTAGAGAAAGTCTTACGGGTTGGTAACCTCTTTACATTTGATATATTTTAGTAGGTGGGTGGACAAAATATCGAAAGCACAAATATCGTCGGACACAATATCGTGTCAAAAATATCGAGGACAAGAATATCGTGAAGGTCATTGCTTATGGGTAAGTAAAGTTTTACTATATATAACTCCACATATATGTACTTTGACGATATATATATCTTCAAGGTACGTAGATCTGGAGTTAAGAATAGTAAATTTATACCTATCTATTTGCACTTACCTACTCGATATTCTTGTCCTCGATATTTTGGACACGATATTCTGTCCACACGATATTTTTTGTTCGATATTCTGTCAGTGAACCATTTTAGTAGATAGATAGGCATCCCTAATTAAGCCGCACAATTATAACAAGTCTGGAACTCCAATTTCAGTGCAAGATTTTCCAAACATTTTAGTTCATTAAAATCATAATGCAGATCATAAAAATATGATGAATACATGTTGTTTGAAGGTTGTCATTATTTGCATACTATAGCCTCAGAGCCCGACATAGCAGGCTCTACCGGCCATTAAAGGCCCGCTCCAGTGTTTCGGCTCGGGCCTTTAACAAGGGAGGGGGCCAATAACGCCTGGTAGAGCGTGCCACGGAGGGCTCTAACGCTATTAGAACATTCCGCCCCTAGAGGGCAGAATGTTCTAATTTGTAAAACAAACGCCTCGTGGAGACCGAGAGGGTTGAAATCTCCTCTGGCTCTGCGAGGCCTTTGTTTCACATTGGAATGTTGATGCACCAGGCTTCTACCGGCCATTAGAGCGCTCAACATTCCATTGTTCTAATATGTATTGGACTTTTTTGTGCATGTTACTATTAATGCAGCCATATCCCATTTCCAGCACACACCAGACAGTGTCTTCCTCAACTCGAAGAACACAGCAGTCAGACCTAGGCAGAAGATTGTATTGGAAAGAGGAGATATCTATGGCACCTTGGAGCACTTGACCCGTAAGCCTATGTAATTGTTTAAACCTTTTTCCTATCTAGATTTTATATTAATTATGCCCACCTGAGACAATTCACTATTTCTATCTAGCATGAAGGTCACCAGGGGGATTGGATAGTGCAAGCCTTCTTCTTAAGGAAGAGGTGTGTTTGTTGTGAAACACTTACTCAAGAGCCAGAGCTGCACAGATAGAATATATGTTCATGATGAAAGCAGACCAGGTCCTCCTAGCAATAGGTTTTACTTTAATTGTGCTACATAACATAGGAAACAGCCTTATCAGAAGCAGAAATTATTACTTATTTTTGGAAGTCGGGTTCTGTTCGTGATATTTATCTGGATTATAATCCTTCTACTCATATCTGTGTTCTAAGAAATGTTATCAGTAGTTTCTAAACTATAAGCCAGAGTTAAAGTAAGTATTCACATGACAAATTCACATCTTTCACAGGTTGTGTGAAAAAGCATTAGTGAAGTCCTCTTTACTCCTGATCTGAAATAGTGAATGTCACTGGTTTAGCTTTATATCTCATGGGGAACCAAGGTCCAGATGAACAAAGAGACAGGTCACAAACAGAAGTTGCAAACTGTGATTCGAGTATATGTGACTTGCCTCTGATTTTGCAAAGTAACTTATCAAGTAATAGGTCACGGTGCAAAATCTCCAGTCATAGAGGGTCACAGAGCAACTTATCTAATGAATATTAATTAGGCAGGTCACTATTTACAACCCCTAATGATTGGCTACAAATACAGGGATGGTGGCCTGCAAGGAACAGTAGACCACCATCCCTGTGTTTGAAGTCTCTAACAGGAAACGTTTTTGAAAGTAAGTCATGTTCTTTAAAGGAACTGGTGCTGCTCTAAAAAACTCCTATTTGGAGTGACTTTGGAGGAAGCAGTGTTTGCCCCTCAGCCCCTGAAGTCACCTGATATGATTCCCTAAATGGAAGCAGTGCAACAGGTAGAGTTCCCCTTTGTGGGTCTGTTACCTCTTCCTTTGAGGAGGCTGTAACTTTTCAATGGTTTGTGACTGCAGCTGCATTTGCAAACTATTGATACAACTCATTGTGATTTGTAATTAGGAGGGGGCACCACATTCACGTCCCTTTGTTGAGATCTGGGATGAGATGATAAACCCCTCTTGCAAGTCGGAAAGCCTTTTTCCGAATTGCAAATGGGGTTTACTGAATACTGAAATGAGAGCAGCTAATGGACTGAGGTCCACATGCAGTCACTTAAAAATGAATGCACACCAATAAATGACAGCGTCATTCTTCCAGAACATTCTTGCTCCAACGCCGAGCTCAGGCAGCAGAGATGTAGTGAGAGATCCTTCTCTGTTCAAACCGTAATGTGATGGAATAAGAGGTTTCTTGCAATTCAGCGGAGAGGAGACCATATGTCTCTCAGTTGGCAAAGCTCAACCTGATCTATTATTCTTTTATGATATTACAGTGTCGAATCTTTAACGCCAAAAAGCATCGGGTGACCATAGACCAAGCCTTGGTCTTGGTTTTTAAAACATTTCACAAGATTGGAGCCCCCTACCTTAGGGAAAGATTTCAACCTTATATTCCACAGCGCACCCTGAGATCTTCTTCTCAGCTTCTGATCTCAGCTCCGAAGGTTCTGCTCTCCCGGGTAGGGGGTAGATCTTTCCAAGCAGTGGCTTCTCGGCTGTGGAATAGCCTACCCTTCTCTCTTAGACAGATCCCGGACCTACTTACTTTTAGGAGGAGTCCAAAAACAAGGCTCTTTCAGCTGTAAGCTTCGCTGTAGTGGAATGCTTTGTCTGATGTTATGTGGTCTCTGTTCCTAAGCGCCGGGACACTCCAGGGAGTAGCCGTGCGCTCTATAAATATTAGATAACATAACATAACAACAGAGTGTTCCGTAAATGCTCAAAAACATAACGTAAAAGAGCACAACATAATATGTGATAAAATAACATAACATATCATTACATAACATACTAACACACAGTTAAGCTTGTTTGCAAGATTTCTCACACAACTATAAACAATTATTTTTAAAAAATTTAAATAAAAATTAAATAGCTTGCATGATGATAACCTAATGCCTGGACGTTGTCCCATATTACAATCCTGGATTTTGATTGTGGTGAACTAGCAAAAATAAATGTATGCATGTACGTATGTGGGATTTGTATAGTGTGAGTCTAGCCTAAAGGCAGTGGAGCTGTATAGAGGGTCAGAGGTAACGACACAGTCATCATGTGATCGGAGGGGTACATGGTTTCCTGGTTTCTGAAAGTGGAAGTGGTCTGTTACTGCATTGTGATGTAGGGTTCTTTAGAGAGGTGAGTCTTCAACTCTTTCCTGAATTGGAGCAGGGTCGTGGTGGTCCTGAGGGAAGCAGGGATGGTTCCCTCCCAAACCCTCTTTGCATAGATTGAAAAGGCCTGTTGCCTTGCTGTCCCTATGACACACAGCTCATATCAATGAAAAACAGCTTGATATCAAACTTAGGGCCAAATTAATCAAGGTTTTGCGTCGCCCTTGCGCCATGCAAGGGGGCGCAAGGGGGAAGCAAAACCTAAGTGAGATTTATCAAGCCACTCAAGGCCACCTTGCATGGCCCTGAGTGGCTTGATGAATCTAAAGTAACGCAACGCAGCGCAGATCACTGCCTTGCTTTACTCTGCCCCAGAGAGGCGTTCCATGGGTGGAGCGTGGGAGTTCCATGGGTGGAGCGTGGGAGTTCCATGGGTGGAGCGTGGGAGTTCCATGGGTGGAGCGTGGGAGTTCCCACACATCCACCCATGGATTTCCATGCATTCCCAGATTTTCCATTAGTGGCAGACCTGGGAATGTATCAAAATGCTATGCGTCCCCAGATGAGGCATAACGAGGAGAAATATCTTTATTTTTCCTCGGTTTTTTTCTCTTTCTACATGTTCTGTATTTAGCAGCACACGTAGAAAGAGTAAAATGCCTCTGAGGATTGTTTTTGTGTAGGAAGGTGTCCCTTCCTGCACAAAAACAATCCTGCCTACAACGCAGGCACCCTAACATCATGATGCAAGGGGGCCTGCGCTTGCGCTAGGCAACCAAAAGTGCACCAGCACCAAGAAACAACAGGAACGCGCTGTATAATGTTAAGTATGGTGCAATCCTTCCCTTTTGCGCAGCGCAGCAAAGTGAGTTGCTGCGTTGCGCTGCGTGAAAAAAATTATAAATATGGACCTTAGTATTCAACTACTAATCTTTAGAAAAACTCTAGGTGCTTCGTGAAGAGTCCCTGAGTGCTATCGAGACATTCCTTTAATTACAACACTGAAGCAGTGATGGAAGGAGGTAGTGAGTGGCAGTTCTGTGATACTGTTTCAGCATCAATAATACAGCCAATGGCTTGGGTTTCTGTATTCTAATGGTCCCATAGCATACCACACTTTCTTCACATTGGCCACCAGCTACCCCTCTGACGTAAATCACGTTTGATGGAGTTGTATTACTCAATTTGAGAATTCCCAAAGGTTCTGGAAAAAATGTTACTGTACATTTTGTGATCTTAATTCATAAGAAAAGTGGAATTGCACAAATGATAACACTGGGTTATTATTCCAGTGCCCTACAGAGAGCTCTATTTTGAGGGCACCAAGGCGCAGAGCAGCAGGCCACCAGGAGCCTTAAAATGGCCATTTAAATTTGATCCTGAGTTTTGGAGGATGCCACATCTTACTTTATTCTGTGACAAGCCACCGAGCAGGGTGGCCTTGTAGACCAGGGCCAGGAGGACCCAGAACAGCACCCTGCTGAACTAGGCTTTTGAAGAGAATCCTAGCTGAGTGATGCTCCCACGAACATACATATAATCATGTGAATATCTCTTCCCGGCTTAAACCCCCAGCCTCCTGCTGTACGTCTGGCACAGTTGTAATATTGACGTTTTATTTTATTAATGCGCATTTCATCGAGCCACGTGTCAGTCTAATGTCAACCTATGTAAAGCGCTCTATCACCACTTTGCTCTGGTTTGCGCTATAAAAAAAAGCGGCTAATAAATAAATAAATATCAGTGCGAGCTGGGAGCTGTTCGACGAGGAGGTGACATGATGATTATGCGGAGAAAGCATTCAATTATCACGCAGGTTCTTTTACGAGGCAGATTTTACTGAAATTTCCAGGTAATACAATTGTCTTTTTTTAGCTCGGTGGCAAAACGTAAGGAAAACTGCCCTTTTTGTTAATTTGAAAATGCTTAATATTTTAATTTTCTTAATTATTAAATAAACACCTCCCCTGTGTCCAAAAAGCTGCGATTTGCGGGTAGTGTTCATTTGTTTACAAGTTACACCTATGAGCAGTTCACGCCTTATGTTTTTGCACGGGGTCCTTTTTTAAAAGAAAATGTTTTGCTCATGCTTGTTGCGAGGCTGCTGGCATGACTGCATTACAAAGTATGAATTTGTGCTTGCTTTCGATTTAATATTCAGGAAAGGAGAAACCAGGCGGCTTGATAAATATATGTATTTCCACCAACTCGGAGGTTCAACGATGTTGGTAAGTTTTTTAATAAGCAGGTCACGTTCACAACCCACCGTTTTATTAACATTTTTCCTCCAGTTCCAACTGCTGTTTGTAAGAGCACTTGGGCCCACTTTTTGGGGCAGATTTACAAGGCACTTGCGACGCATTTGCGCCGCCGCTGAGTCACTTCTGTGACGCAGCGGCGGTGTAAAGCAAGCGCCATGCTGCGACGGATTTACAACGTGACGCATCTAGTGAGATGCGTCACCCCGTAAACCCCTACGCCACATTATACCTGCGTCAGGTATAATGTGGGCGTACCGTCGCAGTGTGGGCGGTCCGTCGCAGGAAAGCCTCGGAAAAGTGCCTGAGTGAAATCTATAAGATTTCACTCAGTCACTTTTCCGACGCCGCTGCGTCAAAACTTTGCGCCTGCTTGAAGCAGGCGTAAGGCATGACGCAACATGTTAGAGATAGGCCGGGTTGGAACAGTGCTGGAGTTGCGTCGCGCCCCCGACACGACTCTAGCACTGCGCCAACCTTACGCCGGCAGATACAACACGCATCTGCCTATCCGTGCGCCACGGCGCGCCGCATTGTAAATGCGGCGCATCCGTGGTGGCGCACAGGTAGTTTTGCGTGTCGCAAGTTTTCTGGCGCATCCCTGCTGATTTGCAAAGATGCGCCAGACCTTGTAAATCTGCCCCTTAATGTTTATTTCCAGTTACTCCAATTTTCCACCGTTCCTATAGAAGTTCTAAAGCGTGTGTCTGTCTGTCCATCTCTTGTTGTTGTACTGCGTGACCTCAGTCACTGCAGGACTGACCGCTGAAAGTGTATAATAAGCTGAAATGAAGAATTGTTTGTAAAGAAAGGACTGGGTTATCAGGGCTTACGTCTAGTAGATGCCACCGCCATCAGTGCGAATCAGACCTTCTTTTCACCTAAAAGCTCCTCTCACGGAACACTTTCAGCACTGATTTGACCTCCGTCGCTCCCTGTAAGTGCTGGTTCGAGCTGTGCGAGTTGTTCTACGTCATTAAACCAGCTGTCTCCTTCCGGGTTGGCTGAATGCAGCTGCTGCCTTGTCTTGCAGGCAGCCTGTATCTTTTTCACATAATCTGACGGCCTCATGTGTGCATCTCTGCTTCAGGTGACGTGTCCCTTTTGTATTCTATGTTCTTTTTTTAAATTTCATCGATAGGTGCCAATCTCTAATTCTGTAAATCTTCAGTAGGAAGTGGTTTGGCCTTTTGCAGCAGCCAGTGCAGTCTGGCACTTGACAAACAACAAACTCACCGTGGGTAGCCAGTTTAATGTCAGCTTTCAAGTTATCTGGGACTTCCTGCCTCCTTCATGCCCAGACTCTCTTTGCTCTTGCATTTGCACATCAGCATTAACTCTCCTATTGCTGATTTCTGTCCAGGGACAGAATCCTTGACTCTACTCTCTAATTTTAATCTCTTTAACTGGGCATGTCCCCCCACTCCCTGCATCATTCCTGCCCCTATCATCATGAGGGGGCCTCCCTTTAGATTGTGTTTAGACAGAGTCAGTTATGCAGAATAGTTGAGGCCCACTACAAAAAGTGACGCGAAGCCCCTGGATTCCAGTATGCCACGGCCATATGAAGTATGTAGGTTTAGCTGTGACCCTCTGAAGGGTAGAGCCCCCCCACTACTCCCTTGTCGCAAGGGCCTATTTTATGCCCCTGGTAAGGATGAAGGTAAGTTGGGTCACCGGCAAACTTTATGGTTAGTTTCTCTGCATTGGGACCTCAGAAAATAACAAAATGTTTTCAGGAATTGAGAGGGTGGGGGTCATAATTGCATTTTATGTTTTTTGGTGGGGAGTCATCAATCTGTCAGGGTTATTCCCATTATCACTGCTCCACTGAATGTTTATCTCAGTTCCAGAGAGTTCAGACAGTCACAACTGGTGGAAGGCAGGCACAGAAGGGAATTGTAGTGTAAGGGGTATAGCTCTATGGCAGTGCACGTGCCGCCCCATCACGGGGTCTATAAACTGAAATGTATACATTTCTGCTTCTGTCGCCTAGATCCAGCATACCACAGTATTTGATGATGGGTTTTTTTGGGCAGTTTTATATAGAGCAAACTCGACCCGAAGGTATTGCAGCGCTTTACATGAGCACCAGTTACATTACACAAGGACACATTCATTTTTGGTAGGCACAAGGAGATTAAGTGATTTGCCCAGAATAATGGGATTTTGAGCTGACGCCAAGACTCAAACCTGGTTCCCCAGCTCCAAAGTCGGCAGCTCTTGCTGTTATGCCACAGTGAATGGAATCTGTGAACATTGGGGAAGCGTTTGCACCATGAGTAACATGTAGCGGGGGAGCCCGATGACACAGAAAGGATATACAAATAGAGGTTGGTGACTTTTTAAAGATATACATTGAATGTGACAGAAAGAAGTCCCATCTATGGAAAATCGGAGTAAAAAAGATACAAATGACAGCAATGAGGAGTGAAAAGATAAACAGAGTGAGTCTGATATCCCAGAAGAAGCGAGCATGGTGGGACACATTTAATAGGAGCACATAAAGCGCGCTGAACGAATTGAGAGGCGAGGACAGGAAATTGACGAGCATCAGGGTAGACGCACAAATATGGGATTTATTGGAGTTAATGATATAGAAAGAACACACAGACCAGCATTAACCACATCAGAAAGTAGTCTGCACATCCGGGCACCACGCACACAACAGTCAAAGGACAGCCAGGATCAATAATCTGCTTTTTAATATGGCTGTAGTCTATTTTAATTAGTGATCAGATACTGTGACTTACTTTACCAATGGTTTGTTAGTCCCCACACTTGTGCTTGATTGCAAAGCTCTTGAGAGTAATTTAGAAGCAAAAACAGGTAACTTGGCGCAGAGATTCTGTGCAGTTTTGCCTCATTCGTCAATGAGGGGAACTCGTGATCAAGCCCAACCAATCCCCTCCCAGAAATGTAGATACCGGGATTTGGGAAGCCCTGGGATATAAAGACAGAGTCCTCCAACAGGCCACCTTTAACCTTCAGTCAGCCCCAAACTCACATGAGCAGGCCTTATATACTGATGTTTAACATCTGGATAAGGCACCACACACTCACTCATCAGGTTTATTTTTCCAACTTCCAGCCACAGTTATTCCATAATTGGTTTACCAAATAATGTGGATGAATTTGTGGGAAAAGCTCTGCGTGCCCAGAGTCTGGCTGCGTGCATGAGCAAAGAGGAAGTCAATGGGGTCGCCATGATTTATAACGTCTGGACCTCCCAGCTCCTTCCCTCGGCTTAACTCATGTACAAGTCCATGCCTCCTGATGCCACAAAAAGGTGTCCTTTAAGGGGTAAGTACATCAAAGTCCCGATAGCTGGGCACAGCCCAGATCACACCCCTTGAGATGCTGGTGTGATCTGGGCTGCTTTCCCAGCAAGTGGGGAGTGTGTCTGGGCCGTGCTACCCTCTCGGTACAGGGCAATATACATGCACATTCATCTAGCTCTCTATGACAGTGCATACTTTTATAGAAGCGTGTGTTCGATTTGTTGGTTTTGTGGTATGACTGCGTGCTCTCAAGAAACTGCATTGAACCAGGCCACTTGTATCAACATTGACCATCACACGAAAATGACTCTAGGTGTGCACCCTGAATATCGACACCCGAATATTGATGGGATACAATATGAAGGGCAAAATATTGAAAATAAAATATCAACAGATAAGTAAGTCTAGATTTTCTATACCTAAAAATATAAATATCTTCAAGGTACGTAGATGTGAACTTAGTAACAGTGAATCTAAACGTCCCTATATGCACTTACCTTTCAATATTTTGTCCCTCAAAACTCTGTCTTCGATATTCTTGTACCACAATATTCTGGGGGTCGATGTTCACTTGTGCAACCATTACTTTAAGTCTGTAAGGGTTCGGATCCAACCTGAATCCTTACAGGAAAAAAATACAAACGATGGTCCAAAATGCTGCAAGTCCTTTCTACTGAACTGTTTTTTGGTGCTTGAATTTTAGTCTAATACACTTTTTTTTATTTAAGAAAAACTGGTTGTGTGTACAGGAGACATGTTATTTTAATGGATCGGTTACTATAGCAGGCACTGATCTCCAGAGCGACTCTACTAAACATTATGTTACTCAAGCTCCCTGGCAGCTCTTCTAGTTGGCGAGTGCCTTGAAGATGGAATAGACCCCAAGTTGACCATGAAAATAAATGCTGGTCCCGAACGTGCAATGGGAAGCATTGTTAAACTATTGCACATAACAGGAAACAATTTGGCACAACTGGCAAGTGGTTCATGGCAAATGATGCCCATGAGAGAGAGACAGCGCCAGCAAAAAAAAGAAAAGCGTATCATCGACTATGCGGTGGCCTCCGGTAGATTATGTAGGCAGGACCGCGGTGAGCTCAGAGGGCTATCTTTTCTCATTGTTTGGCATCTGCGGCAGTAACAGGGTCCGCTCGTCACCATTGCTACACAGAGATGAACCCAAGAGTCAGTCCTTGTCAATTTCTGAAATTGACCTTCCATCCCACTTTGGAACCTCAACTACTGTTTGTTGTCAATTTCCCGCCGTGCCTTTAGATTGCACCAGTAGGGGTTTCCATCTCCCTGCTCCCTCTTTGTCTGGGACTACCACTGAATTGGCCTTTTTAGTGTGAAAACTGTCCGATTCATTATTTTAATATGCCCAATACGTTGGCAGATCAGAAGCGAACCGCTCCCCCCTCCCCACCCTCACCCCCGCTCACGATGCCGCATGGGCGTTCTCGCCGCAGCCATTAACATTTGAGAGGGCCTGTCAGTAATTTCTTTAATGAGATTGTTGTGTCTCTCTGTTTGGAGATGTAACTGTCAGCCCCCCTCTATTTGTTCTTCTCCATAATTCCCCAGGCTTCTATTAAGGAGGGATACAGATTTTTTTTTAAATGTGCATCCCTTCCTATCGCCCTCTCCTTCCCCCGGCTCCTTCGTCTCCCATCTTCAACAGTCATTTCTTCAACCTAATGAAAAATGCGCCGAAAGCAGCAACTATACAGATCTGTTTTCTTTAAACAATGTACTTTGCTCCTTCTAAGATGTAGCTTTACATCGAATGTATCATTGTGGTCTTGTTTTCTGAACATTGTATAGAAATTAGCAAAATTTGCCGATGAAGTGCTCTAAAAAATCAATCAGGTTTCCTCGCATTTTCTTTTCTCCTTCTAGGTTTACAGTTCGAAATGCAACTACAAATTTCCGAAATAGTTCTTTATTGCAGAAAATGAAATATCGCTCTTGTTCATTGCTGTAAAAATTCCTGCCGAAAAATTAGATTTCAAACAGCAACCAAAAAAAAATTACAAAAATTTAAAAGAGATCATTGTTATTTTTTTGTGGTCATGGTGGAGTTTGTGGGAGGACAGTTCATACAACAAGTCTTGTTTTTTTTCAGGGGAACTTGTTAGTGCCAGATATTGTTAGAAGAAATCTGCTAAATTATAAGATTCGATTTTGAAAGAGTTTATGTGTTCAGCATCTCCTTGACAGCTTAACCAGTTTCCAAATATTTCCCTTGTCCAAATTACAACAGTGAAATGATCAAAGCATTTTTTATGTGTAGACTTCTTCTAAAGTAAATACAGCGGCGCCTAGTTAAAATGAAAAACTGTCATCTGCAGCAACTGTTAAAATAATGCATTTCCTGCTCATTAAGGAAAATGTCGTGCGTCATGCAAAATCTAACTGAAGGAGACTTCTAAGAAAGAAAGAAAGAAGTTACCTTTCAGAGCTGGGGGATGAGAAGTAGGTGGGGGCTTCCAGAAAACCCGACGTTGAAGATTTCTGAGTAGGAATTGGAAAATGCACAGATCGCCCTTAACCTTGAAGGCGTCATTTGAATTTTGAGGAGGTTGAAACCTGAGTTATGTTGTGTGAGGAGCGGTTTTATGTAAAGGATGTTGACGACCACATTTGGAAGCCATTTTGAATTTAGCCACACATACGCCATTTTGTTTCTGTGTGAGAGGAGCATTCTTTATTCGTCCATCGATCTCGGAATCACAACATTGTGAAGCTGGAAGAAATGCTCAGAATCATCACGTTGTCCCACCGCTCTCCACTCACCAAGGCAGGAACCAAAATTATACAAATGCACAATACCCTTGGAATATGTTGTCCAGTGGCATGGCTGTGCATGAACATTCACTGTACTGATGTACAAGCCCCCTAAATTATTGAGTCCAAACGTCTCTAGCCCCACCGGGTGCGGGACATGAACCATCACGGTTATACCATAGCTCCAAGACAACTATGTACAACTTCTGCTGTGATGCACTAACCAGCTTGTTACTAATTTCCTATAACACCATATATCAGTATTGCAGCACCACCCCTCCCCCCAGTGTGGTTCTGAACTAATGTACTATTACATCATATACCATCGTCTCCACCCTCGGCATGGTGCTGTAACACAATAAATGACTCTGTCCAATCCCCTGCCCTGGCACATGGTCCACTGTGGTATGGTGGTATTTGGAGAGGTCTACGATGGATAGCCAATCCTTTATTTTCGTGTCTACGAAGAAAAAAACGAGAATAGAAGCCAGATTGCTTAAAATGTACTCTTTTCTCTATGGAACCTCTGGTTAGCGTAGCCGTCACTCCTTTTCTAAGCAGATGCAGATAAGGGGGGGCATCCTCATTTTGGTGGAGTAGTGGGCGGAATTTTGGTGAACTCTAACGTCTGACCATATGTTTTGAGAGCCAGGACTTATTTATCCGAAACTATTTTCCACCATAGATGACACCATTTTGGAACAGTTTCTCCCACAGGATGGCATAAGCAGCACTAGAACATTGTCACTGTAGGTAAGCTAGCCTAAGGGCTACTGATAGCGTTATTAAGTCTGATACCTTTGGCATCCTTCTTGATACAGATGAGTATCTCTTTCACGAGTGCCTCAAAAGGGTGTTTCTTTTGAAATTGAACGTGACAAAAAATCTTGCAGTGTCAGAGTCATCCCTGACTGCTTGCAAGGTGTCGTCAATGTGCTTGCCAAACAGAACATCGCTATGGAAATTAAGGAAACAAGCATTCATCAAACAAATAAACAAATGAAGAAATATTTTATATAATCCAGAAGCAAATATATAAAAAAATCATATTAACCCCTTGACCGCGATCAGAATTCCGCTCGTGTGCTGGACATACCGATCGCGGGTGGGGTCGTGACGAGCTCAGCTCGTCATGCGCACAGCGCAACCGCGCAGCATGACGAGCTGAGCTCGTCACGAGCACCGAAGGGGTTAATGGGAAGGTTGGCACTTTTCTAAATTCCATGCAGGCCACCCATGGTCCATCGCATATTCTGTTTTATTTTCTTGCACTGCTCCCACAAATCAATCTGTGGATACCAGTTTAATTTTTAGCCTCCAGTTCCTCCACAATTACTGAACGTTTTAACATTTTCAGTTTTACATTTTACTTCCTTATTTCTTCACTTTATTCCTCTGTTAATATTTTCTTACACAGTCTCGGACCCCCTGATTAGGTGTCAGAGGCCCCCAGGGGTGTCCGCACCACAGGTTAAGACTGCTGCTCTAGTGGGTAGACTGTTATATAATCTAACATGCAAAGATTTTTTTTTTAGTTTAGAATTGTATTCTTTTATCAGTAGTTTTGTCCTTAAAAATCAACTATATTCTTATTGGATATTTAAATTCTAGGACTCCTTTCAGCCTCCTTTTTTTTTAATTAACACCAGGCAAGGATGCCTTTAGATTGTCATCAAGTACTACAAGCACCCGCCATGTGTTTAGTTTTGTAATCCATTTAGGAGTAAAATTCGGTATGTCTTCACAGGCCACTCAATAGAGTTTAAAAAAGAAATGATCTAATTCTGAAACCCAGTTTGCTTGGCCTGAGCCTCGAGTTTACAATGGCACCAGTGTCATTGTCTGGTTCTGACGTAATATTTCAGCATTAAAAAAAGGAGTCCCGGTTCCTAAAAGCGCTTTCGAAATCAGAAGTCGGCACACCAGTGAAATAAAGGCAACATTTACTCAAGAACAAACTAACTTGATGTAGTGTTGTAGAAACTGAGTAAAAGGCAGAATGTAGAAATTATTTTGCAAGATCACCAACGGTGGGGAATCTGTCAAACCAATCAAATGAAGGTATTTCAAGACCAACTCATCGAAATTAACTCACTGAAAATTAATTCATTGAAAATATATTTCATAGATTTTTGAAAACTTGTAAGTACAGGCAGAGGATGGACCGATTTTAAAGTTCCCTACAGACACTCTAAGCAGTGATATTTTTACAAAGAGCAGAGGTTTAACCCCTTCTTTTCCGGCTTTAATTTTCAACCACCGTTATGCAGCACTGTAGGTGTGATCTAGATAGTCTCAGAGGAGCTACTTGGTGTAATCAGAGTGTAGTAGTGAACAGGGCTCCGCGTAGATGCAGGGTTATAGATGGAGGTACCACGTGCCAGTGCAAAATTCGACATGAAAGACAATCCTGTAAACAAAAATAAAATCACCAGTGGGGGTGAAACTACAAGAGAAGGCAAGGGAGCAGAGAGGAGAGTATTGAGGGAAACCTTGAAACCTATGGGGTGACCGAGTCAATCCGCGAAGGTTAGGGGAGAGGGGGGTGTCCCTGGCACCCTATCCCAAAGAAAGTAATAGAGAAATAGCTAACAGTTCATCACAAGAAAAAAAAACATTGCCGGTTTCAATCAGTTTTTAAGGTTTCACTGAAACTATAATTTCAAAGGAAAGGGGGGAATTGGCTATTTTTCAATGTAGAAATGTAGGTTGATTTTGAGGTTACGGTAAAAAAAATTAAGACAAAACGTGTTGATCAGTCTGGTACAAGCACACTGTTCTTCCCTTTGATAATTGCTGTGAAAACTCAAATAAATCTGTATCCTCCTGGGGCCTGTTCACCAGGAAAAAACACACACGGCAGATTACTGCCCTCTAATTCACAACAAGGCTTTATTTGGAACACACGGGCTTTTGGGTCGAGAGGAACAGAAATCTTTTGATGTAATTACTGTACATTTTGTCATCTTTTACGCCATATTAGAATATTCTTGCTTGCAAGCAATACATAAACGAAGAGCCCCTCAGACAGAAAACTCGATTTCACATACATTAAAATATGCTTTTTCTCAAGGCGTTGACAGAACACCAAGGAGTTTCACTAACAAGTTTTCAATTGTATTCTTAACTGCCTTATTTTATTCACCTTGACAGATATTTCAGTCCTCGAAGGCTGGGCGCGCTCTGCAGAGAGCAATTCACTTGCAGCAGCAGCATCTCGAACAAGACACGAGGCAGAGAGAACCGCACCGTGCCTGGGTACCACTGAGGATAGATTACAGAAACCAGAATGTTAGGGGGACAAAAGGGTGATGAATGGAGGAGCAGGACAGGTTGGAGGCTGGGTCAAAGAACCGCACCGTGTGTGGGTACCACTGAGGACAGATTACAGAAACCAGGATGTGAGGGGAACAAAAGGGTGATGAACAGGGGGCAGGACAGGTTGGATCCTGGCTGAGAGAACCTCATCGTGCCTGGGTACCCCTGAGGACAGATTACATAAACGAGAATTTGAAGGGAACAAAAGGGTGATGAGCAGGGGGCAGGACAGGCTGGATCCTGGCTGAGAAAACCTCATTGTGCCTGGGTACCCCGAGGACAGATTACAGAAACGAGGACGTGAGGGGGCCAAAAGGGTGATGTATGGGGGAGCATGACAGGTTGGAGGCTGGCTCAGAGAACCCCACCATGCGTGGGTACCACTGAGGACAGATTACAGAAACCAGGATGTGACGGGGACAAAAGGGTAATGATTGGGGAGCAGAACAGGTTGGAGGCTGACTCAGAGAACCTCACCGTTTGTGGATACCACTGAGGACAGATTATAGAAACCAGCATATGAGGGGGACAAAAGGGTGGTGAACGGGGAGCAGGACAGGTTGGAGGCTGGGTCAGAGAGCTTCATCGTGCCTGGGTACCCCTGAGGACAGATTACAGAAACGAGGATGTGAGGGGGGCAAAAGGGTGATGAATGGGGGAGCATGACAGGTTGGAGACTGGCTCAGAGAACCCCACCATGCGTGGGTACCACTGAGGACAGATTACAGAAACCAGAATGTGATGGGGACAAAAGGGCAAAGAACCGGGGAGACAGCACAGGCTGGAGCCTGGCTCAGAGAACCTCACCGTGTGTGGGTACCACTGAGGACAGATTACAGAAACCAGGATGTGAGGGGGCAAAAGGGTGAATGGGGGAACAGGACAGGTTGGAGCCGGGCTCTGGCTTCCACCACCTCTGACTTTGAATGAGGCGCCGTAGCACCGCCATCTCTCCCCCGCACTAAAGCAGATTTTTAAAGAAGGCCGCCTCCTGCTACATGAGAGAGAGCTGCTGATGTTCATATGTATTCATGTAAACAGGTTTAACATCAAATAGGAGAAAAGTAAATATGTGTGCGGCCTCTAGCACAGGGGAAACCCTGGATGGAGTAACCAGGCGCTCTATAAATTACCTTTAAATAAATAAACACAGTATGTGTATACCTACCTCATGTGTGTTTCTGTTTCTACTACAGATTAAAAAGAAGTGAATATAAAGAAAGATGATATAAAGAAAGTAAAAACGAAAAAAGTATGAAATTAATATCACAGGTCTGTCCCACTGAGAGCCCATGACCTGAGAGTGGTCTGAATGTGATCTCTCAGTCACAAGCCTATGACCCGAGAGCGGTCTGCATGTGACTTCATGGTTGCAAGCCTATGACCTGGGAGCTGTCTGCATGTGACTTCGTGGTTGCAAGCCTATGACCTGGGAGCTGTCTGCATGTGACCTCATGGTTGCAAGCCTATGACCTGAGAGCGGTCTGCATGTGACTTCGTTGTCGCAAGCCTATGACCCGAGAGCGGTCTGCATGTGACCTCGTGGTCGCAAGCCTATGACCCGAGAGCGGTCTGCATGTGTACTCTCAGACGCAAGCCTATGACCCGAGAGCGGTCTGCATGTGACCTCGTGGTCTCAAGCCTATAACTCGAGAGCGGTCTGCATGTGACCTCGTGGTCGCAAGCCTATGACACAAGAGCGGTCTGCATGTGACCTTGTGGTCTCAAGCCTATAACTCGAGAGCGGTCTGTATGTGACCTCTCAGTCACAAGCCTATGACCTGAGAGCGGTCTGCAGGTGATTTCTCAGTCACACACCTATGACCTGAGAGCAGTCAGCATGTGACCTCGCGGTCACAAGCCTATGATCTGAGAGTGGTCTGTATGTGACCTCGCGGTCACAAGCCTATGACCTGGGAGCAGTCTGCATGTGACCTCGTGGTTGCAAGCCTATGACCTGGGAGCAGTCTGCATGTGACCTCATGGTTGCAAGCCTATGACCTGAGAGCGGTCTGCATGTGACTTCGTTGTCGCAAGCCTATGACCCGAGAGCGGTCTGCATGTGACCTCGTGGTCGCAAGCCTATGACCCGAGAGCGCTCTGCATGTGACCTCGTGATTGCAAGCTTAAGACCTGGCAGCAGTCTGCATGTGACCTCGTGGTCGCAAGCCTATGACACGAGAGCGGTCTGCATGTGACCTCGTGGTCTCAAGCCTATAACTCGAGAGTGGTCTGTATGTGACCTCTCAGTCACAAGCCTATGACCTGAGAGCGGTCTGCAGGTGATTTCTCAGTCACACACCTATGACCTGAGAGCAGTCAGCATGTGACCTCGCGGTCACAAGCCTATGATCTGAGAGTGGTCTGTATGTGACCTCGTGGTCACAAGCCTATGACCTGGGAGCAGTCTGAATGTGACCTCGTGGTTGCAAGCCTATGACCTGGGAGCAGTCTGCATGTGACCTCGTGGTTGCAAGCTTATGACCTGGGAGCAGTCTGCATGTGACCTCGTGGTCGCAAGCCTATGACACGAGAGCGGTCTGCATGTGACCTCGTGGTCGCAAGCCTATAACTCGAGAGCGGTCTGTATGTGTCCTCTCAGTCACAAGCCTATGACCTGAGAGCGGTCGGCAGGTGATTTCTCAGTCACACGCCTATGACCTGAGAGCGGTCTGCATGTGACCTCGCGGTCACAAGCCTATGATCTGAGAGTGGTCTGTATGTGACCTCGCGGTCACAAGCCTATGATCTGAGAGTGGTCTGTATGTGACCTCGCGGTCACAAGCCTATGACCCGAGAGCGGTCTGCATGTGACTTCGTTGTCGCACGCCTATGACCTGGGAGCAGTCTGCATGTGACTTCGTGGTTGCAAGCCTATGACCTGGGAGCAGTCTGCATGTGACTTCGTGGTTGCAAGCCTATGACCTGAGAGCGGTCTGCATGTGACTTCGTGGTTGCAAGCCTATGACCTGAGAGCGGTCTGCATGTGACTTCGTTGTCACAAGCCTATGACCCGAGAGTGGTCTGTATGTGACCTTGTGCTCTCAAGCCTATAACTCGAGAGCGGTCTGCATATGACCTCGTGCTCTCAAGCCTATAACTCGAGAGCGGTCTGCAGGTGATTTCTCAGTCACACGCCTATGACCTGAGAGCAGTCAGCATGTGACCTCGCGGTCACAAGCCTATGACCTGAGAGCGGTCTGCATGTGACCTCGCGGTCACAAGCCTATGATCTGAGAGTGGTCTGTATGTGACCTCTCAGTCACAAGCCTATGACCTGAGAGCAGTCAGCATGTGGCCTCGCGGTCACAAGCCTGTGACCTGAGAGCGGTCTGCATGTGACCTCGCCGTCACAAGCCTATGACCTGAGAGCAGTCAGCATATGACCTCGCGGTCACAAGCCTGTGACCTGAGAGTGGTCTGTATGTGACCTCTCAGTCACAAGCCTATGACCTGAGAGCGGTCTGCATGTGACCTCTCAGTCACAAGCCTATGACCTGAGAGCAGTCAGCATGTGACCTCGCGGTCACAAGCCTATGACCCGAGAGCGGTCTGCATGTGACCTCGTGCTCTCAAGCCTATAACCCGAGAGCGGTCTGCATGTGATCTCTCAGTCACAAGCCTATGACCTGAGAGCGGTCTGCATGTGACCTCGCCGTCACAAGCCTATGACCTGAGAGCGGTCTGCATGTGACCTCGCCGTCACAAGCCTATGACCTGAGAGCGGTCTGCATGTGACCTCGCGGTCACAAGCCTATGACCGGAGAGCAGTCTGCAGGTGATTTCTCAGTCACACGCCTATGACCTGAGAGCAGTCAGCATGTGACCTCGCGGTCACAAGCCTATGATCTGAGAGTGGTCTGTATGTGACCTCACGGTCACAAGCCTATGATCTGAGAGTGGTCTGTATGTGACCTCGCGGTCACAAGCCTATGATCTGAGAGTGGTCTGTATGTGACCTCTCAGTCACAAGCCTATGATCTGAGAGTGGTCTGTATGTGACCTCGCGGTCACAAGCCTATGATCTGAGAGTGGTCTGTATGTGACCTCGCGGTCAAAAGCCTATGATCTGAGAGTGGTCTGTATGTGACCTCTCAGTCACAAGCCTATGACCTGAGAGTTGTCTGCATGTGACCTCTCGGAGGTAGCTGCGTTGTTAAATAACCAGGAGGGAGGATTTGTCGATGTTTCGACCAGGTATGATTGTTAGGGTCTCTTCAGGACATAGTCATCTGACTATCACACCTGCATATGATGGAGACAGAAACCGGAAATAATTCTAAATCCCAGTGCTGCTAATTCCTACTCACTTAGGTAATATTATCATACAAGGAATACCTTTGGATTTTATCTGGTTTCTGTCTCCGACATATGCAGGCGTGGTAGTGAGATGACTATGTCCTGAAGACACCCAGACAATCATACGGGGTCGAAAAGTCGACAAATCCCTCCTCTCGGTTGATTGATAGAAGTGACTCGCTAGGGACTGTGTACTGGTTCACAGTACCCTTTTAGGAATAATTCAAAATCGTTTATACAACCAGTGCAATTTGCACCGTGTTTTGTGTCATTTATGTCGTAAATACTTTCAACATCTGAACACTGCGTCGTCTGCACTATAATCACTTTAAAACACGTCATTGCATATGAATTGGTTCAATATATAAACTTTTGATAGAAACTATGGTTTGTCCTGTTCTTCCTGTTAAAAAAAAATGCTGAGTGATAATCCTAAAAACTTGGAATTAGACTGTGGATTCCTCAAAGCTACCTAAGAGGTTTCCAATTTTAAATGAGGCACACGTGTCAACTGTTTACATAGTAGAAACATGAAAATGGAGGCCTTTCATAGCACTACCATTCACTGCATGATGTTAACATGTAAACAGAGGCTTTTCATAGCATTACTATTCACCGCATGATGTTAACATGAAAACAGAGGGATTTCATAGCATTAACATTCACTGCAAGATGTTAACATTTAAACAGAGGCCTTTGCTTAACATAGTAGTACCATTCACTGCATGATGTTAACATGAAAACAGAGGGATTTCATAGCATTACTATTCACCGCATGATGTTAACATGTAAACAGAGGCCTTTCATAGCAGTACCATTCACCACATGATGTTAACATGAAAACAGAGGGATTTCATAGCATTACTATTCACCGCATGATGTTAACATGTAAACAGAGGCCTTTCATAGCAGTACCATTCACTGCATGATGTTAACATGTGTACAGAGGCCTTTCATAGCATTACTATTCACTGCATCATGTTAACATGAAAACAGAGGCTTTTCATAGCATTAACATTCACCGCATGATATTAACATTTAAACAGAGGCCTTTGCTACATATGTAACATTCACTGCATGATGTTAACATGTAAACAGAGGCCTTTCATAGTGTTAACATTCACTGCATAATGTTAACATGCAAACAGAGCCTTTCATTTCTATAGCATTACCATTCACCGAATGATGTTAACATGTAAACAGAGGGCTTTCATAACAGTACTCTTCACTGCATGATGCTAACATGTCAACGGAGGCCTTTCATAACATTACCATTCACCACATGATGTTAACATGTAAATGGAGGGCTTTCATAGCATTACTATTCACTGCATGATGTTAACATGTAAATAGAGCGTTTCCTTTCCATATCATTACCGTTGACAACAGGATGCTAACATGTAAACAGAGGGCTTTCATAGCAGTACTCTTCACTGCATGATGCTAACATGTCAACGGAGGCCTTTCATAGCATAACCATTCACCGCATGATGTTAACATGTAAATAGAGAGCTTTCATAGCATTACCATTCACCGTATGACGCTAGCATGTAAACAGAGGCCGTAGCTTTTTTTATAGCATTACAAGTCAGCTATGGCGAACAACACATATGTATTTTTAAACATGCAGTCTGCTGCATTGCTTTTTAATATTTTTCTAGATAATCGTCATCTTTTATGCTCTTCCCCCTTTGTGGTTGGACCTCGCTCTGTATACCTAGCTTATTTCTACTAAAATGTCACAATTCACTTAATTCTTATTAGTTAAAAAGTAGGCTTTACTGAACACCTTTTTGAAACACAGATATGTACAAAGCATTGCCATTTTCCCGCGTAACTAGAGACAGGAGGAGAGAACTCATCTAGCTGAATTGGCGTCTGTTTGGCCATGAACACCCATCTCAAATCCCAGCTTCCCCGGCCGCTGCTCTAAATGGTTTGATTGTGGACAAACCACTTTAGTTTGGCGTGCCACATTTTCCTCAGCTGCTAAATATGAGAACACTTAGAGATGATGTAGTTCGTAGTGTGTGCGTTCCAGAATAAACAATTCAGATATAGTTGAAGAGTCTGATGTTATTGAATAAGTAATCAAATTATTGAATATTTTTAAAGGCCACAACTTAAATTTCTTCTGGCAAAGTCACCAGGACAGTGTTTCTAAATCTTTCTATGTTGATGTACAGAAATTATTAATTTAAAATGAAACATTCTTACAGTATTAATGTGAAACGAAATGCCAGAAAAGAATGAACGTTTTCGCATGTTAAAGTTTTTTTTATACGTTTACAAGTCATCCTGTGTATAAATTTCGCGAAAGGGCTTTCCGTGGCTCTTGGCTAGGTTCTGTAAATTTTGTAGCTCCCCTCAACCCCTCCCGCCCATAAGCCTCCGCCCCCCCCCCTTTTCTGGGGGAAGGGGGGGGGGGAGTCATGTCATGGAAACATTGCCAGACAGCACACTGCACAAGTATCCTTAGCTCTCCTATTTAGATGACACGCCTGCAATCTGAGACATAGGGATGTGAAGTGATTTTCCCAGAGTCACAGAATCTTTGGGACATCTGCCAAAGATGGGGCGAGGACCCAAGTGTCTAAGCTCCAAGGCCAGCGGTTTAGCCACTGGACCACACCTGCATGTTTCTGCTGCCCCTGGACCCTCGTTACTGCGTGTAGGACAGGAACACGCATGTCTGTTACCAGGCACTGAAACACAAAACATGGCTTGATCTCCTGCCTGGATCTGGAGAACCAAATAATGACAGCGTTAATAATAAAATGTCCAAAACCTTGATTAGGGTTTTCTGTCTTGGTTTGCGGCTTTGCAGCGCTGACGCTGTTAACCCTGGATGCTTAAAAGCCTACAAAGCGACCCTTAAACTCACGGGTCCGCCCTGAGACACTCAAGTTCCTGACAGTAAATACACCATAATTATGATGAGTAGATGATGTCACAGCCACATGTGGATTCGTTGCTCTCAGATGCTTTCTATGCAGGCGACGCGTTACCGAGTGAATGTTTTGAAAATCAGTGTACGGTTCAGGATGTGCAGTTGCTGCAAAGTGTGCATGGATCGCACACCGCGAGCCTGCTGGTCCATAGTGGGGTGACATACAGTGCATGTTCCTGAACTGCATCTATTAACCAGCAGCAGACTCAGCGAGTAAAACTCTCACGGCTGAAACATGTGGTGACCTGCAACTGATGAGTTTGAATCTCAGTAAGGCCGATTCAGCCTTTCATCCCTCTGTGGTCAGTGAACTGAGTGCTCTTACATTGGGTTATTGCAACACCTGTTATTTGCAGTACTTATTGTGCTTAGAAACGGCCGAAAAGCAGCATGTTATTACAAAGTCTTATTGTTACTCAAAGAGCACAAGGCCTGGCTAGCTGGCCTTATTTCCTTATCCATAGTAGTTCCAGATTTGCCCTTTGACATCCAAAAATACTGCCTTTTGGGGACATGTATAAAAAAAAAGTATCTTTCTTTGTTGCACTTCTCCCTTTTATGATTCAACTTTTTGGACTTTCACACTTTGAATGTTTTGCAGTGTTCCCAGTACATGGAACATAGGTGACATGACACATGTATCTGAGGCCTGTCAAACTGTTGAAAATCCAGCTGTAAATGTATGAATGTATATATGTATGTATGAATGTACATATGTATGTATGCATCTATGAATGTGTATATGTACATATGTATGGATGCATGTATGAATGTACATATGTATAAATGTATATAGGAAGGTACATATGTATTCATGTATGAATGTACATATATGTATGTATGAATGTGCATATTTATGTTTGCATGTAGGAATGTACATATGTATGTATGCACGGATGGATTCACATATGTATGTATGAATGTACATATGCATGTATGGAAGTACATATGTATGTGTGCATGTATGGAGATTTATACAGCGCAAACCTAGGTAGAAGAGCACAGAGCGCTATATGAAGGTGGGAGCTGGACGGGGGAGTATGGAGGGGAGGTATATGGAAGGATGTAGGTAGGCCCCATAGCTTTATCAGCAGGGATTGGCCCTCTGAGCAGTAGTTCTTAACCTTTTGACATCCGTGCACCCCCAATGATTCACTTCTGGAACCCGGGGTCTCCCGCTTAAGTAGTTTGTATGCTTCGAACCTACAAACACTATACAAAAATCATAGGGATCAAACAGATACCCAAATCAAAAAGAAACAAAAACGTGAAAATCAAAATTTTAATTTAATGGGAAAGTAGGAGCTTTTGAAAATCTCGTTTTATTTCTAAAACACAAAGTGATACACTAGACTCTAGCATTTCACACACACATCTATATATATACATATATACGTAAATAAATATATATATATATATATATATATATATATATATATTTACAGACACACACACAAACGCATATATGCATTACCACTCAGTGATTGGTTTTAAATTTTAAATCAGTGATTTAAACATTTTGACACAAATGGTGGAAAAGGAGATTGAGTTTTAAAAACATATCCTTCAGGCAAGACAGCTTACTCAAGTAGCCAACCTTTGAAAAATGAGTGACACTAAATTTGGATTCGAATTAAAAGGATAATATACTGGACACAACAGACTCTTGGAGAAGTTGCTCCTTCATCACTTTCCACCGATGATTACTTTTGTCTTTCCCAGTTTTATTTTGTTTCATAATGTCTTTCTTTCTTTCCATCTTTACTTCTTTCTCGCACCTAAATCTTTACTCTTGCTGTCTTTTTTGACTTAAGCATTTTTCTAGTTGTTACTTTCCTTGTGTCATTTTCTTTCTTATTTTCAGTGAGAGTTCTTGTCCCATTTATTTTTCACTTTTTCTTATCTAACTCTGAGAACCCAGCTTTTGCTCCTTTCCCTCATTGATGGTATCTTTGCCGTTGACCGAGTACAGAGCTCAGCTGCCATTTGGCCCGGTTCACGTTACACAAATAGTATATACTTAAATACCAAACACTTTCAAAACTGTCCCCAGGTTCCTCCGCTACTTTTTCTATTTTTCCATTTTTCCTTCTTCACTCTTTCATCCTCCATTTTCTTATTTTTCTTTCTTTCTATCTTTTTTCCTTGTGTCTATCTTACTTTCTGTTTCATCACATTCCTTCTTCCTCTTTCTTTCTATTTCTTTCTTTCTGTCTTTTTGATTTTTTGTCATATTTATTCAGTATTCTTATTTCCCTTTCCGTTTCTCTACTTTTCTTCCTATCATCAATCTCTTTTCCATTTCCTTTCTTTCTCCTTTTTCTGTCTATTTTAATTTCTTTCTTTCTAATTTCTTCTTCAAATTCTTTCCTCGGTTCCATGTTTTTCTTGATTCTTGTCTTCAAGCCTATGTTCCTTCCTTCCTTGTTTCTTTCTTATTTCCTTCATTCCCTTTTTAACTCATTCTGATTATATATATTTTTATTTTTTGTTCATTTTCTTTGCTCCTTTATTGTTCTGTTTCTATTATTTTCATTTGTTTCCTGTCATCCAATCTCTCTCACGGCTGTATCATATAATAGACCTTGAACAGCCCTTAAGAGAGGTGTGGTACTAACAAGCAATGCCCTTTTACACGCATGACTCTGTAGGGCATCTTGTGCAGAAACCTCAAACAGATAATTTCATCGATGGGAAACTGGTGTTTTAGGTTTTCATTTAACACACTGTGTGTCTCTGTCGGGAGTAGGTCACAGCACATATTTTTGTGAGGTTATAGATTGACAATGAACAGTACATCACCCAAACCGACCCACTTGTAGGTGCAGGTGAGTTACAAACTCCATTTGAACCAAGCAGGCAGCTTAACATCCCTTTGAAGTCCATGGCCTGACGCGTTTCGATGCCGCTGTTTGCATCTCCTCAGAGGCCGTGTCAGCGGAGGTGATTTATGGCTGCCGCATTTCCCCTGCGTGTTTGTGGTTAGTGAGCTATCAGTGCTCCTCCCTTGGTGGAAGTTGGGCGTTTTTGGTTACATATTATGCGGCGGTTCCAGGCCGCAGAGGGATCGCACTGCCCGCAACCAACGGGACTAGGGGAGAGGAAGATTCCTCTTTCCGAAGCTGCAGGGTACCTTTAATGAAGCCGGCAGAGTATCATCCAAGGCTCAATGGAGGGCCGAGAATAATCATCCATAATTAGCTGCAGCGGAGGTAACCCACCAGAGGGTGTTATTTGGCAAAATGAGACCTCATATCCCAGCGTGCATTTGAAAATGAACTTCCACCAAGGGAGGAGCACTGATAGCTCACTAACCACAAACACGCAGGGGAAATGCGGCAGCCATAAATCACCTCCGCTGAAACGCGTCAGGCCATGGACTTCAAAGGGATGTTAAGCTGCCTGCTTGGTTCAAATGGAGTTTGTAACTCACCTGCAGCTGTGTGCGGCCTCAAGCTTCTGGGCGTTTTTGGTTACATATATATATATATACAGTTTTATATAGAGTGAACTTGGCCCAGAGGCAATCGAGTGCTATACATGTGCACCAGGGTACATTACACATGGTTAGACTATTTTTATGTTTCTAAGCACTGGGAGATTGAGCGATTCTCCCAGAATCACGAGATGTTGAGTGGATGCTGGGACTTGAACCTGGTTTCCCAGTTCTGAAGGCAGCCACTCTAGCCCTTATGTGTACGTGGCCTCTTTGATCTCCTGCCAAGACCTCACCTGTATCTTCACGCCTCCTTTCCTACCTACCCCACTCCAGTTAGTCCTCACGCGTGAACGAAGAGAGAGATGCTGTAAGCCAAGGACCCACAGCACTAGTGATGGTGCACACAGCAGTGCAGGAAGCACGCTCACTCCCCTGTGGCACGGCTTGCTTTGTGTCCTAGGTAGACGTTGCAAAGACGGGGGTAGGGCATTCATTCTTGGGGTACAATTCAATAACTGGTGGGTTAGAAGAGAATTAAGGTGAATGAGGATTGTGGGGTAGGAGCTAAAATTCGGACTCTGCCCTAAGTCCTGCCCTGACACCACTTTTTACTCGTGAAAACGAGATGTGAGTGATAGATGGAGGGAGTAGGTGGTTGTGCATGTTTTCATTTGGGGCATAAATTGTGATACTGTACATTAGGTGGTGTAGAGCAGAATATGTGCAAACCAGTTTCACGTTGGACAGTGTGGTGGAGAGGTGAGTTAATAACTCGTGTCTTTTTGGGTTTTGTGCTCTGACGACGACTACTACACCAAGTCAACCTTAACTACCCTTTAACTTAAGTTTCTAAGTTATTATATGTATATATAAATACAAAGCTCAATACATGTGCTATGTCGAACATTCTTAAAATAAAAAACCACACTCATTTAAAGATCTGCTATTGGTCCAAGTCATTACATTCTTCTTTGTTACACCACGTGGTGATAAAGAGAAGTAAAATCAGCAGCGGCTCCTCTGCTATGGCGGAGGAGCGTCGCCCCACCTGGCAGCAACCACAAAAAATGAAAAAAAATACGATAATAAGCTCTTGTTTATTATCATTTTATTTTTTTCTCTCGGAGCCGAGGCTTGGGGAGGGGCCAGGGGCCAGGGGGATGACAGGCTGTTGGAGGGGTGCTCGCACTGCTATTCAGTGCGCATGATGGTCTGGCCGGCCGTCTCAGGCCAGCAAAACCGTCAGGCGCACTGAAGCTCTCTCCAACCCGAACTGCATTGCCGGGTTGGAGAGAGCAGGTACAGACTCCCAGTCTAACTGGGAGCGCAAATCCTCGGCGTGCACACACACACACATACATATTGCCCAGTGCCAGTCACCTCTGGGTAGATATAGCTGGGTCAGCATTTTCTTAGCGAATGCCTTTTGTGTTTTGCTAATAACTTTGGCGCCGTTTGATGAATCCTCACGAAACGTTCAGAAAAACTGCTCGTTTTGGACTAGCTTCTGCATGAAAATTTACAGGGTGATCCATCAAGCGGGTACAGAGACAAAGTGGGGTTACCAAAATGCAAAATCCCCATGCATTTTCAGTAGACTTTTTTAGGCAGTGCTGCCACAAATACTGCTGTATGGAATAACACCAAATTTGGTGGGAAACTAGATCTTGGTCCAAAAAGTGTGCTTTATGTGATTTGGTGTAAATCTTGTCAGCATTTTGGGGGATATTAAGCTCCAAAAACATTTGTATATCTGGATGGTTGGGTTTGAGGGACTCTCACGAGAGTCCTTCGAACCCAGTTTTAAAAAATAGAGCCTTCTGATTGACCCAGGTTTTTTTTTTTACCCTTGAGCCATCTTGCTCCCATGGGAGCAAGGCTCTGATTGGCTGCGTGCAACATGAGGAAAAATGTTGCAGGCAGCCATTACATGAGTCTGGGACTTTGGGGCATATGTATCAAAAATCCCTTTTGCGAGTCCTTAATAGCGAATTTTAGCAATTCACTATTGAGGACTCGCAAAAGGCAATGTATGTAGGATTCGCAATATTATTTGCGATTCCAACATATTCCCTAATTGCGAATCGCAAATTGCGATTCGCAAATAAGGAATACCTTCCCATTCATTCCTATGGGCCTAGAGGCCCATAGGAATGAATGGGAAGACATTCGCAATTTGCGAGTACCCATTAGGTACTCGCAAATTGCGAATGCAATTTCAAGGGTGCAAGGGTGTCAAAAGGACACCCTGTTGCACCCCTGGAATAAGCATGTGTGCACATGTGGCGCACATACATACCCTAAGGGCATGTATGTGCGCCACATGGCACTTTGAAAAATGCAAAAAAGTGCATTTTTCAAAGTAATCGCAAATTTCCACCAACTTGAAGTTGGTGGTAAATTGCGATTTCTAAAGGCAAAATCGCACAACTTGGGTGCTTCCAGAATTCCATTTAAGGAATCGCAATTTGCGATTCCTTAAATGCATTCGCAGAATAGGGAATTGCAAATTTTGCGAATCCCTATTGTGCGAGGGCCTTTTGGGATGATACATCCCAAAAGGCTTTTTCCTGTTCGCAAATGGGCCAATTCTGAGAATCAGCCCATTTGCGAACGGGAAAAAGGATTGATACATATGCCCCTTTGTCCCTTGTCCTGAGGTTAGTTACAAAAATTAAATTAATATAAGAGGGCAGGGTATGGATAAACTGCCCTCCCTAGGCCCATGAAGGGGTCACAGAGGGACCCACCCGGGATGAAAATTAAAAAAAATCTTTAAAAAGTTGTGATCCTGTGGGACTCCTGTGGGATTGCAACTAATAATAATAAAAAAAAATAAACACCCATCGGCATTTTAATTTGTATATTATTCAGGGGAGTGGGGCATGCGGAACCTCTTCCCCGAGCTGGAGACCGGCCCCAGAGACCCCATTCTCCTGGGCTCAAATTATCAAAAAAGGGGGTGCGTGCCACCCCTCCCGAGCCTTAATAATCCCAGGGACCTCTTCCCCCGGGGCTGAAAATATATTAATAGAAAGGGGGACGCACATCCTCCTGGCGAGCCTCTAGCGGCCTCGATGTCCCCATCCCCCTGGGCCAAACATTTTAGTTTAACGGAGGGAGGGTGCGCGTCCCCCATCCAAACCTAATTGGGCCTTGGGAACCCCATCCTCTTGGGCCAAACAATAACTAGAGGAGAGTGAGGGGCATGTGACTCTCTCCCAGAGCCTTACAAGGCCATGGGGACCCCACAAACTGAGCCTGGATCTTTTACTGTGTAGAGGGGGGCCCACCCCCAGGACAAAGTGCGTTTTCCTGCCTGCAGGAACGCGGGCAGGGAAAGAAGTGTGACCACCCAGTGGGAGCTTCGAAAATGCTCCTGCTAGGTAGGAGCCCTTTTCTGTTTCCGTGCCCATGCTCTTCAGGGCCGGGAAACTCTGATTGCTCCCGCCCGGTGGGTGCAAGCACAAATAACTGCTCCCGCCAGGTGGAAGCAATGCCGGCCCCCATGCAAGAGGTGACTGTGTCCATGGTGTCCCTGGGGCTACCCCCATGGCCCCCATTATGTTATATAGGTGCCCAGGGTGAGGACCAAGGCACCCACTTGTAATGGATTCGGCCCCAGGGATACATGTCCGCCCTTTATTAAATAAAATGGCCCGGGGGATTGGGTTCCCGAGGCCCTAAAGGTTTGGAGATGGGATCGTGCGCCCCCCTCCCCAATATTTAAAATAAAAAAAATGAATTGTCAACCCCCCGCCGTGCACTTAAATTCACCAGTTATCTCAAGTAACTATAACTTGTGCCCTAAATTAACTATATCTCGCGCCCCCGCAATGTACAGTGTTGTCGCCAATGATTTAATTTCCGATGTTGCAGTGTTGTTATCAATGATGTCACAGAACATGTCATGAGGGATGTAATATGAGCGATAGTAAGCAGAGGTTAACCTTTCAGAAAAACTTTAAAAATTCCTTTTCAAAGCTGTCTTCCTCGATCACGCCTCCTACTGCAACTCTTGATCCGGTGCTGCGTGGAGTGTGTCGTTAATGTCATTGGTACTAGTCATGTTGTGTGTGTTGCAAAGACATCATTTTTCCCTGGTGCTAAATATTATTACCTGGGACTCTGCGATATTTAAATTCTCAAGTCAAAGATCTGCAAAGTTCTGAACTTTCCAACTTTGAGGAGTTGCAAAGATTATCGTCTGTGCACAGATTGACCCGTGAGCAGTTTCCATCAGAAAAAAGGCAACTGCAATAAAGCCTTCTTTTGTATTAACACACACCTTTTTAAAAATGTTAAAAACAAAACGCTGGGATTTTTTTTCCTGAAAAGAACTTCGTGTTTTAGTCACCCGCGTTTTGGAAGAAAAATGTTGGCAACTTCGCCATTTTCAAGACGTGTCCGAAGCACTACAAACACATACAGAGGTTGGCATAGGGGCAGGTTTCACATTCTCACCTGCCCCCTGTATATAGTCATGAGTACAGTAATCATGCTGATTCTGACAAATGTGGACGGTTCTGCAGAGTTTAAACCTCTCCTAAGCAGGATAGGGCATCTCTGTTCAGAAAAAGATACACTATTGCTTTTTGTATTTTTGCAGAAAATATTATCTAAAGGCATATTGCTATTGTTTACTTCGTTGTGTGTAGAAAAGCAAAGCGATAGAAAATTCAGAGCTGAAAGGTCGGAAGACCCATTTGCAACAATACACATATTGCACCACCACTTCAGTGCAGTCTTCCTCCCTAGCCTTTTCTCTCTATCCACCCCTCATTCTCAAGTCCTCCACCTGTCTTTGTCTTTTTCACTCTATATAGCATTCTATTCTTCTTCCTCTCAACCTCTCTCTTTCACTTTCTCTTCCTCTCTTCTCTCTCACAGTCATTTGTCCTTTCACTTTCTTTCTTACCCACTCTACCATTCTCTCGCTACTGCTCGCTCTTTCTCATTGTCTCTTTCTCTCTTTTACTCCCTAACCTACTCTCTCTCTATCCTTATCTGTATCATTCCCGTGTGCCCTCTTACCCCCTCTTTCCTAACTCTTTTTCTCTCTACCCCCTCTCTGTCTCTCTCTCTTTCTCTCTCTCTCTCTTCTCCCCTTCTCTCTGTCTCTCTCTCTCTCTCTCAATAATTCATCTCTTATAGTTTTTTTTTAACCCTCTAATTCTTCTCAGGTTTCTTTTGCTATCCCAACTTCCTATCAATTCCTACACAAAGCCTAAAACTATCCCAGCTTAAAAAAATTAAAAGATAACACATATTGAACAACAATCTATACAGATTTCTCACATTTAGAGGTTGTCTGAAGTACTTTACTGCCACTTTCAGACCATTTAAGTCAATTAGAGCAATGAGAACAATGTTAGGTCAATGAGAGCAGTGCTAAGTTGCTGAGAGCAATGCTAAGTCTATGAGAGAAAAAGAAACAAATGATGGACGGAATGCTGAGCCTGGCTGATGAGGGGTGAAACCCCGAAACCGGTCCTAGGATGCTTGTTTCCAGTCCAGGGAGGACCTGGCTTGGCAGTTTGGGCTGGACTGTTCCCATGGGGAACAGAGTCAAGACTGATTTGCATATGACTGGGTCTAAGAATGGCAAGGGGAGCAAAAAAACGATGGATTTAGGCCCAGATCTCTGCTCTGGGGTGAATGTATGACATTGTTCAGCATTCTGTCGATCAATTGTTCTTTTTGCATTTGTCACCCCGTGTGGGACGGGTATATCCAGACATGGGTCTTGTGCTCTCCATGCCACTGGAGTCAAGCTAGCCTGGCTGATGAGGGGTGAAACCCTGAAACTGAAACCGGTCCTAGGATGCTTGTTTCCAGTCCAGGGAGGACCTGGCTTTGCAGTTCGGGCTGGACTGTTCCCATGGGGAACAGGGTCTAGACTGATTTACATATGGCTGGGTCTAGACTGGAAACAAATGATGGATTTAGGCCCAGATCTCTGTACTGGGGTGAATGTATGACACTGTTCAGCATTCTGTCCATCAATTGTTTTTTTTTTGCATAAGTCTATGAGAGCATCATCATCCTAAGCAATGTTAGGTCAATGAGAGTGATGCTAAATCTATGAAAGTGATGTTGGGTCAATGAGAGCAATGCTAAGTCTGTGAAAGTGATGTGACATCATTGAGAGCGATGCTAAGTCTATGAAATTGATGTTAGGTCAATGAGAGTGAGTTTAGGTCAATGAGTGTGATGCTAATTCCATGAAAGTGATGTTAGATCAATGAGAGCAGTGCTAAGTTGCTGACAGCAATGCTAAATCAATGAGAGCAGTGCTAAGTTGCTGACAGCAATGCTAGGTCAATGGGAGCAGTGCTAAGTTGCTGACAGCAATGCTAAGTCTATGAGAGCAGAGTCATCCTAAACAATGTTAGGTAAATGAGAGCGATGCTGAGTCTATGAAAGTGATGTTAGATCAATGAGAGCAATGCTGAGGCTATACAAAGTGCTGTCCGGTCATTGAGAACGATGCTAAGTCTATGTAAGTGATGGTAGGTCAACGAGAGCTATGCTAAGTCTATGAAAGTGATGTTAGGTCAATGAGAGCAATGCTAAGTCTATAAAAAGTGATGTTTAGTCATTGCGAAATTGCTTCAAAATGGCGCCTGTGACGGACATAATGCCTCGGGATAACTCCGGACCCTCTCACCAGCCAGTCCCTCTACAGTAGCGGCGGGAGGTGTCCCCTATTCCCCAGCGGGCGCTCCTTTGAGCCTTCAGCAGCCCATAGCCCTGTCACACTACGGAAAACATTGCAGCTTTGAGAACCACAGAAATATGCAGATGCCCACCTGAGACTGGGGACCGGCCGAATGGAACACCAGGGGCAGAATCTCTTGCCTGACCCCATGCTGGCCCCCATGAGATCAATCTGACTCAACTTGCCTGACTATATCATGGCAACCTATCCTCATTCCCTTTCCTATCCTGCCACCCTCGTCTTCTACACTCGCCCGTCTCTGGACTCAATGACCTTCGGTCACTTCCTGATCATCACACTAAGCCGGCTGAGCACGAATCACATGGCCGATTCCCGGTGGAGCTTCTCCGACAGCTATAGGGGAGATTGGCTCTGGCACACCGCTATGGCCGTCACCTACACAGCCGGACTTCGGACATTTGTCTTGTCAGTTTCTCCGCTGTTGTCTCCTTCCTGTGGTCTCCCAACTCTCCTTGGTCTTTTGTTGGGTCTTGATTTTCTTGCTCGATAGTAACTCCTGTCTGGACTACATAATCATGCTGTAACTAATGTGAAAGATTTGTAACTTGTAACATGCTGTTTCCTTATGTAAAGCGCTCTGATACCTCCGGGTCTAGCCAGCGCTATATAAAACTCAAATAAATAAATAAATTGCGAGCGATGCTAAGTCTATGAAAGTGATGTTAGGTCAATGAGAGCGATGCTAAGTCTATCAATCAATCAATCAATCACGGCATTTATAGAGCGCGCTACTCACCCGGGAGGGTCTCAAGGCGCTGGGGGAGGGGGTAAGTTACTGCTCGAACAGCCAGGTCTTGAGCTGCTTCCTGAAGGAGAGATGGTCCTGGGTTCGCCGAAGGTGAGTGGGGAGGGAGTTCCAGGTCTTGGCTGCCAGGTAGGAGAAGGATCTTCCTCCGGCGGTGGTTCTGCGGATGCGTGGTACGGTGGCGAGGGCGTGGCTGGTTGATCGTAGCTGGCGGGTGGGCGTGTAGAAGGTCATGCGGTCGTTGAGGTACTTTGGGCCCAGGTCGTGGAGGGCCTTGTGTGCGTGGGTGAGGAGTCTGAACGTGATTCTCTTGCTGATGGGGAGCCAGTGCAGGTCTTTCAGGTGTCCGGTGATGTGGCTGTGTCGGGGGATGTCCAGGATGAGTCGTGCGGAGGCGTTCTGGATGCGCTGGAGTCTTTTTGAAGTTTGGCTGTTGTTCCGGCGTAGAGGGTGTTCCCATAGTCCAGTCGGCTGGTGACGAGTGCCTGGGTGACGGACTTCCTGGTTTCAGTGGGGATCCATCTGAAGATCTTGCGGAGCATGCGCAGGGTGTTGAAGCACGAAGATGAGACGGCGTTGACTTGTCTGGTCATCGACAGGGAGGAGTCCAGGATGAAGCCCAGGTTGCGTGCGTGGTCCGTTGGCTTGGGCGCGGTGCCCAGGGCCGGGGGCCACCAGGAGTCGTCCCAGGCGGAGGGTGATGAGCCCAGGATGAGGACTTCCGTCTTGTCTGAGTTCAGTTTAAGGCGGCTGTTCCTCATCCAGTCGGCGACGTCTCTCATCCCGTCGTGTAGGTTGGCTCTGGCGGTGGTGGGGTCGTTGGTGAGGAGAGGATCAGCTGGGTGTCGTCGGCGTAGGAGATGATGTTGAGGTTGTGTTGGCGTGCGATGGCTGCGAGGGGGCTCATGTAGACGTTGAAGAGGGTTGGACTGAGTGAAGATCCTTGTGGAACGCCGCAGATGACTTCGGTGGCCTCGGATCTGAACGGGGGAGGCGGACTCTCTGGGTTCTTCCGGCGAGGAACGAGATGATCCATTCCAGTGCTTTCTCTCGGATTCCGATGTTGCTGAGGCGCTTCACTAGGGTGCGGTGGCAGACGGTGTCGAACGCCGCGGAGAGGTCCAAGAGGATGAGGGCTGCTGTTTCCCCGTTGTCGGTTAGGGTTCTGATGTCGTCGGTGGCTGCGATAAGGGCGGTCTCGGTGCTGTGGTTGGCCCGAAACCCGGACTGCGAGGGGTCGAGGGATCCATTCGTCTCGAGGAAGGCGGCAAGCTGTCTGTTGACGGTCTTCTCGATGACTTTGGCCGGAAACGGAAGGAGCGAGATGGGACGGTAGTTCTTGAGGTCGGTGGGGTCCGCCGTTGGTTTCTTCAGGAGGGCGGTAAGCTCGGCGTGCTTCCAGCTCTCCGGGAAGGTGGCGGTGTGGAAGGAGGAGTTGATGATGTCCCGGAGATGGGGTGCGATGGTGGCGTCGGCTTTGTTGAAGACGTGGTGTGGGCAGGGGTCGGTTGGTGATCCGGAGTGGATGGAGTTCATCGTGTTCATCTATGAAAGTGATGTGACATTAATGAGAGCATTGCTAAGTCTATGAAAGTGATGTGAGGTCAATGAGAGCAATGCTAAATCTGTGAAACTGATGTTAGGTAAATGAGAGAGATGCTAATTCTATGAAAGTGATGTTAGGTCAATGAGAGTGATATTAAGTCTATGAAATTGATGTTAGGTCAATGAGAGTGATGGTAAGTCTATGAAAGTGATGTTTGGTCAATGAGAGTGACATGAGGTCAATGAGAGTGATGCTAAGTCTATGAAAGTGATGTTAGGTCAATGAGAGTGACATTAGGCCAATGAGAGCGATGCATAGTCTATGAAAGTGATGTGACATCAATGAGAGCAATGCTAAGTCTATGAAAGTGATGTTAGGTCAATTAGAACGATGCTAAGTCTATGAAAGTGATGTGAGGTCAATAAAAGCAATGCTAAGTCTGTGAAAGTGATGTGACATCAATGAGAGCAATGCTAAGTCTGTAAAAGTGATGTGACGTCAATGAGAGCAATGCTAAGTCTGTGAAAGTGATGTGACGTCAATTATAGTAATGCTAAGTCTATGAAAGTGATGTTAGGTCAATGAGAGTGAGCTTAGGTCAATGAGTGTGATGCTAAGTCCATGGAAGTGATGTTAGGTCAATGAGAGCAGTGCTAAGTTGCTGACAGCAATGCTAGGTCAATGAGAGCAGTGCTAAGTTGCTGACAGCAATGCTAAGTCTATGGGAGTAGTGCTAAGTTGCTGACTGCAATGCTAAGTCCATGAGAGCAGAGTCATCCTAAGCAATGTTAGGTAAATGAGAGCGATGCTGAGTCTATGAAAGTGAAGTTAGGTCAATGAGAGCAATGCTAAGTCTATACAAAGTGCTGTCCGGTCATTGAGAGCGGTGCTAAGTCTATGTAAGTGATGGTAAGTCAATGAGAGCTATGCTAAATCTATGAAAGTGATGTTAGGTCAATGAGAGCAATGCTAAGTCTATGAAAGTGATGTTAGGTCAATGAGTGACATTAGGCCAATGAGAGCGATGCTAAGTCTATGAAAATGATGTTAGGTAAATGAGAGCAATGCTAAGTCTGTGAAAGTGATGTGACGTCAATGAGAGCAATGCTAAGTCTGTGAAAGTGATGTGACGTCAATTAGAGTAATGCTAAGTCTATGAAAGTGATGTTAGGTCAATGAGAGTGAGCTTAGGTCAATGAGTGTGATGCTAAGTCCATGGAAGTGATGTTAGGTCAATGAGAGCAGTGCAAAGTTGCTGACAGCAATGCTAGGTCAATGAGAGCAGTGCTAAGTTGCTGACAGAAATGCTAAGTCTATGGGAGCAGTGCTAAGTTGCTGACAGCAATGCTAAGTCCATGAGAGCAGAGTCATCCTAAACAATGTTAGGTAAATGAGAGCGATGCTGAGTCTATGAAAGTGATGTTAGGTCAATGAGAGCAATGCTAAGTCTATACAAAGTGCTGTCCGGTCATTGAGAGCGATGCTAAGTCTATGTAAGTGATGGTAAGTCAATGAGAGCTATGCTAAATCTATGAAAGTGATGTTAGGTCAATGAGAGCAATGCTAAGTCTATGAAAGTGATGTTAGGTCAATGAGTGACATTAGGCCAATGAGAGCGATGCTAAGTCTATGAAAATGATGTTAGGTAAATGAGAGCAATGCTAAGTCTGTGAAAGTGATGTGACGTCAATGAGAGCAATGCTAAGTCTGTGAAAGTGATGTTAGGTAAATGAGAGTGATGCTAAGTCTATGAAAGTGATGTTAGGTCAATAAGAGTGATGTTAAGTCTATGAAAGTGATGTTAGGTCAATGAGACCGATGCTAAGTCTATGAAAGTGATGTTTGGTCAATGAGAGTGACATGAGGTCAATGAGAGTGATGCTAAGTAGATGGAAGTGATGTTAGGTCATTGAGAGTGACATTAGGCCAATGAGAGCGATGCAAAGTCTCTGAAAGTGATGTGACATTAATTAGAGCATTGCTAAGTCTATGAAAGTGATGTTAGGTCAATTAGAATGATGCTACGTCTATGAAAGTTATGTGAGGTCAATGAGAGCAATGCTAAGCCTGTGAAAGTGATGTTAGGTAAATGAGAGAGATACTAATTCTATGAAAGTGATGTTAGGTCAATATGAGTGATATTAAGTCTATGAAAGTGATGTTAGGTCAATGAGAGCGATGGTAAGTCTATGAAAGTAATGTTTGGTCAATGAGAGTGAGGTCAATGAGAGTGATGCTAAGTCTATGAAAGTGATGATATGTCAATGAGAGTGACATTAAGCCAATGAGAGCGATGCTAAGTCTATGAAAGTGATGTTAGGTCAATTAGAATGATGCTACATCTATGAAAGTTATGTGAGGTCAATGAGAGCAATGCTAATTCTATGAAAGTGATGTTAGGTCAATATGAGTGATATTAAGTCTATGAAAGTGATGTTAGCTCAATGAGAGCGATGGTAAGTCTATGAAAGTAATGTGTGGTCAATGAGAGTGAGGTCAATGAGAGTGATGCTAAGTCTATGAAAGTGATGTTATGTCAATGGGAGTGACATTAGGCCAATGAGAGCGATGCTAAGTCTATGAAAGTGATGTGACATTAATGAGAGCACTGCTAAGTCTATGGTAGTGATGTTAGGCCAATTAGAATGATGCTAAGTCTATGAAAGAGATGTGAGGTCAATGAGAGCAATGCTAAATCTGTGAAACTGATGTTAGGTAAATGCGAGAGATGCTAATTCTATGAAAGTGATGTTAGGTCAATGAGAGTGATATTAAGTCTATGAAAGTGATGTTAGGTCAATGAGAGCGATGGTAAGTCTATGAAAGTGATGCTTGGGCAATGAGAGTGACATGAGGTCAATGAGATTGATGCTAAGTCTATGAAAGTGATGTGACATCAATAAGAGCAATGCTAAGTCTATGAAAGTGATGTTAGGTCAATTAGAACGATGCTAAGTCTATGAAAGTGATGTGAGGTCAATGAAAGCAATGCTAAGTCTGTGAAAGTGATGTGACGTCAATGAGAGCAATGCTAAGTCTGTGAAAGTGATGTGACGTCAATGAGAGCAATGCTAAGTCTGTGAAAGTGATGTGACGTCAATTAGAGCAATGCTAAGTCTATGAAAGTGATGTTAGGTCTATGAGAGGGAGTTTAGGTCAATGAGTGTGATGCTAAGTCCATGAAAGTGATGTTAGGTCAATGAGAGCAGTGCTATGTTGCTGACAGCAATGCTAGGTCAATGAGAGCAGTGCTAAGTTGCTGACAGCAATGCTAAGTCTATGGGAGCAGTGCTAAGTTGCTGACAGTAATGCTAAGTCTATGAGAGCAGAGTCATCCTAAGCAATGTTAGGTAAATGAGAGTGATCCTGAGTCTATGAAAGTGATGTTAGGTCAATGAGAGCAATGCTAAGTCTATACAAAGTGCTGTCCGGTCATTGAGAGCGATGCTAAGTCTATGTAAGTGATGGTAAGTCAATGAGAGCTATGCTAAATCTATGAAAGTGATGTTAGGTCAATGAGAGCAATGCTAAGTCTATGAAAGTGATGTTACGTCACTGAGTGACATTAAGCCAATGAGAGCGATGCTAAGTCTATGAAAATGATGTTAGGTAAATGAGAGCAATGCTAAGTCTGTGAAAGTGATGTGACGTCAATGAGAGCAATGCTAAGTCTGTGAAAGTGATGTTAGGTAAATGAGAGTGATGCTAAGTCTATGAAAGTGATGTTAGGTCAATGAGAGTGATGCTAAGTGTATGAAAGTGATGTTAGGTCAATGAGGCCGATGCTAAGTCTATGAAAGTGATGTTTGGTCAATGAGAGTGACATGAGGTCAATGAGAGTGATGCTAAGTAGATGGAAGTGATGTTAGGTCATTGAGAGCAATTTTAAGTCTATGAAAGTGATGTTAGGTCAATGAGAGTGACATTAGGCCAATGAGAGCGATGCTAAGTCTTTGAAAGTGATGTGACATTAATGAGAGCATTGCTAAGTCTATGAAAGTGATGTTACGTCACTGAGTGACATTAAGCCAATGAGAGCGATGCTAAGTCTATGAAAATGATGTTAGGTAAATGAGAGCAATGCTAAGTCTGTGAAAGTGATGTGACGTCAATGAGAGCAATGCTAAGTCTGTGAAAGTGATGTTAGGTAAATGAGAGTGATGCTAAGTCTATGAAAGTTATGTGAGGTCAGTGAGAGCAATGCTAAGTCTGTGAAAGTGATGTTAGGTAAATGAGAGAGATGCTAATTCTATGAAAGTGATGTTAGGTCAATGAGAGTGATATTAAGTCTATGAAAGTGATGTTAGGTCAATGAGAGCGATGGTAAGTCTATGAAAGTAATGTTTGGTCAATGAGAGTGAGGTCAATGAGAGGGATGCTAAGTCTATGAAAGTGATGTTATGTCAATGAGCGTGACATCAGGCCAATGAGAGCGATGCTAAGTCTATGAAAGTGAGATGATATCAATGAGAGCAATGCTAAGTCTATGAAAGTGATGTTAGGTCAATAAGAGCAATTCTAAGTCTGTGAAAGTGATGTGACGTCAATGAGAGCAATGCTAAGTTTGTGAAAGTGATGTGACGTCAATTAAAGCAATGCTAAGTCTATGAAAGTGATGTTAGGTCAATGAGAGCAGTGCTAAGTTGCTGACAGCAATGCTAAGTCTATGAGAGCAGCATCATCCAAAGCAATGTTAGGTAAATGAGAGTGATGCTGAGTCTACGAAAGTGATGTTAGGTCAATGAGAGCAATGCTAAGTCTATAAAAAGTGATTTTTAGTCATTGCGAGCGATGCTAAGTCTATGTAAGTGATGGTAGGTCAATGAGAGCTATGCTAAGTTAATGAAAGTGATGAAAGGTCAATGAGAGCAATGCTAAGTCTATGAAAGTGATGTTAGGTCAATGAGAGTGACATTAGGCCAATGAGAGCAATGCTAAGTCTATGAAAATTATGTTAGGTAATTGAGAGCAATGCTAAGTCTATGTAAGTGATGGTAGGTCAATGAAAGCTATACTAAGTCTATGAAAGTGATGAAAGGTCAATGAGAGCAATGCTAAGTCTATGAAAGTGATGTTAGGTCAATGAGAGTGACATTAGGCCAATGAGAGCAATGCTAAGTCTATGAAAATTATGTTAGGTAATTGAGAGCAATGCTAAGTCTGTGAAAGTGATGTGACGTCAATGAGAGCAATGCTAAGTCTGTGAAAGTGATGTTAGGTAAATGAGAGCGATGCTAAGTCTATGAAAGTGATGTTTGGTCAATGAGAGTGATGCTAAGTCTATGAAAGTGATGTTTGGTCAATGAGAGCGATGCTAAGTCTATAAAAGGGATGTTTGGTCAGTGGCAATGACATGAGGTCAATGAGAGCGATGCTAAGTAGATGGAAGTGTTGGGTCACTGAGAGCAATTTTAAGTCTATGAAAGTGATGTTAGGTCAATTAGAGTGTCATTAGGCCAATGAGAGCGATGCTAAGTCTATGAAAGTGATGTGACATCAATGAGAGCATTGCTAAGTCTCTGAAAGTGATGTTAGGTCAATGAGAGCAATGCGAAGTCTGTGAAAGTGATGTTAGGTAAATGAGAGCGATGCTAAGTCTATGAAAGTGATGTTAGGTCAATGAGAACGATGCCAAGTCTATAAAAGTGATGTTAGGTCAATGAGAGCGATGCTAAGTCTATGAAAGAGAAGTTAGGTCAATGAGAACGATGCCAAGTCTATAAAAGTGATGTTAGGTCAATGAGAGTGATGCTAAGTCTATGAAAGAGAAGTTAGGTCAATGAGAGCGATGCTAAGTCTATAAAAGTGATCTCAGGTCATTGAGAGTAATACTAAATTAATGAAAGTGATGTTAGGTCAATGAGAGCGATGCTAAGTCTATGAAAGTGATGTCAGATCAATGAGAGTGATGCTAAGTCTATGAAAGTGATGTCAGGTCATTCAGAGCCATGCTAAGTTTTGAATGTGATGTTAGGTCAATGAGAGCAATGCTAAGTGTATCAAAGTGATGTTAGGTCAATGAGAGCAATGCTACGTCTATATAAGTCATGTAAGGTCAATGAAAGCGAAGCTAAGTCTATAGAAGTGATATTAGGCCAAAGAGAGATGCTGAGATTATGAAAGGTCATGTTGGGTCATTGAGAGCAATGCTAAGTTTATGTAAGTGATATGAGGTCAATGAGAGCAATGCTTAGTCTATGTAAGTGATGTGAGGTCAATGAGAGCGATGCTAAGTCTATGAAAGTGATGTTAGGTCAATGAGAGTGATGCTAAGTCTATGAAAGTGATGTTAGGTCAATGAGAGTGATGTAAGTGTATGAAAGTGATGTTGGTTCAACGAGAGCAATGTTAAGTGTATGAAAGTGATGTTAGGTCAATGAGAGCGATCCTAAGTCTATGAAAGCGATGTTACGTCAATGAGAGAAATGCTAAGTCTATGAAAGTGATGTCCGGTCAATGAGAGCGATGCTAAGTCTATGAAAATGATGTTAGGTCAATGAAAGCGATGCTAAGTCTATAAAAGTGATGTTAGGTCAATGAGAGTGATGCTAAGTCTATGAAAGTGATGTTATGTCAATGAGAGCGATGCCAAGTCTATAAAAGTGATGTTTGGTCAATGAGAGTGACATGAGGTCAATGAGATCGATGCTAAGTAGATGGAAGTGTTGTTAGGTCAATGAGAGCAATTTTAAGTCTATGAAAGTGATGTTAGGTCAATGAGAGTGATGCTAAGTCTATGAAAGTGATGTTAGGTCAATGAGAGTGATGTAAGTGTATGAAAGTGATGTTGGTTCAACGAGAGCAATGTTAAGTGTATGAAAGTGATGTTAGGTCAATGAGAGCGATCCTAAGTCTATGAAAGAAATGTTACGTCAATGAGAGAAATGCTAAGTCTATGAAAGTGATGTCCGGTCAATGAGAGCGATGCTAAGTCTATGAAAATGATGTTAGGTCAATGAAAGCGATGCTAAGTCTATAAAAGTGATGTTAGGTCAATGAGAGTGATGCTAAGTCTATGAAAGTGATGTTAGGTCAATGAGAGCGATGCCAAGTCTATAAAAGTGATGTTTGGTCAATGAGAGTGACATGAGGTCAATGAGATCGATGCTAAGTAGATGGAAGTGTTGTTAGGTCAATGAGAGCAATTTTAAGTCTATGAAAGTGATGTTAGGTCAATGAGAGTGACATTAGGCCAATGCGAATGATGCTAAGTCTATGAAAGTGATGTGAGGTCAATGAGAGCAATGCTAAATCTGTGAAAGTGATGTTAGGTAAATGAGAGAGATGCTAATTCTATGAAAGTGATGTTAGGTCAATGAGAGTGATATTAAGTCTATGAAATTGATGTTAGGTCAATGAGAGCGATGGTAAGTCTATGAAAGTGATGTTAGGTCAATGAGAGTGACATTAGACCAATGAGAGCGATGCATAGTCTATGAAAGTGATGTGACATCAATGAGAGCAATGCTAAGTCTATGAAAGTGATGTTAGGTCAATTAGAACGATGCTAAGTCTATGAAAGTGATGTGAGGTCAATAAAAGCAATGCTAAGTCTGTGAAAGTGATGTGACATCAATGAGAGCAATGCTAAGTCTGTAAAAGTGATGTGACGTCAATGAGAGCAATGCTAAGTCTGTGAAAGTGATGTGACGTCAATTAGAGTAATGCTAAGTCTATGAAAGTGATGTTAGGTCAATGAGAGTGAGCTTAGGTCAATGAGTGTGATGCTAAGTCCATGGAAGTGATGTTAGGTCAATGAGAGCAGTGCTAAGTTGCTGACAGCAATGCTAGGTCAATGAGAGCAGTGCTAAGTTGCTGACAGCAATGCTAAGTCTATGGGAGTAGTGCTAAGTTGCTGACAGCAATGCTAAGTCTATGAGAGCAGAGTCATCCTAAGTAATGTTAGGTAAATGAGAGCGATGCTGAGTCTATGAAAGTGATGTTAGGTCAATGAGAGCAATGCTAAGTCTATACAAAGTGCTGTCCGGTCATTGAGAGCGATGCTAAGTCTATGTAAGTGATGGTAAGTCAATAAGAGCTATGCTAAATCTATGAAAGTGATGTTAGGTCAATGAGAGCAATGCTAAGTCTATGAAAGTGATGTTAGGTCAATGAGTGACATTAGGCCAATGAGAGCGATGCTAAGTCTATGAAAATGATGTTAGGTAAATGAGAGCAATGCTAAGTCGGTGAAAGTGATGTGACGTCAATGAGAGCAATGCTAAGTCTGTGAAAGTGATGTGACGTCTATGAGAGCAATGCTAAGTCTGTGAAAGTGATGTGACGTCAATTAGAGTAATGCTAAGTCTATGAAAGTGATGTTAGGTCAATGAGAGTGAGCTTAGGTCAATGAGTGTGATGCTAAGTCCATGGAAGTGATGTTAGGTCAATGAGAGCAGTGCAATGTTTCTGACAGCAATGCTAGGTCAATGAGAGCAGTGCTAAGTTGCTGACAGAAATGCTAAGTCTATGGGAGCAGTGCTAAGTTGCTGACAGCAATGCTAAGTCTATGAGAGCAGAGTCATCCTAAGCAATGTTAGGTAAATGAGAGCGATGCTGAGTCTATGAAAGTGATGTTAGGTCAATGAGAGCAATGCTAAGTCTATACAAAGTGCTGTCCGGTCATTGAGAGCGATGCTAAGTCTATGTAAGTGATGGTAAGTCAATGAGAGCTATGCTAAATCTATGAAAGTGATGTTAGGTCAATGAAAGCAATGCTAAGTCTATGAAAGTGATGTTAGGTCAATGAGTGATATTAGGCCAATGAGAGCGATGCTAAGTCTATGAAAATTATGTTAGGTAAATGAGAGCAATGCTAAGTCTGTGAAAGTGATGTGACGTCAATGAGAGCAATGCTAAGTCTGTGAAAGTGATGTTAGGTAAATGAGAGTGATGCTAAGTCTATGAAAGTGATGTTAGGTCAATAAGAGTAATGTTAAGTCTATGAAAGTGATGTTAGGTCAATGAGACCAATGCTAAGTCTATGAAAGTGATGTTTGGTCAATGAGAGTGACATGAGGTCAATGAGAGTGATGCTAAGTAGATGGAAGTGATGTTAGGTCATTGAGAGTGACATTAGGCCAATGAGAGCAATGCAAAGTCTCTGAAAGTGATGTGACATTAATGAGAGCATTGCTAAGTCTATGAAAGTGATGTTAGGTCAATTAGAATGATGCTACGTCTATGAAAGTTATGTGAGGTCAATGAGAGCAATGCTAAGTCTGTGAAAGTGATGTTAGGTAAATGAGAGAGATACTAATTCTATGAAAGTGATGTTAGGTCAATATGAGTGATATTAAGTCTATGAAAGTAATGTTTGGTCAATGAGAGTGAGGTCAATGAGAGTGATGCTAAGTCTATGAAAGTGATGATATGTCAATGAGAGTGACATTAGGCCATTGAGAGCGATGCTAAGTCTATGAAAGTGATGTGACATTAATGAGAGCATTGCTAAGTCTATGAAAGTGATGTTAGGTCAATTAGAATGATGCTACATCTATGAAAGTTATGTGAGGTCAATGAGAGCAATGCTAAGTCTGTGAAAGTGATGTTAGGTAAATGAGAGAGATGCTAATTCTATGAAAGTGATGTTAGGTCAATATGAGTGATATTATGTCTATTAAAGTGATGTTAGGTCAATAAGAGCGATGGTAAGTCTATGAAAGTAATGTGTGGTCAATGAGAGTGAGGTCAATGAGAGTGATGCTAAGTCTATGAAAGTGATGTTATGTCAATGGGAGTGACATTAGGCCAATGAGAAGCGATGCTAAGTCTATGAAAGTGATGTGACATTAATGAGAGCACTGCTAAGTCTATGGTAGTGATGTTAGGCCAATTAGAATGATGCTAAGTCTATGAAAGAGATGTGAGGTCAATGAGAGCAATGCTAAAACTGTGAAACTGATGTTAGGTAAATGCGAGAGATGCTAATTCTATGAAAGTGATGTTAGGTCAATGAGAGTGATATTAAGTCTATGAAAGTGATGTTAGGTCAATGAGAGCGATGGTAAGTCTATGAAAGTGATGCTTGGTCAATGAGAGTGACATGAGGTCAATGAGATTGATGCTAAGTCTATGAAAGTGATGTTAGGTCAATGAGAGTGACATTAGGCCAATGAGAGCGATGCTAAGTCTATGAAAGTGATGTGACATCAATAAGAGCAATGCTAAGTCTATGAAAGTGATGTTAGGTCAATTAGAACGATGCTAAGTCTATGAAAGTGATGTGAGGTCAATGAAAGCAATGCTAAGTCTGTGAAAGTGATATGACGTCAATGAGAGCAATGCTAAGTCTGTGAAAGTGATGTGACGTCAATGAGAGCAATGCTAAGTCTGTGAAAGTGGTGTGACGTCAATTAGAGCAATGCTAAGTCTATGAAAGTGATGTTAGGTCTATGAGAGGGAGTTTAGGTCAATGAGTGTGATGCTAAGTCCATGAAAGTGATGTTAGGTCAATGAGAGCAGTGCTAAGTTGCTGACAGCAATGCTAGGTCAATGAGAGCAGTGCTAAGTTGCTGACAGCAATGCTAAGTCTAATGGAGCAGTGCTAAGTTGCTGACAGTAATGCTAAGTCTATGAGAGCAGAGTCATCCTAAGCAATGTTAGGTAAATGAGAGTGATCCTGAGTCTATGAAAGTGATGTTAGGTCAATGAGAGCAATGCTAAGTCTATACAAAGTGCTGTCCGGTCATTGAGAGCGATGCTAAGTCTATGTAAGTGATGGTAAATCAATGAGAGCTATGCTAAATCTATGAAAGTGATGTTAGGTCAATGAGAGCAATGCTAAGTCTATGAAAGTGATGTTAGGTCACTGAGTGACATTAAGCCAATGAGAGCGATGCTAAGTCTATGAAAATGATGTTAGGTAAATGAGAGCAATGCTAAGTCTGTGAAAGTGATGTGACGTCAATGAGAGCAATGCTAAGTCTGTGAAAGTGATGTTAGGTAAATGAGAGTGATGCTAAGTCTATGAAAGTGATGTTAGGTGAATGAGAGTGATGCTAAGTGTATGAAAGTGATGTTAGGTCAATGAGGCCGATGCTAAGTCTATGAAAGTGATGTTTGGTCAATGAGAGTGACATGAGGTCAATGAGAGTGATGCTAAGTAGATGGAAGTGATGTTAGGTCATTGAGAGCAATTTTAAGTCTATGAAAGTGATGTTAGGTCAATGAGAGTGACATTAGGCCAATGAGAGCGATGTGAAGTCTTTGAAAGTGATGTGACATTAATGAGAGCATTGCTAAGTCTATGAAAGTGATGTTAGGTCAATTAGAATGATGCTAAGTCTATGAAAGTTATGTGAGGTCAGTGAGAGCAATGCTAAGTCTGTGAAAGTGATGTTAGGTAAATGAGAGAGATGCTAATTCTATGAAAGTGATGTTAGGTCAATGAGAGTGATATTAAGTCTATGAAAGTGATGTTAGGTCAATGAGAGCGAAGGTAAGTCTATGAAAGTAATGTTTGGTCAATGAGAGTGAGGTCAATGAGAGTGATGCTAAGTCTATGAAAGTGATGTTATGTCAATGAGCGTGACATTAGGCCAATGAGAGCGATGCTAAGTCTATGAAAGTGAGGTGATATCAATGAGAGCAATGCTAAGTCTATGAAAGTGATGTTAGGTCAATAAGAGCAATTCTAAGTCTGTGAAAGTGATGTGACGTCAATGAGAGCAATGCTAAGTCTGTGAAAGTGATGTGACGTCAATTAAAGCAATGCTAAGTCTATGAAAGTGATGTTAGGTCAATGAGAGCAGTGCTAAGTTGCTGACAGCAATGCTAAGTCTATGAGAGCAGCATCAACCTAAGCAATGTTAGGTAAATGAGAGCGATGCTGAGTCTACGAAAGTGATGTTAGGTCAATGAGAGCAATGCTAAGTCTATAAAAAGTGATTTTTAGTCATTGCAAGCGATGCTAAGTCTATGTAAGTGATGGTAGGTCAATGAGAGCTATGCTAAGTTAATGAAAGTGATGAAAGGTCAATGAGAGCAATGCTAAGTCTATGAAAGTGATGTTAGGTCAATGAGAGTGACATTAGGCCAATGAGAGCAATGCTAAGTCTATGAAAATTATGTTAGGTAATTGAGAGCAATGCTAAGTCTATGTAAGTGATGGTAGGTGAATGAAAGGTATACTAAGTCTATGAAAGTGATGAAAGGTCAATGAGAGCAATGCTAAGTCTATGAAAGTGATGTTAGGTCAATGAGAGTGACATTAGGCCAATGAGAGCAATGCTAAGTCTATGAAAATTATGTTAGTTAATTGAGAGCAATGCTAAGTCTGTGAAAGTGATGTGACGTCAATGAGGGCAATGCTAAGTCTGTGAAAGTGATGTTAGGTAAATGAGAGCGATGCTAAGTCTATGAAAGTGATGTTTGGTCATTGAGAGTGATGCTAAGTCTATGAAAGTGATGTTAGGTCAATGAGAGCGATGCTAAGTCTATAAAAGGGATGTTTGGTCAGTGGCAATGACATGAGGTCAATGAGAGCGATGCTAAGTAGATGGAAGTGTTGGGTCACCGAGAGCAATTTTAAGTCTATGAAAGTGATGTTAGGTCAATGAGAGTGTCATTAGGCCAATGAGAGCGATGCTAAGTCTATGAAAGTGATGTGACATCAATGAGAGCATTGCTAAGTCTCTGAAAGTGATGTTAGGTCAATTAGAACGATGCTAAGTCTATGAAAGTGATGTCAGGTCAATGAGAGCAATGCGAAGTCTGTGAAAGTGATGTTAGGTAAATGAGAGCGATGCTAAGTCTATGAAAGTGATGTTAGGTCAATGAGAACGATACCAAGTCTATAAAAGTGATGTTAGGTCAATGAGAGCGATGCTAAGTCTATGAAAGAGATATTAGGGCAATGAGAGTGATGCTAAGTCTATAAAAGTGATCTCAGGTCATTGAGAGTAATACTAAATTAATGAAAGTGATGTTAGGTCAATGAGAGCGATGCTAAGTCTATGAAAGTGATGTCAGATCAATGAGAGTGATGCTAAGTCTATGAAAGTGATGTCAGGTCATTCAGAGCCATGCTAAGTTTTGAAAGTGATGTTAGGTCAATGAGAGCAATGCTAAGTGCATCAAAGTGAAGTTAGGTCAATGAGAGCAATGCTACGTCTATATAAGTCATGTAAGGTCAATGAAAGCGAAGCTAAGTCTATAGAAGTGATATTAGGCCAAAGAGAGATGCTGAGATTATGAAAGGTCATGTTGGGTCATTGAGAGCAATGCTAAGTTTATGTAAGTGATATGAGGTCAATGAGAGCAATGCTTAGTCTATGTAAGTGATGTGAGGTCAATGAGAGCGATGCTACGTCTATGAAAGTGATGTTAGGTCAATGAGAGTGATGCTAAGTCTATGAAAGTGATGTTAGGTCAATGAGAGTGATGCTAAGTGTATGAAAGTGATGTTGGTTCAACGAGAGCAATGTTAAGTGTATGAAAGTGATGTTAGGTCAATGAGAGCGATCCTAAGTCTATGAAAGAGATGTGAGGTCAATGAGAGCAATGCTAAATCTGTGAAAGTGATGTTAGGTAAATGCGAGAGATGCTAATTCTATGAAAGTGATGTTAGGTCAATGAGAGTGATATTAAGTCTATGAAAGTGATGTTAGGTCAATGAGAGCGATGGTAAGTCTATGAAAGTGATGCTTGGTCAATGAGAGTGACATGAGGTCAATGAGATTGATGCTAAGTCTATGAAAGTGATGTTAGGTCAATGAGAGTGACATTAGGCCAATGAGAGCGATGCTAAGTCTATGAAAGTGATGTGACATCAATAAGAGCAATGCTAAGTCTATGAAAGTGATGTTAGGTCAATTAGAACGATGCTAAGTCTATGAAAGTGATGTGAGGTCAATGAAAGCAATGCTAAGTCTGTGAAAGTGATGTGACGTCAATGAGAGCAATGCTAAGTCTGTGAAAGTGATGTGACATCAATGAGAGCAATGCTAAGTCTGTGAAAGTGATGTGACGTCAATTAGAGCAATGCTAAGTCTATGAAAGTGATGTTAGGTCTATGAGAGGGAGTTTAGGTCAATGAGTGTGATGCTAAGTCAATGAAAGTGATGTTAGGTCAATGAGATCAGTGCTAAGTTGCTGACAGCAATGCTAGGTCAATGAGAGCAGTGCTAAGTTGCTGACAGCAATGCTAAGTCTATGGGAGCAGTGCTAAGTTGCTGACAGTAATGCTAAGTCTATGAGAGCAGAGTCATCCTAAGCAATGTTAGGTAAATGAGAGTGATCCTGAGTCTATGAAAGTGATGTTAGGTCAATGAGAGCAATGCTAAGTCTATACAAAGTGCTGTCCGGTCATTGAGAGCGATGCTAAGTCTATGTAAGTGATGGTAAGTCAATGAGAGCTATGCTAAATCTATGAAAGTGATGTTAGGTCAATGAGAGCAATGCTAAGTCTATGAAAGTGATGTTAGGTCACTGAGTGACATTAAGCCAATGAGAGCGATGCTAAGTCTATGAAAATGATGTTAGGTAAATGAGAGCAATGCTAAGTCTGTGAAAGTGATGTGACGTCAATGAGAGCAATGCTAAGTCTGTGAAAGTGATGTTAGGTAAATGAGAGTGATGCTAAGTCTATGAAAGTGATGTTAGGTCAATGAGAGTGATGCTAAGTGTATGAAAGTGATGTTAGGTCAATGAGGCCGATGCTAAGTCTATGAAAGTGATGTTTGGTCAATGAGAGTGACATGAGGTCAATGAGAGTGATGCTAAGTAGATGGAAGTGATGTTAGGTCATTGAGAGCAATTTTAAGTCTATGAAAGTGATGTTAGGTCAATGAGAGTGACATTAGGCCAATGAGAGCGATGCTAAGTCTTTGAAAGTGATGTGACATTAATGAGAGCATTGCTAAGTCTATGAAAGTGATGTTAGGTCAATTAGAATGATGCTAAGTCTATGAAAGTTATGTGAGGTCGGTGAGAGCAATGCTAAGTCTGTGAAAGTGATGTTAGGTAAATGAGAGAGATGCTAATTCTATGAAAGTGATGTTAGGTCAATGAGAGTGATATTAAGACTATGAAAGTGATGTTAGGTCAATGAGAGCGATGGTAAGTCTATGAAAGTAATGTTTGGTCAATGAGAGTGAGGTCAATGAGAGTGATGCTAAGTCTATGAAAGTGATGTTATGTCAATGAGCGTGACATTAGGCCAATGAGAGCGATGCTAAGTCTATGAAAGTGAGGTGATATCAATGAGAGCAATGCTAAGTCTATGAAAGTGATGTTAGGTCAATAAGAGCAATTCTAAGTCTGTGAAAGTGATGTGACGTCAATGAGAGCAATGCTAAGTCTGTGAAAGTGATGTGACGTCAATTAAAGCAATGCTAAGTCTATGAAAGTGATGTTAGGTCAATGAGAGCAGTGCTAAGTTGCTGACAGCAATGCTAAGTCTATGAGAGCAGCATCATCCTAAGCAATGTTAGGTAAATGAGAGCGATGCTGAGTCTACGAAAGTGATGTTAGGTCAATGAGAGCATTGCTAAGTCTATAAAAAGTGATTTTTAGTCATTGCAAGCGATGCTAAGTCTATGTAAGTGATGGTAGGTCAATGAGAGCTATGCTAAGTTAATGAAAGTGATGAAAGGTCAATGAGAGCAATGCTAAGTCTATGAAAGTGATGTTAGGTCAATGAGAGTTACATTAGGCCAATGAGAGCAATGCTAAGTCTATGAAAATTATGTTAGGTAATTGAGAGCAATGCTAAGTCTGTGAAAGTGATGTGACGTCAATGAGGGCAATGCTAAGTCTGTGAAAGTGATGTTAGGTAAATGAGAGCGATGCTAAGTCTATGAAAGTGATGTTTGGTCAATGAGAGTGATGCTAAGTCTATGAAAGTGATGTTAGGTCAATGAGAGCGATGCTAAGTCTATAAAAGGGATGTTTGGTCAGTGGCAATGACATGAGGTCAATGAGAGCGATACTAAGTAGATGGAAGTGTTGGGTCACCGAGAGCAATTTTAAGTCTATGAAAGTGATGTTAGGTCAATGAGAGTGTCATTAGGCCAATGAGAGCGATGCTAAGTCTATGAAAGTGATGTGACATCAATGAGAGCATTGCTAAGTCTCTGAAAGTGATGTTAGGTCAAATAGAACGATGCTAAGTCTATGAAAGTGATGTCAGGTCAATGAGAGCAATGCGAAGTCTGTGAAAGTGATGTTAGGTAAATGAGAGCGATGCTAAGTCTATGAAAGTGATGTTAGGTCAATGAGAACGATACCAAGTCTATAAAAGTGATGTTAGGTCAATGAGAGCGATGCTAAGTCTATGAAAGAGATGTTAGGTCAATGAGAGCGATGCTAAGTCTATAAAAGTGATCTCAGGTCATTGAGAGTAATACTAAATTAATTAAAGTGATGTTAGGTCAATGAGAGCGATGCTAAGTCTATGAAAGTGATGTCAGATCAATGAGAGTGATGCTAAGTCTATGAAAGTGATGTCAGGTCATTCAGAGCCATGCTAAGTTTTGAAAGTGATGTTATGTCAATGAGAGCAATGCTAAGTGTATCAAAGTGATGTTAGGTCAATGAGAGCAATGCTACGTCTATATAAGTCATGTAAGGTCAATGAAAGCGAAGCTAAGTCTATAGAAGTGATATTAGGCCAAAGAGAGATGCTGAGATTATGAAAGGTCATGTTGGGTCATTGAGAGCAATGCTAAGTTTATGTAAGTGATATGAGGTCAATGAGAGCAATGCTTAGTCTATGTAAGTGATGTGAGGTCAATGAGAGCGATGCTAAGTCTATGAAAGTGATGTTAGGTCAATGAGAGTGATGCTAAGTCTATGAAAGTGATGTTAGGTCAATGAGAGTGGTGCTAATTGTATGAAAGTGATGTTGGTTCAACGAGAGCAATGTTAAGTGTATGAAAGTGATGTTAGGTCAATAAGAGCGATGCCAAGTCTATAAAAGTGATGTTTGGTCAATGAGAGTGACATGAGGTCAATGAGATCGATGCTAAGTAGATGGAAGTGTTGTTAGGTCAATGAGAGCAATTTTAAGTCTATGAAAGTGATGTTAGGTCAATGAGAGTGACATTAGGCCAATGAGAATGATGCTAAGTCTATGAAAGTGATGTGAGGTCAATGAGAGCAATGCTAAGTCTGTGAAAGTGATGTCAGGTAAATGAGAGCGATGCTAAGTCTATGAAAGTGATGTTAGGTCAATGAGAGCAATGCTAAGTCTATAAAAGTGATATTAGGTCAATGAGAGCGATGCTAAGTCTATGAAAGAGATGTTAGGTCAATGAGAGCGATGCTAAGTCTATAAAAGTGATGTCAGGTCATTGAGAGCGATACTAAGTTTATGAAAGTGATGTTAGGTCAATGAGAGCAATGCTAAGTCTATAAAAGTGATGTTACGTCATTGAGAGCCGTACTAAATCTATGAAAGTGATGTTAAGTCAATTAGAACGTTGCTAACTCTTTGTAAATAATGTTAGGTCAATGAGAGCGATGTTAAGAGTCTGATTACAAGTTTGGCAGACAGGGTTACTCCATCACAAATGTGACGGATATCCTGTCTGCCGTATTACAATTCCATTATATCCTATGGAACTTGTAACAAGGCGGACGGGCTATCCATCACATTTGTGACGAAGTATCCCATCAGACAAACTCATAATCAGGCCCTAAGTCTATGAAAGTGATGTTAGCTCATTGAGAGCGATGCTACATCTATGAAAGTGATACTAAATCATCAGATAGCTGTTAAGCTGCTGAGAGAAATGTTAAGTCAATGAGAGTGATGCAAAGTCTATGAGAATGATGCTGAATCTATTAAAGTGATGTTAGGTCAATAAGTGTGATACTAAGTCTATGAAAGTGATGCTACGTCAAGCAAGACAATACTAAATCATCAGAGTAATGTTAAGTTAATGAGAGAGATATTAAGACAATGAAAGTGATGCCAAGTCGATGAGAGCGGTGCTATATTGTCTTAAGTTGTATTTACAATGCTCCAACATGACATAAAAGTGACTTCAGGGCATACAACACAGGACCTATTTGAGGCAGATGAAATAGGCGTCACCTGTGGAGGAAGAAGGCAGTGAAAAGTAAGTTAATGGAAGGTCTGAAAGTAAAGGCAGATTTTGAGCTGTATTTGGAATAGGTTGTCAGAGCGGCATGCTTGGTGTTTGTGAGGCCATGGAAATAATGAGCAAGGTCTCTGGAACAGCCAGGAAGTGTTTGTTTTCCCATGGCATAACCATATCAAACCTGGGTGAATTTTAAGGCCGCCGGCAAAATTCGTGAAATTTCCAAATTTCCCATTACAAAGAATTTATAAAATTTCTTGAGATTATGCATCTTGTGATTTTTATGAGCCGAATGGTAAAATTGTCTGATTAGAAGGACTCAAAAGACACCATCAGACACTGGTTCACTCAGAAAATGTCTCGCCAAGAGGCATTCTATACTTGAACTAGTCTTCTGCCAGTATATTGCTAGACATTTGTAAGAGATTGGGAAAAAAGTGATATGAGATACTGGCTCAAACCCAGTAAAGGCATCATTGCAAACTATTTCAACAATAAAAGCACACTGGTGTAACTGGCATATTGAAAAGTTTAATATGTCCTTATTCAGGACTCTATTAAAACAAAGAGCTCAATTTTCAATAATACTTTCATCTAAATAGCCTCATATTAATCCCTCCAATGGACGAGTGCATGAATTAATCTCACTCAACCACGGTAATTACTCTAATCGCATTCCAGTTCATCACTCTTTCTGCTCACTGTGTCCCCAAAGAAAGGAACCAGCCACTTGTAATTCAGTCTTCACCCGTCACACAGGGGACAGTCCTGCCACATGCTCTGTGTACAGGAATAGACCAGTCTCCTCATATTTCAGCCTTGTTGGGCATCATCAGTGAGACATGCAGCTTGTGTCCTATGGCACAGGGAGCTACAGGACCCACATCTTGGACCACCTGTCCTAAGCAGGGCATCTCACTGAGAAAAGCACAGAAGTGATGGATGGAATGCACGAATCGCTCTCTGCCACTGGTACTTAAATTCCTGTCAATCGTTTATTTGCTCATGCGGGCCTGCAGACAGGATCCCTCTTATTGAATAGGCAGAATCCAACCTGATTCATGAGGCGATGTCCCCTGTGCATAGGGAATATCCTCCCCCAGATATGTTTCAGAAGCCGCATTCCTATACTAGCAGTCTCAATGTGAAATGTCTCCCGCAGGGTTAAAAAGATAACTGCTAAAGTGCTAGGGGTATTGATATAAAACAATATCAAACATCACACTAGAGGGAATCCGCTAGGAAAAGTTCAAGAAGTTATAAAAATGGCGGTCAGAACTTTTGCAGAAATTTTCAGGCTATAACGGCTACTCACTGACGATTTGTGCGATTTTGCAGACAGCAGATGTGATGCGCTTGAAGCGAGACGCTGGTTCAGCATTTGCGCGGTCCCGCTGCGCACAAGCGTTCCACGGCAGCCCGCGCGCAACTTCAACATGCACTGCTGTTTGATAGTCTATGCTGAACCCAAGCTATCGATATCAGGAAAAAATGTGAAAGCATTTACAATATACTCACAATATCAATTGTAAAGACTATGCCTATGTATATTTTGCTGCCCTGCAACAAAAGGCAGGATTTGAAATGCCTACCTCTATCGAATCTAACTTTGATGAGAAGATATATTTCAGAATTTTTGGAACTTGGTAAGGTATAAGCAGAACAAAGTAGATTTAACAGTGGTTCATTTATTTTATTGTGGTATTTGCGTAGCATAAGGAGATATGTGCAGGGACACGTGGTTAACAGATGGATGAATGGACATTTACAAAAGGGACGAAGTAGCATTAAGAGAGGGACGGTAACAGCATCCTACGGAACCAAAATAAAATAACAAAAATACACTGCTTCTTAAACATCTTTTTCGAAACAAAAATATTGCTCCATTCCAGGTAACAATAAAAATCCTTCACCCAGTTGAGCAATATTTTTGTCAACAATATCTATGCACACTATTTCTGCCAGACAATATTTTTTCTAAAGATATTCTGACATACAACTATCTATTTACTGAGGCACACAATTCCTGTTAATTGTCAATTTTAACAAATTTAGCAAAACAGTTCTACACAAAATACTTTGGGGATTATTTACAAGCCGCTTGCGCTGCCGGTGCATCACTTTTCTTGACGCTCTGGGGGAGCAGTGTACATGCACATATTTACAAGACCACGTAAAGTCACCCTGCGTGACTTTTCATGGGCATGTAAATATTGGCCCCTTTCACGCATTACTCTGCGTGAAAGGGACGTACCATAGGTGTTGCTGTGGGTGTTCCCACGAAACATATCAAAAACAAGGGGGGCCCAGGAGCTGTATTTAAACAGGTCCTGCACACAATGTTCCAAATTGAACTGTGTATCAAAGAGGTGTGCAGTTCCTAGTGAGAGGGACGGGGAAAGGGAGGTCTTTCTTCGTGATGCCCTCACACACCCCGAAGGATGTCATGCTTCATCATTGGGCCAAGCTCCTCGTCGGGCCGGCGCTGCAATGCCCGACGGGCTCCCGTAAACGGGGCTCTTTGGCGGAAATCTTTTGAAGAAGCCGTAGGGTGCGTGCGGTGTGAGGGCTGGGTAGTGCACAGGAAGGTGGGTTAAAATAAGTCTAGAGCTGTCCTAGTCTTATATGTTTTTATTACTGTGGTAGCTCAGGCTTAATTAAAAGTTGTCGGCGCCCTAAATGGATATAATGTTCCTAAAGGGCTATAGTGGTGTAGTGGGTCAACATGTTTCGTGCCTATTTTGCCCCTAACGGGTCAGATGGCACTTCATCAGGACCATGAAAAGCTAAAAGTGAGTGTTGCACTATCGTAAGTCTGGTTCTAGTGGTTAAATCTGATAACCAGACGCAATGGAAGGTACCCTTGTAGACTTATACCGGGGTAGGAGGCCCGTGGTATGCGAGCCTACAGCTGACGGGGAGGCAGAGCACGTCGTTTATCCTACCCTTGCTCATAGGATAAATGAATTCCGGCTGCCACCCTTTTCCACAGAGCAACGACGTGCTCTGCCTCCCCCGTCAGCTGTAGGCTCGCATACCACGCATATTTTGGTCCAACCATGCCACGTCCATGCTCGCACATAGTAAGATTAGAGAGAAGGCCTAGGATGCCACGGACGGCTCCATGAAGGCAAACACCCATCAAAGCTCCTACTGCGAGCAAATAAACACAGATGCTATTATAACGAAAAAGTGACATTATACAGGGCAAAGCCCCTCTTCAAGGAAGCTTGATTGAAACCTGAAAGTATTGTAATGTTATTGAAGGGGTGTTGTCTTTATTTTGTACAATGTATAAAATAAATGACAACCCAGGAGCCACAAGACTGCCAGTCTGGAGTCAAAAAAATGCAAGAAAGAACACACGAGCAGGCAGGCCTTCTCCCTCTCTGCATCAAGGACCTGGAAAAGCATCCCTCTTGACACCAGAACAGCTCCAACCCTCTGCAATTCATAAAGAAACTGAATTCACAACTCTTGCAGGAGTGCTACATCCTCACTCAGTAGGAACCAGCCTTAGCCTGTCCCCTTGTGATCGATCATGTATCATATCATGGGGTCACACGCATGTTCAGTGTCACATTGCTTTTTAGCTAGGTTCACGGTTTATAAATAACCCCGGGCGGGTAACTATGCTCCGCCAGCGGAGTTTGCGTCGTTTTGCCTACTCCGCGTTCCACTGCGAACGCGGAGTTCAGGCAAAACTACGTCTCCGTGGCGGAGCGTAGTTAGCCGGCCCCTCCACCCTCCCAAAGTTATTAAAAATAATTAAAAAGGTACTTACCTGCCGTGTCTGCCTCGGCAGCCTCCTCCTCGCAATGGCTGCTCTCTCCTGCCTCCTCCTCCCACTGAATAACCCTTACGTTGTACGTCTGGCGAATGCGCATGCCTGCCTTTGCCGCCCGCTGTCACCACATTGAAAAGCGGGGTGATCGTGCTGGCGATTCCTGCGTTTGCGTCCCCGCGGCAAATGCATGTAAGAGCAGGGGTGGGAGACGTCACAGCTTTAAGTGGGGCGGGTCCTAAGCAGGTGTCAAGACGGGTCTCTACTGGGCTCTCCATTTTTGCTCTTACACTCAGGGTGAAAAAAATAATCTTAACTCTGCAGCAGTGCCACCCTTCACTGCCTTTGATGTAACTTCAAAGAGGCTCGTTAAAGTTCTTTCACAGTCTCATCATTTCAAAATGGAATTATTTTCAATATTATATACAATGAAGCCATAGTTGTTGCTTATTTATCTTATGCAACTAACAACGATTAGCAAAGTCAATAGCCCTGGCTTGTTATAGGTGTAATGTTACTTGTTGTATATGGATATCTGGATGCAATGATAGAAAAAGCAAAATGTCAGTCGGGCGGCACACTATGCTAAGCACAGATTTTTAGTTTAGGTATGTTTAAGTCACGCCCTTATTTACATCAGCCACGCCCCTTTTAGAGACCCCCAAGTTTTTCATCCCACTTAAAGCCCTCGGGGATGCCGCCCCCAAAACTCTTTCTGCCCGGGGCGGACCGACCCCCTTGCTATGCCACTATCCTTATGCAGATAGGTCTTCACTTTCAGAGAGAAGCATGGAAAGACAGACAGATGGGTGGCACATCTTCAGATATCTGCAAACCTGCTACCTATTCTGTTTCAACTGCACAAATTATTGGTCACTTTTCTCTCAGCTGCTGTAATTGTAAATTGTATTTTATATTGAGCTTACTACCCCTGATGAGGCATTAAAGTTTAATAGTTAGTAGATTAGTAATAAGTGCTGTAATTTTTTTGACTTGTGCATTAGTTGTGCTGAGTTTGTGCTCTTGGATTCTTGTGTGTGTAGTAAGAGTAGGAATAGAATGATGGAAATGGATTTGAAAAGGGGCAATTGTAAGTTAATATTGGGGGCAGTAGACAGGAGTGCCAGTTGGGGAATTGGCATAAGCAGTGCTTTAAATGGACAAACAAAAATAAGTGCAGGTACTCATCAAAAGGAGGGATAGACTGGGGTGGAGTTTGGGGCGGAGTTTGGGGCGGGCATAAGGGCGGCGCTAAAGGCGGAACAAGGGGCGGGGCTAGGTTTTTGACCTTTTCAAGCTTTTTATGCAAGAAATCTGCATGCATTGTTGGAATATCCATTAGTTTTTACACTATTTACATAGCACTTACCAATCAGTGTTTATTACTACCCAAAGTAACACTTTTTCTTCAACCTTAAAACTTTAAAAGAATATGGAAAAAACAGTAAGGTTCTATATATATGCCTTGGTGTTGAATGCAGGTCGTTGCTGTAGCGGCACAATTAACTAAGATATATGCCAAGGATGTTAACTTGTGACCTACAGGGAAGACATGGATCTATGCAACAAAAGCAGTATCCCCGTAGCTATGTACATAAATAAAAAAATCTCTGATCTACATGTTGCATACTGTGCTTTCTAGCAGGCACAATGACCCTCAATGCAATTTTATGGTGAGTGCATTAGCCACCAGAGTTATTCATTTTATTGCTACTCATGGTGTCCCAATCTTTCTTACTTAGAGAGAGGCCCCGGCTTCCTGTGTCTTATGATTAGTGAATGTGCTTAGCTGCAAAAATGCAAGCAATTCAGCAGACGCTCTTTTCATTCTCAGCACTAGTCCGTGTTTCTGTCTAAAATGGAAACCAAAGTTGCTTTCCAAGGGACATACTTTGTGTAACTTCAGTAAGCAGCATATTCTCTCTTTCTGCCACAGGATGAGGAATGTTGACCCAGAGACACTGGCGAAATTGCTGCTGGTGGCTCAACCTTTCAACATTCCATTTTATGTGGTTGAAAAGAAGTGGTGGATAGAGTAAACATGTTGCACGTGTGATATTAGATGATTAAAGGCATCTGCTGGGTTATCTGAATACACTCTTTGTAATTAAAATATACACCATTATCTTTAACACAGCACACATGATGAAATAAACATCTCCGTGGATAATTTGAATTGCTTTAAAATCCTTTGTTGACATTACTTTGCAGTATTTAGTGCGAGCCCAGGTATGTTAATTTAGATGACTTATATTTTATGCCTCATATACTTAATATAGTAAATCTCAAATGTTTTCTTGCATTTTAAACTGTTGATGAAATAAATATTTTAAAAAAGCAACAGACATTTACATCACATTACAAATGGCAAGAAGGTCCTGAATCGAAATATGGCTACTGACATGAAGTCCCGGTCAGGAGATAGGGCTTATTACAATTGACATTTATTTTCTGTGTAGTACCAAAATAACTTGTATAAAGGACCACCCAGGGGACCAAAATATGAGAAAAAAATCAGTTTTCCTGCTGTTGGCGTCCAATCCGTGTGCAATACATTATAACCATGAGTGCGAGTTACACGCATGTACCTAGTCATGAATTACATTTTTGGCTTTTGATAAAAATACAGCTGTATACTTCCTTGTGGCATGTAAGCCCAGATGGGTTAGTGCTACCTAGCTGCAAACATCTCTGTTCATATCACATTTTCACTGGTTTCCCTCCTTCTCTTCCGTTCAAGGGTGAACAGGGATCAGTGAGTTTGGTAAGGAGATCCCATATTATTTACACTTGCAAATAGGCAATTAGAGATAGTGAAAGCAAGCGCAAACTTGAAAACCTTTGTTCTGTCGAGGCTTCTTGAAAATACCCACCACAGGCAACAGTAACTTGAAAAAATGCTTCTATGTGTTTTGCAGATGCACACTATCAAGTATTTGACTTTTACATAGTGCTCAACATCTTGTCTTGCGATAGATGTACTGGTGGATTTGTGTTAAAAAGTCTAATGGCAGCAGTTTACATATAGTGATGTCTGCTACAGAAGCGTCATTGCAGCCCTGTTACCGTGAACACTGCCTTTCACACCCTCGCCCATTAAGTTTTACAGCCTCCTGTCTACGCCCGCTGTGTAAGAACAAAGAATAAACAAACCTCCGTGAAGCCACACCTCTGCTCTGATGACTTCCAGAGCAGTACATGCAGATCACTGTGTACTGGTGACAAGAGCAGCTGTCTTTTGGCCCAGCCCAGGCTTCAACGGTGACTAAAAGCTGCTGCCGAGGTGATCGATAAACGGAGCGACATCTGCATCAAAGCCAGGCAGGCCCTCGTGAGTACAGGTACTGTCCTTGATCGAGGAAAAGTGCCGGTACTCAATGGGAGAAAATGAAAAAGTGCCGGTACTCAGTACCGGTGAGTACCGGCCCATTTAAAGCACTGGGCATAAGAGGAGGGAAGTTTGAAAGGGATGTTTGGGAGTTCATAGCAGACATAAATTCAGAATTTAGACCCCAGTGTCATGGTTATGGCTTTTACATAGGGTGACCAGACATCCCGAATTTGCCCAGACAGTCCCGGTTTTTCTCCAGCTGTCCCGGCAGATTTCGGCAATTTTGGCTCATGTCCCAGTTTTTAGAGGGGGTCGACTGAAAACGGGGTGAGGCACTTTTTTGGGAGTTCTAAAGCTTTGCTAGTTAGCAACTGTTATAAGTAAGCAATTTAATTAATAGGTATGATTTTGGTTGTAGAAATTAAATTTTATTTACTTTCTTAATGTATCTTCTGTGATACTATGTTGATGACAGCTGTCATTCTGCGCCATTCCGTGGATGAAAAATTGTAGTCCTTCTTCTATTTTTCCCAAATGTCCCGGTTTTTGGTTCTCAAGATCTGGTAACCCTACTTTTACACCAAAAGGGTGTTTATGAACTATATAAAAAGGGCGATGTATATAATGTCGAAACAACATCTTTTAAAAATTAACAATGCTCCCGCGCACGATACTGTGACCTGTGACCTGTTGCCGCTTAATGGCGTCTTGACGTCCGACGGTTTAGACTCGCCCATTTTGGGAGGGTTCTAAAGAGGGTACGACACGCTGTCAACGACCCCCGCGTGCCTGCGGAATGGCTCGTCCCATTCCTCGCGGGCCTCACGGCCTCCAGTCGCCTCTCAAGGAGCGGGATCATGTTTGATATCGTCAGATGGGCTGGAAAATTAAAAAGCCAATTAAGGACTCTGCACTCAGGTCAGCTCGTCTGCATATCAAAAGCCCTCCCGCGGCTACTGCAAGCAAATTATATCTGTTAACAGTTCACTTTGGAGAAAGTGGAATAGCGCAGCATTTACGTCTAATAAGTACTTTCTAGCTGATACATTTCAAACATAAACCACTCTCGTGGCCCCCACGAAAAAAAAACAGTCCAAGTCATAATCAAACTGTCATATTCTGTCGTGGCCTGCATAGTTCTTTTGTGTCTCTGTCTGATTGTTAAAGAAGCTATGCGTTTTATTCACAACGATAAAAAACACAGACCCATGCACATTTCCCCTACAATTAACAGATTTTATGTCACTTTATTTCTCCTTGGCTCCATCTAACATCTTTAAATAGTTGCAATAATTGATTTTTATCCGGATTCATTTTTTTCTAGTTGAAAAATCATTTATTGTGTTTTTTTTTATCTAGCGGAATAAATGGTTTTAGTGAGTCTGGCTTTTTCTTCTTTTTTTGTTTTTTGTTTATCGGATGTATTAATGTTCACCCAAATGTTTATAACGTGAATGTGCAAAGCACTTACAGCTTCGCCTGCGCCATGTAAATTAGAGAGGCACTTAATTTGCATCTCAAGATGAGATTTTCATCCTAGTATGCTTTATGCCTCTCCGATAAAGGGAAGGCGAAGGCGCACTTCCAGCGGTTCCACATGGGGGTGGGGGGGAAATCCCTTTTCCTGAAAGACAAGTGGGGTTGACAGAAAATAAAGTCAGGGGCGTCAATATTTTGTTTTCTAGTTTTGTATTATAGGCGGTCAGACCGCGCACCCAGTTACTTCGGAATAAATTTGGGGCCTACGCTATGTCAACATTTTTCTGAATCTGCGGGTTTTTGCATAATTCATTGAGGGACAGATCAGAGGCAAGAAATATTTTATTTCTCCACCTCGAAGAATGTCAACGAATGTGTTCAAATAGCATCATTTGAAGTAAGACGGGGAGGGGGGAAGGAAGGAGGGGGTATTTTGAAATATGAACTACACCAGTTAAATGTCTTTGTATTCATCAGGCATAAAATGTCAATTAATCAGAGTTTTTAATTTGTTTGTTGTTTCCCAGGCAAATATTTTTAGAATCTCAAGTCTGTCACACTTGATGTTAAAAGGCTGAACCCCCTAATGCTCAGAAAGAGACAATCTCCTACAATAATGCCCTTTCAATGTCTTCTTTTTATAGCTCTCTACATTCAAAGCACAGTTACTTGTCTTTTAGAAGTTTCCCACTTCTGATGGAAAAGAAAAGCTAGTTTTTTAATGCTTCAGACAAACAAAGTCTAATAATATGTCGTAAGAATTGAGCAATTTTGAGCGGTGACGGGTGAAAAGGACACAATGCTCGTCTTTTCTTGTCACGGTGGTACTTTTTCTGTCAGTTGGCAAAGGCCTGCACTCAGCGCTGTGAAAAAACCAAAGACCTGCTTGGCGAGATGGGAGGCTGACAGCTAGAGACCTGACAGGGCAGGGGATGCTGGGAACATCAGCCTTCCTTTAATTTTTGAGAAAAATTCACCGCGTCTGACGAGGAAATAGAGGGGTGGGCTGGGGAGATGGGGGGGGGGGGGGGAGAAACATTTCCTTAGACGTTTTCCTTTCATTACATCTCAGAGATGATACATATTCGACTTCCATTAAGGAAGAGACCGCCGCTCTATATTTAAGAGCCCGCGCGGCCGGGCGGTTGACAAGACTGACTGACTCCCTCTCTTGTCTTATGGGCACAGACAGTTTGACATGACATTAATTAGGCGGCCTTCGTCGAAACCTCGCGACGTCTTGATGCTCACAGCGAAATTATTATAAGCCTCTGAGATGAAATGCCTTGGGCCTAGCGCCTCCTTAACAAAACTCACACAACAAGGCTCAGGAAATTATACGCCCAACTCGTGTGTGTGAGTATATATGTTTGTATACATATTAATACATAACTATATATATATATATATACATGTATGTATGTATATATATATATATATATATATATATATATATATGTAAAGCATGTGCATTGTTTGCATCATCTGGACTTGCTAATGGAGAATCTCTGGAGATAAAAGAATTTCTTTTGTGTTCTACTGAAAATGTTTTTTTTTCTTTTTCTGTGGCAAATATCAATAAAATCACACAATTTTTATGCATTTGCTTATTCTAGAACATCATGGGTTCACAAATAATATCTCCTTGTTCATCATTAGAATCTACAAATAAATCAACATGGGAATAAATTGTATTACTATTTGTATCATTATTATTAGTAGTAATAATAGTAGTAGCAGCAGCAGTAGTAATCATAGTATAAGTTATAGTAACACTATTGTTTCCCTCTGCCCTAGGTTTGTGCTTTATGAATACCCCAATAAATTTAAAGATTTGTCCCATTTAGTGCAGACTTTCACGTCCTTTGCAATTTAAAAAAATCTAAGAAACTAAATATATTACAATGCAAAACAAATCCTAAACCGAAAAAGTTGAAAAGGATAATTACAAAATCTCAACAATTAACAAAATATTGAAAATGCTATTTTAAAAATAGAGGAACTTAAAAAGTCCCAATGCAAAAAAAAATCTAAAACCTATAAATGTTTTTTTTTTTAAAAAGGGCAATGGCAAAATCTCCCGAATTAATGAAGAAGTCAATGTGCTCTCTATTAAGCGCAATTAACGAGCCAATAATGGTTACGGTGAAGCTGAATGGCTGACAAGTCAATTCATTCAACCGATTCCCCACAAGAAGATCACATGGGAGTTTGGCTTTTTGGAGAACGTTGGTGACTCCCATGACAAAAGCCTTCTTCTGCGTAGCCATGTTAAAGCCTTTGACATGGTCCTGACTCCGTCTGGCCTGCTCGAAATGTCTTCTCAGAGCATCCACCTAGAAGACCTGACAAAGACGAGGCACACAGATCATATGCACAACATGCAGAACAGTGCGTGGCATGGCTTAGACTCATGTGATTCACGTGTCGATACTATGTACAACCAAGAATTGAGCCATGCCTTCAAGCCAGGGCAAGACAAAGTCAGCAAAATTTCACTCGCAGGCCAGAGCCCAAGTAAGACACGAATACGGTGTCTTCCTCTTCCCATCTGTGCGGACGTGCAAATCCCAGAGAATGGTTCAGAGAACCACTGTAGCATCTTAATAGCGGGAAGCCTTGCATTAAATATCTGTGTATAAAATGATTGTCTCATCTATGCCACTGTGACGCGTCTTCTCTTTCCCGGATAAGCTAATTGCCAAACTTGTTTCTGCCTTAGGATATTCTTTTTCCGAGCATTACCGAGGTCCCACATCTAGTCAGAAGGCCGATAAGCGTCATGGTCCCTGGTTTAACACGGATTGCTATGAAATGAGATGCGCTCTGGCGTGGAGATTAGCAGCTCTGAGTAAAAAAGATTAAACCTGGTGGTGTTCCGTTCGGCTTCTGAGCGGCAGACGATGGATCTTTCTAAAATAAATTCTCCATAAGGAAAGACAGCTGTCTGAGGAGCAACACAGCCTTTGTCTGAGAGATTTGAAATTAAAGGAATGTTTACATTGATATAAGTCCTCGGCTACCAATGTATGAGCTCCAGGCATGCACCCTGCATCTCAGTCGCTGTTTGAGAGACTCGTCTTTTATTTTTAAATGCTTCTGCTAAGTAACAGTTGTTTCCTCTTTTGGTTCCACCCGCTGCACAGCAATATTTGAAGCTTCAAAAACAAGAACATTCAGATGGAGACAGGTACAGGTGAGACTTAAGATTATTTAGCTGGTCAGAAAGCTCCATGGTTAGAAGGGCTCCTGCTGGTAAGTTGCCTGTAACCTGCAAACCAAAGATTTAAATAATGTCAGGATTCACTCGGCCTTCTCTCCTTCAAATGTCAATGAAACAAGCTGCGCTTGGATAGTTTTTATGGCTCTTTTTTACAGCACAGAATGGCTACCAGTGGTACTAAGTGATTTATAAAAACAAATGTTGCTATTTCTCAAACATATAATCAGGATTCTATGGGGAATTCCTTTAAGATGGGACACAATTAGTTGCATTTGATACATACTTTTGAAGTTTCTGAATTAGTCCACATTATATTTGATAGATTTGCAGATAAAGGAACTCTTTGTACAAATAGTTATATAAATGCCTATGTACATGATGTGAGGAATGATTTTGTGTGTTTGCATGTTCAGCTCACATCAAAATCATGGTGTATATATTTGTGAGGGTGCATGTAGAACATTTGCACAAGTAAAGTAAATGTTGTTCAAAGAATGTGTTATTGTTGGTTGCAGATGTATCTACATTCTGTGACTGGTGTATTACTAATATTGTCTGTACAGAACAGAAAATAGGTTTTCAACAATGTTTCGGCTGTGGGGTGCAATGTAAGATGCCTTCTTCAGCACGTACATCCGTACACATTATTTAGAATCACGATAATACAATTCATGCAGATCTCTTGTTCTGATCTCTATAGTATGGATTATAATTTGACATACAATACCATTTTTGATATTTTGAATGAAGCTGGTTTCTTTTCTAGTTAAACTGAGGGGATTCACTTAATTTATAGACATCCACTAGTATCTGAGGTACACTATTGTGCAGCTCTATGATTGTTTGTACAGTCACTCCTTAATAATTGCTGTGTACATGACCAGAATAGCTTTTGATTTGTTTTCTAATGTTCGTGAAGTATAGTGCTCTCTGTAATCTGTAAATTCTTTGAAATCCAGCACTATATGAAAGCATCATTTAAAAAAAAAAAAAACTTTTTATTTCAAGAACCAACAAAGGAGATACATTCACCACAAACAAAATATACTGTCACCTCTCCTGAATACAGTTTTAACATTCTTAACTATCTTTACACCCCCACTTGCAATTTATTCTTTATTTATTCAATTTCTGTTGTTCTTTCCTTAATCAATCACCTCCTGCATTTCTTCCCACCTCCTCTGTGGCTCTGGAGCCGTGCATGGGTTGCCTCTAAAGTTGTTCCATTTATTCCAAATCTTCCCCCATTTGCGGGGGCATCCTCTATTGGTATACACTGCATTCTCTGCCACCATACCCCAGTCCATATCCCTCTTCCAGTCCCTCAGGGAGGGAGTCACATCATAACCCCAAGCACGTGCTATATTTCTTTTGGCAATCATCAGTGCTAAAGTCACCCCTATTTGGTCTCCACTCACCAAATCCGTTGTCTTCCACATATTGAGGAGACACCATTTTGCCGAACTTAGCAACTCACTCACATACACTTTATTTAAACATTGGATTATTGTAGTCCAGTATTCTTGCATTTTGGGGCAAGCCTATATTATAGGAAATAATGTGCCCTCCATTCTACAGCCCCTACGACAGAAAGCTTCGGTTAGTTTCCCCATCTTTACCAATGTGATGCATGAAATGTAGGCCCTATGGATGATTTTAAGTTGCACCAGGCGGAAACGGGCTCTAATCGCAACCTCCCGAGGGGAGGCAAGTGCCTCCAGCCACTCCTCTTCTTGCATATTCGGGATGTCTTTTCCCCATTTCCCCCTTAAGTGGGTTAATTGTTCTGGTGCATGATTTATCAGTTTTTTATATGTTAGCGAGATCGCCTTTTTGGTTTTATGTTCCTACAGTAATCTGTTTTTGAGTGGGAAGGACTCTGGGAGAGGCACCCCCTTTGGGAGGGTTGCCTGCAGGGAGTTTTGGAGTCGTAAGTAGCGGAACGCCTAGGTGGGGGCTAAGTTATAGTCTTTCTGTAGTTCTGTGAATGGTCTTATCCTCCCTCCCCTCCACACATCTCTCACGGCCGAAACGCCCAGCAGGTCTCACATGTCAAACCCCTGTCTCTCTCTCAGGCTGCCAAGGAGATGGGATTCCCACAGATGTGTCGCCTGCGTGATTTTATTTTTCCACCCCATCTTCCCCAGCGTCATGTGCCAAGTCTGGATTGTGAGCGCTGTAGGTCCCACCAGCTGGAGTTTTTTCGGTGGGGTATATAGGGCACGTAGGTACCCTCTGGGACCCAGGCTTAGCCGGTCCATCTGGTATGCCGGTTTGGTCATGGGCATGTGGGCCCATTGATTAACCACCATTAATTGCGCTGCTCTGTAGTAGTTTCGAATGTCAGGGAGAGCTATCCCCCCATCATACCATCCCTTAGTGAGTTTATTGAGTGCTATTATAGCAACTCAATATAGCAACTTTCTTATCTCGCCCTGTATCGATTTGAAATAGTCATCCGGCACCGGGAAGGGAGTATTTTGGAGGACGTAGAGAAAGCGTGGCAGTGCCATCATTTTGAAAAGGGTAGTCCTTCCCAACAAGGAAAGAGGAAGCACCCTCCGAGTGAATTGAGGCCACCCATTGGTTGGCTCTCTCCTGTTTGTGAAGCCATGCTATAAGCCTCCCCGCTTTATCTCCGTGCTCGTATACACAATACCTCATTTCCTCGAGGGTAGCTCGTGCGGCGTTTTCCGTCAAATCTTTATATTCTTGGTGTTTTAGGGTCAGTAAGTGTTTTGTTTCATCATTATCCAATCTTACTACTTGTTGTTCTAATTCCATTATATTCTTTTCCACCTCCTTTCTTTTTTCCCTCTTGTGTCCTATCATTAGTGCTAGTGCTTGCCCTCTAAGTACTGTTTTGTACGCCTCCCAGAGCGTCATTGTTGATGTCACCGAGTACTCGTTTTTTTCAAAATATCTTTCAGTTGTTTTGATGAGATCTTCTCTGATTTTGGGACTTTTCAGATACAAGGCGTTCATTGCGATTGTGTTCCTAGGTCTTTGCTTGCCTACTGAGTATTTTGCCCAGACTGGAGAGTGGTCGGATATACCTCGGGGGAGATGCCTAGCCTCACTGAAGTTCGGAATCTGGGCTGAGGGCGTGATTAAAAGGTCTATTCTAGAGCGGCTATTATGTACACTGGAGTGGAATGTATATTCTTGCTTCATCGGATTTCGGGCTCTCCAGATGTCGCTCAAGCCGAGAGCTCTGAGGAAGTCAGCTAATTGTGTCTGTACTGCATGGGGTTTCCTCACAGGGTGCCTATCTAGTGTGTCGTCTAAAGCCATATTGAAATCCCCCCCAATGATGAGGTGGCCTGTCGGTAGTTCTAACAGTAGTTTCCGCAGGTCCGGGAGGGTCGAGCCTGTCAGGGCTGGTGGTACATATACTGAGAGTATATTGAGTGTCTCACCCTCCCATTTCCCTGAGGGGGCTGTATACCTTCCCAGTTTATCTGACCATGTCTTTTCCACTATGAGTGGGAATCTTTTCTTCAGGAGTATTCCGGTGCCCCTGGAGCTAGCAGTAAATCCAGCGTGGCTTTCCATCTTATACCCCCATCAGTCGAGCGCCTTACACTTATTGCCCAGTAGATGGGTTTCCTGCAGGAGGATTACGTTGGGTGCGTGCCGTTTTATAAATTGGAGCACTATACCTCTTTTAATTTTATCACCCAAGCCGTTGACATTCCACGTCAGCAGCCTGAGTTCAGGAATCACGCTGTGCCCCATAACCGATACTGGAGGGTGTTAAGTTTCTGCTGAGCCCCGAAGAAGCTCTTCCCTCTAGGACCTGCTAGCACACGTCGCACGAAGTGTGCCCAGGCTTTTTGTTATTATGTGGTGAATCTTCTCTGATTTTGCATTTACAGTACGTAAGATGAAAAATAGTGTAACCTCACCCAACTGGGTGCCCAACTCCACCCCTTCCCTCCGGATCCCCTGAAACTACCCCCCAACCCGCAACCCTGCCAGGCGGACCCAACCATCCCGCCTCCCCCAACTCAGCAGAGCGCCTGTCGACCTTCCCCATTTGAGTAGAGTCAGGAGAACGTGTGCCTCCCCACTGCACTAGCCTCCAAACCCGCCAAAACACGTTCATAATTACAGTTGACCCCTGATTTTCAAACAGATATGACTAGAAGTCTGACTTTGCGTGGTGCCTTACGCATAGATCGTTCCCTCGATCGGGAGTCCTTTTCTTTCCCATCTCCTGCGAGCCGTACCAGTTAGTTATAGGTAGATCATTGAGGGAGATCAAACTTCCAACCCAACTTTCAAGATAGTCCCACCTGTAGTTCTTGGTTCATCCTGGTATTCAGGCTCTCGGGCGCCTGTATTGTCTCCCCCTGTCTGTCTCTCCAATGCCTCACTTTCCATGAATCTGGTCGTTTTCTTGGGTCTTGTTCCTTGGTTCCGTTTGGCTGGGGAGTGCCCCACTGTGCGCCAGCCCTCCATCCAAGACCAAGCATCCTCCAGTGATTCGAAAAACCATGATTTCCCCCCATCTTCCACTTGGAGCTGCGCCGGGTAGAGCATTGAATTCTTCACTTCCCTTTTCCTCAACTTTTGCTTCACTGCCAGGAATGATCTTCTCTGCCTTTGCACTTTCTGGGTGTAGCCCGGGAAGAAGGATATTTGCGTGTTCTCAAAAGAGACTGGTGGGGCCACCCTGGCCGTCTGAAGCACTACATCACGATCTCTATAGTTTAGAAGGCGGACCAGTATAGGTCTCGGTGGGGCCCCCGGTGGCGGTCTCCCTCCCGGCACTCTATGGGCTCTCTCCACCACGAACATTTTCGATAAACCACAAGGTTGCAGGTGTTTAACGATGAGGTCTTCGACAAATAGGTCAGTGGATGGGCCTTCTGCTCTTTCCAGCACCCCTAAGATGTGTACGTTATTCCTCCTTGATCTTCCCTTAAAATCCTCCAATTTCGCTTCCAGGCTGGACGTCGCGGCCTGGAGCTCCCCCACTCTTTCTTGTAGGGCTTTGGTGTCCTGTGTAAGAGTCCCAGCGGTTTCTTCCACTGCTTGGAGCCTGGTCCCCATATTACGCAGGTCCGCCCGTATCAGGGTCACCTCCGCTCCGACATTGTCTATTCTTCCCTCTAAGGCCATAATGTCTTGTAGAGATAGGGATTCGCCCGTTACCTGCTGCTGAGGCGTCGCCGACAGTTGTTCTCCGGTTGGGTCCGGCCCCTCCGGGCCCTTGGGTAGGGCGAATTTGTCCATTTTGGTTTGGTGCGGTCCCTTCATTCCGCAAGCCCCGGTCATGTTCCTTCGGGGATTGATCCTGTTTAGGAGGGGGGGGGGTAGGCTCGGGCCCACAGGTACTCCCTGCCGCAGGTAAGTAGTAGCCCCACACGGCCTGTCAAGTTTTCCCGAAGCTCTCTGTGCCCACGCTTACTGTGCGGCCCCCGCTGCCACACTCCGTCTCTCTCAGGAGCCTTTGCTATTCACTCCACCCTTGCTCCGGGTGTTCTCTGGGTAAGGCTCCATTTTAAGCCGGTCTCTTGTTCGTAGCCGTGAGACACCACCGGCCTCGGGCAGTTAGTTGGGGCTGGGGCCTTGTCGCGTTGGGCCGAGTGCGGCCGCCCCCACCTCCTCCTGCCCCTGGACTCGCCCATCTTTAGGCCTCTGGGGACTCCGCTGCTGCCCGGGGCTCCAACCGCGTCCCACCTGTAAGCAGGAATCGGATTCACCGGTTCGGACCCCCACCGAGCATCACTGCCGCCGTCTCAGGGCTTCGATTCTCTCGAGGGTCTGGGCGGTGCTGATCTGGCCTGCACTCCCCATCGGCGGGACACTCTGCACAGGTCGCTGGGTGGGTGGCTCTCCGATTCTTTTCTTTGCCCTCCAGCCTTTCCGGCGACTGCCGGATGGTTCCGCCCAGGCTCCACCCTCTTTGCCTTGTTGGCCGACTGTGCTTCAAGTCTCGTACTCGAGGCCGGGGCTTTTGCTCGCTGACAGGCCGCGGGTCCGTATACGACCCGTTCGGCAGCTACGGCGGGCAGGTTTTCGCTCTGCACACCTCCTGGAGCACCCACCACACTCAGGCATGCAGTTTGGGGTCAACTGCCTCGGATTAATGCACGGATATACTGGGGGATGAGGACTGGGCAGTGGAGCCGCTCTAAGAAGCGGGCATCTTCTTCACCGGTTGGCCACGCCACCCGAAAGCATCATTTATTGATGTGCCACTGCGTGAACTCAGCTGCCTATAGTTCATGCACATGAGACTCAGGCTGTTAACCCATATAATGTACCTCACCGAAGCAGAAGTGAAAGACCATCATTTAAAGCCACTGATTTTCTCCTTGGATAGGTCTATTTGTACAACTTTAATTCTGAAGCTTCAGTATATGTTGAACATGTGCATTGTGAAGGGCCTTCAGACATAATAACAGCCAATAATTTTGAAATTATTTTGGCATTTACTCTACAGAAGCCAAGGAATGGATGATCATTACAACTGGTTTACCCCAACTAAAGCAGAAATCATGACCAGTTGTAGATTTGACAGGGGACTTCAGACTACTGCACAAAATGTCAGTCTCGTGGACTTCTACTCAACTATATTTTGTGGCCAATACGATTTACTAACTTAAATGCGTAAAAGTGTTGACTAGTATTTGAAAAGTATTTTTTTCCCCGCAAACTTGTGTTCAAATTGCTAAGTTTTTACCTGCAAACTGTACAAAGTTTTCTTCAAAACTTTGTCAGTTTGTGACAAGGTAGACAAAGTTGTGATGTTAAAATTCTGAGGAAAAAATCTATAATGGTAGGTTTACAGGAAGAAATCTCTACAAAAACTCACTTATACGGAGAGCATTCCCTCCAAAGGAGAGTTTCACAAGACGTTTTATCTTCAAGCGAACGTTTGCAAAGTAGACAAATGTTTGCTACCTTCAAGGACTGCATTTCAAGCAAAACTAAATGTTAGCCATCCCTGTCATTAATTATAGCCATTCACCTCTCAATGTTATGTTAATCCGCCATCTTACTCTCTGTGGCATCTCGGGGGCCTTTTAGCGCATTGAAACAATGAAGTAACCATAGTGCCTTGATACAAAACACTCATTCCACTTGAAATATATATGTTCTTTTTAATGCCCAGTATCTACAAATCCTGCCCAAAAGCATGTGCAAGAGCGTGCATTAACAGTACCGGCTCCTGGAGGGAGTGCTGCGTGGCGGGGGAGGGGCAAGGTGGGGGGTAGTAAACTCCGGCATACGGCCGAATGGAGGTAAGTACATAAATAAATAAATAAAACGAATTACATTGCGCACGCTGCAACGCCAAATGGCGATGCGGCGCGCGCTATGTAATTCGTTTTATTTATTTATTTATGTACTTACCTCCATTCGGCCGTATGCCGGAGTTTACTACCCCCCGCCCCGCAGCACTCCCTCCAGGAGCCGCTACTGTGCATTAAGTTCATGCTCTATATGCCAGGAAGATAGTAATCCTGTTCTACAAAATTCAAAATCACTGTATGCAGGCGGAACATTATAAGATCTAAAATTGGGACAATATCCAAAACAGAAGGGAGTTATGGTTACCCAGGAGCCAGCTGCTAGTATCCATCTACACTCCTCCACTGTTGCATTGGGGCCAGTGACCTCGCAGCCATATACCACAAAGGGGCGCTCTTCAGTTAATACCCTCAGCCTTGATGCGGTATCCGCCCCGCCGCACAATATGAGTCCTCATATTATCTGCCTTATTGTAAATAATGTATCTAAATAAATAATCTGGCTCACACCCACGGTCAGCTCTCCTTCGATCCCTAGCTATGTTTGTAGTGCATTAAAACATCTACACATGTAGGCCCTCTGTCTGTGTATACTGGTATGTATGTAGTGCAAACCTATCTACTGTACTTTATGGGGGTGTGATGGGAAACCATACAAGAGTGTGTCTGTTAAGTGGGGATTAACTTATTCAAATTTGACAATCACAATAGAGTTCACATATTTGCGACGCATTTCACATATTTGCATTTTTGGGCATTAGTAGATTCACCAAGAATCCGATGGTTTTCACACTGGTGCTGAGCTGGGATTAGATCCCAGTTTACCAGATTCCAAAGTCGCAGTTTAGCCACTAGACCAGTGTTTTCCAAACTGTGGGTCGAGAAACACTAGTGGGTCGTGAGCAGATTTTTGGTGAGTCGCGAAAGTCCAAGCAATAAATAAAGAGGCCTTTAAATTCTGTATTTATCTTGTTACATTTGCTGCGCTTCAAAGACAGAGGTCTAAAGTCAGGTTGTGGCTTCTGCTGCTTATTTTTTGAACATTGGAACTGGTGTTTGCACACTCCTCTCACTCTGCAGTCAGAGAAAGAAAAGTAAAGTCAATTATGTGATGATCTTACTGGGGTACATGAAGTGTGAAAGGAAAGGCTGTAGGATGTCATTTTTGCATAACGCACAACAAAATGTAAATACCGGCAAATGAACTGTACACTTTTAGCAGTCAGAAAAGCAAAAACAAAGCACTATTTTTTGTAATTCTGAAGTGTGATGAAAGTAAAGATTTTAATAGGATCCGATCAAATCAAGACACTTTACCTGGTGATGCACAAATAATAAATATTCACTGCAACCAGATTTCCAAATATTATCATTTGTGTGCAATACAGTTCTATCAGTAAAACTGTATGTCAGTGTAAATTTATTGACCATTTCAATGGAAAATGTGGTGTCTGTACAGGACAATGGGATACCACATGATGTTTTGGTTATATTAAAAAATGTCCGCCTCATGTCCATTAAATCTAGGTGGGTCACAAAAGTTTGTCGTTCTCAAAAAGTGGGTCATGGTTTTAAAAAAGTTTGGGAAGCTCTGGTCTATACTATATTCTTATGGTTTTGATTTGTTTTGATCCTATAGCAATCTTTGTTTCCATCACACTTTAAAATTACAAACATGTGCTTTCCTAACTGCTGAATGTGTAAAGTTCATTTACAGGTTTTTAGGTCTCGCCTGAGCCAGCGCATGCGCTGCTCTGGCCGAGACATTTAGTAAGTGGGCTTTTAAAAGTCCGACCACAGCTTTTTGTGTGGCCTAGAGCGTGCGGTTACGCGCACAATTACGAGCAGAGGCGCCATCTGGCTTTCCTCTCGTCATGGTGCGCGCACACCACTCGCCAGACGTGCCTCCTTTTTTTTTTTTTTAACTTGCAGCTTGAGGCGCGCGCGCTTGTTTCCCAGTGGCATAAGTAATGTTGTGCCCAGTAGGGCTGGAGCAGAGTCAGTCTGATTTGCCAGTCTTTAATGGACACATGCCGTTTGATAAGATTCCAGTTTTTTAATTAACCATTTTTATGGCGTCCTATTAAATGCACAGAATCTAAATCTCGTGCTACGCAATCAGGATATCTTGATGCACTTATTTAGGATTTTGTGCAGTGTATAAGAGGTCAGCTCTTGACCACTCTTACCAAAGTATGGAGACTTGGTGGGCTAATTCCGCCTCTGCCTGGCTCGCCGTTCTAGCTTGTGAATATAGTGTTGACGCCACTACGTAGGTGCTGACGGGCCTTGCTGTGCACCAGGTGCTTTTGACTGTTAGTACATCCCTAGAGCCTCTGAAGTCATCCCTGCGAGGTCTAAAAGTCGACTACTTCAAAAGCTCTTAAGTGAAGACATTTCGAGTGCTGTCATTAGCGAAGACAATGGCTTTGTTTTCATGGGTTGACTATTTGGATACTGTACCTCAGACACTTTGGCACGTAGTGTTTGGTTTCTTGACTATGTGAATGGAATATATTTTTGCGAGGGATTATCAAAATGTATATTTTGTCTACATTGATAGTGTGTCTTCTAACAATAGGACTTATTTTAATGCTGGAGAGCTTTACTAATGAACTGTCAACCTTTTGTGTTTAGACACAGTTGGTCTTCAGTTGTAGTGCATAAGTATGATATTACTTTTTGTCGGCAGTGTTGCAGGCGTGATTTTTGCTCTGCAAGAAATTGAAGCCGAGTTTGCATACATTTTTCATATTTTGCTATTTGTAATTAGAAAAGTCTGTGCCGGTTTCAAGCAAAGTTTTTACCATCACCTGGTCGAATCCAACATCAGCAGTGCTGTTGTCTCCAACCCTTTAATTAAAGCGAGTGAAGTATGCCATGATGGTAGACGTCTTTGTTTCAATCTCTGGGTGGTGTATGTGATAGGAAGCTACTAACTGGCCTGTAGGGCCTCCTCCTGTTGTGATTGACTCTTCAGCATCCAGTGAAGGGGTGGGGAAAAGGATATATCGATTATTGGCCTCTGCAGGATCTTGGGAATTTGTTTTTGTAGTACTTATTATACAGCTCCAACCTACCCTCCAAAGGAAGCTAATAGCTGTACATGGTATCCTGCTGCTAGATTTGTGACATTACAAATACATGCAAGTATGTTTAAAATGAGAACTGAGGACAAGAAGCATGAATAAATAGAAGAAACGCAACACAGCAGTCCAGTGAGGTAGAGGGAGGGAAGGGATGTAGTCTTAAGATTATACACAGTTTGAAGAAGGGGGGTATTAGACCTTTCCCTAATTGCATCAGCAAAGGAGCAAGTCTAACATGCGAAGGGAGGTTGCGCCAGGGTCTGTCTGAGCGGAGAATACCTGTTGCTAAGGTCATTCTTTAAGTCTTTTGGATTTCTTGCGCAGGCAGGAATGCACTCCTGTTAGTTCTGGTGCCACAGAAGTGGCAGATTTTACTGGCATATAAGTTATTTGGTTGCGTATCTTATCACGCAGCAGGATTTGAACTGGGTTCTCACAGGGGAAAGAGAAACAATGCAGTTCTTTCAATGTAGGAAAATGTGCTTAAATTATCTTTGGTTGGTGATTAGTCGTGTTCTGCTTACAGAATGACTTTGATCTGTGTCTTTTAGGAGGCCAATGAGTAGTGTTTTGCCCAAGAAGAGGTCTTCCACCAAAGACCGTACGTTTAGGAGAGGAAGGGATTCATTTTCAGAATGATTGCCCGGAATGAAGTTACCCGTGGCTGTTTGTGGTAAGTAATCCCAAAACGACCACTCCTTTTCTGCAACCATCGGCTCTTTACACAGTAGCTTTTAGCATCTCACCAGGCTCTGAGTGACACACAGTCTTTCTGATATGGCTCAGTAATTGTACATTGAGTGTCCTTATAAATGTAGGTTTCCATGGAACCCATGCCTGGTTATTTCAGTAAGATTAAATATTGGCAGTCTTCAGAAGACTAGGAATAACTAAGTTAAATCTGAGCATTACCTCTTTGTCCCTCATCGGAGATCTTGCACCCAGGATATTGTGCTGCATGGCTAAATAAATATATGGTCCCAAAGGCGAGACCTATTGGCTATGCCAATGCTTGTTTTTAGAGAGCGACACATACATCAGAAGCATGTAGCAGTGAAAATGTCAAATACGTTAAATATATTTGTATCACTGATAAAATAGTGTGTTGTTTGCTAATAGACCCAATATTTATTTTTAGACGGGTGCCCATTTTAAGCTCAATCATGGTGGTTTAGTTTCCCACTCAAACACGTAAAAGGGAAATTAAACGAACATGGCAGCTTGAAACAGGCACTTGGAAGAAATACACACTGGTTTCGCCAATCATCGGTTTTTTTTATACTTAGATTTTTTTTTATACCTGATACATCCTCCAAAAGATATAATCGGCCCGATTTACGAAATTATAATCCTAGACAATCTAATTTATGCCTACATGGTTCGAAAAGTATGACACTTCACTGTAATGAGGTAAAACAAGTAGGAGTAATTCATGACTCTCTTTAGATTGAAGCATAACTGCGTGGTATTAAAATAATAGCTAAATAACAAACTGACTTCTGTCTGACAATCCAAAAAACAGCATAAAACAATACAAGCGCTTTACTAGCAACAACGAAGGGCTTGGTAGCTTAAGAAACAAGTTTGATTCTCTGTGGGAAACTACTTCCTGTCTTCTTGTTAACTGGACCTCACTCCATGATAATATCTAAAACAAGCATTTGTAATGCAATAGGTCTCTCATTTGCGAGAGTTTAAGCTATTGGCATTGTAAATGACAATGGCTTTTATTTATCTGTTTTCAAAACCAACACATGAATAAAAGGCATTGTCATTTACAATGCCAATAGCTCAAAGTCTTGCAAATGCGAGACCTGTCCAGGAAGTTATGCGCCTACCTCCGTGTTACAGGCTTTCTATCGCTTTATTGCGCCGCCAGGAGCAGTGCGCGCTGAGTCGAGTTTAGATGCGGCGGCCCACTCACAAAAACAGTTTAGTGGCAGAATCGAGTGCTGTCCCGCGTCAGACGAACAGCTCTTCCAGGCCGATTTATTTTTCTTTCTTCTGTATTATTAGGAATTGTTGCCTTTTCTTTGTCAACCCGTATGCAAGATTAACAGTAACTGGCCACAAAGAAACCGGAAGTACCGAGCCTGATATTTACTAGACAGCAGTGGAAGATGGAGGTTGAGTGCTTTGAAGATTTATATAGCGCCCACACGGGCCTGACAGCTCCGTAGACTAATACCGCCTCTGCAAGACCCGTGTCTGATCACATGGTTACATTTTCTAAACCAGGTGGGTCCACGCTCCCACTTATCCTTCTAAAGTCGACAAAGTGCCTTTCAGTTGGGTAATAAGGTTCTTTTGTTTTGTTTAGTACTAAACCAGCAAAAGTGCCATATGCAGAAGAAACACAGTGTATCCAGTTGTGTGCATTTCATTTGAAACCTCTCTGCATTCTGGGACTTGTAGTCAATACTTCAATTGAGCCAACTGGACACATAATCTTGTCTTTCTCGCGGTCTTCTTCTTATAGGCAGAGGCCATCTTATGTGTGGAGTTCAACGGAAGTGGAAATACAACAGGGTGACGTTTCCACTGAGGCATTCAGTTATAGCCAGACAATAGCGCTGAATCGGATGTCAGCGAGGGGCACCTGTTACACGGAAAAGCATGTGGCTGACAGAAGTGTTCTCGTTTCACTTTGCGGCGTTCTTGCAATGTTTTGTAAGTGCCCATGTTTGTGTTTGTTTTGTATTTTTGCAAACACAATGCTTCACTTGCAGTCCTAGGTGATGTACAGATTGTTTGAGATTTGCTTCACATTTATGTGGCATCTCTTTTTTAATTGTTTGTCATAGGCTTGTTTTTATCCTTGCTTCATGTATAGCTGACAGGTTTAATGCTGAAAAGGCATTTTTCTTTTTTTACTTTGAAAAGCAACTGGGGCTAAATTGCTGAGTAGTTTTTTTTCTCTCATGTCTGTTCAGCAGAGGACTGATGTATTATGACCAGCTGACTATTTGGAAGTGTTTCTCAAACCATAAAATGACGCTCTTAGCCTTTACACCCTTGTTAGGAGCTTTTGTATAGCGCATGGCTACCCGGAGGCATCCCAGCGCTGCGGAGGTGGCTGGGGGGGAGGGAGGGAATTATGGGAATAGCCAGGTTTTCAAGGATTTCCGGAAGGTCAGGTGATTCACCTCTTTACGAATAGGAAGAGGAAGTGCATTCCATAACTTGGAAGCATTGTAGGAGAAACGGCGGCCACCTGTTCTGGCCTTCTTAATTCTGGGGACCTCTGTCAAGTGGAGCTCATCCGAGCGCAGACATCGATTGGCCTTATATGGTTTGACCAGGTGTTTTGTAATAGGAGGGCCTCTGTCCTGCAAACCTTTGTGGGCAATGCAGAGGGCTTTGAAGTGTATTCTCTCCTGTACCGGGAGCCAGTGAAGAGAACGAAGGGCAGGCTTTGCTGAGCAGTGGCTTTTAGTACCCGTAAGAAGTCTAGCTGCTGAGTTCTGGACCACTTGGAGCTTCGCTATGACTGATTTGGGAGCACCCAAATATAGAGCATTGCCTTTACACCCTTGGCAGAGAGACTGTTTATTGAAGTCTTAGCCGCCAACAATGTATTTTGCAATACTATGCATTAAATGTGCTTATAGGATGAGTATGATCTATGTTTATTACATATGTGGCTCTCTCGGCCGACGCGTGTCAACTTTCCCGCTACAGTTTCTTGCTAAACGTGTTGCAAAGTATAGGCTAACTCCTTTAAAGCACACCAGTTTTGAGATGGTAGATGACCACTGTTGAGAGTAGTGTTTTGTTTGCCTCATTTAATCCCCAGGTTACAAAACATAAGCAGCAATTTGTCAGAAGACCTAGCCTGGCATTTGACCTCTGTCTTTGGAAAGAAGCAAATGTGACAAGATAAATACAGAATTTAAAGGCCTCTTTGTTTATTGCTTCGACTTTCTTGACCCACAAAAAATGTGCTTGTGACTGACCCACAGTTTTGTAAACACTGAGATAGAGGATGGATGGCCTCAATTGACCCGCCAACAAAAAGAGAGCATGCATTAGGAACAAAAAAGACAAAATAATATGCTAGAGTTTAGCATTTCTCTCTGTCTTCAAGAATTAAAACCAAAATTTAGAAAAGTTTTGACCTTCCCACTAAGATTGAAATATCATTTTTTTTATTTGATTGTGAATTAAATAAAATAGCTCAATATGTGCGTGTTTGTCTGATGTACAATTGTTTCTGTATTTATTGTAGTGTTTTGAGGTTCAAATTGTAGAAATAGCGTAGTCCGCGGATCTCTGGCTTCTAATTATGACTTGGTAGGGGTTCCCGGATTCCAGCAATGATTCAGGGGTGAGGGGGGGTCCACAGAGGTCAAAAGGTTAAGAATCGCTGCCCTAGTTATTGTTCAAACTCTCCAAATTGTTTGGCTGCCTAATTCACACGGTATAATCCTACAAAAAATGTTGGGTCATTTTATGAATTCCCTGTAGTCGCCCCCCCTCCCATTAGAGACAAGTAGAAGGTCCCGCTGTGTTATGTAAGGAGTCCACGCTGAATCTACAGAACTTGAAGACATGCCTCTGTGTCTGTCTGCATGTCCACCTCAGTGAGCACCTCTTATGAATGATTACATAGCGCCAAGAAGCTGCATTTAACATTATGTAATATTCTAACCTAGTGAGGTGCAAGAAGTTGGAGATAGTACCTTTGCAGGACGCCAGGCTGTACTTCGAGCTCCTTGCATTTTCATCCTTCCGAGGTCGATTACATGAGTACCATTGAGTAACAAAAACCATCTGCTACGTAGCGCCAAGATGCCTCAAGTGCTGAGCGTTTGCTTTACAAATACACATGGTATGCTGTGTTTTTCACCTGCAGGGTGCCTTTATACCTTCACATGCCTGCTCCCCGTACTGCCTAGAAAGACTTTGTAGATCTCCTCAGAGTCGGAGGAGGTCCGCGGACCCCGCAGGTGCAGTGCGTCTCTCAGAGGTGTCCACGGGGAGGCGGTGTGACATGTTTAGCTCTGATCCTTGGCTTTGAAGGTGACAGGGGCGTCGAGCCCATTTAGCCAACAGAGTAGTTGTTCGACAGTGAGGAGCACGTGCTCACCGCCTCAGGCTCCGGGCGCGTCTTATCTTCCAGTGCTGGTGGGCGGAGCTTTCACCTGGCATGATCCCACCGCAGTAAAGGATGGGGAGTCGACGAGGGGGCACCTGCTCAACCAGCAGCTGGGAGGGGTCAGGAAGGGCCACTAGTTTAACCCCAGACGTGACAAACGTGGCCTTATTGCCACAATCAACAAACGTCACTCAGGGCAGATTACGATGGACCTGCAAGAAACGGACGCAAACTGCACACTTTCTAATTTGCATTAATGCGGGCCACACAAATTAATGGGTGTGCAATTCACACCTTAGAGGGGAATAACAAACTAATAATGCATGTAATTCCCTATTCCGACGGCCACAAACCATCTCAAATTTTGCTTCCTGGCTGAGGTGGCCTCAGACTACCTCACTAGCTAGACTTGCCAGCAACTAGCGCAGTGGGAGAACCAGGTAGCCGGTGCCCTACATTTTTCTTTCATCTTAATATTTTGTAAATTAGGTTTTTGCTCATATTTGGTGCCACATTTAGCTGTGCGTCCTGGGTGATCGCCTACTGCATCTGACCCATACATTGTAATTCACAGAATTAAGACTTGAGGATTTTTTATGACTGTAAATTGCAAGTGCGGCAGCGTAACATTTGCACGTGTGGCCCTCTATAGATTAACCCCCCCCCCCCCAACACACACACACACGCTTACGGAATGCACAGTACTGCATCTGCAGTGGAAAGACTCCAGTTCCCTCTGGTGGAAACCTGCACTTCCCATACTGGCGTTGCTTCGGCCTTCACGCGAGGCCCAGGCTTCTTAGGTAGGGTCCCCTATCGGGGTCATTTTCGGATGTACCTATAATTCTGTATTCTTAAGCATCCTGGGGTGTCTTTCGCCTATGTAACGTCAAGAGGTGTCAGGCAGCTAAAAGACAGGATCATTGGTCACGTGACAGTCTATGGACACCTGCAGTAGTGTGCAGTGACCGCACCCCTCATTTTATGGCATTCATGCTGAACACTGGCGTTTCCTTCAGCCTGAATGTACAGGCACTGTCTGAGGAAAGGGGGTGTCACTGCTGCTCCCCTGGGCTCTCTTCAATAGCCTACCGTGAACTCAAAGGCCTTTCTCCCCCTTTCACCAAAACAGACAGAGGCACTAATACACAAGTAAACACGCAAGAACACAAGCGCACACAAGCAAATGCAGAAGAACACAAGCACACACAAGCATGTACCCACAAGAGGACACTCAAGCAAACACACAAACGCCCAATCATACACACACACATACACACATTTGCATACTCGCCCAAGTAGACACACATCAAACACACACAGACATACACCAGCACTGATACACGCTCACAAGCACACACCCAAGCAAACACCCAAACGCCCAATAAAAGACATGCACAGAGACACACATGCATAAACACCCAAGCAAACACACTTCAAACATATACAAACATAAGCCAACCCTCACACATGCTCACAAACACATACCCAAACAAACACACAAATGCACATTCAAACACATGCACACAGATAAACACACACATGCATTCACACCCAAGCAGACACACACCAAACATACACCAACACTTACACATGTTCACTAGCACATGCACACACTCAATTTATGTCTCTCATACCGACAGCAATGTTTTGCAATCTTAGTCCCTGATTCCTCTGACAGACACCACTCCCTCCCAACAGCCCTCCTTTTTTAAATTCTACTTTCTACTTCTCCCTACATCTTCACTATCTGGCTCCCTCTTGATGCTTCTGTCATTCCTAGGCCTGGGCGACATTTTAATAATGCAATGGAAAATGTGTGCAATTTTGGGATTTGCTTTACTCTTTTGTGTGGAAAATATCTCAACAAGACATTTTCTGCTCGAACCAGTCTTCTGTTGGTTTCTCACGAGTCCTTTTTATGTAAAGTGTGTGCTCTTGTGAAAAAAAAACCAAAAATACCTGCAAACCACATTTCACTCTAAAAGGGAAATCCCGCAGCACAACTCCGCCACCGGCCACCAAGCTGAGTTGGGGAGCCCACTACAATGGCATCCGAGCAGATTGAGCCCCATTCATAGGGGTTGCGAGCCGCTGGGAGCGACTTGCCCGGCCGGGGCATTGCTGATCGAGTGCAGCTTCAAGATGGCGGCAGAAACCGAGCAGGCGATCACCGATCTGGCTGCGCCGCTCCCTCACACTTGAAGGGGACCTGAAGAGGTTTTTTTCCATATTTTGCTCATTAAGCAGCACCCTAGACAAACAATCTGCCCTCTTTTTGAAATCACCAGCTGTATATCTCAAAAACAAAATTATACTCCTGCAGCCTTGAGCTCAGTAACCTTGAAGAAGTTTTTGCAGTGCCACAAACACAACCATCAATCATAAACAGTAAAGGTTTATAGTCAGTTAATAACTCAAATTCTTTCCCTCTCAAATAACTCATTTTTCAGCCACCCACACACAAGCTAATACTTCTCTTTCAATAATCAGGTAATGTCGCTCTGTACCTTTGACACTGAGAGAAATAAATGCAACAGTATACTCTTTTCCATTTACTACCTGACTAAACACAGCACAGTATATTTTTACCATTTGGATCATAAAGTTTAAGTGCAGGTGCATTTAGAATAGCATTTTTCGCTTCATTAAAAGCATTTTCTTGTTCCACATCGCATTCAAATCTCATACTTTGCATAATGATCTTCTCAAAGGATCAACAACAATGGAAAAACTTTCAATGAATTAAGACTAATACTAGTTTTATTTTTTTAAATATTACAGTATCTTTGACCTTGAGAACTGGTGCTTCTTTAATGACTTTGACTAGATCATCTCTTGGCATAGTTCCTTGAGAACAAACTTTATGTCCTAAATAACCAACTTTTGTTTGCAAAAACTCATATTTTGACTTATGTACTGTCATACCTCTACTATTAAGTGTTTGAAGTACACAATTCAGTATTTTATTGTGCGCCTCCATAGTTTCCGCAAAAATCATATAATCTTTGATGGTTTGAAACCTCTTAACTCCACCAAAAAGAATGTCCATTAGTTTTTGAAATACACTCGCAGCTGATGCCAGTCCAAAAGGTATGTGTAAATACCTGAATGCCCCAAATGGAGTTGCAAACGTAGTATAATTTCATGAGGCTTCTGACAGTTTGACTTGGTGGTACGCCGATTTCAAACCATTTATAGAAAAAAAATGAAAAACCACTTTAGGCAACTAACTTCTCCTGTATCTTCGCTTAATCCGAATCCCGTTTGGAGCCTTTCATAACAACATCGAAATCGGGCCCTAAGTGTTAAGTGATGCATCAATTGTGAGGAAATAATCCTCAAGGTATGAGTGTGTGTATAAAATGTTTGCGAGTTACTTGTACAGCACGGTTTCACAGTAATTGTGAGAAAGAGCTCAAGTTTCAGCATCGATTAACTGTCACAAAGAAAACCAGTCCTTAGGAGGAGGCAAAGGAGAAGTGAGTAAGTCCACAATAATCTTGACACATGCAAAACTTTGCTTTCGTAATAAAAGTTTTGCATACATCTACTAGTACGTAGACACCGCACCAGATCAGCTTCTAACTTTGGACCACGGGCGGCCAAATACCACTGGAACCTGCGCTGCTTCCTTCCAATCCTACACTACTGACCCATGGTCCCTTCACTGCTCCCTGAATCAAGAACTGCCCATCACTTGAACTATGTGGTGCTTCCCATCATTCGTCACTTCACTGCTCCCCTAAACCCGTGATGCTTCCTACCCTAGTCAACCTCGGCACACTTTACCCCACACTGCTCCTCCTCGGCTTCCTGCACCATGCACTCTTCTTGATCCCCAAAAGTCCCAATCGTGTAAAGGGAAAAGGGATTCACCAAGTTTCAGTAACGTACAGCACTGGTATGGATTAGACAGCAGTGGTGTGATCTTCACCATAGGTAGACATTGCTGTGTATGTGCGATCGCTTCTTTGTATTACTCAAGCTTGCAAAATTATTTTAGCATTGAAAAGCCCCAACAATTGGCATTGCCAGTTCTTGTACTTGGGATTGCAAGATAGTTTGAGTGCAATCTACACAATCTGTCTCCACCTTGGGTAAAGTCAGTAACTTAGCTCAGTGAGTTAACTTCTTACCCATAGGTTATCTGGGGCCAATGTGTGAAACCACAAAACCGTCTTGAAACTAGCTATAACTAAATTGCTCGCCAATAAGTGTACGTTTTCTGAGTGTTTGGGTACTCCCATGCATCCCATTAGCATTTATGTGACAATTATAGCTGTTGTGAGTACGTATGTACTGTATGGTGTTCACCGACAATGATGCCAAAGTACCCTAAATGTGCTTATTGTAAAATGTTGAATTTCATTAGCAATTTAGCATTCCCCTGTTTTGTACAGGTAATACTCATTGTTTTTCTAGTACCCGATTTAATGCTTAAAGAATACGTTTAATATATTCTAGGGGTTGAGGGTTCCAGTGCTGTCTTAGATGAAATCATTTGGAGACAACAATCCGCTGTGAAACACCGATGGAAGGACCATCTACCAGGTGGTCAGGTCCAAAGAATATGAACCCTTCACGTCTGTCTTGGAGGTAAAAACAATGTAAAAGGCACAATGAACTGAGTGAAAAGGAGAAAAAACTCCCACTGCAGGCTGCAGCATAAAATAACAAGCATTTGCAAAGCCAATAGTTAGGTCTGTCCACAGATATGTCTATTTTGTAGCAATATTGAATGCATTGTGAAATTAATAAAAGAATGGAAATATGTTTCTAGGTTTCACTTGTAATGGTGCTCTCACCAGTATTAGCTTTGGTGTGTAATAGTGCTTACACCATTTTTGCAAACATATTGTAGTCAATATCTACCGCATTCACATAGAAAGGGCTTAAGATCAGCCTTCTTCCACTATTGGTGTGAGATATTGTTAAACACATCTTAGATCATCCCATAGCAGCATTTTATTCTCACGTATTTCTATCAGCTTAGATGTGTCCTTTTGCTTTTTGTAGAATGCATAAAAACAATTTTATATCTGAAAAGCAGATATATTTAATTCTTTATCTCATTCATGGATTGTATACACAGAGCAATTTTGTTGTTTTTCACTGCAGCAGGAATTTTTTATTTGCTTTTATCATCAGCGGACTAGGATACATGAGTCTCCGCACAACTCAAAGATGTTAAAGGCCTTGTCCTCCTTTTACCTGGAGGGCCAAGAGGTTATTTCTGGCAACCAAGCCCGGACCAGGACCAGGAAAGCTGTATCTCTACTATGCAGCCGGCAGATGTCCTCAAAGGCAAATACAATTTCTTGAAAGCTGAGGTTTCACTATATAGCCAAAGATGTCCTCACAGAAGAATACAGTGGAGATGGAAAGCTGCAGTTGCACTATACTACTGACAGATGTCCTCACAGAAGATGGAGGACTGCAGTTGTACTAAATGGAAGACAGGCATGCTCACATTAGATTACAATATGGGGGGGAGAGACAACTGGAGCTGCACTAAAAGAGTCTCTTATAAAAGATTAATTCTGAAGGAGGTCAGGAGGGAGATAGTTTTCACAGGATTGCGGCACTTTCTGAGTGTCACAGCTCTTCCAGGGTGAACATTGAATGGTTCATCCAGTTCAGAATTGTTCCTGCATTCTGTTATTTGCATTCTTTTGTTAACTACACACACGAATAGCAGTACCAGACCAAAAGGAAAATAAATATGGCCTCCTTGCATTATTCATGCATAGGATTTGGAAGAGTGAGTTATGCAGCCTTCATATTTATTCTGTGAAAATGCGAAACCATATTTGCAGCATACAAAAAACAATGGCATATGTGCACACTACCAAAGATGGCACCTCGAGAAAATCCATGCAGCGCTTCCCTGCATCTAGGTCCAAGTTTTCCACAGCCTCAGCAAGTGCTGGAAAGCTGAAGTGTCACTCTGCAGCCTACAAATGTGCTCACAGTAGAGTACAATGGCGATGGCAGCTTGTTGCACTGCACTGCAAACGGTTCTCCTCAGAGACAAAAACAAGGGTGCTTGAAAGCTGCAGTTGTACTATACTACCAACAGGGGTCCTCACAATAGTGTGAAATGGTGATGGAATACTGCCAACAGAGGTGCTCACACAAGAGTGCAATGGAGATGGATATGGAAAGCTGGAGTTGCACTATATCACCAATAGATGTGCTCACAGTAGAGTACAATGGCAATAGAAAGCTTGTTGCACTGTACTGCAAACTGTTGTCCTCAGAGTAAAAAACAAGGGTGCTTGAAAGCTGAAGTTGCTCTATACCACCAACAGAGGTCCTCACTGAAGAGTGCAATGGAGATGGATATAGAAAGCTGGAGTTGCACTATATCACCAACAGAGGTCCTCACACAAGAGTGCAGTGGAGATGGAAAGCTGCAGTTGCAATATACTGCCAAGAAATGTCCTCACAGAAGAGTGCTATTAATGTGGTAAGCTGCAGTTGCACTATACTACCAGCAGAGGTCCTCATAGAAGAGTGCAATGGTGATGGAAAGTTGCAGTTGAACCATGCTACCAACAGACTTCCTCACAGAGGAGTACAATGTAGATGGAAACCAACAGAGGTCCTCACAGAAAAGTACAATGAGGATAGAGATGGAAAGCTGCAGTTCCACTATGCTACCAACGGAGGTCCTCACAGGAGAGAACAATGGTGTCATTGGTGTATACTTACACACTGTAAGAGCAGTTTATGCAAAAGGCAAACAATGTTGATACCTTGAGAAAAGAAATATAGCATTGCTTTGCACCTAAGTCCAAGTTTTCCTAACAAGTGCAAAAAAACAAACATATTAACTTTTGCAATGCCACATTTGCCACGGACTGATTTCCATCATTAAACTTTTGCTTTCTTTTTAGGAATTAGGATGTGCACTCTAATGGAGAATGTCAACTGCACAACTATTCCTGGAATTTGTGCACACAATGATGCACTTCAACACCAATGTATCAGAAAGAAGTGCAAGGGATGCAAAGCTTCTACAGTTCCTCACATCATTACTAGAGGTCCCTCTCAAGTTGCTGCAATTGATTGAAATGTCAGTCACAAAGCTGAGGGGGTGTGGGTTCAACCTAGACATTTACAGATACACTATTGGTGCTCTAATGCCTTGTGCTAATTTTTCTAAAAGACAAATAGATATACTAAAGCTGGTTGATAGTGATGAGTCAACATTGCAACTTACAATAAGTGTTATGGAAACAGCTGTTGACACTCTTTAATACATAGGGACTAGCATTCACTGGGAACTACAGGTGTAAAAAGTTCTATTCATGTGGAACAATTTTTCAGGCTTGGGCGAATTTGCGAAGTCCCACGTCAGAACTCTGCAAACCGACCCAAAAACTTTGCCACACTAAGCAGAATTCCCCAATCGGCAGAGTGCGTTACGTTGCGCCGTTCACACTGATTTTTAGCAGCAGATGTTTGTCCTGCGCTGTAAAATCAGTGCGAACGCCACCACGTGCAGTGCAAGAGGGTGCTGCTTCTTTCTGCCTCTCGAGTAGAAGTTTTCTCAATGCGAGCAGTGGCAATTATCCACAGCCGCCCGCATCGAGAAATCTCTCCGGGAGGTGGTCTGAAATAAGATTTTCCTTGTTCACACTGGCCAACTTACCGTTGGTGAGCGCAAGCGAGGAAAAAACTCTGCTATTTGTTTACGGAACTCTGTGCGCTACACGAAGCACGGAGTGGGGAAAACTCCTCAAGCTCCACGAGCGGAGTGGAATTTCATGCCCAGGCCTACTATTTATTTAAGTGTATGCAAACATGTGCAACAGATATATGCAGTCACTCAAATTGAAGGCATCCAATGGTTGAAATGGTTTATCCATTGACCCATACTTTGCGTTGTGGTGGGAGGGAGCATTATCTGAGTGACAACTGAACAGACAAATGGCAAAAGATTTTTGAATGAGAGCCTCTATAGACATCTGTATTGTTATATAATAATTTGGAAACATGAGGTTAGCAAGACAGCTAAAGCTATCTTTAGGCCAGGTCTAAAAATCCCTAACAACTTTCTGGCAAGCATACCCCAAACACCATTGAAATGCACAAAAACGCATGGTTTCTGGTGATAATGACAATAGACTGGTCGTGACCTCATTTACTTTGCCTAAACTTGACTCGACCTTAATACTGAATCTCCAGAAGGAAAACGTACACTAAATGAGTAAAGAAAAGATTTTCTCCCTTTTGACTTCAGGGCACTAAAACGTCATTATAACTCACCTCCCACCTTGAATCCTGCAGCCTCCTCAGTAATATTCATTCAGGCTTCCACCACAGAGATGAGTAGGAATCAACCCTTCTGAACATTCATGAGAAGTTACTGTCAGTATGGGATGAAAGTCTGGCTTGTGCATGCCATCTATTAGACCTATCTGCCTCCTTTGATACCATCAACTGTTATATTCCATATAGGTACCACAATATAGGCCCAGGTAACATCACAACCTTTCACCTATATTCGTCCCTACATTACATACATAACGGCTGCTAGGACTGACCTTTTACCTAGTCACAGTACTCCTTACAGAACGTGGGGTTTTCCCTGAACAATAGGCTCATTCATTATGCATGAGGATTCAGGATTCTCGGAAATTCAGCAGGACTATCATCTCCTGCATAATAACTATGTACAAGGTTCATTTCAGACATCATCCTTAGTCCGACAGTGGCACAGCAAGGTAGAACCCCAGGGGATACCTTCGGGTATATAAACATCACATCTTGCTAAGATAGGCAGAGGAGATCACGACTTCCATGTCGACACACACTGACGCGAGACGCTGAGATTCCTGCATGCAGACACTCCAGCTCGCAGCGGTCTGAACATCCCTTGCGGGGTGTCCAACTCGAGACCAAGACGGGGTCCCACAGTCTCTCACTTCAGGTAATGGGGTTGACTTTATCCTAGAGGGATTCTTGGCATTAACACCTATACACATGCTAGGTACACTTGGGTACATCTAGTTAGGATTGTATCGTAGGAGTACGCATTTTATTATCATGTATTTCATATCCCTGCCTATATTCATGATTATAACAAAATGGTAGAGATTTACAACCCTTTCACTTTTCTACTGCTTCTAATCATTTATATCTGTTACTGTCTGATGATTGTCTCAGCACACCTATTTTACACTAGAATGACGAATGTTCAATAAATACTTATTGAAAACGTCCATACCGTTTGTTCTGTGTACATCTCTGAGACTAAGTGAGCACGAGTGACTGAGCAAAAAGTATTGCACTGCTTTCATGATTCTGAGGGATCAAGGTTGTCATGTTCGATAGTTGCCAAGAACTATTCTCTCCTTGGTAAGAGGAGTTTCTAGTGGCACTGTGAGCTAGCTGGTATACAGGCTAACATACCCGGTGGGGGTGTCTGGAATTAGTTCAGACACCACGGCCGCAGTGTATGTTGTCCAAACGCCCAGATCTTATATAGATTTCTAAGAACTACATGACATGGCGCCGCCAGCGTTGGTTGGGTACTTATTTAGTGGTCAAATCTGAGTAGTTCAGTCGTGCTATTCTCAGAGACCCCTACTCACATTTCCCCAGAGACGTCTGGAGTGGGAAGGAACAAAATCCGCCGCAGCTGAGTAGGCAAAAATTCTATGTATTGGCTGTTGGTTTAATCAAGCTTGAAGGATACATTGTTCCTATTGTGCATAACACCTTATCTCAGTCCCCTTGAAAAGCTCTCCTTTCTAAAAACAATCACTGAAAAGGGAGATGTTGGGCAGGATGAGCAAGCAAATGCACTGAACTTCTCAATGGAAGAAGACGATGCCGATGCAATACAAATTGCAGAAAATGTTAGAAATGCCATCACCCTAAAATTAGTAGCATACGGTGTTACATCCAGGGGTGGGCAAGTAACGTTCGTGTGATTGAGGCACACAAATCATATAGAACAGAGGTATTCTATTCATGGATTAGATTCCCGCAGGCAAATGCACAAACTAAAGCATTTCATTACTATGTCAAAGACGACATACCAAACGAATATGGTCCATATGAGGACATTGAAATTCCACGAACACCCAGGCTTTGGATAGTGCACAGGCTGCCCCAGCTTCGGCTGCAGGCACTACGGCAGATCATCTGTGCTCAATTGACGTAATCTGCGAGGTGTTACAGGGATCGTCGTCTGCGAAGGCAGGCAACAGCGATGTTGCGTCTACCAGCCAGGACACATAAACATTTGGCCCGTCGTGTGCTGGAAAAAAATCGGCTTTTTTCAAACAAACTCACATTGGAGTTCCAAAACAAATTGACACTTTTTATGACCTGCTTGGCTTTCTAATGCTTGTAGTAGTTCTAACTATATATACGGACACATTAGAGCTATTGCTTGAGTGACAATTTCTGTTTTTAGCACCTTCTTAGAGTTTTTTTACATTTTTACATTTTTTTAGCGGAACTATTGCTTTTACATATGTTTGCGTATCAATACCTAGAGGGGTAGTACGTTAGTATTAGATTATGTTGTCCAGTCGGATGAGGAGTGGGTGTTATATTCCATATAGGTAACACAATATAGGCCCAGGTAACATCACAACCTTTCACCTATATTCGTCCCTACATTACATACATAACGGCTGCTAGGACTGACCTTTTACCTAGTCACAGTACTCCTTACAGAACGTGGGGTTTTCCCTGAACAATAGGCTCATTCATTATGCATGAGGATTCAGGATTCTCGGAAATTCAGCAGGACTATCATCTCCTGCATAATAACTATGTACAAGGTTCATTCCCGACGTCAACCTTAGTCCGACAGTGGCACAGCAAGGTAGAACCCCTGGGGATACCTTCGGGTATATAAACATCACATCTTGCTAAGATAGGCAGAGGAGATCACGACTTCCATGCCGACACACACTGACGCGAGACGCTAAGATTCCTGCATGCAGACACTCCAGCTCGCAGCGGTCTGAACATCCCTGGCGGGGTGTCCAACTCGAGACCAAGACGGGGTCCCACAGTCTCTCACTTCAGGTAATGGGGTTGACTTTATCCTAGAGGGATTCTTGGCGTTAACACCTATACACATGCTAGGTACACTTGGGTACATCTAGTTAGGATTGTATCGTAGGAGTACGCATTTTATTATCATGTATTTCATATCCCTGCCTATATTCATGATTATAACAAAATGGTAGCGATTTACAACCCTTTCACTTTTCTAGTGCTTCTAATCATTTATATCTGTTACTGTCTGATGATTGTCTCAGCACACCTATTTTACACTAGAATGACGACTGTTCAATAAATACTTATTGAAAACATCCATACCGTTTGTTCTGTGTACATCTCTGAGACTAAGTGAGCACAAGTGACTGAGCAAAAAGTATTGCACTGTTTCCACGATTCTGAGGGATCAGGGTTGTCATGTTCGATAGTTGCCAAGAACTATTCTCTCCTTGATAAGAGGAGTTTCTAGTGGCACTGTGAGCTAGCTGGCATACAGGCCAACAAAACCGGTGGGGGTGTCTGGAATTAGTTCAGACACCAGGCCCGCAGTGTATGTTGTCCAAACGCGCAGATCTTATATAGATTTATAAGAACTACACAACACAACTTCGATGTAATCCTCAACTGTTTACCAAACTTGCTGGGATCCAAGTTAATACCCTCAATTGATTCACACCATTTGCCTGCAACTGAAACTTATCAAGTCAAACTCTATTCCTTTCTATCACGAATATCCATTCTTAGGTCTGGGGTACCCCAAGTAAAGCTGCGCTCCCTATTTCTCTTGAATGGTAATGTGGCCCATCAAGTCGAAGGGCACTTAAGTCTAGCTTCTCTTTATTGCTTAGTCTTTGAACAGTTTACAAACAGTTCCACAGAATAATCTTTAATGCACAAGTCTCAACCCTGTAAAACTGTATTCCTCCTCGACTGAGGTTCGCAGAAGATTACTAAAGAATCCACAAAAGGCTGAAGACTCACTTGTTTATGCTGCTTATGGCCTTCTGAAGCCAAAAGGTGCCTTCTTTCCTGGTCAATCCTAAAACCTTAAGTCATTTTTCCCCTGCTACAGCTAAGCTATAATTTTCCACCTGGGCCCCCACACTCCCCTCCCTAGGGACTTAGATTCTGTCATCCCATTCCAGTGACTTGGCAACACTACACTCCTTGGTCCAAACTTCTTAGCCAGATCCCACAGGTGAACATCAGAGATACACTCTGCGAAGGCTAAACCCCCACCAGCATACGGAGGACATTCAAGGCAACCACTGCACAGTCGATCCAGCAGGGAATCCCACTCAGGCCTAGTCCTTTCAAGAATATCTTTGACTAGGCACTGAGACAGACAGAGATAGACTTGACAGAGGCTCAGGTGGTTTATGTCTTCTATTCAAGGTGCCAATCACTGATACATAAGAATGAGCATAAAACAGTGTTTGCTGAAACCTCTCCCATCATTATGTAGAAGATAATCTCCATCTACTTGACCACTCAGTTGTAGGCTTACGGATCATTCCTTCCACAAGAGGTCACAGAAACTGAAAAGGGTTATGGAACAGATTACCCACTGGCACAAACTGGAAGCAAGAGCTGCCTAATTTGTTTCTTTTCACATGGTGGCTGAGAGCATGAACCCTGTCTCTTCTTTGAGTTTAAGGACCACGTGGAGTGTGCAGCTAACGCTTGTTTTTAGTCATATCTTTGCACTCCTCTCTTAAGAAAAACTGACCAAAATACCACATACAAAATACCACCAGGGCAAAGCAAAAACATACTCAGCACACTAGATCCAAACACATCCTCAAAGCATCATTCAACAACCCATCATCAGCATGCAATTAATGTATCATTTTAACTATCATAACATAGGACAATCTAGACATCATTGATGTTTCTGAAACATGGAGCTCAAATGACAATCTAAGAAATCTGAAGGATTTTGTACAGAATTGCCAACATATTGTCACCAAAAATGAACTGAAAGTAGAACAGACAGTATCACCACCCTCAACCAAATGTCAGCCCCAGAACTGCAGATTAATGCTCAACCATGGTTTGATCTCGTTGTTTGACCATGGTTCTGGTTCTCTGGCTCATGCATACCTGTGAGTTTTAGCACCTTTTAAATCCTGCTTAACTTTACTTTATTTTACATGCATGCTCACTTGATCTCTGCTCCTTACTTTGTAGTGTTGTACCACTAAAGTTGCCACATTTCCACCTTTCTCATCCTAGACATAATCCAACTAAATTTTCTTTCTAGCCTCTCCAAGACAAAATTAAAAAAAGAGCTTTCTGTCTGCTATTCTCCATTCCAAATGTCTCCTTCCTCACATCTCAGGCAAGAAAAACCCCCATCCCATGAAAACAACTATTTGTATGCAGGGGGCCCACTCACCAAATATTGCCATAAACCCCCTGTGCCATTCAAAATCAAGCAAGACCAAAACCCCTTTGATGCTCAAACAAACTTTACTCCACATCAAAACTTACTCCTTCAAAAACACCAGTTCAAGATCCATCAATCACTGTAGCCATCATTTCATCACTAGAACCAGGATTAGTTCCCATGAATGGGTAAAAGGACGTCCAGGCTGTCCTCATTGTGGTGCACTACAAGTTCAGTAGGTATATTGCAAAACAACAGAGTTCATATTTACTCATCACAAAATGTCATCCCCTGCTATTGTTTCCTCACCACACAACCCTAGAAATCTCTTGCCTCATTCCCATTGTCTTCTGAAATACTTTTAGTCTCTACCTCTATCCTTTCGATTAATTTACGTTCCATTTAACTGTTGTCAGAAAGTGGGGCTGGAAAGATTGCTTACTTGCTTGGAACCTGGTGAGCACCGGGGATCAATACTTAAAACACACTCATGCAGAGTCTTTCTCAGGGCAGGAAAGATTAACAAGTTCTTACAGTGTCAGCAGCATCTGACTGAGGCTATGTGTGCATGGAGAATGCATTGTAACTGTGCCTGACAACAAACTACATTTCCCAGGAGACCATGAACTCTCACATAGTCTGGCAATGTGGCAGCCATCTTGGATATCTGGGTATAACTTCTCTACTGGCCCACAGTGAATTTGCTCGGCAATTATGATGCAATGTTGCTGCAGCCAGGACCTTTCTCATCAAATCTAGGATTTTCTTTGCAAACAAACACTTGCTTCTTTTGAATTTGTATTGAAAGGCATTAAGAATGCAGAGAACTATTTCAGAAAGTTGTCCTGTTTGGTGGAAATGAGATTTGAAATATTTGAACATTTAATATAAACTCTTCTAAGGCTCTGGGTTTGTCAATTTCACTCAAGTTTTATCTTGTGATGCAATAAGGAGGGATTCTTAAGCTGTTGCTCATGCTATATAGAAATGCCAAAGCATAAGTTATACCCATTCTCGAATTGCTAATAAAAGAAATAGCAGAATAATAATGCTTGTTACCTTGCAGTGTACAAGAGAGAAAGTACAAATTAAATATCATCTTCCACAGAGATTGCTAGTGACTAAGCTTTAGATAGTTACTGAAATCAAATCATAGGGAAATGTGTAAGTGAATATATAACATACTCATTCTTTGTATGTGTAGTTTCAGTAATTGCAAGTTCCACAACAAAGTACAAATAGTCGGTCACACAAAGATATTTTCAGGGTGCATCCTTTTGCTCTTGCAGTTAAGTGCAGAGCCTTCATTGAAAGTCACCTGCAGATACCCACCGCATCCTTGCAGAGTCATTGATCGGCAGAAGTGAAATGTCAGAGTGGTGGAGTCCAATGTTTCAGTTTTCTCTCTTGTTGCATTCCCCTTCCCCTTTTATAGCACTGGCCCTCATGACCCTGTGTACATGGTCATTGGTGGAGGGCGTAAGGGGTGGAATAGTACATCCCTCCTGTTGGATTCTGAGCACAAGTCTACCACATTGTGACAATTGTCACTTCTACCCATTACTTGTTTCCAAACTGCCCATTGGCCTTGGTCATACCACATGAAACAACATGGCAATTTATTTGCAAAGTTTTATAAAGCGCTGGCTAGACCCGGAGGTATCAGAGCGCTTTACATGAGGATCAGCACATTACAGGTTACATAATTGCTTCAGTTACAGGTTCCCAGTATAGACATAGGAGAAAGGTAGAGGGAAGGAAACATAACGGGGAGACGAGGAAAACAATGTCAGATGTCCGGCTGGGTAGGTGACGGCCGAGGGGGTGAACCAGGGCCAAACTCCTCTATAGCTGCATAGGACAGCTCCACCGGGCATCGGCCAAGGTTGCTCGGACTCCGCGGTGAGATAAGACAGTAGAAAAAAACATGAGATTACACAGTAACATAAGTTATTTGCGCGTTGCATAGCAAAGACAAAACGTCTTATGTGGAATGGAACGTAGAGGGGGAAAGGTAAACAGGGGAAAGGAATGCAGATAGCGTCAGGCAGACCAGAGGGGGGAAGGGACTTCAGGGGAAACAAGCAGTCAAAGTGAAAGACAGACAAAACCGTGAGGCACCGTTAAAAACAATGTCCGATGTCCGGCTGGGTAGGTGACAGCCAAGGGGGTGAACCAGAGCCAGACTCCTCTATAGCTGCATAGGACAGCTCCACCGGGCAACGGCCAATGGTACTCGGGTTCAGCGGTAAGTACAAACAGATTCGGTTTTCGCCCATGGGGCATCATCATAGTTCAATCGAAGGCATTGGTCCCGGTGTAATTGGGAAACACCCTCCGCCTCGTCCTCTCGCTAGCCCCATGAGAGGAGGGGAGGAGGAGATAGATTATCAGTCCTCAGGGGGCTCGCTCCCAAAAGCGGTAGTCCAATGCTGAGCGCTATCAGTGTTTGATGACCTATGGGGAAGGCAACGATCCCCTCCTTCTTTACATCCCTCATGTTGCACTGCAAAGCTAGATGCCGCAGAGGCACTTTAATGCGGCACCCCCTTCAATTAGAAGATCCTCGGCAGCGTGTTGGCCGCCATCTTGGGTTCAGGCTCGGCCAGGCGTGGATCTGTTTTGCTGCCGTTGCTAGCCTGAGGCGAGCTGACAGTTCCTGATAATGCTCCTGCTGCTAATCCCAACCAGCTGTATAGTATATGCCCAAGCTCGCACACCGCGAGGTCAGGAGCTGCGGGACTTCCCGTAACTCATCTGTGCTCTGAGGACTGGCACTGGACGGCGCACGGGGCAATGGGTGGCCCGCCTAGGTTGGGGCAGGCGTGGAGATGTAGGGGGCCTGTTCTGTGGCCTAGGCCCGAGGCTACACGCCTAAGCCTGAAATCGCCTGACCGACGCCATTTTAAAGTCAGGCAGTCCGGTCCCGGGGTTTCTGCAACCGTTGTGGGTAAATCAGGTGGACCCCACCCGACCCAGGAAGGATTGTGTTGGCTGATGCACCCCCTGGGGTCTGCCTCCTTAAAATATGGGCCCTCTCTGCTCACCTTGGGGGCCACACGGGGAAGGCAGTATTGTCTTGTGGGCTGCGGTGGTCACCTATCGCATCAAAACAGCCGACGGTGATCACATAGAGCCTCCCGCTCCTGGGCGCCCCTCACGTTTCCCGTTTGTGCCTCTCACCAGCTGCAAGTCCACTTGAGAGCCTCAACTGCACAGGGGAACGCCGCCGCTGGATTTTGCCGCAGCCACCATCTTATCTGGGTCCTCGCGGCTCCGGAGCTTCCCCGAGTCTAAGAGCGAGTTTCGAAGGCTCCGCAATTGCGTGCGCGGTCACCAGGCAGCTCGAGTCAGAGGGAGAAGGGGACTCACCGTCGGTCAATGTCCGCTCCTCACATCGACCCACGTTTCTGGCGCAGGTTGTCCCGACATCGCAAACAGCTCTGCTGATACAAACGGGAAAGAGCCAGTCCGCGGCTCCCGTCCTGGTGGGTCAATGGATTTCGTCCTCCAGTCAGGGCAGGGTGTCAGAAGGAGCAGGCAGCGCAGCACCGGATCACCCCTCGGCTGCGTAAGCTGAAAGATGAAAAGGGCCGACAGGGCTCCAGACGACCGACACCTTGGAGGCAGGAACGACACGTCGGAGGCAGGCAACCAGGCACACCTCAGTCTAGATGGCACGGTCCGGAGGTGAGTCCACAGAGAGAGGCAACCAGTGGTTGGGGCTGGATCAATCTGGGAGATACTCGGAGGGAGTAAGCAAGGGATTCAGGGTTAAACGGAGATCTTAGCTCGTTAGAGCAATCTCCAACCTTGGGAGCTCCTTCCTTGAGCTCCTACTCCAATGAAGTAGGTAATCATTCTGCACATATTCAGCACTGCCATAACAGAGGTCCATGTGGTTTTAGGTCTGCAGGAAGCTATGTGTGGTATCCTGCTCTTTTCTCTGTCTAGTCCTTTCTCTGTGTTCTGTACTCTGCTGCTCAGCCAGTGTAAGTGATGTCACATAATGTTCCCTGTGTGTATGTTTGAGTGGAATTGTCAGTTGCTGTATGTGGGCTGAGCAGCAGGGATGCTTCTCCCGGTGGGGCTGATTTTCCTGATACTACTTTCAATACTACTACAACCATCGTATCCTCAAATGTTCCTGTCCTGACTGAACTAAAGAATAAATCTACCATTTGGATCAAACTACATCCCAGTCTACCTCTTTTCTTGAATTCCACACAATGTTTTCAATCCTAGACTTTGCATTTCCAATCCACTGCAATTTGTTACTTCGCTCCAATGGGTGTAATTTAAGCGAGCCAGAACTACAAATCACAGAAAGTATTACTTTGGCAAATTAAGATTTAGGACTGGAAACAGGTATTCCACTGACATGGAGCCATAGGGCATGACTAAATGGTAAGCTCTAGTTAGCCAACCTATTGCTGACAACCATTCAATTCTCCTTCAGTCACATACAACAGTATTTATGGGACGCACATGTGAAGATTTGTGTGAACACCAAACACAATAATTATTTGTGGGTGAGAACCTAACCTACATTGGATTTTTCTGTCTGATCCTGTGGAGATAGGTGCTATTGAAATCTAAGTCAGAACATACAACTGGCATAAAATATGAACAGGGAAGACCAGGTAGCCTCAAACATTATGCATCATTTCACTTTTATGCATCACATTTCATGATGTATATTCCAAATGTTACCATCTGTAGTTCTGATGTTCATTTGGAAAACACATTTTGGTAAATTGGCCTTACAAGAAGGCGTGGGGTACAGATGTGCTGATTTCCATACTAAGGATATAGTCTGTGTGTTCTCTTCCAAAATGTTTGTGTGGTCCACTTTGCCCTGTTTGATTTGGTCCTGCATGTGTGTTCTGTGACAGTACTGGTGTGGTCAGAGTAACTAAGGCCCAAGGTGTGTGTTGTGTAGGATCCAGCATGGTTACTGTTTATACTAAATTAAACAGATTGGTACTCCTTGGGTTAGTTTGTTTGGCAGACGAGATTAACAATGCAGCAGTGTTCTTCGCATCACCTCGCAGAGCTTTTTTGGTAGAAAATCCTGAACACTTGATGCTGATAACATTCTCTGAATAAGAACTGGTACTGGCTCCTGACTAACAAGGGCCACTTTAGGTCTTAGTCCCATTCTGGTCTACAGGTCATTGGGTCAAAGTGGCTTCACAGTTTAAGGGAAGCACAGTAACAAGGAGAAGGATAGCAATGCCCATGCAGCATAGCAACACCATATTTGAAGGCAACACATTCTCTTGTTTGAGGATTTCCTTACAGAATGGCCACTAAACAAGATTCCGCTAAGACTGGGATGGTGAGAGAGGAGCATATCTTTTGCCTGAAAATGCAGTATATTTTTCATTTCTCTAGGAGTAAAATGTGAAGTATATCAGCCCAGTTGGGCACCAGTTGCCTTACCAAGGAGGTAGTTTCCTCTGCACCCATTATGCATAGTCCAAACTAAAATGTCAGAAAGCAGGCATTCCTCTAGAAATAGCTGGTCCATTCGGGTTTAATGGCCCAGATATTGGTCCACAGGTTGAATCGGATCATGTTCGTACTGCTCTACAATGCCTCCTCGTTCCTTGCTCCATGACCAGCAAGAAACATGTTGACCTTCCTTTAAGAATGATGATGCCTTACTTGAGACATAATACTCACTTTTGAGCATCACATTATCACTCTTTTAATTAGGGTAGGAGACCATTTGAATAAATCACATTTAATGGAACTCCCAACTCTATTTTAGATCACACATTCAACTTTACACATCTACACAATTCTGGCCCCATACCCCCACTTCACCATACGGCTATTGGAAGAAGATCTCCGATAAAGAGCCCCTACTATAGAGAGCCCGTTGGGTATTGCACCGCCGACCCGACGAGGAGCAGCCCAGATGATGAAGCATGACACCCTTTGGGTGTGTGAGGGCATTACAATCCAATAATTGGACTTCCCACCTTGAACCAAATTTGGATCAGGTCGGTGTCACTTCCCTTGTGTTGACAACCATCAGGAACAGCATATCTGTATACTTTCATCAGCAAGAAGGTGCTTCACATGTTTCACGTCATGGCTGAAGAATTACCTGCCCTATCAGGACTCAATGGCCCAAGAGGAGGTGCTCAATGTTTTCATGCATGAACCACATCATGGTTTACTTTGCTCCAGAATGGCACACCCTTCTTGGGTCAATAACCAAAGGCAGGGTGGCACAAGTCTTCATTTCTGATTTTGACCATTGTTCGCATTGCTCAAGAAGGAGCTTTCACTTCTGGGCTCATCAGCCCACCAGAAGGTGCTCCAAAAGTTAGATGTCTAAGCTGGACACGCTGCACACTTTTCTAGAAGGAACTATTTCTCAAAGACTCAGTAATACAGGACAAGGTGCTCCCCAGGTTTCATGTCATAGCTCCAAAATCATCAGGGCTCAATGACCCAAGGGAATGTGTTCCATGGGTTTCATATTTGAATTGGACAATTGTTTACTTTACCCCACAACTATATGTTCACAAAGGGGTGAATGACTCTCCAGAAGGTGCTCTCTAGATTACATGTCTAAATTGGAACATTGCTCACATTGTTCCATGACCCATGTGAAGGTGCATCATACGTTTCATGTCTGCATTGCACTGTGGTACACATTGCTCTACAATAGGGTTCTCTAAAGTTGGTCCTGGAGTGTCCGATCCATGCCAGATTTTTAAGATGACTACATTTATCTAAATGGGGATATGCCAAAAATCTGGCATGGATGTGGCCCTCCAGGACTGACTTTGGAGAACCCTGCTCTAAAATGACCTGATGCTTCCTTGCTCCACGATCAAAGAGAAGGTGATCTCTGTGTTTCACATAATGTCTTCAGAATGACCTGTCCATTCATGGCTCATTGACCCAAAGAAGGAGCCGCATGGGTTTCATGTGTGAATTGCCCCATGGTTCACTCTGCTTCAAAGGGACGTGTCACTTCAGGACTAAACAGCCCACCACAAATTGCTCAACAGATTATCTAAATCAGGCATTGGTTCATGCTCCTCCATAAAGAAGGAACCATTCAGGGCTCAATGACCCACGCAAAGGTGCTGTACAGATAATTTATTTCTGAATTGGACCACTTTTCACACTGCTCCTGAATGAGCAACAACACAAGAGACGGTGCTGTGCAGGTTTCATTTCCGAATCGAAATAGGAGTCATAGTACTCCAGAATAAACAAATACCCATGAGCTCAACAACAAACAGGACCATGCTCCCAAAGTTTCATGTCTTTGGCCATAGTCCATGTTGCTCCAGAATGAATTGCCTCTAAAGGTTTCAGTGATCCATGAGACGGCGATTCACAGATTTCATGTCTGAATAGGACCAGGTGTTAAACAGCTTCAGAATGAGCAATGGAACCCACAAGAAGGTGCTTCACAGATGTCCATTCTGATCTGGACCCTGGTTTGCATTGTTATGTTATGTTATGTTATTTAAACTTATAACGCACACAGCTATTCCAAGGAGTGTCCCGGCACGAGCCTAGAGAGGGGAAGAGTGCCAGAATTAAACAAAGAGATGAGTCTTCAATTTTTTTTTGAAAAGACAGTGGTCTTGAATACTGCGAACAGCCAGAGGAAGCGAGTTCCAAGCCGTGGCCGCTCTGACTGCAAGAGAACTGCCCCCCACTCTCGTAAGCCGAAAGCGAGGGATGTGGGCCAGAAGCTGGGATGATGAACGAAGATGTCTGGCAGGGGTGTAGAACTGGAACCGCTTCCGTAAATAGGTGGGGCCGCATGCATGCAGAGCACGATGGGCCAGGGTGAGGGCTTTAAACTTGACTCGTTCGGTCACAGGCAGCCAATGGAGTTAACACAGGTGCTGTCTAACGCTGCTTCTCATCGGGATGTTAAAAAAAAGTCTCGCTGCAGCATTTTGAACAACCTGTAGTTTATTGAGTAGGTAACCCGGCAGGCCGACATACAAGGCGTTAGCGTAGTCGATCCGTGAAAGTATCAGGGCCTGAGTCCCCGTTCCCTTAGCTGCCCTAGGGAGAAGCGGGAGAAATTTTCTGAAGGCTTTGAGTATCCATTGCTCCTGATTGACCTGTTCAACAGCCCACAAGAAGGTGGTCCACAGGTTTCATGTCAGAACTGGACCATGGTTCACACTGCTCCAGAATAAGCAAAATGAACCGAGAAGAAGGTGCTTCGTAGATGTCCATTCTCAAATCAACCCTGGTTTGCATTGCTCCTGAATGACCTGCCTCTAATGGGCTCAACCGCCCACGAGAAGGTGCTGCACAGGTTTCACCTCTAAACTAGATCATGGGTCACACTGCTCCAGAATGAGCAATGGAACCCACAAGAAGGTGCTGCACAGATGTCCATTCTGAACTAGGCAGTGGTGTTCATTGCTCCTGATTGACCTCGTCAACAGCCCATGAGAAGGTGGTCCGCAGATTTTACATCTGAACTGGACCATGGTTCACACTGTTCCAGAATGAGCAATGTGAATCCACAAGAAGGTGCTTCGCAAATGTCCATTTTGAACTGGACCCTGGATTGCATAGCTCCTGATTGACCTCCTCAACAACCCATGAGAAGGTGGTCCACAGGTTTCACCTCTGAGCTGGATCACAGTAACCCCAGACACACACCATGGAGACAACAAGCACTGGCAACAGGCTCTTCCTATGACCTTGTAGATCTGTTCCCTGCACAGAGTGTGACTTCTGATCTAAGATTCCTCATTTTCCCCGTTTCCAAGAACAAATAACGATTCTGAGAAGCTGCCATAAACGTGCTTACTTACTGTAGTTATCAAGCATTTTTATCCAAAGTGCAGGCAGTTTATTTCTAGATACTGCAGTTTTCTTGCTTCATTTCGCCCACTTCATCAAACACCTTGCACAATGCACAGAACCTCTGGAGGCGCCGCCAGACTTTGCCTTACTCCTACCTGGACTCTGTGAGAACCTGTAAAATTGAGCTAAGAACGAGTGCACCATTCCACCAGCATTACATCGTCTTCATCTGTCACTGCTGCAAAAACATCTGCAGTTTCTGCCACACAGCACAGTCAGGCAAATTATGGGCCTGATTTAGATCTTGACAGACAGGTTACTCCATCACAATGGTGTCTGACATCCCATCCGCCGAAATATAAATCCCCTAGGATAGAATGGAATTTGTGTTTCAGCGGATGGGATGGGATTGGATGGAAGCTATAAGAATGGCTTGAGTGGCAGGTATTAGTTGTTTTTAATTTATATTGAATTAATAAACAACTGTTGTTCTTCTCATCTTTAAATTTCACAAACAGCACCACCATGTGACAGCTGCCATAAGTGTCGGTTTTGGCAATTAAGTGCTGGTGCGGAGTACCGGAAACCACAGGCTCAAATTAAGCACTGCCATCCACCAAGATCTAAATCAGGCCCTATGTTTCTGGGTAAATTCGGCTATAACTGGTCTTTTTCCACAAAGAAATGCCACCATGGTAAATTACCACTCTGCTGAAATTACCACAATACCAGGTTATGATGTTGGTGGTATACTTTCCTGCATTACTGATGGCATTGTGGAAATACTGATGTTAAATACCACGGTTGGTAATCACTGTCCGTGGCAAAAATACCACCATCAGAAAACATCAGTTTTTAATTTTCAGTATGTAAGGTAGTAGCATCTTTCGCCACTGGCAGACAATGTTAACCCAATCGGTCAGAGGCGGCTCCTCCCTAATGGTGGAGGAGCATCGTCCCACTGCTCAGTGACAGCAGATAAATAAAATGATAATAATACAATGTTGTGGTCATTTTATTTATCACAGTCGCAAAGCCGATGAGTCTAGGGTGGGGCGGGGAAGGGACAAGGCAGAGCGGAGGAGTGGTGGGGGGTGCTGTAAGTACCCATGTTGGTTTGTCTGGTCAAATCGACACGCGCATTTAGGTTTCTCCAATCCAGCTGTATTCTACAGCCAGTTGGAGAAACAACAAAGACTCCCTGTGCCTGAGCGAGCATCAGACCAGCCAGTTCAAGGCCAATCCTGGTGCTTCTCTCATGCTAAGTATAGCATGAGAGTAGCGTCTGGACTGGGTGGGGAGCCTGTGCTTTGTGCCCCATCACGAGAGGCGCAACGAGGCAGCTGGCAGCATCAACGGGAGTGGCAGGTAAGACACTTTTATTTTTATTCCTCCCCCCAACAACACCCTCCCACCCCCGCCGCACTACCACTTTAGACTAGCGTCAGCCACCACTGCAGTCGGTAACAGAAACAATACCCTGTTTTAACCCAATTTAGCTCTGCTGACAAACTAAGAAAAGGGCAGATTTTACTTGGTTTGCTTCTCTCTGAATGTTTTCACCTAACCCTAGATGAGCCTGTAGAATAAATCTGGAGGTCTTCCTTTGTTTATTTTACTGATACCGTTTCATGACATTGTCTGTGACCTTTTCTCCTAATAAAACTCATAAAAACCTAAAAGAAATAAAAGGGTGACTTGAAAGAGGGTGGCAAGAACCCTGTGAGAAAAACATAGGGTTCCTGTTTTATAATCTGAGGGCCCAATTCACAAAGGCAATCTGAGACAAAAGTCTAACTTTACGACTTTTGGTATTCACAGAGGTCATTTACGAGTTGTATCTTTATGTCTGCAGTCGGGCCGGAACATCCGGCTCAAACTGTACTCTCCGGCTCGGGCCGGAATCTCCACACCCGGGGTGGAATCTCCGGCTCGGGCCTCATGAAGTGTAATCAATGGGCCAGAACGCATTTTTACAAAAAGAAACGTGAGATAAATGGTAGAGGAGGTCATGAAAATCAGTTTTGGCAGGGAAAAGGATGTGGCCAGACACTAAATCACATCCCAGAAAAGTTTGCTCCTTTGCATCGGTATGGCAGATATGTATCAGCGCAAGCATAATGGGGATTCCACCAAGCCGGCCCTCCACAAGCTACTCCTGGTGAAGTAAACCCGATGCAGATATTTAAATTGTATAAGCCGCAGGCGTGATGCAATGGCCGCGCCACGCGGAGACGCCAGCGCCTCGGCCCAGTCATCATCATCCAACGGACCCAGGTCACCCCGCCAGGCCTCATGGAGTGTGTCTAATGTGGTGGGGCTATTGGTAATGAGTGTACGATATATTTTAGTAATTTTATGGTCCCCAAGATCACCCATAAAAACCTTTGCCTCAATAGGGTTAAATTCTGGTATATTCTCCAGGTGTGCAATGTAGGGGGATAGTGCGTGGCGAAACTGAAGATATTTATAAAACTGCATGTGAGGCATGTCGTATTCTCTCTGGAGCTCCTGGAATGATTTTAGTGTCTGACCCTGCAGGACCACCCCCAGCGTAAATATACCTATGTCTTCCCAGCCCCTAAAACCAGTCAGTGCTGATAGTTGGGGTGGGAGGCCATTATGCCACAAGAGAGTCTATCTAGTCAGTCGGCCCCACCACCCCACCTGGCGCAAGGACTGCTTCCATATCACAAATACCGTCCTCGTCGCCAGTGGTATGGCTCAGAGTGCCGGTCCTGAGTACAAGTATGTATGAAGTGTCATATCATCCATTAGCCAGTGCTCGACTGCGTATGCTGAGACTCATATGTCCCCGTACCAACAGTCGTTATGAACAAGGATGTGGAACGCCGCGTGGTATGCCTGGATATCCGGGGTCGCCATACCCCCACAATACGTGGATTGAAAGCAAGTTCTCAGGGCCACATGGGCTAAACCCCCACCCCAGAGGAATTGACCTAGGATCACGTTCATTTGTTGTAACCATGTGGTCGGTATTGGAAATGGGTGGTTCTGCAGTTGGTACAATAGACGGGGTAGAGAGACCATCTTGAAAATAGCTGATCTGCCGAATAGGGATAACAGTAGATGAGTCCAGGAACGTACCTGTTCCTTTATTTGCACCCACAGTGGATCCAGATTTTTGTCCCATGAAGCGGGCTGGGATGGCGACAGGAACACCCCCAAATATTTAGATCCTTCTGAGACTAGCGTCACATCTCTGGACCAGGCACCCAATTCACTCCCTCCCCATACAGGCCAAAGGAACGACTTACGGGTGTTCATGTATAAGCCGGAGGTCTCGCCGAAGATCTGCATTATCCGAAGCAGCCCCTGTCCTGTCTGGTTAGGGTACGTAAGGAAAAACAATACATCATCTGCATACAGTGCAATGCAGTCAGAGACTTCACTGGACCACTCGAAGCCACAAACCTGAGCATCCATCCTGACCCAAGCTGTGAGCGGCTCCATTGCGAACGCGAACAGGTAAGGGGAGAGGGGACATCCTTGGCGGGTCCCTCGTCCAATGGAAAAGGTCTGTGAGGTAGAATTCACCACTCGAACCGAGGCTGTGAGGTCGGTATATAGAAGTTGAATATATGAAAGGAGACGGGGCAAATATTAAGCCGACTCAGGAGCGCAAAGAGGTAGGGCCGGCTAATCGAACCAAAGGCCTTGTCAATGTCTGCGAGCAGAAGAGCTGCAGGTCCATCAAGTCGGTCCACTGCCGCAATGACGTTGTGGGCGTGACGAACATTGTCTCGTAGCACTGCCGGGCATAAAGCCTGCCTGGTCGGGGTGCACCAGGTCCGCTATATACGGCAAGATACGGTTTGCAATGGCTTTGGCAAGTAATTTAGCCTCCACGTTCAGTACAAATTTTGGGCATGATGTACGATATTTGGGAGGTCTGCCCGGTTTTAGGAATACAACTACCTCGGCGTGTCTCCAGTCCTGCGGGAGACGCCCCATATCCACGGCTGCAATAATTACTGCAAGGTAATGGGCCCTTTGTTGGGATTGATATATTTTGTAGAACTTGCACGGGAAACCATTCGGATCTGGTGCTTTACCCGAACGTAGGTCAGACAAAGCGATCCCAAGTTCTTCAGTTCTTAGTGGGGTGTCCAGCTCCCCTCTCGCCGTGTCAGAAAGAGCTCGCGGGGGCAAGTCATCTAAAAATCAATGGATAGTGACCTCCGGTATGATCTCTCTAGGGGCGTATACTTCAGTAAAGTAATCTTCAAAGCTCGCTGCAATTTGCGCTGGATCAGAGAGTATCCCGCCATCTGGGCCTCAGACACCAGGGATGGTATGTGGGCGTAAGGCCTGCTGACAGAGACGATGCAGCAAAGCACTTGATTTATTTCCCCATTGGTATATTCTGCTGCGGGTGGACAACCACGCCATTCTGGCCTCGTCCATCAATTCTCCGGCATACATTTGTTGCGTGAGAAGCAACTGCCGGCGTGCCAAGGTCCCATTCTCTCCCCTACTCTTTCGTTCTAAATAAGTTGGGCCTCGGCCAACTTCTCCCGACACTTTTTGCGCTGCGCTGTACAGAATGAAATATCTACTCCCTGTAAGGTTGGCTTCATGGCTTCCCATAATATCTCCGGAGAGTCCACCTTCCCGGTGTTATATGAGAAATAGTCTGAGATAGCTTAATACATATGTAATCTATATTGATTATCGTGCAGATGCCATGGCGATAGCCACCACCGGAATATGGGGCGCTCCTGGCCGATTCGCAGCCCAATCGCCACAGGGGAATGATCTGAGAGGCCCATGGGCAATATTTCTGCTGTCGCTATTCTATGGAGGCAGCCCGAGGGCACGAACATGTAGTCTAAGCGAGAGAATGAATCATGGACGCTCGAGTAGTATGTAAATTCTTGGTCCGTCGGGTGGAATCTCCTTCAGGTGTCTATCCATCCCATCCCTTGCACCAAGGACTGTAGCCGTGATTCCCGCGCTACCATTGGTTTCCCAGCCATGCGCCACCTGTCTAGGGTTGGGCATAATACATCATTCCAGCCACCCCGACGCCCGTCAGGCCAGCAGGAATCTCCATCCAGACAGTCATCAGGCGCTCCACAAAGGTCCAGGCAAGGGGTGGGGGAGCGTACATGCTACCAAGAATAATTTGTTCCCCATATAATATGCTTGACACTATTATGTACCTCCCCTGGGGATCTAGCCATGACTTGGCGTGGGCGTTTGGGACTCTGCGATGGATTAAAATCGCTACCCCTAGTAAACCCTGAGTGAAAGATCTGAGCATATCCAAGGCGGGAGAGACAAGGTGCTTTAGTGCCCAACAGGTGGGTTTCCTGTAGCAGTAGGACATCGGCTTTGTAACGCTTGGCCTTGCGGAGTATGGCACCTCGTTTAATCTTGTCGAGGATGCCCATCACATTCCAACTGATTATGTTGCCGAATAAGCATGACATCCGAGCCCACAGCCCTGATTTTGGCATCAAGCAAGTCTCCAGATTGCGCAATGGCGGCCAATAAGGCTGTGTTGTCTGGTATGGCATTTGTCTGATATCCTGGGTCTGACGCCTGGGCCCCTGCTCCTGTATATATGTCCATTGTGCTCTGTTTGGCTCCGGCGCGGGCATTTTATCCTTCGTTATTGTGTAGCTGTGAGAGGGGAACCCCCCGAAATGGGCACTCACTGTGAGCGGTGGAAACCAAAGCTTCTATGCTGCAAGTAGGCCTCCTCGAGGCCCAGTCGGAAAATAGGTGGCAGGTAGTGTCTGGGGGGGAGATATCCACCCGCACGCCGCACCGGGTCCTAACCCTACCATCTCCGCAAGTGGGCGCACCCCACCCCCCCTAGTGGGTGTCTTAATCCACCTCTGGCTCAGACCCTTTGGGGGGAAGTGCTAGTGTCTATAGAGGCTCCCCTTCCCGGTCATATCATGTCTGGCGCAGCCGGTCCTATGGCCCTGGGCTTCTCACCTTATAGCAGGTGGTCGATCGCGCGGTTGGGCCAAACCCGTGGATGCCAAGACGCTACGACGCCAGGTCAGTTGTGTCGCTGTGTCGTCTTCAGTATTTATTTGGAGTGCCAGCGTCCCTCACCACAGCCCCGGAACCACGTGGGCTCCGGTCTACTCCTCATGCAGCCTCCACTCCAGGGAGGCCATGAAGACAGCGGGTCAGCCGGCGATCACTCCAACGCATCAGAGCAGCTTATGGTAGTGCGCGCCGTGGCCCGATCCGGCCGCCGAGGTCCAAGATTTGCGTTGGCAGTGTTATCGTGCCCCTTGACCCTATTTCGTTGTGGGCCTGCGTCTGGGGTACAGCTTACCTCCTCTTGGTCAGCTCTATGATGTAGGCCTGTGGCCCAGGCTGTGGGACACGGCCTCTCCCACCTGTCAACCCGCTCCGGAGCAACGCCAGAAGCCCCAGCACCCCACCGGCTCCACCCAGAGCGTCTGGCTGTCTCGAAAGGGGGGGGGTTCACGAGGTGCCACCGAGTTCGTCCAGTCTTCGGCTGTCCACGGCCGATGGGCCACCGGTTCGCCGCCCCGGGCGCCTCCAGCTCGGATAAGCCCCACTACCCAGCGAGCCCCAGTCTGGAGTCGCTCTGTCGTCCCAGAGCGACTGGGTTGCAGTACCGGCACTGCAGCTCGACCCGGCCGCCGAGGTCAAGGATCCAGGTCGCTGGCCGCAGCTATCCCGCTGCCTCGATTCCCCCGGGGCTGTGCTAGTTATTCAGCCCGCCTCTACGCTGCCATCTATGAACATCGGATCGTGACCAGGGGTGTGTGTTATCGGCCCCTCTTAGTGGTTGTCTCACTCCGGAGCTCTTCCTGGCGCCCCGGGCACCTCACCGGTTCCACACATCTCTCGTGTTATGCTTGCGTAGGAGGGAGAGGCACCTCCTGGCGTCACAGTGCTCCTCCGGTTTTCGGCCACCCAAGGCCGCCAGGTCGCTACACCCCGGCAGCAGAAAGTGGTCTCTCGAGCTGCGGCCAACTGTGTTTTTGGTATTCCCACAGTCAGCGGGGTCAGTTTCTTGTGGGGTCTTGAAGCTAACGAGGTGTGCCGATGCATTCTAAACGGATTAATGCAGGGCTACAGGAGCTCCACTAAGGCGCGTCCGCCATGTTGGACCACCAGGCCACGCCCCCCCCCCTTTCATTGGATTTTTAATTTAATATAAATATTATGAGCATTAATTTAAAAGTATTAAATGTTAGATTGTGAATTGTAAAACTTGATATAATAAAAACCTTAAATAAATATTATGATGAAAAAGACTTTAAAACGGTAATAAGGTACATGTTATAATTTATAAAACATATATAAGGACATGCTAAAATGTTTTAGATTTTTTTCTACTAATATATAATGTACAGAGAAATATTTTTCAAAGCATGTAAAGCTTTTCACACAGTGCTAAAATGTGAATATATTGGCCGTTTTAAAAACATACATTATTTTTAATTCTATAACGTTTATTTTATCATTCTTTTAGATTTGATATGTACATCTTTAACAAATATTTTTAGATTTTTGTTTTGTAATACATATATAGAGCATCCTCCTCATCAACGGAGAAAGGAGACTACGGTGGATACATAATGACCAAGTCTACAAACCACTCCTGTTCATTAGGAAATACAGATTAGGCGGCAACACAAAATTGGCCTTGGAAAACACCTTGAAACCAGACCTTATTTCAGCTATTACTATTTCAACTGCAATCTCACCACCTGCTAAATTTGCACCAGTTACACCTCTGTGCAACTGGATCATTTCAAGACACTTGAATTAAATGTAATAATGTCACAGCCATAATCTTCTGCTGACCTCGCATAGTTGCTGGGCACGCTTGTGCAAAAATCAAGATTAAGGCAGAGTTCTGTGCATTAGGAGGAATTCCATATGTGGTTGATGCTATTGACCACTTTTAATCAAAGTAAGGTGGTTTGCTTTGCAGACCTCTACATTACCAGCGTCTGGGTAATGTTTCCAGGATCACCAATGGCTTGTTGCTGACTCACAGCAGGAGTCTACCACAACAGATGGCAGACAAAGCACCAAGGAAAGTCTGGATTGTTGGTAAATTAAACAATATTTTATAAGGATAATAATTTAAAAGTTTTAATAAGTATCCTCAACTCTAATGATTTTTACATCTGTCTATTGCAGGGGATACAACTTATCTGAATCAAACATGGCTTTTAACACCTTTACTGGACCCAGCAACACCACGGGAGGACTGTTACAATGAAGTACATTCCATACAAGAGGGCTTGAAGAACAGACTTTTTCTTCCTAAAGGCCTGCTCCAGAGGTTTTGATAAGACAGACAGTGGTTAAATCTACTCTCCTGCCTAAACAGGGAAAAGTGTGGAGCTCTGCTCTATGCTGCACAACATTGCCCGACAAAGAGACATATCAGCAGGGTCGGACTGGCCTATAGGGCAATCAGGCAGTGACTGCTGGGCTGGTCTGGCAGATCAGTGAGTGGGTGGGCTTTAAAGCAGTTTGTGGGCCGGATTTATGGCCAGGTGGGCCGGTTTTTACTGTTGATTTTCCTGATATTACCACACACATTACGTGCAGTAACCACAAATGCATGCAGTCTCCCATACTCTGCAGAATACCCACACACTGTTTCGTTACAAGTTCCAAGCTGGCTTGATTTGCAAATATGGGCTACTTTGTTTTAGCTATTTCATATTGTAATCAGGGTCACTTTTATTTTGATGCCCAGGACTATTTCGTGTCTCAGTCCGACCCTGCATATCCTCGCTTCAGGGATCTAATTCTCAGTCAGTGGGTGACGTTTGTGTTAGACGACAGCACAATGACAGTGATGACAAAGATGGCTGTGAGGTCAGATGTGATTTGATACAACAAAATTTAGACTAACGTTAATTTTTTCTATGATAAATTCATCTATGTAGATTGTGTTTACTTTTAATCACATTGAACTGCAAGTTAAGTAAATGACATTATATAATCTAACTTGAGTGTCATGGTTCAAAACACAGTCACACGTAGAGGTGTACATCGTGGCATGACCTGCAGAACAAGCTTGTGTAGTGGCTGCTGAGGTCCAAGATCTAGTTCAGGATCATAAATAGGTGGTTAATTGTCACGGACATTGTTGTGTGACATTGTTGTGCTCTTCATGACCAGGCCACCTTGACATGTTGTGAAGGGAGTGATGGCGGAAGATGTTGTTTGGCCTTGGGTAACTGATGTAAAATATTCTATTACTCCTGTCAGTGCCTTAAGACATTGACACCGATGTTCTTCTCTAGGAGGTCATTCTGTATCAGAAGCAGTTTAATGAGTTTATCCAGCTGCTCCTCCTGACACTTTGCCACACCAATCAGTCTTTTCTTTATTTGAGTGATATTTTCACGTGCGCCCGACACCCCTCTCTCAACCGGAGGTCCTATCTAGCTTGGGAAGGACCCTGTAACTCTTGAGTTATGGTCACATGTCTCCCTTGTCTTGCCAACTGCAGTCCTGTGCTTTTCATTATTGTGAAACAAAGCAAGACAGGGAAGACAACAGTGCAGATGCTGGTGGTCATGGCATAGATGGATGGCATTGGCCCAACAGTGATGGTTTGAGTTAAAGACAGGTCACTACTGGATGCAGTAGTGTTGATGGGATGGCTGATGATGATTTGGGCATGCCAGACAAACTTGATGGTCCTTGTGTATCATCTTGGCTGTCTCGTGTGGAAGGAGGGCTACTGCTTCCACTGAAAGGCATGTGATTCAAAGATGGCATTCATCTGCAGGCAATGCAGACGATGCAGACAATGATGTCTTGGAATAACCCCTACAAGAGAAAAATGTGCTATTCACGTTGTGTTTTTGGATTTCTAAGTGTAAATATATATATATATATATATGAAATGAAATGAAATAAGGTATTTATAAAGCGCACGGATACTCACAAAGAGTGTCCCGGCGCTAATCTCTAAAACCACCAGACAAAACCCCAACCCACCTGCCATCGTATTATTGTTGGAACAGCCATGTTTTGAGTAGTCTCCTAAAGGACAGCAAGTCCTGAGTCAATCTGAGATGAAGGGGCAGGTTGTTCCATAGACAGGCCGCTTGAACCTGGAAGGAACGACCTCCAATCCGAGATCGAATGAATTTGGGAATCACCATCAGGGATTGTCCCGAGGACCTTAAGACACGTTGAGGCTGATAGTGCTGGATCCTACTTCTCAGATAAACCGCACCCGTATCGTGGAAAGCACGATAGGCAAACACCAGAGCCTTAAATTGAATCCTCTTTCTCACCGGGAGCCAGTGTAGTGCTTTCAGGTGAGGCGACATGCGCGTTCTGGGGCTTACCATAAGAATAGCTCTGGCTGCGGCATTCTGAACAACCTGCAGCCGATTGAGCAAGTATTCAGGGAGCCCCAGATACAAGATATTTACGTAATCCAACCTGGATGTAATTAAGGCTTGCACTACGATCTTCCGGGATTCAACCGGGAGTAGAGGAAGAAAGTTTTTTGCCATTCTGATCAGTCCGATACAAGTACCAGCAACAGTTTGGATATGAGACTTCATTGATAGACTAGTGTCCAACTTAACTCCCAAGTTTTTTACTGTGCCGACTGGAGCAGCAGGAGGAGACATGTCGCACGGCCACCATAAGCTCCAGTCGACACATGGGGGACATCCAAAAACATAATTTCTGACTTTTCAGGGTTACACTTAAGTTGATTAAGTTGCAACCAGGAAAAAACCTCCATTAGGCATCTATTTATCTCCATTCCATGAAAATTCGCCCCTTTGTCACACGTGAACAGTAGTTGAGTATCATCAGCGTAAGAAATAATCTTCGCTCCGTGTGACTCAGCCAGGCATGCAAGTGGGGCCATATAGATGTTAAAAAGTGTAGGACTCAAAATAGCGCCCTGCGGGACACCCACTTGCATTGAAGGAATGGCAGCTGTAAAGGGAGGGGACCAGATTTCCTGCTGCCGCTCAGACAGAAAAGAGGCAAACCAATTGTACACCGCACCTCCAATGCCGCACTCGGCTAACCTGCACAGAAGCCGGTCATGGGGCACGGTGTCAAAGGCTGCGGATAAATCCAGCAGTATCAACACCGCACTGCCCCCTTTATCCACCTGAGATTTAATGGTCTCCGAAACCTCAAGAAGAGCAGTCTCAGTGCTAAGAGAAGGTCTAAAACCTGACTGACTGTCATGGAGGACATGGTTTCCTTCAATATAATCTGTTAGCACGGAGTTGACATACCTCTCAAGGACCTTGGAAAAAAAGGCAACAGTGAAATGGGCCTATAGTTAGAAGCAACCTCAGGGTCTGCAGTGGGTTTCTTTAGGAGGGGAACAATTTTTGCCTTTTTCCAGCAGCTGGGTACCATTCCCTGACCAAGCGAAGAATTAAGAACTGAATTAACCGCAGAATTTATAGGTTCCGCGATATTCTTCAGGATCTTTGCTGGACAGGGATCAGAAGGAGAACCCGACTTCAATGTTACCATAATGTCAAGAGACTTTTCTAAAGAAATGGGAGGAAATTGGGTAAGGGAGTAACTGGCCCTCGAAGGCAGATCATAGGCATTCCACATATCACCAGTTTCAGATGTATCCCTAGGGGCAAATGACTGTTGAATCAGAGAAATTTTGTCGTAAAAGAAACCAGCCATCTGGTGAGCCCAGCTAGAGGTGGGGATAAATGCCTTACTCATGGCGCTGGGGGATGAAAAATCCTTAACAATTTTAAAAATGTCTTTGCTTTTATTGGCAGCATCTTGTATTTTTAAGGAAAAATAATTTTTCTTCTCAGTGCGGACCTCATTATAATGAGCTTTTAAGGCTAGCTTGAGGATGGCTTTATCCTTAGAATCAAACTTGGTCCGCCACGTTCTCTCTAACCGTTTGCAGGCACTCCTGCTTTTCCTAAGTGATTCAGTAAACCATGGCGCTGAGGTGCGACCAGTTTTAGCTTTCCGAGTAGAGGAGGGCGCCAGCTCCGCAACCCGTTCTTCAAGCCACATCTCCAAGCTGAGGGCATCATTCTCAGGGTTTCCACTAAAGGGAATCGGGTACTTGCTCAAAGCTGTTGCCAATCTATCAGCCGTAACCTGACTAAAGGATCTAAAAGTACATGGACGAGGCTCAACCCTGTGTTGAGCATGAGATAACGACCTAGGGGGTTTAAAACTCAGGAGATAGTGGTCCGACCAAACTAAAGGTTGTGGGGCATCCGTTGTCATACTAACGTTAGAAAATACTTGATCTAGCGTATGACCCTTGACATGGGAGGGAAGGTGAATATGAGGGGACAGCCCAAAAATCGCTAAAGATTCCAACAGCCGAACAGCCTCAGGGTCACATGACTCATCCATATGGATATTAAAATCTCCCAGTACGAGACAGTGTTTATATTTAATGGAAATAGGAGAAATGGCTTGAGCAAGTGACTCAATAAATTTGCCACATTGACCAGGTGGTCTATAAACAAGAATGCCTGCAATGGATTGATGATTGGAGACAGTGAGCAAAAAACTGAGGCTCTCGGCGTCCTCAATATCTTGCGCAAGTAAGATAGAGCAAATCAATGTCTTTTTATAAATTATGCCAATACCGCCCCCTCTACCCACAGGCCGATCCTTCCTTAAGATCTGATAGCCAGGCGGGAGAGCCCCTGCTATCGTTGGATTCGAACCATCATTCAACCAAGTTTCAGTTACAAACATGACATCAGGATCAGATTCAGATAAGTCATACAGTTGGGCTTCATGTTTTTTAATGGAACGGGTATTCAGGAGAAGGAGCTTCAAAGGGCTATTGTCACATGAATCGCTATCCAAAACTGGGCACATACTATCCTTAATTGCACTTCTCACTCTCCCTTCACTGGTCTGAGGGTCAGCAACCCAGTTACACAAGTGACACGAGAGCGAGGTCTCAATTCTGCCCAACATACCTTTATGACAGCAATGAGGTGACTGACACCCGATCTCAAGGAGCTCTGACCTACTATAAACTAGAGAGTTCCTATGACTGGCAGCATTTCCGACTCCGGACTCCTCCGGGACGCTGACGGGCGCAGACGGGCTTGCCTAAGGCGCGCCTTCGGCGCGCCAGCGGCGCGCTCGCGCAGCGTCTCGTTTTATAGTCGCCAGTTCAGACGACTAGACCGCGCTGAAGAAGAAAAATGGCGGACTCGCTCGAGTCAGGGAGTGGACAGATGCTACAATTCTCCCGGCCACAGTAAGATTTAAAAAAGTCACATACAAATTCCCACAGTTTCCCCAACAATAAAAAGCCTAAAAACGATTTTGCAAGGAGATTATTTTAAAATTATTACACGCACAGAACTAGCAGCAACAAACTATGGCAGAGCAAAGCGAGGTCTGACAATGGATTCAAGAGATCAAGGGCAATGTTTTATATTTTAAGTATTTAAATAGCCAAAGTTTAGTATATGCATAGACATTTTCAATTAATAGTAGCTTTTCTTTAAAAGTTTTTTTTTCATTTTATTTGTTATACTTGTGAATGATTTAGACACATATTGATATTGAGGGGCATGGTCTTAATGTCTAATGTGAATGGTGAGCCATGAAACATATTATGAGTGCACTACTTTATTATACACATTTTCCAGAGGATAGTACCTCAACAACTTTTGTAATTGAGGAAATAAAAAAATCAATCTGTAGGTTTGTTAAATTATGTAAAATATTGTAAAATGTACACAATTGTGATGCCTTTGTTGATGTCATAGATGGATGCATCTTCTCTGTACATATGGACATTTCATTAATTAACATGACTGATAGTAGTAGTATGTTTATGAATTGTGTGTTTGTACTTATAGATTCTAAGCTTAGATTTTATAAAAAATAATATAATAAGATGACCATAAACTTGCATTTCACAGTGTCCGGCAATACATTAAGGGATGTCCTAATTGTGCTTTATGCTTATGAGGCAAGCATAGTACATGTGACATAACATATCATTATTATTTTTTTTAATTGTGAGAATTACGATCTATTTACATATGAATGTATAAATGCTGTAATATTTTGTCAAATGTTAAATACAATATTTTTAATTTTTAAATTATTTGTGAAATATTTGATTACTTGTAACGAAAACAAACATAGAGGTACTGTTCAGTATTCCATTTTTTTTAGTAGTCAAGAGCACGCCTCCCTTCAATTAAGTACCTGCACTGCCTTCACAGATTCCAGTTTTGGTTTTAAGTGCTATAACTAACATAATTATGGTTTAATATACTTAAGATTAGAATCATGACATCAACAAACATTGAAACAGACGTTTGTTGGAAGTAATCTTGTGATTTGAGGCTCTTGGGGTTGCGAAAGATCCTTTGATCTCCATGATCACAGAAGGCATTACCTGAACTAACCTTGCAGAAGGCAGACATGCATCCTGATATACCTGCACCTGCGGGTCAGAGGTCGCAGTAGTTTCATGGTGGCACTGCCACAGCGTGACCTCAGAAGGTGAAGCAGTTTTCATGATCAGCCGCCATATTCAGTGTGGGCACTTATGACCTTTTTATTAATCAAAAAAAAAAATTTTTATGTGCCAAATAATAGACTGAATAACCCCACACACCCTTGGAGTGTTGACCGAGCATGTGCCGGTTATTTTTAAATGATCATGTTTTGGTCTAACAGTCTTTCCCTACCAATCACAAAAATGTTCATTATTTATTTTTAAAATATGCCATCAAAATGTAGGACAGTGTGACATATGCTGACCAAAGGCACAAGAGGCAACAGATCACCTGGCTGTGATTTGCACCAGCAGAGCCAAGGGAAGCTTCACCAACAAAAACCTGTCAAACCTTCAGTTGTGTTGGTGTTCCATTATTGTTTTGGGAAGGCTGATATGCCATGTTTGAGGCTGAGCACCCTGGGTGCTAAGGCAAAAAAAGGACCTGTGCCCATGAAGACCTAGACTTATTTGAACACTCTTTGCATATATATTCCTATATTCTGTGGATGTTGGAAGTTGGGACTCAGAAAACGAAACCAAGGAATATTGTGGTCTGGGATGCGAGTTCACATAGGTGAGACAACCATTTGCTTAATGTTAATTTTAGATTTTTTGAAAAATAGATGCCCGTATGAAGTAAACGGCACATTTTTACAGAGTACTCACCACTGTCTCTCTGGCCCCATTGCCCTGAATGCCTTCAGTGTGCAGTACTGCCAAGGCCTTTTTCTCCCTGGGCCGGCGGATGAGGGGTCTGGGTTTTTTGATGGATCATTCTCCTAATTTACACAGTTGTCTGCCACATGCTTGGCTTTCTGGCATTTCCATTCTGTCAACAAACAGCTTACCCATCACACAATGACTGCAGACAACATTAAATAGGGTGGACAGTGTTCCGCCATGCCAACATTGATGGACATATGACTGAACATGGAGCGAGTTTGAACAACGGAACAGAGAAGGACCGCCAATGGACCTTACTCTGCCTAGGCAGCAGGCCAACATGAGGGATGAAACCCTAAATATGGAGAATGGTCATCCACCACTGACGGACAATAATGCTATGAAATGATGGGTAAGTAGGATCCGCAAAGTATGGCCCTGAGGAGGAAGGCTTAGAACATCTCCTGATCTACTGCCCTGACCCCCTCACAACCTCCAACAGTGCCTTCCACGTCATAAGATCTATTTTCACTTCCAACAGAGCTGGCATGGGCCAGAGCCCTGCATAAGACTGAGCCTTTCCTTTTCTTTGACTTTTTGGTCCATTGAGTGGGACAGCCTTTGAGTTCATCCCATAAGATGATGGCGGTCACTGTCTTTTAGAACAGTGCTCTCACTTCCCCTTGATGACCATCAGCTACCTGCACCAGCAGAACACCAACAGAGATCCGCTGCACAGTATCGAAAACAAACTGCGCTAAGGTGGGGAAGCCCTTGTCTCTTATTAGAGGCCATCCTCAAATGCCATGACTTTTGAACTAACTCAGCAACCCCAGGCCAGAAGCTTAATGGCATCTGACCACCGTGCCTTGTGCTGTCACCCGACACTTACATTTATGGACTGTGCAGACATGAATATCCTTCTCCTCTCCACCCCTCTGGCTGCCAATGATTCAGGGGAGGGCAGATGAGACCAAACGCCTCCACGGCCCCAAGCTGGAGTCAATAGAACCCAAGGAAAGATCACCAATAAGTCCTTTAAACTAATAAGGGCCAAATCATCCAGAATTTTGGGAAGGTGAAAAACTCTGCCCGAGACAGTATCCTTACTTTAGCAGGCCACGCTCAGTACTATGAGATCCAACTACCACAAGTCCTCAATCTGTCAACAGGATGTGTCTAACAACATACAAAAGACAGGAGAAGCTATCATTAAGGCTGATGTATATGTGACTTCCCATGTGAGGTTAGTTATTTTTTTCAGAAGCATCGTGCTTGTCTTCAGAAGGGAGCACACTTCAGTTATAACAGGAAGTGGGATGAGAAAAGGCTGAAGAAGTAATTCTATCTTCACTTGTCAGAGGACCTTAAAGTTTAATTACTCTTTAATCAGAAGCCAGTGCACCCATGGCATGATGCTATGATCGGAACCTTTTACAGGGCACAGAGGATGCCAATGTGTGGATGGATAGTTGAAGATGCGAAGCAGACAAGTAAAGCAGACAGGAATAATAAACCTACATTGGATTATTTTAAAATAATAGAAGTCTTAAGAGCATATGCGATCTTGTTTAATTTAGTCATTCTAAATCCATCTGCTGCCTCAAGCTTAGGCATTACATGTCCTTTGCAATAACATGGCTGCTTGGAAGGGGATCCCAGACACCTCAGAAGGTTGGTAGCCTCTAGAAACTTCTCCGACTTCAAAGTAGGCACCAGGTATACATTGTGGACCTCAGACCCCAATAAGTACACATCTGGACCTGTGGAAGACTCAGAAGAAGTACTGCTGTGCAAGAAGGACTGCCACTCTGCTGCTTTGTTTTGCTGACCTAATGCCTGAGTGTGAAGGACTGGACCCACATCTTGAACCTAGGACCACTAGAGTGACTCCAAGGTCTAGTTGGCTGGCCTCCTGATCAGACGCCTCAGAGACAGAACAGGCTTCCTCCATCTTGAATCCAGCACTAGGACTCTGTCAGCTGTGAGCCCTGCCCTCCCTAGTGGTGACACCCCAGTCCTGGCTGCTTGGAAGTGGCCCTGAAGGTGCTCTGCCAGCCTAACTGTGGTGCCAAAAGAACCGACACATCGTGACACATCACCTTCCAGAAACCCTGCATTGGAGACGCTGCATGGCGCATCGCCTCACCAAACTCTGCATTGGGACTGCTGAGTGATTCACCCCCTCTGAAGGATTTCCCATCACCGCCCGTAGCCTCCCAGAAGCCGCTGCTGCTTGATGCATCCCCAACATAGGCCTTCGCATCACTAGCCTCTCATAGATGGCACCCTCAACGATGATGCAAGACCCAGCCGGTGCATGACACATTTTTTATGCAGGACTTCACATCGCAAGCCCTTCGTTGACAGCATCCTCACCAATGATGCAGGACTATGCATCTCAACTTTGCAGATCCTAGGAATTGCCACTGAGACGCATCCTTGACACAGGACTCCATATCTCTCCGCAAGCAGGATTTAAGGTACTTTGGTCAGGGGGCCTAATTGGGTTGCTGTAGCCGGCCTGTGCTCCATCACGATCAGCCTGAACTTGTGAGTTTGTCCCTGTCTGGTACGACCGGATAAGCATAGTTGGCACTTTGTGCTTTTTGGATCTATTTTCACTTAAATCTTTAAAATTGCATATTTCCGGTTTTACTGATTGGATTTTTGTCGTTTTGATATTTAATTATTTATTAAATTGTACTTTATTTATCTAAATTGGTAGGGGATTTTTTTGTGTTGTGTTTCACTTTCTTACTTGTTTGAAGCACTGCATAAACACTTTACACATTGCCTGACTGCTTTTGTGCCAGGCTACCAGAGTGCTGAGTACAGGTTAATTTGGGGTTTACTTGTGACCCTCACAAGGATTGTGGTTGCTGCTTGAGTAGGGTTTCTCCTCCCCCCTCAACCTGTAACCCAATTTCTTACAGGTTACTTTAGCCTTTAGCACTTGCATAATTCAAAGCAGGCCTGTCTCGCTGGTGGTCCTGTGGATAATTTCCTCAGTGGAGCCAGGTGAAGCTTCACTCTTGGAACCCAAGTGGTTCTCTCTCCTCCTAATGGGACAGGGCAATCATGAGCCGGCCGCTTGCATTCTCTGCTGGCTCTGGGAGGATGCCCCGCTTCCAGCAGACTATTGAAGTGAGTCCCTCTTCTGGAACACTGAGTCAGCAGGGTGGTCTGGCTCAGGTTGCATCTTCCACAGCAAGGGAAGGGGCTGAGGAAGCCATGAGGGTCAAAGGTTCAAGACTTGTAATAGCCTAATGCTGTTGTTTACTCCACAAGCGTGACTGTGATGATGTGAGCGAAAAACTCCTAGAGTTACCAGAGAAATACCATGAGCTTCCCGTTAACTTTGGCAGGTACCTCATGGACCACCCTAACAAAAAGGCAGGAGACGTATCCTGATGAGGTAGCATAAAACAGGCTGCCTCCCGCCCTAGTAATGTTCTCCAACTCCATCCTCTAGTCTAGATCGAAAGGAAGTACACACACCAGATGTGATACAAGGAGTTACCATACAAGTGGGTGAAGTCACTGGAGGCTAAAAGGAAGATGTTCATAGATTCCTTGACTATAGAGACAAACTCACAGCCCAATTATTTTGAGGCTGAATACTTAAAATTGCAGTTCTTAGGGCCTGCCTCCTCCCTGGCCCAAGTGCCTCCCAGGACTCATGGAGTGGGAGTCCACAGAAGTCAGAAGGTTAAGAACCACCGTGCTAGAGAGAGTTAGAGAGGTGTGTGGCGGAGGCTAGAGAAGATTAGAAGAAGTAGGTTTCCAGTAGTGTTCTGAATGCGAGGAGGTTGTGTTCCATAAGCGCTGAGGAAGTTTGTGCCAGAGGCGTGGTCCGGCCATTGAAAGTCACCTGTCTCTGTTGTACTCAGCTCTTTATATCAGTGGCATCTAGCCACTAATCCATAATAAAAATCTTTCCAGTGCCCAAAGTAGAAACCAAGGGCCAAGGGATGGATGTAAAGACGCCCAAGTAAGAGAATTAGAAGCTATCAGAACAAAAAACATTACCCTCTGTACGAAAATGTGGAATGGAAGACATTGCCCAACGGAAGAACAGTAAAAACACTACACCCTGGCGGGGTGGGGGCGGGGAGGGAGGGGGGAGGAATAGAACCGTAACAGGGACTGATGTAAGCAGTGGGGAGAGTTGTGGGCACATGCAGAAGATGGTTAATTCGAGAAAAAATGGGGACCCTGGGTGGAACATGATGGATTTGAATGAAACACGGGGGCATGTTACGAGACACAATTATTACTGCTGCTTTGAAACCACCAATATTGATTCAATCAAATACTACTGGGCTCAGAAGCTGAAGTGACACATAGGTTTTATTAACAACATTGCATACTAATTATGCGTGCACGTCCTGGGTCGACGCATCTCTTTACCTTCCTTGCATCTGTGACCTGCCATAACTGCAATATTTGTAAATTACACCTTGTTCATATCTTCTTTAGTGTTGTTACTATAACACCTGTCTTAGGAAAAAAATACTCCCTAAAATGTTTTTAAAACACTGGAAAAGAATGCTACAGCAAATATGCCAGTCCATGTTTGCACCAATTGTGGGTCACGAGGGAGTAATGACGAGTCGATCTAAGGTAAGTGTCTTCTGCTCACACTCGCGCCCCTCGCCAAGAGCCTGATGGAATAGATGAATTAACGGCTGGAATAATAGGGCCGCAGATTAACCTTTGATGCTCCGTTGGCGGGAATCACTGGAGGGCGCGGAAGGATTTGGAACGGTTCATAAAACTCCGAAGAACTCTGCAGGCAAACTCTCTCTCGGAGGCAGCAGAGGTACCCAGGAGGCAGACTGACTCTCGGAGGCAGCAGAGATACTGAGGAGGCAGACTGACTCTCGGAGGCAGCAGAGGTACCCAGGAGGCAGACTCTCTCTCGGAGGCAGCAGAGGTACCCAGGAGGCAGACTCTCTCTCGGAGGCAGCAGAGGTACCCAGGAGGCAGACTCTCAGAGGCAGCACATGCACCCAGGAGGCAGACTGACTCTCAGAGGCAGCAGAGGTACCCAGGAGGCAGACTGACTCTCGGAGGCAGCAGAGATACTGAGGAGGCAGACTGACTCTCGGAGGCAGCAGAGGTACCCAGGAGGCAGACTCTCTCTCGGAGGCAGCAGAGGTACCCAGGAGGCAGACTCTCTCTCGGAGGCAGCAGTGGTACCCAGGAGGCAGACTCTCAGAGGCAGCACATGCACCCAGGAGGCAGACTCACTCTCAGAGGCAGCAGAGGTACCCAGGAGGCAGACTGACTCTGGGAGGCAGCACATGCACCCAGGAGGCAGACTGACTCTCGGAGGCAGCAGAGATACTGAGGAGGCAGACTGACTCTCGGAGGCAGCAGAGGTACCCAGGAGGCAGACTCTCTCTCGGAGGCAGCAGAGGTACCCAGGAGGCAGACTCTCTCTCGGAGGCAGCAGAGGTACCCAGGAGGCAGACTCTCAGAGGCAGCACATGCACCCAGGAGGCAGACTCACTCTCAGAGGCAGCAGAGGTACCCAGGAGGCAGACTGACTCTGGGAGGCAGCACATGCACCCAGGAGGCAGACTCACTCTCGGAGGCAGCACATGTACTCAGGAGGCAGACTCACTCTCGGAGGCAGCACATGTACTCAGGAGGCAGACTCACTCTCGGAGGCAGCACAGGTACCCAGGAGGCAGACTCACTCTGGGAGGCAGCACAGGTACCCAGGAGGCAGACTCACTCTCGGAGGCAGCACAGGTACCCAGGAGGCAGACTCACTCTGGGAGGCAGCACAGGTACCCAGGAGGCAGACTCACTCTGGGAGGCAGCACAGGTACCCAGGAGGCAGACTCACTCTCGGAGGCAGCACATGTACTCAGGAGGCAGACTCACTCTCGGAGGCAGCACAGGTACCCAGGAGGCAGACTCACTCTGGGAGGCAGCACAGGTACCCAGGAGGCAGACTCACTCTGGGAGGCAGCACAGGTACCCAGGAGGCAGACTCACTCTCGGAAGCAGCACATGTACTCAGGAGGCAGACTCACTCTCGGAGGCAGCACAGGTACCCAGGAGGCAGACTGACTCTCGGAGGCAGCAGGGGTACCCAAGAGGCAGACTGACTCTCGGAGGCAGCACATGCACCCAGGAGGCAGACTCACTCTCAGAGGCAGCAGAGGTACCCAGGAGGCAGACTGACTCTCGGAGGCAGCACATGCACGCAGGAGGCAGACTCACTCTCAGAGGCAGCAGAGGTACCCAAGAGGCAGACTGACTCTGGGAGGCAGCACATGCACCCAGGAGGCAGACTCACTCTCGGAGGCAGCACATGTACTCAGGAGGCAGACTCACTCTCGGAGGCAGCACATGTACTCCGGTGGCAGACTCACTCTCGGAGGCAGCACAGGTACCCAGGAGGCAGACTCACTCTGGGAAGCAGCACAGGTACCCAGGAGGCAGACTCTGGGAGGCAGCACAGGTACCCAGGTGGCAGACTCACTCTCGGAGGCAGCACATGTACTCAGGAGGCAGACTCACTCTCGGAGGCAGCACAGGTACCCAGGAGGCAGACTCACTCTGGGAGGCAGCACGGGTACCCAGGAGGCAGACTCACTCTGGGAGGCAGCACAGGTACCCAGGAGGCAGACTCACTCTCGGAGGCAGCACATGTACTCAGGAAGCAGACTGACTCTCGGAGGCAGCACATGTACTCAGGAGGCAGACTCACTCTCGGAGGCAGCACAGGTACCCAGGAGGCAGACTCACTCTGGGAGGCAGCACAGGTACCCAGGAGGCAGACTCACTCTCGGAGGCAGCACATGTACTCAGGAAGCAGACTCACTCTCGGAGGCAGCAGAGGTACCCAGGAGTCAGACTCACTCTCGGAGGCAGCACATGTACTCAGGAGGCAGACTCACTCTCGGAGGCAGCACATGTACTCAGGAGGCAGACTCACTCTCGGAGGCAGCACATGTACTCAGGAGGCAGACTCACTCTCGGAGGCAGCACATGTACTCAGGAGGCAGACTCACTCTCGGAGGCAGCACATGTACTCAGGAGGCAGACTCACTCTCGGAGGCAGCACAGGTACCCAGGAAGCAGACTCACTCTCGGAGGCAGCACATGTACTCAGGAGGCAGGCTCACTCTCGGAGGCAGCACATGTACTCAGGAGGCAGACTCACTCTCGGAGGCAGCACAGGTACCCAGGAGGCAGACTCACTCTCGGAGGCAGCACATGTACTCAGGAGGCAGGCTCACTCTCGGAGGCAGCACATGTACTCAGGAGGCAGATTCACTCTCAGAGGCAGCACATGTACTCAGGAGGCAGACTCACTCTCGGAGGCAGCACAGGTACCCAGGAGGCAGACTCACTCTGGGAGGCAGCACAGGTACCCAGGAGGCAGACTCACTCTCGGAGGCAACAGAGGTACCCAGGAAGCAGACTCACTCTCGGAGGCAGCATATGTACTCAGGAGGCAGACTCACTCTCTGAGGCAGCAGAGGTACCCAGGAAGCAGACTCACTCTCGGAGGCAGCACATGTACTCAGGAGGCAGACTCACTCTCGGAGGCAGCACATGTACTCAGGAGGCAGACTCACTCTCGGAGCAGCACATGTACTCAGGAGGCAGACTCACTCTCGGAGGCAGCACATGTTCTCAGGAGGCAGACTCACTCTCGGAGGCAGCACATGTACTCAGGAGGCAGACTCACTCTCGGAGGCAGCACATGTACTCAGGAGGCAGACTCACTCTCGGAGGCAACACATGTCCCCAGGAGGCAGACTCACTCTTGGAGGCAGCACATGTACCCAGGAGGTAGACTCTCGGAGGCAGCACATGTACTCAGGAGGCAGACTCACTCTCGGAGGCAGCACAGGTACCCAGGAGGCAGACTCACTCTGGGAGGCAGCACAGGTACCCAGGAGGCAGACTCACTCTGGGAGGCAGCACAGGTACCCAGGAGGCAGACTTACTCTCGGAGGCAGCACATGTACTCAGGAAGCAGACTGACTCTCGGAGTCTGCACATGTACTCAGGAGGCAGACTCACTCTCGGAGGCAGCACAGGTACCCAGGAAGCAGACTCCCTCTCGGAGGCAGCACATGTACTCAGGAGGCAGACTCACTCTCGGAGGCAGCACATGTACTCAGGAGGCAGACTCACTCTCGGGGCAGCACAGGTACCCAGGAGGCAGACTCACTCTGGGAGGCAGCACAGGTACCCAGGAGGCAGACTCACTCTGGGAGGCAGCACAGGTACCCAGGAGGCAGACTCACTCTGGGAGGCAGCACAGGTACCCAGGAGGCAGACTCACTCTCGGAGGCAGCACATGTACTCAGGAGGCAGACTCACTCTCGGAGGCAGCACAGGTACCCAGGAGGCAGACTCACTCTGGGAGGCAGCACAGGTACCCAGGAGGCAGACTCACTCTCGGAAGCAGCACATGTACTCAGGAGGCAGACTCACTCTCGGAGGCAGCACAGGTACCCAGGAGGCAGACTGACTCTCGGAGGCAGCAGGGGTACCCAAGAGGCAGACTGACTCTCGGAGGCAGCACATGCACCCAGGAGGCAGACTCACTCTCGGAGGCAGCAGAGGTACCCAGGAGGCAGACTGACTCTCGGAGGCAGCACATGCACCCAGGAGGCAGACTCACTCTCAGAGGCAGCAGAGGTACCCAAGAGGCAGACTGACTCTGGGAGGCAGCACATGCACCCAGGAGGCAGACTCACTCTCGGAGGCAGCACATGTACTCAGGAGGCAGACTCACTCTCGGAGGCAGCACATGTACTCCGGAGGCAGACTCACTCTCGGAGGCAGCACAGGTACCCAGGAGGCAGACTCACTCTGGGAAGCAGCACAGGTACCCAGGAGGCAGACTCTGGGAGGCAGCACAGGTACCCAGGTGGCAGACTCACTCTCGGAGGCAGCACATGTACTCAGGAGGCAGACTCACTCTCGGAGGCAGAACAGGTACCCAGGAGGCAGACTCACTCTGGGAGGCAGCACAGGTACCCAGGAGGCAGACTCACTCTGGGAGGCAGCACAGGTACCCAGGAGGCAGACTCACTCTCGGAGGCAGCACATGTACTCAGGAAGCAGACTGACTCTCGGAGGCAGCACATGTACTCAGGAGGCAGACTCACTCTCGGAGGCAGCACAGGTACCCAGGAGGCAGACTCACTCTGGGAGGCAGCACAGGTACCCAGGAGGCAGACTCAGTCTCGGAGGCAGCACATGTACTCAGGAAGCAGACTCACTCTCGGAGGCAGCAGAGGTACCCAGGAGTCAGACTCACTCTCGGAGGCAGCACATGTACTCTGGAGGCAGACTCACTCTCGGAGGCAGCACATGTACTCAGGAGGCAGACTCACTCTCGGAGGCAGCACATGTACTCAGGAGGCAGACTCACTCTCGGAGGCAGCACATGTACTCAGGAGGCAGACTCACTCTCGGAGGCAGCACAGGTACCCAGGAGGCAGACTCACTCTCGGAGGCAGCACATGTACTCAGGAGGCAGGCTCACTCTCGGAGGCAGCACATGTACTCAGGAGGCAGACTCACTCTCAGAGGCAGCACATGTACTCAGGAGGCAGACTCACTCTCGGAGGCAGCACAGGTACCCAGGAGGCAGACTCACTCTGGGAGGCAGCACAGGTACCCAGGAGGCAGACTCACTCTCGGAGGCAACAGAGGTACCCAGGAAGCAGACTCACTCTCGGAGGCAGCATATGTACTCAGGAGGCAGACTCACTCTCGGATGCAGCAGAGGTACCCAGGAAGCAGACTCACTCTCGGAGGCAGCACATGTACTCAGGAGGCAGACTCACTCTCGGAGGCAGCACATGTACACAGGAGGCAGACTCACTCTGGGAGCAGCACATGTACTCAGGAGGCAGACTCACTCTCGGAGGCAGCACATGTTCTCAGGAGGCAGACTCACTCTCGGAGGCAGCACATGTACTCAGGAGGCAGACTCACTCTCGGAGGCAGCACATGTACTCAGGAGGCAGACTCACTCTCGGAGGCAACACATGTCCCCAGGAGGCAGACTCACTCTTGGAAGCAGCACATGTACCCAGGAGGTAGACTCTCGGAGGCAGCACATGTACTCAGGAGGCAGACTCACTCTCGGAGGCAGCACAGGTACCCAGGAGGCAGACTCACTCTGGGAGGCAGCACAGGTACCCAGGAGGCAGACTCACTCTGGGAGGCAGCACAGGTACCCAGGAGGCAGACTTACTCTCGGAGGCAGCACATGTACTCAGGAAGCAGACTCACTCTCGGAGGCAGCACATGTACTCAGGAGGCAGACTCACTCTCGGAGGCAGCAGAGGTACCCAGGAAGCAGACTCCCTCTCGGAGGCAGCACATGTACTCAGGAGGCAGACTCACTCTCGGAGGCAGCACATGTACTCAGGAGGCAGACTCACTCTCGGAGCAGCACATGTACTCAGGAGGCAGACTCACTCTCGGAGGCAGCACATGTTCTCAGGAGGCAGACTCACTCTCGGAGGCAGCACATGTACTCAGGAGGCAGACTCACTCTCGGAGGCAGCACATGTACTCAGGAGGCAGACTCACTCTCGGAGGCAACACATGTCCCCAGGAGGCAGACTCACTCTTGGAAGCAGCACATGTACCCAGGAGGTAGACTCTCGGGGGCAGCACATGTACTCAGGAGGCAGACTCACTCTCGGAGGCAGCACAGGTACCCAGGAGGCAGACTCACTCTGGGAGGCAGCACAGGTACCCAGGAGGCAGACTCACTCTGGGAGGCAGCACAGGTACCCAGGAGACAGACTCACTCTCGGAGGCAGCACATGTACTCAGGAAGCAGACTCACTCTCGGAGGCAGCACATGTACTCAGGAGGCAGACTCACTCTCGGAGGCAGCAGAGGTACCCAGGAAGCAGACTCCCTCTCGGAGGCAGCACATGTACTCAGGAGGCAGACTCACTCTCGGAGGCAGCACATGTACTCAGGAGGCAGACTCACTCTCGGGGCAGCACATGTACTGAGGAGGCAGACTCACTCTCGGAGGCAGCACATGTACTCAGGAGGCAGACTCACTCTTGGAGGCAGCACATGTACTCAGGAGGCAGACTCACTCTCGGAGGCAGCACATGTCCCCAGGAGGCAGACTCTCAGAGGCAGCACATGTACCCAGGCCCTGATCCGGGCCTTTTTTTGCCCTCCCCTGTCCCTGTGGGTAAGGGAGGTGGCATTGGTTCCGGGCAGGTCAGTAAATAACCTGCCACATTCCATCGGCGGATAAGCATATGTTTTTGTCAAATTAGTATGGATAATAAAACATTATTGATAATCCATTTAAATGGCCTGGTGCTGCGTGCTGTGAACAGGTTTACATCCTGGAAAGGATACTCTGCTTATGGACCGTCCTCAGAGCTCGACGGAACAAAACATGGAGGAGGACCGCATAGCGCCATTTAGACATGCGTCCGCAGAGAACACTCTGTTAGCCAGGTAAGGCAGCATACTCCTCCCAGGTACGATACACCTGGACATGCAGAAAGGTTTTTTTCTTTGCTCCTCTGAGGTGAGACACTGTACCTTTGATTACTGTTCCATCAGAGATTATCCCACCACTGGATTGAGGCTAGTTGCCATGTTACTCTTTCAAGGCTGAAGATTTAAAGGCAAACAGCGTAGGCAGGTTAAAAGCAATCTCTAATTTGTGATCACCCCCCTTCTTCTGGTCATGAACAGGGCCGGACTGGCTGTAGCAGGCACCGAGCATTTTCCCGGTGGGTGGAAGGGTGGGGGCCGGTTTGTTGCCCGTGGGGGCTGGTTTTGTTACTGAGGGCCGGCAATATCGGCCCCCTGTAACAAAAGCGGCAGCGGTGCTTGACACTAGCAAAGGGGGCCAGAGGTTCTCAGTAGCACCCCCCCTCGACCCCCCGGGGGCCAGTCGAGCAGAGTCGCCAAGGCTGGTTTCTGTTCCCAGTCCGGCCATGGTCATGAACTATTCTTTGGAAGAATTCTTCTTGTTTCCTCAAAATCTCACTTTAGGGAGTTTTTAGGTACTGGCAAGAGGTTGAACTACTTAATCGACTTTGGAGAACCCTGTGGGCTGTTCAATGTTCATGTTTGGGTTCTGTGTCTCTCATTGAGCATCACCCTCAAACTAGGCCTGGGCGGTGAACTCCGCTCTGTTCAAGGAATTTGCAGAGTTTTCCACACACGTCGCGGAGCATGCGGAGTTCCGAAAAACTCCGCTCTGCAAAGCGTAGCAGAGTTTTTTCCTCGCTCACGCTCGCCAACGTTAAGCTGCCAAACGCGAGCGAGGAAAATCCAACGCTAGACCACCTCCCAGCGAGATTTCTCAACACAGGTGGTCACGATGGTTGGGACCGCTCTTGTTGAGAAACCATCCGTTTGCGTTGAGGAAGCTGTCGCTTGAGGAGAACATCTACTCGTGCGGCAGAAAGAAGCAGCACCCTTTTGCGCTGTGCATGGTGCCATTTGTGCTGATTTTCCAGCGCAGGACAAACACCCAGCACTAACAATCAGGGCGAATGGAGTGAGCTAATTCAATCTGCCGTTTGTGGAACTTCTTGTAGCGTGGCAGAGTTTTTTGGTCACTTCGCGGAGTTCCACGTAGCGGAACTCCGCCTATGCCTAGCGTAAACCTTTATTGCATGTAGGTGTGGCTTGCAGAAATTCAATGATGTCAGGAAAAAGGCACTCCTGCGCTCAGAGAAACTTTTGCAAACCCAGTCCATTGTCTGTAATTGTCATTTAAAAAATGCCGGTGTACACCAAACAGGCATTTTGCCATTACACATGAATGGAAAATTTCAGATTGACCTAGGCATGGCTCCGAATGGTCAAAGGAGTAAGCAGGAATCAGTTTATAAATATTCACGTTGACTATCTGTACAAAAATTTTAAAGGCATAAATCACATTTCCTAGAAAAATGTGATTTAGAAATAAATATATGGTCATAAAGTGCATGTACAATAATGAAAAATCAACACCAAAAGTAGTTTTTTGCCGACATAAATGTAGGATCTGTGAGGTGTTCATTTGCAATGTGATGATCACATAACATTGTAACTTTATGCTTTCACAAACCTACCCAATGACTTTTGACCCCTGCTAAAGTGTAGTGGTAAAAATGTTCAGGCAAATGTGGAAATTTGGGGGGATATTACCAAGGAATAGCGATAATTATCGCAAAGCGCGCTTACCGCTGTTTTTTTTATCGCTGGATTTCATCGTGGAGATAACGCGTTATTATCAACGCTTATCTCCAAGGCGATAAAAAATCCAGCGATAGCGGCGAAACCCAGCAATAGCGCGAGAAATCCAGCGATATATTCACTGCGCTAATGAAAAGCTTGCTAATAGGCAGGTGAGGACTTAACCTTACAATCCACCTCCCATTAACAAGAATGGTTAAGTCAAGTTTTTAGCAGGTGTTAAAATCCAGCGATAATCGCGGTTAGCGCGACTTTTTTTATCGCTTCGCCGGCATTGCTAATAGGGGAAGTTGTGTTTGTGACTGTTTCCAGTCGCTTTTAGTTAGGAACGCCTACTTTGCATGTCATTAGCGATAATTATCGCTGACATGCAAAGCGGCACCAAAACGGTCGCTTTCGCCATAAAGCTGTCGCTAACAGCTGTTAGCGACAGCTTGCTAATAGGGCGATAGAAATATCGCCGCTTTAGCGGCAAAAAGTGCCGCTAAAGCGGCGATACCGCCCTTGCTAATATGCCCCTTGGTGCTATAAATCCACAAAGACCAATATATTTTCAAGAGGTTTAGAGGAAGGGTTTTCTCCACAAAGAAGAGGCTCCATTTGTTGAAAAAGAAAAATGTTCACATGCACACTCCCTCCATTTAATCTTGTAAATTGTGCAGCATTGGAGAGTCCTCAGGAGTAAGCAAACAACAGTAGGTGTGTGCCTTGGGGATTCCCATTTGCATAGACTTCCATGTGGGGAATCCTGCAAAAGTCAGAGATCTACTAAAATCATAGGAGGAAACATGACAAATAGATTTATAAATTATTTCCTGAATCATTTTTAATTTATTCTTCATGCTTTGTATGGGGGTGCAAACTCATATTATTGTATTGTCCCACCTGAGAGAAGAAACCGCACCAGTGCAGGATATTCTCCTCACGCTTTGCACCTATGGCATTTTATTGTTCCGTTGGTGAAAAAATGCTCTTCACCTTTTAGGTGAAAAAAATATACATATATAACTCAAAGTGACAGATACTTTTAGGTATTTGAAATGTATCAGCAATAAAAGAGGCATCCATTTTTAAAACTCTGTTTTCCTGAGGTTTGCAAAGCAGGTTGAGTTGAAAATACATAAACTTTTTAATAACTGTATGATCAATTTTGTAACAGGTAGTTTAATTTTTGTTTAAATGTGTTTAATTGTGGCGCAGCGGCCAGAGCTGCCGACTCGGGAGCTGAGGATACGGGTTCGGGTCTTGGCACTGGTGCAACAACCTGTGATTATGGGCAAAACACTATGGGGCAGATTTACAAGCCCCTTGCGTCACTTTTACGCTGCTGTTGCGTCACTTTTGTGACGCAACGGCAGCGTAAAAAATGCAGCAAATTTACAACGTGACGCATCTAGGGAGATGCGTTACGTTGTAAAGCCCTGCGTGACATTATACCTGCGTCAGGTATAATGTATGCAGGGTAGGCGTTCCCACGCAGGAAAGCCTCGTAAAAGTGACGCAGTGAAATCTACAAGATTTCACTGCGTGACTTTTAGGACGCCACTGCGTCAAAACCTTACGCCTGCTTGAAGCAGGCATAAGGAGTGACGCAGTGTATTGGGAATAGGCCACAACACGCATTGCTGGAGTTGCGTCGTGCTTGCGACACGACTCCAACAATGCGTGACTTTTCCACAAACAGATGCGTCAGAATTTCTGACGCATCTGTCAATCCTTGCGCCATAGTGCGCCGTAATGTAAATACGGCACATCTATAGTGGCGCAAGGGTTTTTCATGCAAGTGCAGGGAAACTGATGCATCTATACAGATGCATCAGTTTCTTGTAAATCTGCCCCTTAATCTCCCCGATACCCATGGACAGAGCCTGGATACCCACACGGGTGATACGCCACGCTATATAAATCTACAAACTTACGTTTTAGTTGACATGTATTGTAGTTACATTTGTAGTCGCTTCATACTTCGGATGAGATCGAGATACCACAGTGCATTAGTGGGCGGGTAGCACACTACTTGGTGGAGATATCAGGAATATTCAGAATTTCAGAGCCAGAACACCGAATCAAGGTGTTAACTGCTAAGTGTGTGGTCGCCATATTAATTTCCAAACCACCAGACTCTAACAGGGAAGAAAATGGAAGCTTTTTCAAGGCTGCGCAATGGAGATTGAGAAAGCTAGACCGCTTACCACAGCACATATTTAACTGCCCGGCACAGAATTTTATTTGCCTGGCAGTGAATCATAGTTGTATTGGCTCTCTGCTTCGTTTAGTTAGTCCACCCAAACCTGTGTCCCCCACATTTGTTATTTTTTCTCCCTTTTCGGGTTCCCCCTATATAACCATTACCTAGATTACTTTCTTTGGCTTGTCCTGTTTGTCTAGTTTAGTTAGTTTTGGAGCATCACCATCTGCTGCTGATTCTTGTTCTCCGATGCCTAGGTGTCCTCTTGGGCGACACGGGTATCCTGGTTGACATCTGCTCTCATGACCTCACCATCTGCCTAGGATTCAAGTAAGCTTGTGAGCTTTGCTGGGGCTGCCATCTTATTCTATCTGGCATGCTTACATATTATTTGATGGCTGACCTCTACCTCTTTCTTGCAGTTATTTTGCCTTTGCTCCCTCCACCATCTAAGAGTGAGTAATTGCACTTCTCTGCAAGCAGACACTACTCCACCCCGGGTTTTGCCAACACTAACCTGTGACAGCAAGCACTCCTGTTTCTTCTCTCTCCCTTCCCCATTTTCCCCTTCCATCTCTTATGAGGTATGCAAGTGGTCAATACCTACAGAAGGAGTCGGGGACAGATCTTGAGGTTTTCAATATGATTGCGAAACTAAAGCCGTCCTCCCACACCAAAGATCCCCTCCCTGCCAAAATGGTTCACAACCTTAACCACATTATTGCTCCGTATTGGACAAAAATCATCAACTCCTGTCTCGCCTCGGGTTGTGTTACAGAGTCCCTTCAATTAGGACAAATCACATACATTCCCAAGAATCCCAAGGCTGACCCAAATGATCTAAGCAACCTCAGACCTATCTCCAACCTCCCGTTCCTAGCCAAAACTATGGAAAAATGCGTATTGCAACAACCCAACCGACATATTGAAGGCTCCAACTTACTTGACTCCTTCCAATTAGGTTTTAGAAAAGGCTGTAGCACAGAAACTGCCATGCTTAATATCACAGATGACATCCATAGATCCTTAGATGATGGTGATGCATGCATACTTATCCTACTTGACCTATCAGCGGCCTTCAACACTGTAAACCACACAGCATTGCTGGAATCCTTGAAGTTCCGTTCTGGTATAAATGGCACTGTTTTAAAATGGTTCACTTTTTACCTTCAACACCGAGCACAACAAGTCAAAATCAAGTATTGCCCCTCAAAACCCACACCGGTCTCTCTTGGCGTACCTCAGGGATCAATCCTCTCCCCGTCACTGTTCAATCTCTTCATGGAACCCCTTTCTATCATCTTGAAGCAAGCTGAAATCAAATTCCACCTCTATGCCGATGACACACAACTATACTACAAAATTAAATCACCTAGTGACATTCAACATCTCAATGTCACATTCAATCGTGGTTTAACGCTAACCATCTAAAATTAAACCCCACCAAAACAGAAATTATCTTGTTCACCCCCAAAAATAACCACCTCCCTATCAAAGACTGGATCCCTGACCTGAAGGCTCTAAACTGTACTCTCACTCTCTCAAATTCAGCTAAATCCCTAGGATTCACCCTGGATAAAGACCTGTCAATGAAGGAGCACATCAAAAACTCAGCCAAAGGAGCAATTTACACACTAAAACACCTCAAAAAAATCAAACCATTCATTCCCTCGGATGATTTCAAACCGGTCATTCAATCTCTGGTCCTCTCCAAACTGGACTACGGGAATGCCATCCTCACAGGGACCCCGAAATCACACCTCGATCCCCTCAGATCAGTTCTAAACATGGCAGCCAGGCTCATTACAGATATCAAACGGTATGATCACATCACGCCTGCACTGAAGATCCTTCAATGGCTTCCTATAGAAGGAAGATGCAATTTCAAGACTGCCTGCATCACCCACAAAGCCATTCACTCCCACACCCCGGAATATTTAGATAACAAACTCATCAAAGCAGGAAGAACCAGATCACTGAGAAGCTCCAAAACACTTCTTCTCGTCCCTCCCAAACTAAAAAAGAAATCTACCCAGTCTCGCTCGTTCTCGGGTAACGCCACCAGCATATGGAACTCTCTCCCGAGAGACTTACGATGCAACCCCTCCTTCACTTGCTTCAAAAGAGACCTAAACGCCATCTCCTCAACAAATACTGAAACACCGGAGCAATCTCTGGACCGCAGTCACATTAGTCTCCCTTTTAACCCGCTAATCTGCTGGCTGTTTTTATTTCTGATGCTGCCTCCATCTACCTTGAAGGTATTCCTCTCACTGGACCCAAATGGGTGACTTGCCCTTTAAACAGTTTCCGCCCTTTGGGCCTAGCTGCTGTCCGTATACATATTGTATTCCTTCCGCTTTGCTTAATATTTCCTTGTGTATTTACTGTTTGTTGGTACTTGATCCTAGTTTGTGTGCGTCATTTACGAAGTGACTGGATTATAACCTGGCTCTTGACCCTGTAAAGCGCTCTGATACCCCCGGGTCTAGCTAGCGCTATATAAAACTTATAAACATAAATCTATGTCCAAAGCTTGTCAGGAATGCTTTTTCTTTTGGTTTAAGAAGAACCATTCAGAGATGGCTGCTATGTGTGAGTATGCATGGGTGGTCATCTTGGAATAGTTTTTCATTAGGCAAAAGGAAAAGTATTCCAAGATGGCATTAGGCATGTGCACTTGCACTGACAGGTACATGCAATGGTGGCCATCTTGGAATGGTGTAAAAACCATTCAAAGATTGCTGCTAAAAAATACAGCTTGGGGCGACAAAGTGTGTGAAACCTAGGAAAGAGGCAACTTTTTAAATAAAAAGAATGGGACAAGAAAAGAGAACACAGAGCAGAGGAGAACGGTTTTAAAAGCATTCCAAGATGGCTGCCCATGGTGGGCAGAAAACCGAACATGGGGAAAGGGGCAGACAGACACTGGGGGAAAACAAAACATTTTAATTAAGAGAATGGGTGCAAGAAAAGACAGGAAGAGCAGAGTGACCAAGAGGAGTGAGAGAGAGAGACGGAGAGAACATAGTGATTTCCTACACTGCATTGCAAGATCTTGATGATATCAGTGGAAGAATACAACTCATCCAGTCAAGACAAAGTGACACCAAAATGCTCCTTGGGTGGGACAAACACAACAATGCAAAGGCAAACCATTGAATCAGGAGTATGGAACTGAGACAAGCAACAAATTGATGAAATCATGAACAAGAGGTCTGTATATAAGAAAGAACACAGTTGAAAAGCAACACAAACTGATGCATTCGTTATGTGACTTAAATAAGTCTCATTAAAGACCAGAAATGGTAGACTGGTTACTTGTCTTGCATAGATCTAATTGACCATTGTAACTGATGGTGTCATGAATGGATGCCGTGGGTGGGTCACATATGTCAAATTACTGTTTGTTGACTTTTTGGTAACAATTATTTAACAATGGTCAATCATTTGGTCAAAAGAGTATTTTGTGTGACAATGTCATCAGAATGGCCTGGTCTGCCAATCCATAAAAAGTGGATTTAGGAAAACTCGCATGAGAAGGAATGTCTTAGAGTGGAAACAAAGAAAAGACTAGGGCAGTGTACGGGAGCTGAATCAGAAGAAGGACTGTGAGATCAGCGAAATCCATCACTAGACGACACAACCCTCTGGCAGTCTGCAGTTTATATGGTACTTCACCTGCACATTGCTTTTACACAGTGGGTCACTCCGCACCTCAGACACCCTATCTCCTGCAAAGCCAACTGTTTGGCAGTGGTTAGAATTTTATCTTTGGAGTGCAGTGTCACTGTACAATGTATTCTGAATGATAACAATATTTTTGCTCAGCAGAAGAGCCTTGAGTCAGCTAAAGTATGAACCTAGACAACTTACTAAAGACTAATGTAGCTAGTGCAACCCTACCCTTTATTGGTTATATCATTTTGTTAAAACTAAGTACATTCATATGAATGCATTGATCTACATCTCAGGACAAGTTAGAAAATCACATAAATTTTTCAAAGCGCTTTACCTATCAGAATAACCTTCTAATAGTGTTCAATATACTGCAGGGGAAAAAGAAAGCCCTTTGGAGAATAAAACAGGAAACATAGAGCCTGATGTAGACTGTGGAGGACGAAGTAATGATTGTTAAGGCATCAGCATCAATGTGTCGCCCTGATGGTCATCCTGCCCCCCCAAATTTAGAGATGTCTGCCAGCTTGCTGACACCTCTTAACATTGGCAGGAACCACCCTCACAGCGGATCCTATCAATGTTGTAAAAAGTTCATGGAATGGCTCCGTCAAACATTGCAGTCGGCTGCCAAACTTTTACAAGTTTTACTTTTTTCAAAAATGAACTCCCACAGCGTTTGTTTTTGAATAAAGTAAAACTAATGACCCACAGCATGGGGGTTTTCTCCCATGGGGTGGGGGTCATTGTTTTATTTTTACTATCCCCACCTCAAGGTTTTACCTGGTGGTGCCAGACAGGAAAAAAACGTAGGGTCTGTCGTCGACATATTGTCGGTCTGCCCACCTCTTAATCGGGAGGGCAGACTGTGAGATTGGCGGTAAGGGTTCTCTTCCACCTTTGTGAAGGGGGTACCCCCTCTGCCAAACTTTAAATCAGCTCGACAGTTATGAAGGACCAATTAAACTAAGAATAGAACCCTGAAAGGTTAAATCCCACAGGAACCCCAATAATGGAGCAAGCAAAAGCTTGACACAGAATCAGAAGTCCAGTAGAGGAAAACTATCAGTTTTTCCCTGCATAAAATTAGCCAGGTATTTTCTCAGGGAAAGAACTGACCATTTCAAGATCCACACCTCTACACGGGTAGTACCGCATTATTCCCCATTCCATGATGAGGAACTCAGATGGTACTACAGTACTGAACCCAGTAGATACCACACCCCGCAGGAGTATTGAGAAGAACTCAAATACTGTGAGCCGTATAACGAGGCCCTAGGAATTCTCCCCAAATGTTAGTAAATTTGCCTCTATGACCACTAAACTTATAAAACAAATTCTCCACGGGTGTAGGCTTACTCATTCCTTAAACTCAACAATGGCAGCATGCCCTCTCAATGCCTACCTGATTTTGTCTCCTACGAACTCTTGTATGTTTTGTCTTGCCTTACTTGCATGGTTCACTCTTACAATAGCTAATTTTAGCACACTTTTGCTGTCAATGTAACCAAATTTCTTTTGTTCAGGTTTTCAAGAAACGTTCAGTAGTATGATGGAGTAGAAAGAAGGGGTGTTATTAAAGGTTCGCAATCCATTCATAATTCCCCCCTCCTCGTTTTACAAGAAGTTGTAAACTGACACTAAATCACCATGGCAACAGGAAGAAGCATATTGTATTTTTAAGCATGTTGCGTCATCTAGTTATGACTGCTCCTAAACCTTTTGGGATTAAAACAGAAAAAAACGTGTTCATGAAAATATGCATGAGCATTTATGAAAACAACCAAAAACAGTAAAAGGCAGATTATGAACGTGCGGATGGCTTTACGCAGCGGAAAACGGTTGCAAAGCTAACACTGGCTCAGAAGAATCAAAAATGACAGAAAATACCTTTCTGAAGGAAAATCTTCCTAGAAATATGATTGATAACGGAAAATAGCATGAAAACATGCCAAATTATGGGAAATGTGGCATATTTGAATGCAGAATCATGGAAATAGTTACAGTACGCGCGCGCCAACAAGTGTGGATCCGATGACATCTGTGACAACCAAGCATGTCTCTGGAGACATCCAGCAGTTCCCAATGCAGCGACGTGGAGCGGTGATCCCTGACGTCGCTCTCGCGCGAGGCTCTCCGCCAGCCATCTTCTCGATGCCAAGACGGCCACTGCTGCCAAGCTGAGCTCCAGACACACAGCCTTCCCTCTTTGCACATCCTTTAGACTCATTCTCCAAGGCAAATGTGCTAATCCAATCAACCTCAATTAGCTGTGGGCCTTTACTCAGCCCTAAGTGATCTAACAGAGCCAAGACTGAGGACTCGGCGGGCTTGCATCGAGTCGGCCAACCAACTGAGCAAGAGCATCACTGGCTGAGACAAAAGGGACTGAGCCCTGCAGGAAGTTAATGCAGCCATCACCGCTGTGGCGGTGCAGCGTGGACTCAAACTGAGGACTAGTGTGCAACTGGACTTAAGGTGAGATTTAACTATTGAACTCTGAACTGCCAACAATGGCGGCTTCTCCACCATGTGATGGTGGGGTGAAGAAGAAAATGGAGCATTAAAGGGGCGTGGCGGTGGAGGAGAAGGTAGGGCTCGCCTCCGAAACCCCCACTGCCCACCTCTACCCTGCCCCATTGTTCTAGATTGTAGATTTGTAGAGAGTGCTTTCACCCGGAAGGGTTTCCTGGCACTGAGCAGGTGTGACTCCAGGCACACCCAGGGCCTAGTGGGACTACTGGAAAAGCCAGGTCTTCAACTTCTTGTGGAATTCAAGAAGTCAGGAGGAGGCTCTTATGTGTAGCTGCAGGTCGTTCCACGTTTAGGAGTGATGTAGGAGACTACAGGATCTGGGTTTCTAAATGCATGGGATGTGTGCAAGTAGGAGTTCGGACAAGGGGAGGTGTCTGGAAGGTTTGTGAAAGCAGATGCGATTGTTGAGTTCTGCTGGGCAGTGTTATGTAGTGCCTTGAAAGTGTGGGTGAAGAGTTTAATTGTGCTCATTTGTGTGGGTAGCGGTAGCCTGTGGAAATCCTCCAGGTGTGGTGTGATGTGAGTGTGGCGTGGGAAGTTGAGAGTGATTCTTCCCACAGAGTTCTGAATGGTCTGCAACCTTCTGGTGAGTTTTTTTGTTGATCCCAGGGTGTTCCCACAGTCCACCTTGTTTGCAATGAAGGCATGCGTGACAGTGTTTCCATATTCCATATTGCTTGCAACGAAGGCATGCGTGACAGTGTTTCCATAGTCCAGCTTGCTTGTGACAAAGGCATGCGTGACAGTGTTCCCATAGTCCAGCTTGCTTGCGATGAAGGCATGTGTGACAGTGTTTCCATAGTCCAGCTTGCTTGTGACGAAGGCATGCGTGACAGTGTTCCCATAGTCCAGCTTGCAATGAAGGCATGCATGACAGTTTTCCCATAGTCTAGATTGCTTGCGTTGAAGGCATGCGTGACAGTGTTTCCATAGTCCAGATTGCTTGTAACGAAGGCATGCGTGACAGTGTTCCCATAGTCTAGATTGCTTGTGATGAAGGCCTGCGTGACAGTGTTCCCATAGTCCAGCTTGCAATGAAGGCATGCATGACAGTTTTCCCATAGTCTAGATTGCTTGCGATGAAGGCATGCGTGACAGTGTTTCCATAGTCCAGATTGCTTGTAACGAAGGCATGCGTGACAGTGTTTCCATAGTCCAGCTTGCTTGTGACAAAGGCATGCGTGACAGTGTTTCCATAGTCCAGCTTGCTTGCGATGAAGGCATGCATGACAGTGTTCCCATAGTCTAGATTGCTTGCGATGAAGGCCTGCGTGACAGTGTTCCCATAGTCTAGATTGCTTGTGATGAAGGCATGCGTGACAGTGTTCCCATATTCCAGATTGCTTGCAACGAAGGCATGCGTGACAGTGTTTCCATAGTCCAGCTTGCTTGTGACAAAGGCATGCGTGACAGTGTTCCCATAGTCCAGCTTGCTTGCGATGAAGGCATGTGTGACAGTGTTTCCATAGTCCAGCTTGCTTGTGACGAAGGCATGCGTGACAGTGTTCCCATAGTCCAGCTTGCAATGAAGGCATGCACGACAGTTTTCCCATAGTCCAGATTGCTTGTAACGAAGGCATGCGTGACAGTGTTTCCATAGTCCAGCTTGCTTGTGACAAAGGCATGCGTGACAGTGTTCCCATAGTCCAGCTTGCTTGCGATGAAGGCATGTGTGACAGTGTTTCCATAGTCCAGCTTGCTTGCGATGAAGGCATGTGTGACAGTGTTTCCATAGTCCAGCTTGCTTGTGACGAAGGCATGCGTGACAGTGTTCCCATAGTCCAGCTTGCTTGCGATGAAGACATGCGTGACAGTGTTCCCATAGTCTAGATTGCTTGTAACGAAGGCATGCGTGACAGTGTTTCCATAGTCCAGCTTGCTTGTGACGAAGGCATGCGTGACAGTGTTCCCATAGTCCAGCTCGCTTGCGATGAAGGCATGTGTGACAGTGTTCCCATAGTCCAGCTTGCTTGCGATGAAGGCATATGTGACAGTGTTCCCATAGTCTAGATTGCTTGTGATGAAGGCATGCGTGACAGTGTTCCCATAGTCCAGATTGCTTGTAACGAAGGCATGCGTGACAGTGTTCCCATAGTCTAGATTGCTTGTGATGAAGGCACGCGTGACAGTGTTCCCATAGTCCAGATTGCTTGTAACGAAGGCATGCGTGACAGTGTTTCCATAGTCCAGCTTGCTTGTGACGAAGGCATGCGTGACAGTGTTCCCATAGTCTAGATTGCTTGTGATGAAGGCATGCGTGACAGTGTTCCCATAGTCCAGATTGCTTGTGACGAAGGCATGCATGACAACCAGATTGCTTGTGACTAAGGCATGCATGACAGTGTTCCCATAGTCTAGATTGCTTGTGATGAAGGCATGCGTGACAGTATTCCCATAGTCCAGCTTGCTTGCGATGAAGGCATGCGTGACAGTGTTCCCATAGTCCAGATTGCTTGTGACGAAGGCATGCGTGACAGTGTTCCCATAGTCTAGATTGCTTGTGACAAAGGCATGCGTAACAGTGTTCCCATAGTCCAGATTGCTTGTGACGAAGGCATGGGTGACAGTGTTCCCATAGTCTAGATTGCTTGTGATGAAGGCATGCGTGACAGTGTTTCCATAGTCCAGATTGCTTGTGACGAAGGCATGCATGACAACCAGATTGCTTGTGACGAAGGCATGCGTAACAGTGTTCCCATAGTCCAGCTTGCTTGTGACGAAGGCATGCATGACAACCAGATTGCTTGCGACGAAGGCATGCGTGACAGTGTTCCCATAGTCGAGATTGCTTGTGACGAAGGCATGCGTAACAGTGTTCCCATAGTCCAGATTGCTTGTGACGAAGGCATGCATGACAACCAGATTGCTTGCGACGAAGGCATGCGTGACAGTGTTCCCATAGTCCAGATTGCTTGTGACGAAGGCATGCGTAACAGTGTTCCCATAGTCCAGATTGCTTGTGACGAAGGCATGCGTGACAGTGTTTCCATAGTCCAGCTTGCTTGCGATGAAGGCATGCGTGACAGTGTTCCCATAGTCTAGATTGCTTGTGATGAAGGCATGCGTGACAGTGTTCCCATAGTCCAGATTGCTTGTGACGAAGGCATGCATGACAACCAGATTGCTTGTGACTAAGGCATGCGTGACAGTGTTCCCATAGTCCAGATTGCTTGTGACGAAGGCATGCGTAACAGTGTTCCCATAGTCCAGATTGCTTGTGACGAAGGCATGCGTGACAGTGTTTCCATAGTCCAGCTTGCTTGCGATGAAGGCATGCGTGACAGTGTTCCCATAGTCTAGATTGCTTGTGATGAAGGCATGCGTGACAGTGTTCCCATAGTCTAGATTGCTTGTGATGAAGGCATGCGTGACAGTGTTCCCATAGTCCAGATTGCTTGTGACGAAGGCATGCATGACAACCAGATTGCTTGCGACGAAGGCATGCGTGACAGTGTTCCCATAGTCCAGATTGCTTGTGACGAAGGCATGCGTAACAGTGTTCCCATAGTCCAGATTGCTTGTGACGAAGGCATGCGTGACAGTGTTTCCATAGTCCAGCTTGCTTGCGATGAAGGCATGCATGACAGTGTTCCCATAGTCTAGATTGCTTGTGATGAAGGCATGCGTGACAGTATTCCCATAGTCCAGCTTGCTTGCGATGAAGGCATGCGTGACAGTGTTCCCATAGTCCAGATTGCTTGTGACAAAGGCATGCGTAACAGTGTTCCCATAGTCCAGATTGCTTGTGACGAAGGCATGGGTGACAGTGTTCCCATAGTCTAGATTGCTTGTGCTGAAGGCATGCGTGACAGTGTTTCCATAGTCCAGATTGCTTGTGACGAAGGCATGCATGACAACCAGATTGCTTGTGACGAAGGCATGCGTAACAGTGTTCCCATAGTCCAGCTTGCTTGCGATGAAGGCATGCGTAACAGTGTTCCCATAGTCCAGCTTGCTTGTGACGAAGGCATGCATGACAACCAGATTGCTTGCGACGAAGGCATGCGTGACAGTGTTCCCATAGTCCAGATTGCTTGTGCCGAAGGCATGCATGACAGTGTTTCCATAGTCCAGATTGCTTGTGACGAAGGCATGCATGACAGCCAGATTGCTTGCGTTGAAGGCATGCGTGACAGTGTTCCCATAGTCCAGCTTGCTTGTGATGAAGGCATGCGTGACAGCGTTCCCATAGTCCAGATTGCTTGCGTTGAAGGCATGCATGACAGTGTTTCCATAGTCCAGATTGCTTGTGACGAAGGCATGCATGACAGCCAGATTGCTTGCGTTGAAGGCATGCGTGACAGTGTTCCCATAGTCCAGCTTGCTTGCGATGAAGGCATGCGTGACAGTTTTCCCATAGTCCAGATTGCTTGCGATGAAGGCATACGTGACAGCGTTCCCATAGTCCAGCTTGCTTGCGATGAAGGCATGCGTGACAGTGTTTCCAGGTGCTGATTAGGATCCATTTGAAAATCACCCTCTGCATCTTCAGGATATGGAAGCATGAGGCAGTGGTGGCGTCGACTTGGGCGGTCATGTCATTTTTGCTATCGATGATGATCCTGAGGTTCTTGGGATGGGTGATGGGGGTGGGTTAGAAGTTAAAGTCATCTGCTGCCGTCTAGAAAGTCCTGGGGAGGTGTTTATACCTTAAATTGTCTCCTGTAATGAAGAGCATTCACGCAAGAGCTGGAAACCCACTCCATCTAAAAAAAATATGGCCCACGTTTGCAAATGAGGGCTGTTTTGAACTTGTAAAGATATGCTGTGTAAGTGGTTTGCAAGGCATAGGAGACTGCATGCACGTGTTCTTGTTGCAGGAAACGTTTGTGGTAGCACCAGAGAACTTAACAGTAAAGAAACAGGTCACTAGGCCAGTAAACCTGCTCACAAAGAGCCAAAAAACAGCCGGTGCACTCACCTGTGAGACCAGCCCCTTGAGCACTGTAAGATTGCCCTATAGGCCAGTCAGACCCTGTGAATGGATCACCTTCAGACTTTTTGAAGGCTTCTCCAAGGAGAAAGAGTGTTACCCCTTGGAGAAAAAACATCGGATGCTCCATTCAACCTATGCAGTGTTCTCCGTTCTGGACCTCTTTCCACAGGGGAAATAGAAGATTTTAGAAAAGCTTGCATGATGTAGTGAAAGACGAAAGTGTTTAACATTTTTATTTATTTAGGGAAACTAAAAGTCCTGCCAATGAATTCAGCACTGTGAATTCTGGGAAATAATTGGCTGATTGTTACTAGGCCTGTATGGAATTTTCAATTCCTTACTGGTAAATTAAAATTCCAGCAGCAGAGTATGTAAGGGTGCGGAGTGATACGCAGTGGTTTCTAAACTTTAGAAACCACTTCATTTGCCCCTTAGAGCCCTTCCATACTCTTCAGTGATCAAACGTTTTAATCACTACAGAGTATGGGAGAGCGCAAAGTGGTATTTGGCACACTATTTTCTTAGGCAAAATGCTTTCTTGCATCCATTTTTGGACGCAAGGGTGCAATTTGCACTAAGAAAATACCTCTAAATTCCCACTACGCCCCATTGAGGAATTCCACGGGATCTGACAGAATTTTAATGTAATTCCACGAGATTCTGCGGAATCAAACTACATGAATTCCACCCACCATTAATTGTTACCTGAAACACATCTCACTCAGATAATGCTCAGTGGGTAGTTACAGCCCAACTGGCTTTCTGTTTCGGGTTGCCACATTGACAGTCCTTAGTACCAGGGGGTCTAGAAAGTCTATTGCAGGATGTGTTCTGAAATATTGGTCCTAAAAATGTAGCAGACTAACCTTTAAAAAAATAATGTAATAATAATAATAATGAAAAACAAATTAGGTAGGGAGGATGCATGGCGATAAGCAGCAAAGTACCTACAGAACCTGACATTCCCAGGTGACCTCCCATCCAAACCAGACATGCCCTGAAGAAGGTGGTACACGTGCTACATGTAGGATAGCATTAATAAAAAAATATAAATTCACTGAAAAAAACAAAGTCTAAAGTGACGTTATTGTTAGGTATGGTAAAAAAAATTAACATATGTTGAAAAAAAAAGAAATTCACTGAAAAAACAAAGAATAAAGTGCCATTATAGTTAAGTATTGAAATAACACCATAACTTACTTTTAGAATCTGAAAAAACATTGACATTCGCCAATTACACTTCAGTGAGCTGACTTTAACTTGCGCACCGTCATGCACTGCTTATCACCTCGCATATTGCATCACTCATGACATGTTACATGGCATCATTTAGGATATCACTGATGACATCTCAGATGACATCATTGATGACATCACTGATGACTTCAATGATCACATCATCCATTGAATGAGACAGTGTGCTATGGCTTTGTGGACTTGAATACATATCTACATTTTATAAACCTCCAGTTTATATAGCACTGTTTGACAACTATTTAACATGGGCATGCGTTTAGACATTCACAGGTGATTAATATATTATAAACCGAAGCTTTAGCTTTTCTCACATATTTTTGGCAACAGGTCTTGGATTTAGGCCACAACCCATTTTAAATATGCGTCTGCAACTCACACCTTGTTTAAGATAGAGCGCTGCTTTACTAAAACATTTACTGGTACGTAAACCCTGCACAATGTAACTTTTAGCACACTGAACCAGACTTGGCTCCAGGGCTACGCTATTTCTATTATATACGCGCACACATGTACACAAGTAATTCTATGCTGTATATGATTGTAGGCCCTTTAATACCAACTTTGGGGCATATTGATCAAAGAGTTGCGTCGCCCTTGCGCCACGCAATGGGGCGTAAAGGCAACACAACTACTACGTTAGATTTATCAAGCCACACAAGGTCACCTGGCGTGGCCCTGCGTAGCTTGATAAATCTAGAGTAACGCAACACAGAACAAATGTCTGCGTTGCGTTACTCTGCTCCACTGAGGCATTCCATGGGTGGAGCATAGGTGTTCCCACACATCCACCCATGGATTTTGGTGCATTTCCAGATTTTACAACACTGGCGGACCTGGGAATGCGTCAAAATGCTACACCTCCCCAGGTGAGGCGTAACGAAGAGAAAAATCTTTATTTCTCCTCGTTTTTTCCTCTTTCTATGTGTGCTGCATTCTGCAGCACACATAGAAATAGGAAAATACATCAGAGGATTGTTTTTGTGCAGGAAGGTGTCTCCCTGCAGAAAAACAATCCTGCTTACAACACAGGCACCTTTGCACCATGGTGCAAGGGGACCTGCGTTGCAGTGGCAGCTCCTCCGCTAAGGCGGAGGAACATCGCCCCACTGCTCTTAGAGCAGTGAAAAATATAATGACAATAACAAAGTTATTATCATTTTATTTTTCGTTGCTGCTGGGCTGGATTAGGGTGGGGCGGGCTGAGCTGGAGGCTCAGGGAGGAGTGAACTGTGCACACTAAGTGCGCATGACTGCTTGGCCGGCCATCTTGGCCCAGCCAAACAGTCATGCTCAATTTGCACAGTCCCCACCAGGCTGTGATGGAGAGCCTGGTAGGGAATATGCACAGGCTACCTGTCCCTATCTGAGTGCCGATCCACGGCGCTCAGACCAATCACAACGCTGCATTGCAGCATTGTGATTGGCTATGGGGAGCCTGGGTTCTCTGGCACCTCCGTTCCCTACCAGCCGCCACTGCTGCGTTGACGCTAGGCAGCACATTGTGCGCCAGTGGATGGAAAAGTCAGGAAGGCACCGTATATTGTTAAATACGGTGCATTCCTGCCCTTTCCATATCACGCGGCGCAGTGCAGCAAGGTGGCTTGCTGTGCTGCACTGCATGATTTCTTGATAAATGTGCCCTTTTGCTATTTAAAAAAACCTAAAGCTTTATGGAGTAATGTCAAAAGTAGTTTCATGGATAATGTGATCAGTGATGTCACCAAGGAATCCACTTGAGATGTAATAGGTGATGTGATCAATGGTGTCATTTAACATGTAATAAGTGAGGTCATAAGCAATGCATGACAGGAACGCATGGTATAGCTAGATTACTGAGTTATAACTGGTGAATTTCAGTGTTTTTTGGTTTTTAAGTCTACGTTGTTTTGTTCTTTCAACACCTATCTATAATGTTACTGTACCCTTTGTTTTTCATAGAATATATGTATATTACCTACTGGCGGTCGCCAGTAGGTAGTTATAGTTAGGACCTAGTTTCCATAGGAAAAGCGTTTTTTGTTTTCCCAATAACTTTGGCGTCGTTTGACGAATCTTCGGGAAATTTTCAAAACTAGTGGGGCGCTCCGGTCAGCTCCTGACTTGAAAGTTTCAGGGTGATTCGACAAGCGAGGACCGAGAAAAAAGGGGGTCCCAAAACACATTTTCCCCATGTAATTTTCCATAGGAAACTTTAGACAAAGCTACAGCCCGAACTGCTGAACGGAATTACACAAAATTTGGCAAAAAAGTAGATTTTGGTTCAGAAAGATCCCTTTTTGTTAAATGGTGTAAATCCGTTCAGTAGTTCCTGAGAAATTAGGAAAAGGAAAAGTTTCGATATCTATGGCCGTGGTGGATTCGCGAACCCTCCCGAGCACGAGCTTCATTTTCATTGGCTGCCAACACTCCAAACCAGGAACTTTTGGCAGCCATTTTGTGACTCGGTAGAACCGAGCCAGAAGGAAACTGTGGAAAAAAGGATGAAAAACAAGAAAAGGGGGCAGGGTAGGAACACCCTGACCCCCTAGGCCTGCTCTGGGGGTCCCACAAGGACCCCCAGGGCCCCAATTTTATTTAAAAAAAAAAAAATCAAAGTCGCGCACGGACGAATTTTTTTTTTTTTTTAAACGGAGTGTGGGGTTATTAAATAAGGGGTGGGGGGCTCCCCCAAGCCCTGGGGACCACCACCTCCCGGGGCACTACAAATTGAAATTCGGGGTTCTGTTACGGACCCCCAAACCCCGGGGACCACCACCTCCCCGGGGCTTTGCAATGGTAGGGAGGGGGGCCGCGCGGACCCCCTCCTGAAGCCCTTCATGGCCCTGGGGAACGCCACCCCCCAGGGCCGGCTCCGGCAATGTCCTGGGGTGCCCACCCCCGGGACATTTCTGTTTGCTATGACAGGGCGGAGCACAGCTTCTGCCCTGTCATAGCAAACTCTGCTTTGCTTGATTGAAGCAAGAGCAGGGAAACCTGCTCTTGCTTCAATGAAGCAAAGCAGGATTGCTTTTCCACAAGGGGAGCTGCATGTCAGCAGCTCCCCTTGTGGAAAAGCAATGCCGGCTCCCACAGGAGGCGGGGAGCCGGCGGGACCGTGGGGGCATTGGGGCTCCCCCCACGGTCCCAACCATGAGGCCAGGCCCCGGGGGATAGGGTCCCCGGGACCCAAAATGGCCCAGGAGGGGTGTCGCGTGGTCCCCCCCCCCTTTTTAAAGATAAAAAAATAACTAGATTTGGGCATGTCCCGGGGGATGGGGTCCCCGGGGCAAATATAAATTTATGGAAGTGGACGTTTTTTTTTGCCAAAATTTGGAGTCGCGACCCTATCGCGGCGCTCAACGCGGCCCCCTGGTGTGAACGCGATGGGTGCGTGGCTCTCTAAGCACGGCCCTCTGGTGTGAACGCGATGGGTGCGCGGCTCTCAGCTCGGCCCCTGGTGTGAACGCGATGGGTGCGCGGTCCTCTAGTCGCGCAGGGTGCGCGATTCCAAGCAAAAATAATTAAGATTTTTTTAAATAAACCTAGGTTATATGTTGGGTTATTGGGTGGCTCTAAAAAGAGCCCTTGTTTTCATTGGGAGATTGTTGTAGCTACATGTAAGTGCGGATGCAGAGCTTCAGGTTGTTGAGAAACACTCTGTTCCCTTGATCAGTGAAGTGTACTCCATCACTTCTGTAGATGCCATCCATTTAGAAACGTAGATTGTTGTTATAGATGGAGCCCAACCTATGGTCTCTGAGGTAAGCGGAAACAGCTTTATTGACATTTTTTCTAGCTTTTTCAATCTGAGGACAAAATTGATTCAACCACTTCCATTTCTGTCTTTGGCATATGTTAGAGTGTACAAAGACAGTTTGGGGGAAAAGTAACATAAGTTCTGCAAAGGTGTCCTTCATTAGCATTTCCAGACCTACCCCAGTCAATGTGCCTAGGTCATTGCCACCACAGTGCACAATCATGAGGTCAGGGGGTTGGAGATGCAAAAAGGTTTTAACCAAAGGCATCAATTGGTGCTACTTTAATCCTCTCTGTCCAATCCATTTAATGTCTACATTTTGCAAAGCTAGGTTTTTGTCAATATCTCTGTGTTCAGCATACCTTTTGCACCAGAAAACATAGCTGTGCCCAACAATCCACACAGAAAGCATCTTGTCTGTAGGTAATCAAAAGATGTCTGTAGCTGAGGTAGTCAGTTGGTAGAATGAGAGGTATCTAAAATGGTGGACAAGATGCTGTTTTAAAAAAAGTAGAGAATTGATTGGTTGTTTATGAACATTGTACACTGAAAAATAGGGTGCATGGTACTTTCTTTAAAAACCATGGGGCATATTAGCAAGACCGGCGATAAAATAATCGCCGTTTTAGCGGCAGGAAACTGCCGCTAAAGCGGCGATAATGGGCTTTGCTAATATGCGTTATAAATTCAATAGAAGCCCAGGTTAGATGTGCAGGACATCTAACCTGGGCTTCTATTGGAATTCCATAACGCATATTAGCAAGGCCATTATCGCCGTTTTAGCGGCAGTTTCCTGCCGCTAAAACGGCGATAATTTTATCGCGGGTCTTGCTAATATGCCCCCCATGTTTGTTATTGGTCAGTAAAAAATGTTTGAAAGGTACAGTAGAAAGGATAAGGTCCTGTTTAGCAAAGCCAACCACACTTGTTGTTTGCATTTGCAACATTGTGTGGTGAACTTTAAAATATGGTGAACTTGTGACCTGTCAGTTAAGTTGAATGTTCCATGAACTGTTACTATGGAAACTGGCATTAAGCAGAAAGGGTGAAGAAGTCAGTTGTTAAGGGTTATTATGTGTAACCAATGGAAAGGTGTTTTACAATTTGAAAATCTCTGGGAAGCAATGTTACTTGTTGCTTATGTGTATTTGTATGAAGAAAGAGAGGGAAACCTTGCCATTACTGGTTTTACCTTGCTGAGTCTGGTGCATTATATTGATTGTGTGTAAAAGAAAATCCTGTCTGAGTTTGTGAGATTTATCATTCAACACATTTATTTGCAAGGTGAGTTATACATTTTTGAGGTTTATTTAAAAAAGATTTGACATTATTCTAAAACTGTGTTGTTTGAAATATATTATTAAATGTAGAGATGTATATTGGAATTAGTTTAATTGTACTTAAATGTTGTTTAAAAGAGAATCTGTACAGTAATATGTGTATTTTATAAGATGATTACTGATGTTATTAATTAAGCTTGTTTTTTAAGTTTGTTCAAAGGTATAGTTGAATGATGCTGCATATTTTTAGATAGTTGGTTGAAGATTAACCCTGGGCATAATACTTTGCTACGCTCACGGAGCATGCAAAGTTTGTGTTACTACGCACTACGCGTAGCAGAGTAAAAAACTCTGCTAATCGACGTAGCGTAGCAGCAGTATATTAAACACATACAAATGCTTTGTTAAAGCAATTTTCTATGCTAAAAAGCATATAACAAATTCACAAAAGTGAACTTTGACAATGAAAATATCAAGCAATGAGAGAGGTGATGATTTTGGGTTCCCCCTAACCTAGGGGAGGACCAAGCAGATGCCTTGAACACAAAAAGCATATCATGTGAACGATTCAGTGGTGGTCCCTTCCTCCTAGGACCACCCCAAGCACAGTTATGGGCAAAAATACAATCCCAACCAAAGGCCCTGCAAAGCATTATGGGACGAGATTAGCAGTGGGCAGTGAATATTATAGTGTCCAATATCAAAATAATTCTACAAAGAGCTGCAGTTCCACTAGTCGTTACTAGATGTCCCTCACGAGTCAAATGCAAAAGCATTGAAATTATTAATACATCAAGCTGCAGTTCCACTAGTCGTTACTAGATGTCCCTCACGAGTCAAATGCAAAGCATTAAAACCCTTTCATGAAGCTTTTGCATTTGACTCGTGAGGGACATCTAGTAACGACTAGTGGAACTGCAGCTCTTTGTAGAATTATTTTGATATTGGATACTATAATATTCACTGCCCACTGCTAATCTCGTCCCATAATGCTTTGCAGGGCCTTTGGTTGGGATTGTATTTTTGCCAATAACTGTGCTTGGGGTGGTCCTAAGAGGATGGGACCACCACTGAATCGTTCAAAGATGTGCTTTTTGTTTTCAAGGCATCTGCTTGGTTCTCTCCCTAGGTTAGGAGGATACCAAAATCATCACCTCTCTCACTGCTTGTTAATTTATTGATTTCACTTTTGTGAAATGCTATATGCATTTTAGCATATAAAGACAGAGCTACTTATTTTATCTTAACTTGCACTGTGCAAGATGCCTTTGGCAATTATTGTACAGTGCAGTCAAGCACACAGCTACGCACTATGTAATTTGCATAGCTACGTGTAGTTCAAAATGTACTTCACGTAGCTACGTGAAGTGCTACTACGCAAACTACGCCCAGGGTTATTGAAGATGCAGTAGAAATGTGTAGTTTGAAAGATGTTCATATAAGGTGTAGTTTATTAGCCTTCATTTTTCTTCTCTCTACAAAGGTATAGTTGAATGATACTGCATCATTATAGATACTTTGGTAAATATGCAGCACAACTGTGCTGTTTGAAAGATGATCATATAAGGTGTTAATAATTAGGTTTCTATTATTAGTTTGTACAGAAGGTAAAGTTAAATGATGCCATATATTTTAAGATACAATGGTGAAATAAGGTGCTGTTAATTTGGCTTCGTTTTGTAGTCTGAGCAAAGGTATAGTTGAATGATGCCACATAATTTTAGATACAAAGGTGAAGATGTATAATAAAAGTGTGGTTTTAAAAATGCTCATAAAAGGTGTTGTAAATTACCCTTCTTTCTTAGGTCTGTTGAGAGGTATAGTTTGATGATGTTGCATATTTGTAGATTGAATGGTCAAGATGTAGCTCAAAAGTAAACCACCACATATTACCCTTTCTGGCATGTTGTACTTATCTACTTAACTAGATAGTATGTAATGACTCATCTATGTGTTCAGATTCTATTTATACAGTTGTATGTATGCTTAGTGAACTATTGAGAGGTGCCTGACCGATTACAGGAGTGCAAAGGTAGTGAATACGTGATTTTAAAACTACAGGAGTAATGATTGACTGATTCCATATTCTGCAATCACCCAGTTAGTATCCAAGCACTACCCATGCACTCATGCAATGACCCAGGCACTAACTCATGCACTGTTACAATCCCCTGAGCAATACCTATGCAGTCCAGCAATCTCCCTGTCACTACCTATGCACTCCTCCAATCACCCAGCCAGCCCCATCTCCTTATCCAATCACTCCGCCAAAATGCAAAGAACTTATAAATTCACCATGCACTTTCCATACAGTACTCTAATCATCCACATCACTACCCATGTACTCATGCAATGACCCAGGCACTAACTCATGCAGTACTACAATCCCCAGAGCACTACCTATGCACTCCAGCAATCCCCCTGTCACTCCCTGTGCACTCTTCCAATCACCCAGCCAGCCCCATGTCCTTATCCAATCACTCCGCCAAAACCCAAGCACTTATAAATTCACCATGCAGTCTCCTTGCAGTACTCTAATCATCCAGTCACTACCCATGTACTCATGCAATGACCCAGGCACTAACTCATACAGTGCTACAATCCCCAGACGACTATCTATGCACCCCAGAAATCCCCCTGTCACTCCCTGTGCACTCTTCCAATCACCCAGCCAGCACCATATACTTATCTAATCACTGTGCCAATACCCAAGCACTTATAAATTCACCACGCACTCTCTTTGCAGTAGTCTAATCATCCAGTCACTACCCATGTAATCATGCAATGACCCAGGCACTAACTCATGCACTGCTATAATCCCCTGAGCACTACCTATGCAGTCCAGTAATCTCCCTGTCACTACCTATGTACTCCTCAAATCACCCAGCCAGCCCCATGTCCTTATCCAATCACTCCGCCAAAAGCCAAGCACTTATAAATTCAGCATGCACTCTCCTTACAGTACTCTAATCATCCAGTTACTACCCATGTACTCATGCAATGACCCAGGCACTAACACATGCACTGGTATAATCCCCTGAGCACTACCGATGCAGTCCAGTAATCTCTCTGTCACTACCTATGCACTCCTCCAATCACCCAGCCAGGTCCATGTCCTTATCCAATCACTCCGCCAAAACCCAAGCACTTATAAATTCACCATGCACTCTCTTTGCAGTACTCTAATCATCCACTCACTAACCATGTACTCATGCAATGACCCAGGCACTAACACATGCACTGCTACAATCCCCTGAGCACTACCTTTGTAGTCCAGTAAGCTCCCTGTCACTACCTATGCACTCCTCCAATCACCCAGCCAGCCCCATGTCCTTATCCAATCACTCCGCCAAAAACCAAGCACTTATAAATTCACCATGCACTCTCCTTGCAGCTCTCTAATGATCTAGTCACTACCCATGTACTCATGCAATGACCCAGGCACTAACACATGCACTGGTACAATCCCCTGTGCACTACCCATGCAGACCTGTAACCACCTACACAGTACTGATTTACTCCTTTGATTACCCAGGTAGTACCTATGCAGTCCAACAATCCCCCTGTCACTACCCATGCACTGCTGTAATCAGCCAGCCAGCATCCTGTACTTATCCAATCACTGCACCAAGACACAAACAACTTATAAATTCACCATGCACTCTCTTTGCAGTACTCTAATCATCCACTCACTAACCATGTACTCATGCAATGACCCAGGCACTAACACATGCACTGCTACAATCCCCTGAGCACTACCTTTGTAGTCCAGTAAGCTCCCTGTCACTACCTATGCACTCCTCCAATCACCCAGCCAGCCCCATGTCCTTATCCAATCACTCCGCCAAAACCCAAACACTTATAAATTCACCATGCACTCTGCTTGCAGCTCTCTAATGATCCAGTCAGTACCCATGTACTCATGCAATGACCCAGGCACTAACACATGCAATGCTACAATCCCCTGTACACTACTCATGCAGACCTCTAACCACCTACACAGTAGTGATTTACACGTTTAATTACCCAGTTAGTACCTATGCAGTCCAGCAACCCCCCTGTCACTATCCATGCACTGCTGTAATCACTCAGCCAGCATCATGTACTTATCCAATCACTGCACCAAGACACAAAGAACTTATAAATTCCCCATGCACTCTCTTTGCAATACTCTAATCATCCAGTCGCTACCCATGTACTTATGCAATGACCCAGGCACTAACACATGCACTGCTACAATCCCCTGAGCACTACCTTTGTAGTCCAGTAATCTCCCTGTCACTACCTATGCACTCCTCCAATCACCCAGCCAGCCCCATGTCCTTATCCAATCACTCCGCCAAAACCCAAGCACTTATAAATTCACCAGGCACTCTCTTTGCAGTACTCTAATCATCCACTCACTACCCATGTACTCATGCAATGACCCAGGCACTAACACATGCACTGCTACAATCCCCTGAGCACTACCTTTGTAGTCCAGTAAGCTCCCTGTCACTACCTATGTACTCCTCCAATCACCCAGCCAGCCCCATGTCCTTATCCAATCACTCCGCCAAAACCCAAGCACTTATAAATTGACCATGCACTCTCCTTGCAGCTCTCTAATGATCCAGTCACTACCCATGTACTCATGCAATGACCCAGGCACTAACACATGCACTGCTACAATCCCCTGTGCACTACCCATGCAGACCTCTAACCACCTACACAGTACTGATTTACTCCTTTAATTACCCAGGTAGTACCTATGCAGTCCAGCAAACCCCCTGTAACTACCCATGCACTGCTGTAATCACTAGGCCTGGGCGGAAAACTACGCTACGCTCGCGGAGTTTGCGGAGTTTGCGCTACTACGCACTACGCAAATTGCACGTAGCACAGTGCAAAAACGCATAGCGTAGCGGGCATTTTTTGCTTGCTCGCGGTCCTCAACGTCAAGTTGGCGACCGCGAGCGAGCAAAATCAACATCCCGGCGAGACTTTTTCCTCGTTCGCGATCAGCAACATCAAGTTGCCGATCGCGAGCGTGGAAAATAAACCTCCCGGCGAGATTCTCAACGCGGGGAGGTCAGGTTTCTCATTGCGAGTGGTTGCGTATGCTCGTAATGAGAAACTACCAGTCCACGTTGAGAAAGCTGCCGCTCGAGTACAAATCTACTCGAGCGGCAGAAAACGACTGCTTGCACTGTGCAAGATGCCGTTTGCAATGATTGCACAGTGCGGACAAGCATCCGGCACTGTGCAATCAGTGCGAACAGCATTTCCCTACCGCACTACGCAGTTCACGTAGCTACGCGTTGCATGCGTAGTGCGAAGTGCACTCCGCGTAGCTACGCATAGCGCTACTACGCGAACTACGCCCAGGGTTAGTAATCACCCAGCCAGCATCATGTACTTATCCAATCACTGCGCCAAGACACAAAGAACTTATAAATTCACCATGTACTCTCTTTGCAGTACTCTAATCATCCAGTCGCTACCCATGTACTCATGTAATGACCCAGGCACTAACATATGCACTGCTACAATCCCCTGAGCACTACCCATGCAGTCCTCTAACCACCTACACACTACTGATTCACTCCTTCAATTACCCAGGTAGTACCCATGCAGTCCAACAATCACCCTGTCACTACCCATGCACTGCTGTAATCACCCAGCCAGCACCATGTACTTATCCAATCACTCCGTCAAAACCCAAGCACTTATAAATTCACTCAGGCACTCTCCTTGCAGTACTCTAATCATTCAGTCAGTACCCATGTACTCATGCAATGACCCAGGCACTAACTCATGTAGTGCTACAATCCCCAGAGCACTACCCATGCAGTCCAACAATCCCCCTGTCACTCCCTGTGCACTCTTCCAATCATCCAGCGAGCACCATGTACTTATCCAATCACTCTGCCAAAACCCAAGCACTTATAAATTCACCATGCACTCTCCTTGCAGCACTCTAATCATGCAGTCACTACCCATGTACTCATGCAATGACCCGAGCACTAACACATGCACTGGTATAATCCACTGAGCACTACCTATGCAGTCCAGTAATCTCCTTGTCACTACCTATGCACTCCTCCATTCACCCAGCCAGCCCCATGTCCTTATCCAATCACTCCGCCAAAACCCAAGTACTTATAAATTCAACATGCACTCTCTTTGCAGTACTCTAATCATCCAGTCACTACCCATGTACTCGTGCAATGACCCAGGCACTAACTCATGCAGTGCTACAATCCCCTGTCCACTACCCATGCAGTCCTCTAAACACCTAAACACTACTCATTCACTTCTCAAATTACCCAGGTAGTACCCATGTAGTGCAGCAAACCCTATGTGATTTCAAAACAAAGCATTTAATTGGTTTTTATGTAGAATGTGTTTGTTTAGTAATATAATAGTATATTTCTATATAGTTATATTAATAATATTAAATTTATTTTTCATTTTTTTCAGATATTCTTCATCATCATTAAAAAGATTTACCATGACCAAAAAACAGAAAAGAGAAAAGAAGAAAAGAAACAATACTATTTTAAAAAAAAGACAACAGCAAGAATTAGATGAACTACAACATGTGGGAAAAAAGAAAAAGTCTTGCGGTAAGAGAACAAAATAATTTATTAAAAGACTTTTAAAGACTAGAAACAGTTTGCACAATGTAGAAAGTAGAAAGAATACCTCAAGAACAAAGAAGAATGAAATGAAAAAAGGACAAATTAATGGCAAATCACGTTCTGAAAAAACAATCTATGGTAAAAGAAGAAAGAATCAATTTGATGAAATAAGGAAACGAATGTTTCACAATAGAGTAGTACAAAATTTATTAAAAGATGGCAAGAAATATAAAATAAGATCAGCATTTTATAAAAAGAAAAAACAGATTGAAACTATTGTTGAAAAGGCTTTTGAATTAAAAAGAAAATTGTTCATTTTAGTTTTAAAAAGAATGCGATCATTAGATAAACCAATGCATTTTATGAAGGACAAAAGTAAAAAGAAGAGACTAATTAACAGAACTAACTTTTGTGATATTTTTTTGGGTGAATGGAAGCACTCTTCAAGTTCAGAGCCTTTTTTTAATGAAGAGAGCTATTTTCAAACCAATACATTAGTTCATGCAGTTGATACCAAAGGTCGTGCTTATGAAGTGAAGAACGGTTGTGCAATTGAAAAAGAAAAGATGGTTCCTAGAAATGTAGAAGAAGTGATAGCTGATGAAGTTCTAGGGAGACGTACTAAAGCCCCAGTGTATACTTGGGATTGTAGTAGTATTTGTAGTATACGACAGGAGTCTATTGATATTTTACGAAATTTCTTACGAGAGTATACTAAAAAAAAGTGTTAAACAAAAGATTAAGATGCTGCAAGGACTAGATCCTTGTAAAGTGAGAAAAAATACTGGTTTGCAAGGTCTTTCTCTGGCTTGTCTTTCTAGAAAAGTGTGTAAAAGTGTTTTTCATCATTTGAGAATGTTAGCAGTGCATCTCTCTCAAATGCGGAAGTTAGTAAGAAGATTGTACTATGCAAAAAGTCCAGCAATAATTTTAAGTGACTTAAACAGTGCTCTTTTGCATGGGTCAGTATCAGATGTAAAAAAGGTTTGTGATGAAATAGAGTTTCGTTACTTTGGTCCTGAACAAGAGTGTAGAGAAAGTGAGAGTTTGATAGAAGTAGGTGTTGAGGAAGCCATGGAAGACAGTAGTACTGAGAAGTTTGATGAAGAAATTACGAAGTTTAAGGTAATTTGTTGTGAAAGACCAAACTATGTTTGTATTTGTTGTCGACAAACTCGCTATAGAAATCAAACTAGGAATGTTGATCTGTATTCAAAAAGTGAAAAAGAAAACAATGATAAGTGGAATGAATTTGCAACTTATTTGTTGGTAGAAGATTGCTTTGATTTGGGTAGTGATCAATGTATTTGTAAATATTGTTATACCAAATTAGAGGACAACAAAATGCCCGCTAGAGCTGTACATAATAATCTAGAGTTGGTAGCTATTCCTCCAGAACTGGTAGATTTAAATACTTATGAGTCCATTCTGATTCAATCTGTGCACCCGTTTCAGGCTATTGTTCGTATGGAGCCTAAAACAGGTAAGTTGCCTCCCACAGATTTACAAAGAGGATTAAAAGGGAGAGTTGTGTATTTACCTTTAGATTTAAAGAAAAATATTGAAACTATTGGTGTAGAGAAAGAGGAAACTGAACCTGTAGTTATTCTAGTTAATGGTGTTCCTACGAAGAGTCGAAAAATATGGCAAGAATTAGTAGATGTTAGCAAAGTGCAAAAGGCTACGCTATATCTCATAAAAAACAATGTTTACTACAAAAATGTGTTTGTTGAAGAAGAAGAAATAGCTTTAGGAGATGATAGCGAAATTGCAAGTGGCCAAATTGAAAAAGTGGACATCTCCAAAAGTGAAGAAATTTATGAACATTATAGTGTACATCCTTTATATTCCAAAGAAGTGATTGGAAATACTATTGAATTATTCCAAATGAAGAAAGCTAAGGGGACTCCCATGAGTGTTTGGGAAAAAAGTTTGGAAGCTCGTTGTTTTCCACAGCTCTTCGCCACTGGAAAAGGTGGACGATATGACGAACGACCAGTATAGATTCCAGCTTCAGAATATCGAACAACAAGATTGTACTCAGAAGATCCAAGATTTCGACAATGTATTCCATATATATTTCATCTTTTGTTTGAAAGTGACTTGTCTGGACTTTCATATGCAGTCAACCACATATTAAAAACAGGAGTTCATCTTCAACATGTTTCTGCAAAGGAATTCATGGACAAAGTACAACAGAGAGACGATCATTTAGAATCTCAATTGATTAATTTGATGGCGTGTCAATGTGGTACTAATGAGTATTGGTATTGTCGTCATGGAGAACTTAAATGTATGTTAAGGAATTTAGGAACCCCTACGTGGTTTGTTACACTAAGCTGTGCTGAATACGCATGGGACGATTTACTTGAATTTCTTCGAGAAGCAAATTCAAATATTAAAAACATTGAATTCAAGACACCTGGAGAACTGGGTTCCTTGGATCCTGTAAATGTGTGCAGATATTTTAATCATAGGTTTCAAGCTATGATGTCTTTTATCTGCAATAAAAACAACCCACCTCTTGGAGAAGTTATTGATTTCTTTTGGAGAAAGGAGTACCAAGCTAGAGGTGCTCCTCATATACATATGCTTTTATGGATCAAGGATGCACCCAAATTTGGAACTGATTCGGATGAGACTGTTTTATCTTTTATTGAAGACTATGTTACATGTGCTATACCAAAAACAAGAGAAGAAAATATCTTAAGACAACAAGTTTTACGGTTCCAAACTCATCGATGTGGCAAATACTGTCGACGGAAATACAAGTCAAAGGGAAAGTTTTATACAAAATGTCGATTTGGATTTCCACGCCCAGTAATATCCAAAGGAAGAGTCAACAGTTTCATGTCAGCAGTGAGGCATACTATCACTAGAAAATCTCCCAAAAATACTTACAATTTAAAAAGAAGTGAACAATCAAAGTATATTAATGATTATAATCCAGTGATTTTGTCGATGTGGAATGCTAATATGGATATCCAGTATGTTGCAGATAATTCCATTGCTGTTGCTCGGTATGTAACGTCATACATAACAAAATCTGAAAAGACGGAGTTGAAAGAAATGTGGGAAGAAATTTCCCAAGAGAAGACTCTTAGTAAGAAATTGTACAGCTTTAGTTTGAAGATGCTGTCCCATCGAGAGATTGGATCCTACGAATGTTCGGATCGGTTGTCCTCTGCAAGTTTATATTCAAAGTCAAGAGGAATCATTTAGGTTAGTCTAGGTCTTGCTGCAACACGAATTCGAGTATTTAAATCTATACAAGAAATCGAATATTTAGCATTAAATGAACCGGAAAGCACAGACATTGTTAAAACAAACCTGTTGGATACGTACTATCCAAATAGAAGTCCCCATCTTGAAAACATATGTCTCTATGAAGTACTGCAATATTACTGCTTTAAGAGAAATATTACAGAGAACATAAATGAAGAAAAATATGCAGTGATTGGTTCAGAAGGATGTTTGGTGAAACATAGTAAAGGAAATCTGATTAATCACAGGAAACTGAGTTGCGATACTCCTGATAAAAGAGAATTTTACTATTTAGCACTTCTGCAACTCTTCAAGCCTTGGCGTACTGAAATGGAATTACTTGGAGATTTTCATAGCTATGAAGATTTTGTTATGCATGTAAAGATAGCATTGAATGCACAGTTTTTCCAAATTATCTCCAAATGTTGAATGAAGAAATTGAACAGGAAGCTAGTATTGCAGTTGAGATTGCTAGAGACAGTTCTCAAGATAGTCAAAGTTCTGCTCCACTGAGTGAAGATCCACTAGGACAACCAATTCTTGAAAATGAAGCAGCAATAGCCATGAGTGAAGTGGAAACAGCAATGCATCAAGCTCAACACGATATTATGGACTTAGGAAATTTGGAAGAGCAACTAAATATTGAACAGAAAGAAATATATCAGCAAGTGACACAACAGATCGACCATGGTTTACTTCATGAAAAAAAGAATGCAACTGCACATCTTTTAAACCTATTCAAATGTATATCAGTGGTCAAGCTGGTACAGGAAAAAGTTTCTTAATTAAAGTTTTGACCAGTTATTTACAGAAAACCACTGAATCACATTTATCTTGTGTTGTAACCGCTCCAACTGGGTTAGCAGCACACAACATTAAAGGGATTACATTACATCGTTTACTAATGCTACCTGTTGAACATGAAAACAAGTTGGAATATCACAAGCTTTCTGGAGAAGCTTGTTATGAAGTTTCAAGAGTACTAAAGAAAATGAAACTTCTGATTATTGATGAGGTGAGCATGGTCTCAAACTTAATGCTTGCCTTTGTGCATTTAAGAATGCAGCAAATTTTAAAAACAGAATATGATGTGTTATTTGGAGGAAAACATGTGATAGTTTTCGGCGATCTACTGCAACTTACTCCTGTAAAAGGGCAACCAGTTTTTAAAACACTTGTGCATGAAGACACCAGAAAATCTTTGGGAAGTATTGGAAATGTCAACATTTGGTCATATTTTGAATACAAAGAACTTATTAAAAATATGCGACAGGCAAGTGATGAAGATTATGGAAGCATTCTTCAAGATATAAGAATTGGTGTATTGACAGAACATGGTAAAGAAGCTTTGCAAAGTCGACTACTTACAAACTTGTTTCCAAATGAAAATGTTGCTCCGGAAATAATATGCAAAAAAATTGGAGAAAAGAAATCTATAATCTGCCTAATGCCAACACTTCGAGAGTGTTCTACATTCAATGAAGAACTTTTGAAGCTAAGAAAACAACAAATAATAAAAATGGAAGCCATTGATAAAATAGAGCACGAAGGAATTACTATTATTTTGACAGAAAAATTAAAAACAAAATTGGATTCGTTGGAAAAATCTATATCTAAGACTGCTGGTTTAGAAAAGAATTTATATGTATGTGAAAACTGTCGGGTAATTTTACGGCGTAATTTGGATGTGGAAAAAGGTTTAGTAAATGGAGCAATGGGAAAAGTTGTTGATTTTGTTAATTATCAAAATAGAGATGGAATTGAATTTTTGAAGATTAAATTTGATCAGATTAAAGAAGTAAAACAAATTGGACGTTGTTCTGTTCGTTTTTTGCTTGTTAAAGATTTGTATGTTCGTAGAAAACAGTTTCCTCTTTCTTTGGCATATGCGGTGACCATTCATAAATCTCAAGGTTTAAGTGTAGACAGTGCTTTGGTAAACATTGGAAGTACCGTGTTTAAAGAGGGAATGGCATATGTTGCATTGTCCCGAGTCAGAACTTTATCTGGATTGTATTTGATTGATTTTGATGAGAGAAAGATTAGTGCAGATGCAAATTGTGTAAGAGAGTATAATCGGTTAAGAAGACTGTATGCTCCCAACTTAGGTGAATATCCTGTATATGAAAAGCGTGTAGTATGTCGAAAACGAACATATGAGAAACTCTGTAGTGAGGTTGGAAAGAAGAAAAAAAATCAAGAGAATGTTGAGATTCCAAACAAAAAGAAAAAGGACATTGTTGAAGAGATTGTAGGATATCAGTTAGAAAATAGTTCAGGTATCAACTGCTATGCTAATGTAGTTGTGAACGTCGTATTTTTTCTAGAAAATCTCCAACAACAAATTATGGAGAATCGAGAAAAAAGGTTTTGTTCCTTGTTGCATTCTATTTTTGAAAACTTGAGAACTGATAAAACTAAAATCCAAAGTGTTTCTGGCATTCGGAATCTTCTGGATACATGTTCTGGTTCTTCACAATTTACACAGAATGTACAGCAAGATGCTCAGGAATTTCCTATGTTTATGCTTGCAGTATTGGAAGATGAAGGAATACAAATTGAAAATCTGTTTGGACTTCGTTACAGATGGGAACATGAATGTGAAGATTGTACATTTACTTCTACCACTAACATAGACACTGAAAGATTCATATATTTGACAATACCAGATTGTAAAACAGTGTCTTTTAACAAATTAGTTAAATCAGCTAATCAAAATATGGAGTATAGTCACTGCAAATCAGAAATGTTATCAACATTATTTATAGAAAGATTTGGACAATATATCATTTTAATGATACAACGTTGTAGAGCAGATGGAAGAAAATTGGAAACTAAAATTAAAAATTTTGTGGCAAGTCAACTATCAATATCAGGAAGAACTTTCAAAGCAGTAGCAATTATTTTCCACGATGGACCTTCTACAACATCTGGACACTACACTGTGTATTTAAAGTGCAATAAAGGATGGACACATTGTATTGATGCCCATTTGCTTTTCAAATATCGGTTGCCTAATGAATTACCAAATTCATACCTAATATTTTTGATGCCAAAGTTCTGAGAACATAATTTGGCCTATTGGGAAGATGTCAATATGAATTAATGAGATTATTTTGGATATTTTCAATACAAACGATTTCAGAAACATCATTCGGCCTATTGGGAAGATGTCAATATGAATTAAGAAGTTTATTTTTGGTATTCTCACTGCAAATGATTTCAGGAACATCATTTAGACTATAGGGAAGATATCAAGAATTGCTGATTCAATTATCGTTTCTGTTCTTTGATATTGTATTTAGAAAATTGTTTTAGAAAGAAGCATTTCATATATTTGATCTTTGTATAATATGCAATGTTATTGAGGATGTTTATTTTAGGAAATGTGAACAGATAGTTGAGTTTGTTGTAAATATTTTGAACACAGATTTGTTTTTTTTAACAATCTTATTGATTGTATTTTTTTGCCCGCTGTTACATGATGAGAAACATTGAAATCACTGTCTATAGTGAAATTCAATAGATTCTGAGAACAGCAAAAAAGGCAAACTGAATATGTTATGTAATTGTAAAATTATGTTGTGTACTTTAAACTATAATATTCTATGTTATAACTGTATTTTTTATTCTCTTTTACAGACCAAATTTCTAAAGTTTGAAACATTTTGAAATTTAGATTATAAAAAACAACTGAAAAAATTGTTTCAATGACTTTCATATCTACTATTGAAAAGGTAAGATTAAGTAACCCATGCACTACCCATGCACTACTACATTCACCTCTGCACTACCCATACAGTCCTCTAACCACCTAGATACTGCTCATTCACACCTTCAATTACCCATGTAGTACCCATCCAGTCCAGAAATCACCCTGTCACTCTTTGTGTACTCTTCCAATCACCCAGCCAGTACCATGTACTTATCCAATCGCTCCGCCAATACGCAAGCACTTATAAATTCACTCAGGCGCTCACCTTGCAGTACTCTAATCATTCAGTCAGTACCCATGTACTCATGCAATGACCCAGGCACTAACACATGCAGTGCTACAATCACATGTGCACTACCCATGCAGTCCTCTAACCACCTACAACCTGCTCATTCGCACCTTCATTTTCCCAGGTACTACCCATGCACTCCAGCAATTACACTGTCACTCCCCGTGCATTCCTCCAGTCACCCAGCCACTACCATGTACTAATCCAATCACTCCGCCAATACCCAAGCACTTATAAATTCACTATGCACTCTCCTTGCAATACTCTAATCATCCAGTCACTATCCATGGACTCATGCAATGACCCAGGCACTAACACATGCAGTGCCACAATCACATGTGCACTACCCATGCAGTCCTCTAACCACCTACACACTGCTCATTCGCACCTTCATTTTCCCAGGTACTACCCATGCACTCCAGCAATCACACTGTCACTCCCCGTGCACTCTTCCAGTCACCCAGCCAGTACCATGTACTAATCCAATCACTCCGCCAATACCCAAGCACTTATAAATTCACTCAGGCACTCTCTTTGTAGTACTCTAATCATTCAGTCAGTACCAATTTACTCATGCAATGACCCAGTCACTAACACATGCACTGCTGCAATCCCCTATGCTCTACCCATGCTGTCCTCTAACCACCTACACACTTCTCATTTGCTCCTTCAATTCCCCAGGTAGTACCCATGCACTCCAGCAATCACACTGTCACTCCTTGTGCACTTCTCCAGTCACCCAGCCAGTACCATGTACTAATCCAATCACTCCGCCAATACGCAAGCACTTATAAATTCACTCAGCCACTCTCCTTGCAGTACTCTAATCATTCAGTCACTACCCATGTACTCATGCAATGACCCAGGCACTAACACATGCAGTGCTACAATCACATGTGCACTAACCATGCAGTCCTCTAACCACCTACACACTGCTCATTCGCATCTTCATTTTCCAAGGTACTACCCATGCACTCCAGCAATCACACTGTCACTCCCCGTGCACTTCTCCAGTCACCCAGCCAGTACCATGTACTAATCCAATCACTCTGCCAATACGCAAGCACTTATAAATTCACTGAGGCACTCTCCTTGCAGTACTCAAATCATCCAGTCACTACCCATGTACTCATGCAATGACCCAGGCACTAACCCATGCAGTGCTACAATCACATGTGCACTACCCATGCAGTCCTCTAACCACCTACACACTGCTCATTCGCACCTTCATTTTCCCAGGTACTACCCATGCACTCCAGCAATCACACTGTCACTCCCCGTGCACTCCTCCAGTCACCCAGCCACTACCATGTACTAATCCAATCACTCCGCCAATACCCAAGCACTTATAAATTCACTATGCACTCTCCTTGCAGTGCTCTAATCATCCAGTCACTACCCATGGACTCATGCAATGACTAAGCCCGGGCGTAGTTTGCGTAGTAGCACTTCACGTAGCTACGTGAAGTACAGCTTCAACTACACGTAGCTATGCAAATTGCGTAGTGCGTAGCTGTGTGCTTGACTGCACTGTACAATAATTACCAAAAGCAAACTTGTACAGTGCAAGTTAAGATAAAATAAATATCTCTGTCTTTATATGCTAAAAATGCATATAGTCATTTCACTAAAGTGAAAACAAAAAGTTAACAAGCAGTGAGAGAGGTGATGATTTTGGTATCCTCACTAACTTAGGGAGAGAACCAACAACCAAGCAGATGTCTTGAAAACAAAAAGCACATCTTATTGAACGATTCCTCCTAGGACCACCCCAAGCACAGTTATGGGCAAAAATACAATCCCAACCAAAGGCCCTGCAAAGCATTATGGGACGAGATTAGCAGTGGGCAGTGAATATTATAGTGTCCAATATCAAAATAATTCTACAAAGAGCTGCAGTTCAACTAGTCGTCACTGGGTGTCGTCCCTCAAGAGTGAAATGCAAAAGTATTGAAAACCTTTCATGAAGCTTTTGCATTTGACTCGTGAGGGACGACACCCAGTGACGACTAGTTGAACTGCAACTCTTTGTAGAATTATTTTGATATTGAACACTATAATATTCACTGCCCACTGCTAATCTCGGTCCCATAATGCTTTGCAGGGCCTTGGTTGGGATTGTATTTCTGCCCATAACTGTGCAAGGTGGTCCTAGGAGGAAGGACCACCATTGAATCGTTCACATGATATGCTTTTTGTGTTCAAGGCATCTGCTTGGTCCTCCCCTAGGTTAGGGGGACTCCAAAATCATCACCTCTCTCATTGCTTGATATGTCAAAATTCATTTTTGTGAATTGGTTATATGCTTTTTAGCATAAAAAATTGCTTTATCAAAGCATTTGAAGGAGTTTGTTATTATTATTAAGCCTGGGCGTAGTGCTAGCTGTGTGCTTGACTCACTGCACTGTACAATAATTACCAAAAGCAAACTTGTACAGTGCAAGTTAAGATAAAATAAATATCTCTGTCTTTATATGCTAAAATTGCATATAGTCATTTCACTAAAGTGAAAACAAAAAGCAGTGAGAGAGGTGATGATTTTGGTATCCTCGCTAACTTAGGGAGAGAACCAAGCAGATGTCTTGAAAACAAAAAGCACATCTTATTGAATGATTAGGTGGTGGTCCCATCCTCTTAGGACCACCCCAAAGCACAGTTATGGGCAAAAATACAATCCCAACCAAAGGCCCTGCAAAGCATTATGGGACGAGATTAGCAGTGGGCAGTGAATATTATAGTGTCCAATATCAAAATAATTCTACAAAGAGCTGCAGTTCAACTAGTCGTCACTGGGTGTCGTCCCTCACGAGTCAAATGCAAAAGCTTCATGAAAGGTTTTCAATACTTTTGCATTTCACTCTTGAGGACGACACCCAGTGACGACTAGTTGAACTGCAGCTCTTTGTAGAATTATTTTGATATTGGACACTATAATATTCACTGCCCACTGCTAATCTCGTCCCATAATGCTTGCAGGGCCTTTGGTTGGGATTGTATTTTTGCCCATAACTGTGCTTGGGGTGGTCCTAGGAGGAAGGGACCACCATTGAATCGTTCACATGATATGCTTTTTGTGTTCAAGGCATCTGCTTGGTCCTCCCCTAGGTTAGGGGGACTCCAAAATCATCACCTCTCTCATTGCTTGATATTTTATTGTCAACATTCATTTTTGTGAATTGGTTATATGCTTTTTAGCATAAAAAATTGCTTTATCAAAGCATTTGAAGGAGTTTATTATACTCCTGCTACGCTACGTTTATTAGTACAGTTATTCACTCTGCTACGTGCAATTTGCGTAGTGCGTAGTAGCACAAACTTTGCATGCTTCGTGAGCGTAGCAAAGTATTATGCCCAGGGTTAGCAATGACCCAGGCACTAACACATGCAGTGCTACAATCACATGTGCACTACCCATGCAGTCCTCTAACCACCTACACACTGCTCATTCGCACCTTCATTTTCCCAGATACTACCCATGCACTCCAGCAATCACACTGTCACTCCCTGTGCACTCCTCCAGTGACCCAGCCAGTACCATGTACTAATCCAATCACTCTACCAATACCCAAGCACTTATAAATTCACTCAGGCACTCTCCTTGCAGTACTCTAATCATTCAGTCACTACCCATGTACTCATGCAATGACCCAGGCACTAACACATGCACTGCTGCAATCCCCTATGCACTACCCATGCAGTCCTCAAACCACTTACACACTTCTCATTCGCTCCTTCAATTCCCCAGGTACTACCCATGCACTCCAGCAATCACACTGTCACTCCCTGTGCACTCCTCCAGTCACCCACCCAGTACCATGTACTAATCCAATCACTCCGCCAATACGCAAGCACTTATAAATTCACTCAGCCACTCTCCTTGCAGTACTCTAATCATTCAGTCACTACCCATGTACTCATGCAATGACCCAGGCACTAACACATGCAGTGCTACAATCACATGTGCACTACCCATGCAGTCCTCTAACCACCTACACACTGCTCATTTGAACCTTCATTTTCCCAGGTTCTACCCACGCACTCCAGCAATCACACTGTCACTCCCCGTGCACTCCTCCAGTCACCCAGCCAGTACCATGTACTAATCCAATCACTCCGCCAATACCCAAGCACTTATAAATTCACTCAGGCACTCTCTTTGTAGTACTCTAATCATTCAGTCAGTACCCATGTACTCATGCAATGACCCAGTCACTAACACATGCACTGCTGCAATCCCCTATGCACTACCCATGCAGTCCTCTAACCACTTACGCACTTCTCATTCGCTCCTTCAATTCCCCAGGTAGTATCCATGCACTCCAGCAATCACACTGTCACTCCCTGTGCACTCCTCCAGTCACCCAGCCACTACTATGTACTAATCCAATCACTCCGCCAATACCCAAGCACTTATAAATTCACTATGCACTCACCTTGCAGTACTCTAATCATCCAGTCACTACCATGGTCTCATGCAATGACCCAGGCACTAACACATGCAGTGCTACAATCACATGTGCACTACCCATGCAGTCCTCTAACCACCTACACACTGCTCATTCGCACCTTCATTTTCCCAGATACTACCCATGCATTCCAGCAATCACACTGTCACTCCCCGTGCACTCCTCCAGTGACCCAGCCAGTACCATGTACTAATCCAATCACTCCACCAATACCCAAGCACTTATAAATTCACTCAGGCACTCTCCTTGAGGTACTCTAATCACTCAATCACTACCCATGTACTCATGCAATGACCCAGGCACTAACACATGCACTGCTGCAATCCCCTATGCACTACCCATGCAGTCCTCTAACCACTTACACACTTCTCATTCGCTCCTTCAATTCCCCAGGTAGTACCCATGCACTCCAGCAATCACACTGTCACTCCCTGTGCACTCCTCCAGTCACCCACCCAGTACCATGTACTAATCCAATCACTCCGCCAATACGCAAGCACTTACAAATTCACTCAGCCACTCTCCTTGCAGTACACTAATCATTCAGTCACTACCCATGTTATGTTATGTTATGTTACACGACATTTATAACGCGCGCGGATACTCAGGAGTGTCCCGGTGCAGGAGACAGTTAGAAGGAGACAGAGTGCGTGGAACGTGGCTGGATGTTAATTAAAAAGCAGGGTTTTTAACTGCTTTTTAAAGAGCCTAAGGTCCTGGGTGTTTTGCAGATCGTAAGGAAGAGCATTCCAGGCTTTGTCCGCCCTGAATGAAAGGGAGCTGCCCCCTGTTCTAGCAAGCCGATAGCGCGGGATAACGGCGAGGCATTGCGCTGTAGAGCGTAGATGTCTTTGAGGCACATAGAAGTTGAAACGCCTCCTGAGATAGGAGGGCCCGGTTTTATATAAGGCACCATGGGCAAGAGTAAGGGCCTTAAACAGAACACGCTGCCCCACCGGGAGCCAATGCAAATCCCGGAGGTGTTGCGTTGTGCTAGACCTACCAGAAATGCCCAACAGCACTCTCGCTGCCGCATTCTGAATGGTCTGGAGCTTTTTCAGCTGATATCCGGGAAGGCCAATATATAACGCATTGGAGTAATCGATACGCGACAGGATGAGGGGACGAGTCACCATTTCCTTCGCTGATCTGGGCAGTAATGGCAGGAATTTCCTGAGTAATTTCAAGGTGCCGAAGCACACTCCGGCCAGCTTTTTAATCTGTGAAGAAAAGCTGAGGTCCTCACTGAACCAGACCCCCAGATTCTTCACTGGACTCCCCGTTAAGTTAGGCATGGGGTAACCCACAGGCCAAAGATCCTCCCTAAAGTGTGGAGGGAAGGACCCATAAAGGAGTACCTCAGACTTGTCCTCATTGCATTTAAGCTGAGCCTCCGCGAGCCATTTAAAGACTGCTGCAAGGCAGTTTTTGGCTAAGTCGGGGGACAGATCTTTTTCCTTCCACGTAAAGAGGAGCTGGGTATCATCAGCGTAGGCTATGATCTTAGCACCCAGCTCCTCTGCCAGGTAGATTAACGGCGTGATGTATACGTTGAAGAGAAGGGGGCTCAAAGTAGACCCTTGAGGAACCCCCGTGGACACTTTTCTTGATGCTGAAGAAAACGGAGGCAGCCAAACCTGCTGGGTTCTATTCTCTAGAAAGGATTCAATTCAATCCCACGCCGAACCTGAGATTCCGATGTTGGAGAGACGGGCCAAAAGTTGGCGGTGAGGCACCGTATCGAAGGCGGCAGAGAGGTCCAGTAAAATCAGGGCCGCTCTGCCGCCTGAATCCAGACATTCTCTGATAGCCTCCGACATCTCAACCAGGGCAGTCTCAGTACTGTATGTGGCCCTGAATCCCGACTGGGCTGGGTGGAGGGCACCAGTAGTCTCAACAAACCTGGAGAGTTGTTTGTGGACTGCCTTCTCACACACCTTTGCCACAGCCGGGAGAAGTGAGATAGGTCGGTAACTGGCTAGTGTAGCAGGGTTTAAGGAGGGCTTTTTTAGCAGGGGGAGAAGTTTAGCCTGTTTCCACTCCGGAGGGACCACAGCGGTTTGAAGCGATAGATTGATGATATTGTTCACTTCAGGGTTAACCACCTCCGCCGCAGCTGCTAGCTGCCTAGCTAAGCAAGGATCAGCAGGGGAGCCTGATTTGAGGGATTTGAGAATAGCCAATGTATCCAACAGGGGAATGGGCGAGAAGGCTGTCAGAGAAGTGTGGACAGAGTCCGAGGCCAGGACAGTCAGAGAGGGGTGTTCCACCTGCCCTTGAATACTTGGCCCGAAGCTGTCCTGGATCGATTGGATCTTGTCTATAAAGAAGCCGGACAGCTTCTCACACCAAGAGTTGGAGGCAGGAAAGGCAATACGTTCCGCGCAAGGCTTCAGAAAACTCTGGACGATGGAAAAGATTTCTTTTGAGTTATTTTTTGACTGAGCGATGCGCTCTGCGTAAAAGTTGCCTTTAGCCTTCTTAATAGCGGCGTAATAATCTTTCTGGGAATTCCTTAGTGTTATTTTTGCCATTGGGCAGTAGGCCTGTCTCCAGATGCACTCCAGCTTTTTGCATGATTGCTTTAGCTCTTTAAGCTCATCAGAGAACCATGGTTTGGATGGAGTGTTTCTTGCTCTCTTGTTGACCAAAGGTAGGGAAAGGTGTTCCACAGCCTGTGAGATCCAGTTATTGAAACCTCCCATAGCGACCGTCAAGACTTTGGAAGCGGGAGGGCGAGTGTCTAACAGGACTCTGCACAGGGCAGCGGGCTCAATTCGTTGGGGAGGTCTGTCCTTAAGTGACCTCATGGTCGGATAGGGTGACTGGATAGTCCATGAAAATTGGATTAAAAAATGATCGGACCAGGAAACGGGAAGTGGTTCCTGGACGGCTAAAGGGAAGTTGGAGCAGACTGCATCTAAAAAATGCCCCCCCCTATGGGATGGGGAGCTAATCCATTGGGTCAGTTGGGCAAGATTCAGAGAGTCACTAAATTCCCTTGTGTCAGTGGCCTCCACACAATCCAAATGGATATTGAAGTCCCCTAAGAGTAAGAAATTTGAGTATTGCAGCGCTCTTGGCACAATAGCTTCATCTAAGGCCTTCAAAAAGGCGACAGAGGGGCCAGGGGGACGATATATCAGGGTGCCTCCCAACATACAGTGAGGGGATATAGAGAGGGAGAAGTCAAGGGCTTCCCCCTCACCAATGTCTTGGGTCACCACCTGCGTAAAAACCCAGGTTTCCCTGAACACTACCGCAACCCCTCCTCCTCCATGTACTCATGCAATGACCCAGGCACTAACACATGCAGTGCTGCAATCACATGTGCACTACCCATGCAGTCCTCTAACCACCTACACACTGCTCATTCGCACCTTCATTTTCCCAGGTACTACCCATGCACTCCAGCAATCACACTGTCACTCCCTGTGCACTCCTCCAGATCACCCAGCCAGTCCCATGTCCTTATCCAATCACTCCGCCAAAACCCAAGCACTTATAAATTCACCATGCACTCTGCTTTGCAGTCCTCTAATGATCCAGTCACTACCCATGTACTCATGCAATGACCCAGGCACTAACACATGCACTGCTTCAATCCCCTGTGCACTACTCATGCAGACCTCTAACCACCTACACAGTAGTGATTTACTCCATTAATTACCCAGGTAGTACCTATGCAGTCCAGCAACCCCCCTGTCACTACCCATGCACTGCTGTAATCACCCAGCCAGCATCATGTACTTATCCAATCACTGCGCCAAGACACAAACATCTTATAAATTCACCATGCACTCTCTTTGCAGTACTCTAATCATCCAGTCGCTACCCGTGTACTCATGCAATGACCCAGGCACTAACACATGTAATGCTACAATCCCCTGAGCACTACCTTTGTAGTCCAGTAATCTCCCTGTCATTACCTATGCACTCCTCCAATCACCCAGCCAGCCCCATATCCTTATCCAATCACTCCGCCAAAACCCAAGCACTTATAAATTCACCATGCACTCTCTTTGCAGTACTCTAATCATCCACTTACTACCCATGTACTCATGCAATGACCCAGGCACTAACACATGCACTGCTACAATCCCCTGAGCACTACCTATGCAGTCCAGTAATCTCCCTGTCACTACCTATGCACTCCTCCAATCACCCAGGCAGCCCCATGTCCTTATCCAATCACTCCGCCAAAACACAAGCACTTATAAATTCACCATGCACTCTCCTTGCAGTACTCTAATCATCCAGTCACTACCCATGTACTCATGCAATAACCCAGGCACTAACATATGCACTGCTACAATCCACTGAGCACTACCCATGCAGTCCTCTAACCACCTACACACTACTGATTCACTCCTTCAATTACACAGGTAGTACCCATGCAGTCCAACAATCACCCTGTCACTACCCATGCACTGTTGTAATCACCCAGCCAGCAACATGTACTTATCCAATCACTCCGCCAAAACCCAAGCACTTATAAATTCACTCAGGCACTCTCCTTGCAGTACTCTAATCATTCAGTAAGTACCCATGTACTCATGCAATAACACAGGCACTAACTCATGTAGTGCTACAATCCCCTAGAGCACTACCCATGCAGTCCCAACAATCCCTCCTGTCACTCCCTGTGCACTCTTCCAATCACCCAGCGAGGACCATGTACTTATCCAATCACTCCGCCAAAACCCAAGGACTTATAAATTCACTCAGGCACTCTCCTTGCAGCACTCTAATCATGCAGACACTACCCATGTACTCATGCAATGACACAGGCACTAACTCATGTAGTGCTACAATCCCCAGAGCACTACCCATGCAGTCCAACAATCCCCCTGTCACTCCCTGTGCACTCTTCCAATCACCCAGCGAGGACCATGTACTTATCTAATCACTCCGCCAAAACCCAAGGACTTATAAATTCACCATGCACTCTCCTTGAAGCACTCTAATCATGCAGTCACTACCCATGTACTCATGCAATGATCCAGGCACTAACACATGTAGTGCTACAATCCCCAGAGCACTACCCATGCAGTCCAGTAATCTCCCTGTCACTACCTATGCACTCCTCCAATCACCCAGCCAGCCCCATATCCTTATCCAATCACTCCGCCAAAACCCAAGCACTTATAAATTCACCATGCACTCTCTTTGCAGTACTCTAATCATCCACTCACTACCCATGTACTCATGCAATGACCCAGGCACTAACACATGCACTGGTACAATCCCCTGAACACTACGTATGCAGTCCAGTAATCTCCCTATCACTACCCATGCACTCCTCCAATCACCCAGCCAGCACCATGTCCTTATCCAATCACTCCGTCAAAACCCAAGCACTTATAAATTCACCATGCACTCTCCTTGCAGCACTCTAATCATCCAGTCATTACCCATGTATTCATGCAATGACCCAGGCACAAACTCATGCACTGCTACAATCCCCTGAGCACTACCCATGCAGTCCAGCCATCGCCCTGTCACTACTCATGCACTCCTCCAATCACCCAGCCAGCCCCCTGTACTTATCCAATTACTCTGCCAAACCCCAAGCACTTATAAATTCACCATGCACTCTCCTTGCAGCACTCTTATCATCCTGTCAGTACCCATGCACTCATGCAATGACCCAGGCACTAACTTATGCACTGCTACAATCCCCTGAGCACTACCCATGCAGTCCAGCCATCGCCCTGTCACTACCCATGCACTCCTCCAATCACCCAGCCAGCACCATGTACTTATCCAATCACTCCGCCAAAACAGAATCACTTACAAATTCACCATGCACTTTCCTTGCAGTACTCTAATCATCCAGTCAGTATCCATGTACTCATGCAATGACCCAGGCACTAAGCATGCACTGCTACAATCTCCTGTGCACTACCCATGCAGTTCTCCAATTACACAGGTACTATGATGCACTCTTGCAATCACCCAGACATCACCTCTGTACTGATGCAATCTCCCAGTCATTACCCATACACTTATATAATCATCCAAGCTGTACCCATGCACTTTTCCAATCACCCACACAATGTCCTCGCTCTCATGCAATCACTCAGGTAATTTTTCTTTTTTTAACCAATAGATGTGGTTCCGCAAGAACCGGTTTTTTTTTCAAACAATTTTTTAAATTTTTTTATTTTTTAAACCTTTTTTTCTTTTTTTGTGTGTTTTTGATTTTTTTAGATTACAGAAAAATGAAAAATAACAAACGAGCTGCTAACAAAAAGAAGAGAACATTATAAAAAAAATTAACATTTATGTGCTTTTATAGCAGCTGTTACAACATCGAGACATTGCTCTCCAATGCAGAGTTTAGTCTCACACTTTTTGCAAATAATTGCAGCGTCAAGAAGTTCGGGAACAATGTGGGGCCTTGGCACTGGAGGAACTTGCTGGGATGATGTAGAAGGGGCATTTGGATCTCGTTCTGCCGCCTCAGCAAGCTGTCTCCTCCTCTCTTCTCTAGCAAGGTGATTCGGGTGCAGAGTTTCCAAATGCTTTTTCATGCTGCTGATCCCACATGAATACTTCTTTTCTGATCCTCTTGATAGTATACGTTGGAATAAGGTGCACGTAACTTTACGTGCGTTCACCTTTTTTTCTCCCTCCGGAACAGAAAAAAATGCCCACACAATACTTTCCTTTCTCTTCTTGATGGGTTCAACAATTTCTTCCTCCTCTTCTAAATCCAAGGGGTCAATTGTTGGATTATTGGAAGCCATAGTGTTCCCAAAAATAAAATCAATAAACACACAAAAGTAGAAAAGAAGAGAGAATCAACAAACAGGTCTTCTCTCCAAGGTAGTCAAATAATAAGAGGAATATCACAAGGATGGAACCTCCCTCTTACAAAATGAAAATGATTTAAACCAATCACATTCTTTCTTTTCCTGCTGACACACTGTCACGTAGGGTGCGCGCACCCGTCGCTTACGCATCGCGCACCCGTGAAATATTGTATACATAATTATAAACTATAAATAAATGTTTATAGAATATTTTACAAAGGATATTAGTGAAAGTGTTTATACAAATCTGATATTTGAACTTTATATAGTGAGATTTCACACTTTGAAAATACACCGAAGTCGCGAACCCGGCGCGATCCCGGCGCGACGCCGGAAATACGTGCGGGGACGGGCCGCTTACGGTATGCGGATACGTCGTGCACACGTGAAATTTCCTATCATTAATAGTATACTGAAAAAAATAGTTTATAAATAGTTTTCTAAATTAAATTACTCAAACGCTATAACCCAAAAATGTATTGATAATTTCTTTAATGGTATTTCATACTTTTCAAATTACGCCAAAGTCGCGACCACGGCGCAATGCCGGCGCGACCCCGGCGCTACTTCTAAAATTTACAGTAGCGAGGTGCGCGCAGCCATCGTGTAGGGTGCCTGTAGGGTGCGCGACTTCTGTGAAATAATAAAAAAAATAAAACAATGAATATAGTTTTCCAAACTAAAAATTATTCTCAACTTTTGTTTAATATATATATTGAGTCAATTAAAAATACATAGGATTGAGGCACATTATACTTACAAATTCTCATTTTAAAAACCTTTGAAATTCACTGAAAAAACCATAGGTTTCAGGCCCGTTATAGTTAGAAATTAGCATTTAAAAACCTTTGAAATTCACTGAAAAAACCATAGGTTTCAGCGACGTTATAGTTAGAAATTAGCATTTAAAAAACCATTGAAATGCACTGAAAAAACCATAGGTTTCAGGCACGTTATAGTTAGAAATGAGCATTTAAAAAACCTTAGAAATTCACTGAAAAAACCATAGGTTTCAGGGACGTTATAGTTAGTTGGACATTTCACTCGTACAAAACCAGAGAAATTCTGCCGTTATAGTTAGTTCAGCTAACTATAACTCACGCCCCGCAATGCACTGCTGATGACGTCACATATTACATCATTCATGACATGGTCAGTGACATCACTGATGACATCACTGATGACATCTCAAATGACATCACTGATGACATCATCCACGTGAAAATCTGATGCACCTCCTCACACCCTAATATAACCTTTGATACACCCACTCTAAAATATAGACTACCATTTTCGAAACCATCGACACACCAATACCAGTTACTACATACACACTCACTGATTCTTAGGTCTACACACACATCCACTCATTCACCCATACAATCACTCATACATGCAGTCACTCATCAATACAGCCACTATCACATGCAGACATACACCCATACAGACACTCACACACCACCACTCATCCAAAGTTACTCACATACCTAGTCAGTCATGCAAAGAATCAATCACACTTCCATTTACTTACCTACACAGTTATACACATACCACATCACTTATTCAAACGGAAACAAATGGATACTTACTCTCTTATACAATCACTGATACAAGTACGCACTCATCCATACAGCCACTCTCACAATCACTGACTCTCACGTATAGTCAATTATATACTCCAACTCTCACATTCACTGCCTTTTACATATGTAGTTACTTGGACATGTACCACTGAGACATCCATTCACTCACCAACACACCCATACACACTCATCCACCCATACAGCTGTTTCCACATGCACTCTTGAACCCATACACCCAGTGAAACAACCACTCAAACATCTATGCACAGTCAAACACCTGCCACTCACCCACACACACTCAGGCACCCACACAAATACTCAGGCAACCAATCGATAACCGATATAGAAACTCATGTAGCTACTGACCAACACATGCAGCAGCTTATACAACAACAGACAGACAGATACAGACATTCACACAGTTTAGTAAATAACCCATGCATTCAGTAAGACACATGTAATCACTCACTTAAACAGTCAGTCACACACCTACTAAATCCTCCATCCAGACACTTATACACCCACTCATTCTTCAATACACCTTGGCATATATATAATACATATTTAAACTTTAAAGAAACACACAGTCACTGGATGATGTCACTGGATGATGTCATCAGTGATGTCATTTGAGATGTCATCAGTGATGTCCTCAGTGATGTCACTGACCATGTCATGAATGATGTAATATGTGACGTCATCAGCAGTGCATTGCGGGGGCGCAAGTTATAGTTAGCTGAACTAACTATAACGGCAGAATTTCTCTGGTTTTGTATGAGTGAATTGTCCAACTAACTATAACGTCCCTGAAACCTATGGTTTTTTCAGTGAATTTCTAAGGTTTTTAAATGCTAATTTCTAACTATAACGTGCCTGAAACCTATGGTTTTTTCAGTGACTTTATATATATATATATATATATATATATATATATATATATATATATATATATATATATATATATATATTATGGAGGGCTTGACGCTCATGCAGATACAGTGCATGAGTTTTTGTTGGAAATATATATATATGATAAAATGAAGGTTACAGTAACCCCGCAATGCACTGCTCATTACCTCACATATATATTACATCACTCATGACATGGTCAGTGACATCACTGATTACATCACCGATTACATCACTGATGACATCATCAAGTGAGTGTAAGTGTTTTTAAGAGTTTATGGGTGTTAAACATATACACTAACCTACTGCAAAAGTTACATTAGTATGTTAGCTGCACTACTACTGAGTGATACTACTTCTAACATATATCAAGTGAGTGGCTGTATGACTGTATGTATCCTTATGTGTATGGGTGTGTGAGTGGCTGTATGTGTGTATTAGTGGATGTTTGAGAAGCTGTGTAGTGAGTGAGATTCTGTGTAAGTAGCTGTATTGGTGAGTGAGTGGGTGTGTCAGTGGCTGTATGGGTGAGTGAGTGGTGGTGTGAGTGGTTCTATAGGTGGGTAAGTAGGTGTGTAGTGACTGTATGGGTGAGTGAGTGGGTATCTGAATGGCTGTATGAGTGAGTGACTGTGGGTGTAAGTGGCTGTGTGGGTGAATTAGTGGCTGTTTGAGTGGGTGTTTGCTTAAGTGAGTTGATATATGAGTGGCTGTATTAAAGAGTAAGTGTCTGTGTGATGGCTCTATGGGTGAGTGAGTGAATGTGTGAGTGCTTGTATGGATGTGTAAATGGGTATATAAGTGGTTGTGTGGGTGTGTGTGGGAGTGCTTCTATGGGTGAGCAAGTGGCTGTGTTCAGAGAGTGTATGGGTGAGTGAATGGGTGTGTAAGTGACTGTGTATGTAAATAAGTGGGTGTGTGAGTCGCTGTATGGGTGAGTGTGTGGCTATGTGACTGGCTGTACGGGTGAGTGACTGGTTGTATGAATGGTTGTATTGGTGAATGAATGGTTGTATGAGTGGCTGTACAAGTGAGTGAGTTGGTGTGTGAATAACTATAGAGGAGTGAATAGGTATGTGACTACTGGTATGATTCTGTGAATGGGTGTGTCAGTGGTTGTGGGGGGATGTGAATGGGCATATGAGAGGTTGTTTAGAGGTGTGAGTGGGTGTGTGAGTGGTTGTGTGGATGATGTCATCAGTTATGTCATCAGTGATGTCATTTGAGACATCATCAGTGATGTCATGAGTGATGTTACTGACCATGTCATGAAAGATGTAATATGTGAGGTAATAAGCAGTGCATTGCGGGGCCGTAAGTTAGAGTTAGCTGAGGTAACTATAACAGCCGTAATTCACTCATTTTGTATGAGTCAAATCTGAGCCTAACTATGACGTCCCTGTAACCTTTGGTTCTTTCAGTGAATTTTTAAGGTTTTTTTTCATCCTATATCCTAACTAAAATGTCCCTGTAACCTTTTGTTTTTAAGTGAATTTCTAAGGTTTTTCAAATTCTATTTTGTAACTATAACGTCCCTGTAACCTTTGTTTTTTTGTGTGAATTTCCATGGTTTTTTTAAACTAGTAGTTGTGTTTGCAGAGTACTGGAGAAAGGGGGTGGGGCCTCCAACAAGGTCTCAGGAATCCTGCTGTGTTGGACTTACTGGAGGTAACAGGAGGGCTTCTGGGCCCCCAAGCACCCCATCAGCATCCAAAAGGACTTCATCCCCCAACCAGCAGTGCGCCAGGAGGCACGTTTGCAGAGTGGTGGAGAAAGGGGGCGTGGCCTCCAAACACCTCTCAGCAATTTCACTGTGTGAGACTTACTGCAGGTAACAGGAGGGCTTGTTGGCCCCCAAAGACACTCTAGAGCCAAGGGGACTTCATCTCCAACCAGCAGTGCGCCAGGAGGCGCATTTCCCCAGTGGTGGGCAAAAGGGGGCGTGGCCTCAGAAGTCCTCTCAGCAATCGTGCTCTGTGGGACTTACTGGAGGTAACAAGAGGGCTTGTTGCCCCCGAAGGACCCTCTGGAGCCAAGGGAACATCATCCCCCACCAATTTGGGGAGGGAGGCTGCGTGGCCCCCCTTCCCTGGGCTGATTTTGGCCCCGGGGACCCCAGCCCCCCGGGCCAGGCCTTTTCTGAATGAAGGAGGGGGTAGCACCCCTCATCAGCCAGGCTAGCTTGAATCCAGTGGCACAGTGAGCAAGGGGCCCACATCTGGGATTACCCATCCCACTTAGGGCAAAAAGTGCCCCAAAACCAGTCCCAGGATGCTTGTTTCCAATTCAGGAAGGACCCGACTTGGCAGTTTGGGTTGGACTGTTCCCATGAGGAGCAGGGTCAAGACTGATTTGCATATGGCTGAGTCCAAACTGGGGTCATGTAGTGAGCAATAGAGCGATGGATTTAACCCAGATCTCTTGACTGGGGGTGAATGTTTGATTCATTCAACATTCCGTCCATCATTTGTTGCTGCAGTACTTTTTGCCCTAAGTAGTATGGTATGCCCAGACGCGGGCACATTGCAGGCCTCGGGAGGTGGTTGTCCCTGGGGCTGTGGGGGGCCAAATGGCCCCACACTTTCCTTTTTACCATTAGCTTCGGGGAGGTGGTGGTCCCCGGGCCTACAGGCGGCCGCGTGGCCCCCGCATTAATGTCATATTTTGCCCCGGGGAGGTGGCGGTCCCAGGGGCTGCGGACGGGCTGGACAGGCCTCCCCGCATTAATAAAACATTTGCCCTGGGGAGGTGGCGGTCCCCAGGGCATGGGGGTTGCCCAGGACAACCCCACATAAATTATTAAGAATGCCCATGGAAGGTAACACTCCCTGGGGCTTTTAGGCTCCTAGGAGGGGGCCCCATGTGCCCCCCTACTACATATTTTGGACATACCCCTGGGACCTGGCCCACCTGGGGGCTGATTAGAAACAAAGCGTGGGAGCCGGCTCTATGTTTTTAAAAAATATTTCTGCGGGATTCGTGGATTCAGCGCGACTCCTGCTGAAATTTTGAAAAAAATGCTTTTTTGGCCCTGCGGGGTCCCTGTGGGACCCCCCCCCAAAGAGGCCAAGGGAGCCAGGGTGTTTCTACCCTACCCCCATTTCTTTTTTTTAAATGTTTTTTCTGTGACTCAGTTCTACCGAGTCACAAGATGACTGGAAACACTTTCTGGTTTGAAGTGTTGGCAGCCAATCAGATCTCAGAAATGCTTGCTTGTAGCTTCAAGCAGGTAAGTGTGATTTCACTCCTTTTACGGATCTAAATTCTATACAAGGGGCTCAATTTTCACGCAATAAGAACTCATGGTTCCCCTTTTCCTTTGCTCTAGTTAAGATTTTTTCGTGAGCGGTGATTGCGCTGCATCTGGCCTATAAGAGAGGGGCTTGATTTTCCTTAATATCCTCCAAAAGAATACATATATATATATATGGCCTGTGAGTAAATTTTCATTTTTTTCTTTAATTTCTTTAACTTCTTCCTCTATTATGTTGGGCTTTGCCATTGATTCTTTTTTCTTTTAATTTTTAGTAATTTGAATTGATTCCTATTGTATGGACTGAATGTCTCATTTTTGACCTCAGGAGCAATTAATACCAAATACGTTTTGCTCTTTTGTCATGTTTTATTACTAAACATGCTAGGGTTAGACTATCACTTCATCTCTTAAGTTTTTCTTAACTTTTTCCAAAAATTCATCCCTTCTTTTATTTTCCAAATGTTTCCTTCTCTTTTTATTTTTATTTTTTGGGTACTATATGTTAACACGGGCACTTGGTTTGATATTTTTTGATTTTGACTTTTTCCTGGACTTCTTTCTTGACTCTTTCCTGAATTATTTCAGTAATTTCGGACCTTCTTCTTATTATCTTTATTTGGTTTAGTTGTTTATCACGAAGGTCCACATGCATGACACTGATCTTTGATCTTGTGCTATGCTGGTTGTAAATTAGTGAACCTTTATATTATTCATGATACCCCTTTGTTCACGTATTTATTTCAGATTTAATTGTTGGATACTCTGCCAATAAGCACTGTCTGTCCTGATGATGACCATTCAAGTTTAGCTTGGTTGAAACGCCGTTGACGCCTATGTGTGGCTTTGACTGAAAAGGACGCAATCCTTGCTATTTCTGTTTTTTCGTTTTATCTAAACAGTTTGTGTATAATACGTTTTCCTCAGCCACTGTTTATGTTTACACTGTCAACTGTCTTTACATTGTCTGTTGTGTAACCGACAGAGCGCCATTGTCTATTGATTGTATTGTTTTTATATTATTGTCTTATTAAATTTTGTATATATTGTAGTTTGTGCTGGGGTCTCATTTTGTAATATCATTGTGTAATATTATTTTGTTTTTCTGTATAGTTTGTCTTAGGTGATGTGTTTTTTTGTAGTATTTTGTTATTATCTAATTTCATGGTGTATGTAATGTATTACTTGAACCTCTGTTAGGATTCTAGTCTTTACCTTGCCCCTGGTTCAGGTGAGAGGGTTGCCCCTGTTGGTGGTAACTAGCCAATCAGATCTCAGCACGAGATCAGGAGGGATCACGGTTCCACCCCGTCCCCCAGATATACAAATCTGGATTTTTCTCAATATTTTAAAAACTACTGAACGGATTTACACCATTTAACAAAAATGTCGCTTTCTGGCCCAACAGCTACCTTTCTGCCAAATGTGATGTAATTCTGTTCCACAGTTGGGGCTGTAGCCATGTCTAAAGTTTCCTATGGACACGAACATGGGGAAAACATGTTTTGAGACCCCCCTTTTTCTCGGCCCCCGCTTGACAGATCACCCCGAAATTTTCAAACCAGCAGCTAAAGTGAGTGGCAAATTTGTTTTGATATTTTTGTGAGGATTCATCGACAATGTCAACGTTATTGGCAAATGAAAAAAAGCTCTTCCTATGGAAGATAGGTCCTAACTATAACTACCTACTGCAGACTCCCTGTAGGTTATATATATATATATATATATATATATATATATATATATATATATAACCTACTGGTGGTCGCCAGTCAGTAGTTATAGTTAGGACCATGTTTCTATAGAAAAAGCGTTTTTTGACTTGTCTATATATTTGTCGCTGTTTGACGAATCTTCAGGAAACTTTCCAAAAAAAGTGCAATAGTGAGTCTTGCTGTGCATGGAAAGTTTTGGGGTGATCCGTTAAGTGGGGGCCAAAAAAAAGGGATGTACCAAGAAATACGATGTCCCATGTCAACTCCCATAGGTGCTTTGAACATGACTACAGCTCGAAACACCAGACGGAATTGGACCAAATTTGGCAGGAAGGTAGATTTTGGTTCGCAGTTTTGGTTTCAGTTATCCAGTGTAAATCCGTTCAGTAGTTTTTGAGAAATTTAAGGGAAAGAAAATAAGGATATCTGGGCGGAGCCTAAGCATAGATCCCATGGTGAGATCTGATTGGCTGTCAACACGTCAACCAGGAAGTGTTGGCAGCCATCTTGGGACTCATCTTCCGCTGAGTCCCACATAAAACAGTTAACTAAAAGAAACGGGGGCAGGATAGGAATACCCTGATCCCCTAGGGTTGGTGGTAGGGGGCCCCTGTGAACCAGATAGGTTACTACTAGGTTTGGCGGGACCTCGTGCTCGCACCCAAGAATAGTGGTAGGTAGGAACTCTTCCGCCCACCACAATGTGTAGATAGTGTTTTTCACATAGGTCCTGATGAAATGCAGTGTATCATTACTGAACGTATTGCATGAAACATGTCGACCATTTGCTAAGAGTTGAGCATCGCTCCACTGGACCGTTGAGCAAGCGAGCGGCCACTCTTCCATTCTTTTAATAAGGTGGATAACCACCCTAATAAACATAATTTTGGGATTATCTAACCTTTTTTAACATCACTCACTCACGTCACCTCTACACAGTCCCCTAGGGCCCTCACACCCACGGCACCATACGGCAAGGAACAGAAGATCTCCGCTAAAGAGCCCCTTTATGGGTGCCCGTCGGGTATTGCAGCGCCGACCCGACGAGGAGCAAGTCCATATGATGAAGCATGACACCTAGCTTGCTGAGTGTGTGAGGACTCTAGTTCCGAAAAGGAGGATTTCCCTCCTTTGGCCTCCCTACTTGTTGTCCATCCTTGGGGAACAGCATACTCTTCTTATAACGCAGCCCCTGTGAACCTGACAGGGCCAAAAATACCTTTTTTTTCAAAACAATTGGCACAAAAATATGAGGGAGCCGCAAATCTGTGGCAATTTAAAAAAAAAAACTAGCACGGGTTCCCGCACTTGTTTTGAATACAGCCCTCGGGTAGGCCAGGTCCCGGGGGCAATTTTTAAAAATGGAGGGGGTGCACGGGCCTCCTCCTAAGGCTCATTGCGCCCCAGGGACCACCACCTCCATGGGGCTTTATTGATAAAACGGAGGGGGTAGCACGGGCCCCCCTCCATGGGCTCTATAAGCCCTGAGGACCACCACCTCCCCGGGGCTAAATAAAGATTAATGGGGGGCCGCTCGGATCCCCAAGCCCCAGGGAACACCACCCCCCAGCCAAATAACACCCACAAGTAAGTCTCCCACAGTGGGATTGCTCAGACCTCATCGGAGGCCCCGCCCCCTTTCTCAACCATCCTGCAAACATGCCTCCTGGTGCAATACTGATTGGGGGATGAAGTCCCCTTGGCTGCTGAGTGTCATTGGGGCCAAGAACCCCTTATTGTTGCCACAATTAAGTATCCCACAGCGGAAATGCTCAGGCCTCGTCAGAGGCCCTACCCCCTTTCTCAACCACTCTGCAAATTGGCCTCCTGGCGCACTACTTTGTGTTTCAAGCGGAACGAAGAGTGGCAAAATTCCCCAAATTCTGCCGGTGGAAGGAGTTTACCACCCACCCCTATCAGAACCTCACACACCCACTCACAGACCCACTCAGACACTCATATACCCACTTACTGGTCCGCTCATACTCTCTCACACCCACTTACAAACCTACTCAGACACTCATACACCCACTAAGACACTCATACACTCACTCACACACTCAGTGTCAAAGGTTAGTGGTTACAGCTAGGAATTTATTTTTAAAAAACCTTACAAATTCACTTAAAAAACCAAAGGTTACAGGGACGTTATAGTTAGGAAATAGAATTATAAAAAACCATAGAAATTCACTGAAAAAACCAAAGGTTACAGGGATGTTATAGTTAGGTTCAGATTTCACTCCTACAAAACCAGTGAAATTCAGCAGTTATAGTTACCTGAGCTAACTATAACTTATGCCCCGCAATGCACTGCTTATGACCTCACATATTACGTCACCCATGACATGGTCAGTGACATCACTGATGACATCACTGATGACTTCTCAAAAGACATCACGGATGACATCATCCACAGAGCCACTCATATACTCACTCACACCCCCATACAACCTCTCATATGCCCATTCACACACCCACACAACCCCTCACATACCCATTCATAGACCCATACAAGCACTTACACACCCACTCACTTATCCATAGATCCACTCACATACCCCTCACTCACTCTTAGAGCCTTATCATACAACCAGTCACTCACCCATACAGCCAGTTACACAGTCACACACTCACCCATACAGCTAATGACACACCCAGTTATTCACCTATACAGCCATTCACGCCCCCACTCACTCACCCATACAGCTTCTCAACAGAGCCACTCACTCACCCATATAACCACTCACACAACCACTTACATACCCATTCACACAACCATACAACCATTCACACAGCAGCTCACTCACCCATACAGCCAATCCCACAGACACTTACTCTTCCATACAGCCACTCACACACCAACTCACTTAACCAAACACTCACTCAAACAGCCACTCACTCACCCATACATCCACTTACACACCCAGTCACTCCGGCTTACAGCCATTCAGACACCCACTCACTCACCCACACAGTCACTGACACACCCACTCACCCACCCATACAACCACTCACGCCGCCACTCACTCACCCACCCATACAGCCACTGACGCACTCACTCACTCACCAATACAGCCACTCACACAGCCACTAAGTCATCCACACAGCTACTCAGACACCCACTTATACATCCCATACAGCCACTCACACACCTGTATGGTCACTCAGAGACGCACTCACACATGGACACATACAGTTACACAGTAACTTACATGAACTATGTTAAAAAGGAATCGCTCATAAGAAGTACACAAAGTATACTAATTTAACTTTTGTGGTACCTTAGTTTATATGTTTAACACATAAAACCATTTAGAAAACACTCACAATCACTGGATAATGTAATCAGTGATGTCATTTGAGATGGCATCAGTGATGTCACTGACCATGTCATGAGTGATGTCATGAGTGATGTAATATGTGAGGTCATAAGCAGGGCATTGGTGGGGCATAAGTTATAATTAGCTCATGTAACTATAACTGCTGAATTCCACTGGTTTTGTATGAGTGAAATCTTAGCCTAACTATAACATCCCTGTAACCTTTGTTTTTTTCAGTAATATATAAAGGAGGTGCGTTTGCAGAGTAGTTGAGAAAGGGGCAGGGCCTCCAACCAGCTCTCAGCAATCCCACAATGTGGGACTTAATGCAGATAACAGGAGGGGTTCTTGTCCCTGAATGACCCTCAGCATCCAAGGAGACTACATCCCCCAACCAGTGGTGCGCCAGAAGGTGCATTTGCAGAATGGTGAAGAAAGGGGGGATTGGCCTCTGAAGATCTCTTAGCAATCCTGCTGTGTTGGACTTACCGAAGATAAGAGGAGAGGTTCCTGGACCCTCAGCATCCAAGGGAACTTTATCCCCCAACCAGTAGTGCACCAGAAGGTGCGTTTGCAGAGTGATGGAGAAAGGGGGTAGCATCCGATGATGATCTCTCAGCAATACCACTGTGTGGGACTTACTGGAGGTAACAGGAGGGGTTGTTGGCCCCCACAGACCCTCAGCAGCAAAGGAAACTTCATCCCCCAACCAGTTGTGTGCCAGGAGGTACATTTGCAGAGAGGTGTCAAGACAGGGGGCAGGGCCTCCGGCGACTTCTCCTGGGCCGGCCTTTTTTTTAAAACAAAATTGTTTTATTAGGCATTCACATGGTCCCCCTTTTTCCAGGCCAATTTCGGCCCAAGACCCCATCCCCTGAGGCCCAGACTTAAAAAAAAAATCATTTAGGGGAGGGGAGCCGCTCGGCCCCCATCCCCGGTCCGATTTTGGCCCCGGGGACCACATCGCCTGGGGCCCAGCCTGTTAAAAAATGTTTTTTATTTAGTGAAGGGGGGTCATGCGGCATCCCTTCCTGGGCCAATTTCAGCCCCAGGGACTCCATCCTCCAGGGCCCGCCCATTTTTGAAATTTTATAAATACTAGTAAGGGGAGGGGGCTGCATGGCTCCCCTTCTCGGGCTGAATTTGGCCACCGGGCCCCATTCCCCATGGCCTGCCAATTTGTTTTGGGTGCCCTCAGGGCACCCACTCTCCACTGCAACTATGGGGGAGCCTGAAGGCCCCCGTGGTCCCTGCCTGCTCCTCGCCTCCTGTGGGCGCCGGCATTGCTTTCAGACATAGGGAGCTGCTGGGAAAGCAGCTCTCTGTGTCTGAAAGGAATTCTGCTCAGCTTCCAGCGAGCAAGAGCATTTTTAATAATCTTGCTTGCTGGGATTGGAGCGTTTGCTGTGGCTTGCCGGGAACGGTAAAGCTCCCACCAAGCCACAGCAAAAAGCTATGTCCCGGGGGTGGGCACCCTGGGACATAGCAGGAGCTGGCCCTGGGGGTGGCGGTCCCATGCCATCTATGGCTCTAGGAGGAGGGGGGCATGCGGCCCCACTCCTTTCTTCTTGTAGGGCCAGCCCCGGGGAGGTGGCGGTCCCCAGAGGTGAGAACGGCCCCGGAGGGGCACCACGTGGTCCCCCTCCCATTTTTAACAAAAGAAGTTGGCCGGGGAGGTTGTGTTCCCTGGGGCTCTTGGGGGGTCCCCTGAGGTCCCCCATTACAAATTCATTATGTCCCTGGGGAGGTGGTGGTCCCTGGGGCCCGGGAAATGTTTGAGAGGTCCGCCCCATAACAAGGCATAAACTTCAGTGAGGTGGTGGTCCCCAAGGTATGGGGGGGTCCACAAGCCCCCCAATTCATTTTTGGAATGTGGCCCCAGGGAGGTGGTGGTCCCCAGGGCCCAGGGGATCTAAAGGCCCCCCACTTAACAAGAAATAAGCCCCTGGAAGGTGGTGGTACCCAGGGCATTAATAAGCCCCAGGAGGGGGGCCCATGTGCCCCCCTTCTTTATTATCAACATGCCCCCGGGACTTGGCCCACCCAGGGGCTCATTACTAAAGAAGTGCGGGAGCCTGCACTTCTTTTTTTATTTTTCCCGCAAATTCGAGAATATCACGATTTTGCTGTACTTTTTTGGCCTGTCAGGGTCCCTCTGTGACTCCAGGACGTATTCCTATCCTGCCCCCTTTTCTTTTTTTAAACATTTTTTGGGGACTTAGTTGAAGCTGAGTCCTAAGATAGCTGCCAACACTTTGTGGTTAAAGTGTTGGCAGACAATCAGAGCTCTGCATTTCCCTGCACAAGCTAGTCTTTTTTTGCGAAATGATCGTGACCACAGATATCACAAACTTTTTTTATTTTTTATTTCTCAACAACTACTGAACGAATGTACACCAAATAACTGAAAGCGTGATCTGCATAACCAAATCTATCTTTCCGCCAAATTAGTGTAATTCCGTCCAGTGCTTCGGTCTGTAGGCATTTTGACTGGTCCTATGGGAATTAACATTGCAAATGCACCCTGTTTTCGACCCCATTTTTCTCAGCCCCTGCTTCAGGAATCGCCCCAAAACTTTCCATGCACAACAAGATTCACCAGAGTACTTTTTGGGAAAAGGTCGTATAGATTGGTCAAACTGCGCCAAAGATATAGGCAAGTCAAAAAATCCTTTTCCTTTGGGAATGTGGTCCTAACTATACCTACTGACGACTGCCAGTAGGAAATATATCACTAAAAAACCAAAGGTTACGAGGATATTATAGTTAGGTTCAGATTTTATACACACAAAACCATAGAAATTCAACAGTTATAGTTATCTCAAGTACATATAACCTGTGCCCCAAAAGTAACTATAACTCGCGCCCCCACCATGCACAGTTTTCTCATCAATAATTTAACTGCAAATTTTGCAGTTATATTATCCATGATATCACAGATGATGTCATGAGTAATGTAATATGTGGGGATATGAGCAGTGCATGGCGAGGGAACGAGGCATGGTTACTTTAGGGCACAAGTTATAGTTACTTGAGATAACTATAACTTCTGACATTCTATGGTTTGTATGTGTAAAATCTGAACCCAACTATAATGTCCGAGTAACCTTTGGTTTTTTAGTGAATTTCTCAGGTGTTTATAATTCTATTTCTTAACTATACCATATCTGTCACCTTTGTTTATTTTAACCCTGGGCGGAGACCTCCGCTCCACCCGCAGAGTGTGTGGAGATTTGCCTACTCCGCGTTCCGCGGAGAAGGCAAATCTCCGCACACTCTGCAGCGGAGCGGAGTTGGCCAGCCCCCGCCTCCAACCCCCTATTAATAAGTAAGTTAACAGTTGTTAAAAATAAACTTAAAACCACTTACCTCTTTACTGCGGCATCCCCGGGCTGCCCTCCTCCTCTGCCTCGCCGTACCAGTAATGCTTAAGAAAACTGCGCATACGCGCGCGCCCGCGCATTTCTTGCAAGAAATGCGCATGCGCGGGCGCGCGCGCATGTGCATTACCGGTATGGCAAGGAAGAGGAGGAGGGGAGCCCGGGATGCCGCAGTAAAGAGGTAAGTGGTTTTAAGTTTATTTTTAATGACTGTTAACTTACTTATTAATAGGGGGGTGGAGGCGGGTGGTGTAGTGGAGTTCCACGGAGTTCCACAGAGTTTGTTTGCAACTCCATGGACCTCCGCGTAGCCCCGCTACGCCCACTACGCCCAGGGTTAGTTTATTTCAGTGAATTTCTAAGTTCTTTTAATGCAATTTCCTAACTATGATGTCCCTATAACCTGGGTGTGTGAGTGGTTGTGTGGGTGTGTAAGTGGGTGTGTCAGTGTGTGGTGGGTGTGTCAGTGAGTCTGTGAGTGGGTGTGTGAATGGCTCTCTAGGTCTCTGAGTGGGTGTGTGAGGGGCTGCAAGAGTGAGTAAGTGGATGTTTGAGTGGTTTTCTAGGTCTCTAAGTAAGTGTGTGAGTGGCTGTATGGGTGTGTGTGTGAATGGTTTTCTGGGTCACTGAGTGGGTGCGTGAGTGGTTGTATGGGTATGTGAGTGGGGTGTGAGTGGTTGTGTGAGTGTGTAAGTGGGTGTGTGAGTGGGTATGTGAATGCATGTGTGACTGGCTGTGTGGGTCTATAAGTGGGTGTGTGAGTGGTTTTGTGGATCTCTGAGTGTGTGTGTGCTAGTGGTTGTACAGATGTGTGAGTGGTTGCATGGGTGTGTGAGTGCCTGTGTGAGTGCCTGTGTGGGTCTGTGAGTGGGCTTGTGAGTGGTTCTCTGAGTGGGTGTGTGAGTGGTTGTATGGATGTGTGAGTGGGTGTGTGAGTGGTTGTGCTAGTGTATAAGTGGGTGTGTGAGTGAGTGTGTGAGTGGGTGAATTAAAAAAAAATTGGTATCTGGATCTGCCACAGATTCACACGGGGTCCGTGCTGGGTGCCGTGGTGGATCAGCGGATGCTCACACACGCAAAACAATGTGAGCAAAAAGACATTTTTCCACAATTTCTTCCCCATGAGGTTCCCTCACAGATCCCTCCATCAATTCCATGGGGTCAGGATGCATCTATCCTGAACCCTTATGCCCTTTTTACACTTGATTTCCCCCCTGGGGAACTGTGTCCCAATTGACAAAATGGCGGGCACAACGTTTCTCTCAAGTTGCGGCTCGCAATCACAGCATGGCTGTTGGCGTGTGGATCTACCGATCCACTGCGGTGGTCCGCGTCTTTGGATATGCATAAATATTTTTCTTTAATAACTCCAAAGCTACTCAACAGATTTACACCAAACTACAAAACGCACTCTTTCTGGACCAAGATCTAACTTTCTACCAAATTTGGTGTAATTCCATTCAGCAGTTTCGGCTGTAGGTATGTCTAAAATCCCTATGGGAAATTGCATGGGGAAAACGTGTTTTGGGACACACCCTTTTTCTCGGCCCCCGCTAGATGAATCTTCCTAAAGCTTTCGAGACAGCAGCTAAAGTGAGAGTAAAACTAGATTTGTACATTTCGTGAAGATTTGTGAAACGCCGCCAGAGTTATTAACAAAACGAAAAATGCTTTTCCTATGGAAGCTAAGTCCTTAGTATAACTACCTACTAGTGACCTCCATATATATGAAGTGAGTGGCAAATTAGTTTTGAAAATTTCCTGAGGATTTATCAAACGACGCCAAAGTTATTGGCAAATGATAAAACGCTCTTCTTATGGAAACTAGGTCCTAACTATAACTACCTACTGGCGACTTCCAGTAGGTAAGATATATATATTTCTAACCTACTGGCAGTCCCCAGTAGGTAGTTATAGTCAGGGCCTAGGAAGGACAGCCAACTGGCTTCTTCAAAGACATCCACAATCATAAGCTCTAGATGCAGGGCTCGTGGGGATAATGGGCAAGTTGTTTCCACAACCCATTTGGTTGAACTCTACCATTAGCCCCTAAAGTCCTTCTCAATTCTTATTTTTTCCAAACAAGTTGACAATATGAATGCACCATATGCGGAGCCCTTCAAGTACATGAAAAGGTGAATATTTCTGAGAAAATTCCAGAAAATCCCATCACTGTGCTAAGCACATGTTCTGCTTTAGAAAATATGCCTATATTAGTGCAGTATAAAAGTGTGTATACAAAGAGAAAATAAGTGCTTGTGGAATCATTTATTCCCCTGATCACACTTAAACTATGTAGGTGATTGGGGCTCCTTTTCACCAAAGTGCTCCATAACACCTGCTTTTTGTCTGTCTAAATCAGTGGTGTAGCAAGGGGGCTCTTACCTGCGGCCATCGTGGGGCGGCAAAAGCCCCGACCGCCACGGGGGGCAAAAGGTCTAGCTACGCCACTGGTCTAAATGTCTGTAAGCAGTTTGTAAGAGTGACTACCTCTATAAGGTTTGTGAATAGCCAGAATGTAAGGCACTGTGGAAGTACACAATACTTTTACATGTCCATTGGTCTTAGGCATTGGCTAAATAAGAAAATCCAGCGCCAGGCCCAGTTTAGAGCAATTAAAGTTTTAGCTCTGGCCTTAATGGCATTTTAGTGATCTTATTTGTAATTTTATGTAACGCAATCAAGACCCAAAACGGTATCGGAGTGCTTTACATAAGAACAGTTACTACTGCATGCAAGCAGTTTACAAAAGGCCAGTTAAAAAGCTTTCATTTAATAGAAAAAGTTTAGAAAGTTAGGTACTTTTAAACAAGTGGCTGACATTAGTTCAAGCATTCCAGCCATCACGTTTTTGTATAGTTTAATGTGTTGCCCTAAGTGGGCCGGGTATGCCCAGACATGGGTCCCGTGCATACTGTGTCACTGGAACCAAGCTATATCTGACTGATGAGCCTAACAATCAATCAATCAATCAGTTATTTATAAAGCACAGCAAATCACCGATGAGGGTCTCAAGGTGTTGGAGATGTTGGCTGCTGCATGCTGGTTTGATCGCTCAAACATCCAAGTCTTTAGCTCCTTCCTAAATTGCTGGAGCGATGGTGTGGTCCTGAGGTCCAAGGGTAGGTTGTTCCATGCCTTTGCTGCCAGGTGCAAGAAGGAGCGTCCTCTGCTGTTGGTTCAGCGGATCCGTGGGGTGTCTGCGAGGGAGAGGGAAGCAGATCCGTGGGGTGTCTGGTCGGTTGGTGGAAGGTCAAGCGTTTGATGATGTATGCTGGTCCTTCATTGTGCAGGGCCTTGTAGGTGTGGGTCAGCATCTTGACTGACATCTCTTCTGAATTGTGAGCCTGTGTAGTTTCTTGAGATGCGGTGTGATGTGGGTCCTTCTGGGGAGGTTAAGTATGAGCCTTGCCACTGAGTTTTGTATTGTCTGGAGTCTCTTCAAGAGGTATGCAGTGATTCCTACATAGAGTGTGTTTCCATAGTCCAGTCTGCTGGTGATGAGGGTCCTTCTGGTGTTGACTGGGATCCACCTGAAGATCTTCTTGAGAAGCATGTGAAGAGTGTTGAAGCAGGCGGATGAGACTGTGTTGACTTGTTTCTTCATGGATAGCTTGCTGTCCAGGATGAGGCCGAGGTTACGGGCATGGTCCATTGGGGTGGTCCGAGTTCCACTGGCCACGGGGAGTTGTTTCATGACGAGGTGTTGTTCCCAAAGATGAGGATTTCCATCTTGTTCATGTTGAGTTTCAGACAGTTGTCCTTCATCCAGTACGTGACGTTCATCATGCATCTGTGGAAGTTGGCTTTGGTGGTGGAAGTGTCTTCGGTCAGTGAGAGAATGAGCTGGATGTTGTTGGCATAGGAGATAATATTGAGTCTGTGTGATCTGACGATGTCAGCCAGGGAGAGTCATATAGGTGTTGAAGAGGGTGGAGTTGAGGGACAATCCTTGGGGGACTCACTTTCGGTTCTACCGGTGAGGTATGAGGCAATACATTTGAGGGTGTCTCCCTGGATCCCGATGTGGTGGAGTCTGTTGATCAGGATGTGATGGTAGACAGTGTCAAATGCAGCAGACAGGTCCAGGAGGATGAGGGCTGCCATTTCTCTGCAGTCCAGGAGGGCTCTGATGTCGTCTGTGGCTGTGATCAGGGCTGTCTCGGTGCTGTGGTTAGCTCGGAATCCAGATTGGGAGGGATCCAGGAGGTTGCCGTCCTCTAGGTGTTGGGTGAGTTGCTGGTTGATCGCTTTCTCAAAGACTTTTGCTGGGTAGGGGAGCAGAGAGATGGGCCAGTAGTTCTTTGGCTCGGCTGATGGTTTTTTTCAGGAGGGGCCTCACTTCAGCGTGTTTCCAGTGTTCACGGAAGAAGGCCACGGTGATGGAGGTGCCTGAGCTCTTTGCCGATAGTCTTGCTTCCAAAGTTGAAGATGTGGTAGGGGCAGGGGTCAGTGGGTACTCTGGAGTGCACTGAGTTCATGATGGAGTTAGTGTCTTGCGTGGTGAGGAGTTCCCAGTGGGTGAGTCGGTGTTCAAGGTTTGTGTTCGTGGGTGTGAGCTGGTTGATGCTGTCAGCGGTGGAGAGTTAGCGTTCGAAGTTTTCATAGATGGCCGAGATATTGTCGTGGAAGAAGTCCACAAGGTTGTCGCACAGTTCCTGGGAGGGTGTGATGACATTCACCGTGGCTTTGGGATTGGTGAACTCCTTCAAGATGGCGAAGAGTTCCTTGCTGTGGTTTGCACTGACTCCAATGCGGTCTGCTAGTGCGTTCTCAGTTTCTTTTAGGAGGTGGTGGTACTAGTTAAGAGCAGTCCTAAAGGTGGTGCAGTCTTCTATCTTTTTGCCGGTGCGCCACTTCCTTTCTAGTTGCTAGCAGTTTCATTTGGTGGAGTGCAGTTCCTCGGTGAACCAGTGTGCTCTTTTGATTGCTCCTTTGACCATGCCTGTCTTGGAGGGGGCGATGGTGTCGGCTCATTCAGTGATCAACTGGGGGAAGTTTTTTGCTGCTTGTGAAACCAGGAGAAACTAGTCCTGGGTTGCTTGTGTTCCAGTTCTGGGACGACCTGGGCTGGCAGTTCAGGCTGGACAGTTCCCATGGGATCAGGATCAAGACTGATTTGCATATGGCTGGGTCCAATCTGAGGTGGCATAGTGTGCACAAAAACGATGGATTAGGATGGGTCCCGTAAATTACCAGTGGCTGAGATTAATTCAAGCATTCAATGCATCATTTTTTGCATACTTCATATTGAAACTTTAGAGCATACTCTTTGGATGTGAATCCCACACCTCGGTAAAGAACCTCTCTTTTTAGGTGTGAGTCTTACTTCTGGAGATTAGTGAGACTATTTGAGTTTTACATCTTTAAACACAGGACAGTCTCACTGTGAGGCTCATGCCAAGGTTTCACTCACAACTTGGTGCATTACCTCTCATTTGATGTGAATCACAGGACTTACAGTACAGTTCTACTCACTGGTTGCAATTCTCACTTCTGGGACCAAAGTCTTACTCTTGGACATTCTCAATTACACCATAGATTTTGGTTCACCACTCCTCAAATTACAATCCTGCTGATTTTTGGTCTTCAGATCTCTGTTAAAGCACTGCCTAGTGCTGGGGTGCCTGCCCTTGAGTTTACCTGTGGAGCTGGAAGTAGTCAAGAAGCTAAGAGCCAGGTGTACAATGTAAGAGTGCACTTCTGCTAGTACCAGTCAATGAAAAAGCTGAGGTTTTGGCGGACAAGATATGGATCGTCGCACCTCCTTGTGCATATCCTTGTTCAGACCTAAGAATTCTGAGATGGAAAGAGAATATGAAGCTATAATGGGGGAACAAAGTGAGCGGCATAGGACGAGAGACACTCCCTCATAAACACTCCAACTATAGGCAGCAGACCACATGGTAGCTGTGATATGCTGAAAGAGGCAGGGACAACCAAGTGGAGGATACAGGGCAGTGGTGGGGGTCAAATGAGGACAGATCGGCGGAATGAATTACAACAACAGGGGACTGCTGGCACAGCATGAGGAAAAAAAGGTGAAATTTGGAATGCTTGAAATAATCTCAGCCACTGGTAATTACTCAGGCCACATTCCAGTCTATCTTATTTTACCTACCATGCCACCTCAGATAGGAGCTACAGCCCAGTCCAAACTGCCAAGCTGGTCTCCTCTGAACAGGAACATGAGCAACCCCAAAGTGGATTCAGCCTAGTTAGGCCTCATCAATGAGGTACATCTTGAGTCCTATGGCACAGTGAGCACAGGACCAACATCTAGTCATAACTGTCACATTTACAGTGTCGCACTGAGGAAATGAAAAAAGTGATGGGTGGAATGTTTGAATTAATTTCAGGCATTCGTACACACTCAGGCAGCATTCCCGTTCATTTTTTTCACACCGTGACACCTCAGACAGGAACCAGCCATATGCAAATCAGCCTGGGTCCTGCTCCAATGTGAAGAGTCCAGATCTTACTGTTGCCACAACATGGCAGCCTTGGTGTGCAATAAGGTGCAGAAACAACCAATAAGGAGGTTGTATGGTGGTTGTATGGTGGCAGCAGGGTGGGCACAGGAAGAAAGAAACTGGGACCACTCTTACAACATTTAGCCATGGTGTGCAGCTGCCGACCAGAGAATCTCTGGAGAGGATACCGGGGAACACCAACACCAACAGATGAGGATAGGTGGCTGACAAGTCATGTTTGGTCTTTAGCTGCTCTAATTTTGTTTAGTCAATGAGCCTGCCAATCATCCTTCCTTATGCAGCATGTGTACCTTCCTTAGTTCCCAAATTTATTGCTGCTCTTACAACCTGGTTGTATTTCATACTTTTAGGGCCCTATTCACGAAGGTAAATTTACACGTCCAGATTTACTTACGTATAAATTAACTCTTGCAGCTTTCAATCTACACTTGGAAAAGATGAATAGCAAAAAACAAATGTAGATTTATACCTTGGTATAACCAGGGCATGGGGACATCTGAAACTAAATTTATGAGTGTAAAGTTAACTTACCACAAAAAACTTTTCTCACATAAGCATAGATCTACAACAAAGGGGCAGAAATGTCCACCATCGTGGTGTAGCTCTTCACCACTGAGATCTCCCATTGATAAAGTATGGGGAAAAAGGATACAGTACTTAAATTAATTCGGGCCCCATGATGCAGCCCCCTCTCCCCAAGCCTTAATTGGTCCTGGGGACCCCATTACCTAGGGCCAAATTCTAATATAAAGAGGAGGGGGGCTCTGTGGCCCGCTTACCTGAGCCTTAAAAGGACCTAGTGACCCCGTCCTCCATCGTCAAATACAATTAAACAGGGGAGGGGGTGTCCTGCACCCCTTGCCAATCCTTCTTGGGCCCCAGGGACCCCAGTCCCTAGGGCTAGATTTTAAGGGGAGCATGCGACCCTTCTCCCTGAGTCTTAATAGGCCCCCAGGATTCCATTCCCTGTCGCCAGATACAATACAAATGGGGCACCCACTAACCAACATGTTGGGGGCGCGAGGGGAGCCCCACGGCTATCATAGCCCCAGCCTGCTCACCACATGGTGAAGGACCCGGCATTGCTCTCACCAGGAGGGAGCGGCTGTTTTCTGCATGCTCCCTCCTGGGTGTGGGGGGGGAAATATCTGTTCTGTTTCTCAGCCTGCAGGAGCACGGGCAGGGAAACAGAACAGAAGTCTGCTCCCAGCCGGCGGGCACATGTTTAAATCTAATGCAGGGTGGGAGCAGACTTGCTTGTTTGCTCCCGTATGTCAGGAGATATAAAAATGCTCCCGCCAGACAGAAGCAAACAAATGTTTTTCTGCCCACGCTCCTGCGGGCAGGAAAACTACTGTGTCCCAGGGGTGGGCCTCCTGGGACACAGTCACCGAGCCAGCTCCGGGAGCTAGCAGCGTAGCCCACTCCCTTCATTTAACTACTCGACCCAGGTGGTGCCTGTGGCTTTTTTAGGCCCAGGGAGGTGGGCACTTGCCCCCTCCTCCCATTTTTAATGCATTTTGGCCATGAGGGATGGGAACCCCGGGGCCTAATTAGGCTCCAGGAGGAGGGGCACACACACCCCTACCTTTGTTTACATCAGCCTTGGGGGATGGAGTCCCCGGGGTATCCCATAGGCTCAGGGAGGGGTGCTACATGCCCCCTCCCCAATATAAATATATTTTTTGACCCCAACCCAGGCCCACCCCGGGTTTGTTCTTAACAAGCGCAGAACCCACACTTGTTTTTTGGATTTTTTTGCAGCAGATTTGTGGATCATTCGCAAATTAGGTCCCCACCACCAGGCCTACTCGGTCAGAGTATCCCTACCCTGCCCCCTATGTCTTGTTTTGCATTTGTTTATGACTCATGACTGAGTTCCATGTCCTTAGATGGCTGAACACCTCTACCTGATTGATGTGGTGGCAGCCAATCAGATCTCAGCAGGAGATCTGTCGGCTCCGCAAATCCTCAGTGGATTGAAATATACAAAGGTTTTTTTGCATTAATTGCTCAAAAGCTACGAAACGGATTACAGAATGGCGTTAGCCACTCTATAGTTATAGTTAATGTCAGGATTACCAAAGATAGCCACTCCACTGTACTCAACTGCAGAATACGCCACTCACCTCTACCACAATCCAGTGTACAACACTGTACTCTACGCTACTCCACTATACGCCACTCCACTGTATGCTACTCTACTGTACGCCACTGCACTATATGCTATTCCACTCTGCACCACTCCACTTTACACCACCCCACTCTACCCCACTCCAGTGAACACAATTCTGCTGTACGCCACTCCACTGCACACCACTCCACTCTATAACAGTCCACTCTATGCTATTCAACTTTAGACCACTACATTGTACCCCACTCCACTCTATGTCAGTCCATTCTACACCACTCCACTGTATGCTACTCTTCATTCTATGCCACTCTAAACTATTTAGTAACCATTGAAATTCCATGAAAAAAACCAAAGGTTAATGATAGGCTATAGTTAGGAAAACTTCATTTCTTCTTTTTATACAAAACCAACTGAACCTACACAAACATTAGTATAGTTATAACTTGAATTTATAATTTACGCACCACTACATTAACTATAACTCGCTCCTTCTCCATGCACTCATTATACCCTTGTATATTACATAAGTTATAGCATGTGAAACCATAGCATAGCATTGACAACACTTATGACATCTGAAATCACATGATTTGTCAGAACACAGTGCATGGTAGAGTGGCGATTTATAGTTAATGTAGTGTGGCGAGTGAGGTGACAAGACTGTGCACAGAGGTGTGCGACTTTTAGTAATTTGAAGGTGGTGCATAAACTATAAATGTAAGTTATAACTATGACTTATGGCAATTTGAAAGTGGAACATACATTATAAATGTAAGTTCTAACTATAACTTTTCTAATGTTTGTGTCGTTTACGTTGGTTTTGTATAGAAAGAAGATATGAAGTTTTCCTAACTATAACTTATCCTTAAGCTTTGGTAGTTTCATGGAATATATACATATATATGTAGTTAATTGTATTTATTTAACATTATTTCCAACGAGGCATTATTTTAAGTAGCTGTCTCCATTATTTTCTATGGGAGTGTGTTGCAGTACCTGTGAGTGGCCAGGTATCATGCTAGACTTTCTCCAAGGCTAGGTTGGACTACATTTCTGGGGCAACGGATGGCCTCCATCTGATAGCGAGGCCCAGGGAACACTGCTGGAGGCCGCTTGATGCTTGTTGCTGTCCTAGAGATAGGACCCACCGCTTGTGGTTTAGGGGTCTGTGCGAGCTTGGCAATTTGTGGGGAGCCCCATTGGCAGCGGCTGAGACATTCCTTTCTACTGCCGCAAAGGGGGCAGACTACAAGCCCCAGGAAGCAATGTGACCAACACCATAACCGTGCCTGGAGGCGCCGTTTAAAACGGAGCCAGGGCAAAGATCGGGCCAAGAGCGGGCCCGTCCGCGTCCGTCAGCGGCAGGAGGAGGCTGGGCTGGGCCTATCCTCTTGGTTTAATTTTCGAGGCCTTGTGGTGTGGGGGCTTGGGATAAGCCCGATAGAGGAAATCCAGCACCGTTGTATGCGGGGTAAATCAGCCTAAAAAATTATAATAATAAAGTAACATTGCTGTTGACTCAGTTTTAGGTGCTTGGAGGCCTTGTCTACTAAGTGAAATGGTTATGCGCAAGGCTGGTGGTACTAAACCTTCTGTTGAGTCAAGGGTTGCCACCAAGTGCACCACCTTAGACTCCTTTTTAGCACGTGCGGTGGGTGCTTTGACAAAGGAGACCAGGCCGAACAGCGCTTATCATTGTGTGCACCTGGGCCAAATGGGGAAAGCGAATTGGTGGTACCTATTGTGGACCAAATTCTGGGGTCAACAAACAACCAGGAGTGCCTAACTTGTCGAGGGGGGGGGTTTCTCCTGTTAATCAATCTCGGGTCACCCTGGGAGGGACGGTACCTCTGCCATCACAACACCTGACACCTTTGATACCAACCCATCCACCTTCTGCAAAACGCAAAGGAAAATCCCGGAATATTATAACCACAATGAGAACCTCCCGGGCCCGCCAACTTTTCAGGGGCTTATTGACCATTACAATGACATGGATAACCCCTCCTGGAAACCATTTTGGGACAAACTAACAGTCATTGTAAATGAGTTATTATCACCACTTAAAAATAAAATGGCCAAATTGGAGGGGAAAATGGAGACCGTTAGCTCCTGTTGTAATACCTTATCTAGTATACCTAGTAAACAGTCTTCAGGGAAAAATGAAGTACAATCCAAAAATTAGAAGATGTTCAATGACAATACATCTGTGGGGGTTGGTGACCAATCTGGCCCGAGCTCAGTTCCCAGTTAGATTCGGCCGAACTATAAGGCCAATCAGGTGATAGGGCCCACTAATACGATCCCTACCCAGACACCTACAGTAACCCAAAACCATGTAGCCTGAATAGCGAATTATACATTCAACAAACATAACTACCCTTACAGTCACCCCTAAGAGCTAGCAACCCTTAACCTTCCCAAAGCATGCTGCCCATACGTAGCTGTTCTGGTATATGTTCCCACATTGAAAACTAGTATTAGAGAGTCTGTAGAAGGCCTAAAAAATAAAGTGGTTCATTGGCTTAGTTCTAAATGCTTGTTTTCACCAGCTAATGCAGAACAAATCTTAACACGAGAGTGAGGTGGATTGACCCACAAATGAAAGGTTTTGAGGGGGACTGCATTGTTGTTCATTTTCAAAACCCTTTCATAGCCGGGGATATCCACGCAAAGGCAGCACTATTACCACCAGTTGGTCAAAATGTGGCAGTATTACCATTGGGGTTTTTCTATCGTCACTTAAAAAGTCACAATCACCCCGTGCCAATACTCAAAATGTACAGGCATCTAGGCCACCCTTTTTGTACTCCCATCACCTACTTTTCTCAAATAGATTCCAAGCACTGAGTACCATGGAAGACAATGATTGACTCAGCTGCAAAGAATATAGTGTAGATGATACTGTGATGTTTTGTAGAGAGGACGTATTCAAGGCACAGGTGCGTAATTTGTCCCTCAACGGTATTAATTGCGGCCCTGGTCTGGCTAGCGAGCACAGAGGGGAGACATACAAGCTCGATAATATAAATTGTGACGATTGTCTCATCCACAGCACAGCATCAACTGTAGGCCTGGGCGGAAAACTACGCTACGCTCGCGTAGTTTGCGTAGTTTGCTCAACTACGCGCTACGCGAATTGCACGTAGCACAGTGCAAAAATGCGTAGCGTAGCGGGCATTTTTTGCTTGCTCGCGGTCCTCAACGTCAAGTTGGTGACCGCGAGCGAGCAAAATGACATCCCGGCGAGACTTTTTCCTCGTTCGCGATCAGCAACATCAAGTTGCCGATCTCAAGCGTGGAAAATAAACCTCCCGGCGAGATTCTCAACGCGGGGAGGTCAGGTTTCTCATTGCGAGTGGTCCAGTCCGCGTTGAGAAAACTGCTGCTCGAGTACAAATCTACTCGAGCGGCAGAAAACGACTGCTTGCACTGTGCAAGATGCCGTTTGCAATGATTGCACAGTGCGGACAAGCATCCGGCACTGTGCAATCATTGCGAACAGCATTTCCTACCGCACTACGCAGTTCGCGTAGTGCTACGCGTAGCTCGCGTAGTGCGAAGTGCACTTCGCGTAGCTACGCGTAGCGCTACTACGCAAACTACGCCCAGGGTTAATCAACTGTAGCCAGAACCACAAATCCAATTAATGGACTTCTGGGAGGAAAATGTAGGTTTGCCACATGGAATGTGAACGGGCTCATGAATAAAATTGAGAACACTGACTGGAATAATTTTATATCTGAATTCGATATAATATGCATGCAAGAAACATGGTGTACGAAACCTGTATATGTTGAAGGGTTCTCCTCATACTTTTTAGATGCAAAAGCATCACACGCAGGGTGGACAAAAGGGGGGCTTTTTACCCTTATTTCAAATAATCCCAGTAAATGTTAAAAAGATCATAAACCCAGACCCACACTTTCAATTACTGTAGCTGAAGAAAAAGGGGGAGAAAGATTTGGTTAAAATAAACTACTATAATAACGTCTTCGATCTAACATGTAGTAGGGTGGCAACGGCACTTGATCATTGTTTGTAAATATATAAAAAAATATTTTATTATGGGCAGGAGATTTAAATATACAGGCCTGTGCCTTATCTGATACACAGGCATGTGGCTGTATTAATCAGGATGGGATGGGAAATGACCATTTCTGTCACAATGAGTATGGTGTAGCATTGAACTTTATTATTACCAAATAGGATCTACAGCTTTTGAGGTGTGATGGTGATACTAATGGAGAATTAGTTCCAACATTTATAGGCAGGAATTCAACTTCTATTATTGACCATGCACTGATATCTGCGTCAGTACATGCTATGTGTGGCACACCCATCACAGTAACGGCGGCCCTAAGTAACCATAATCTGATTTCATTGTTATTTTATTTTTGGGTTAAGAGGCACGATTCGTTCTCTATAGTAAGTAACATCACCGCAAGTAGGCCAAACGGTGTAATAATTGAATGGGATGGCGCTGATCCCAATATTATGTTACAAAAAATAGTAGAGAAAAACCTCAGGGAAATTGACTACGGACTCCAGGAGGCTATTGTACCCAATCTGTTAGTAAAAAACTTTAAGTATATTACCAGCTCCATGAAACTACTCCTGACCTGCCATCCTACCAGAGCAGGGTATAACAAAAGGGGATGGCTTGATACCGCCTGCTCTAAAGCACTTCGGTCTCTTAAACATGCCTTGAGTAGCTCTCCACGGGATTGTTTGGTCATTAAGACCCTGCGCATCCAATACAAACAGGCTCGGGTCACAAGGATAAAAACACTCAAAGCATGGGATAACCTCGCCCTTGCGGTGGGGAATATAATTACTAAATTATTCTGGGATACTGTAAATGCACCATTTCTAAAAAACGATGACGTCCCTGAGTTTAGCTACTTTGTCCTCTGTGATAGATGGATGGCTCATTATTCTGATATTTTTAGACAGGACACCGAGGATGCAGTAAGGCATACATGGAGGTCGGTAGGGGAATGGGGACCTGCTAGAAATGACTCTTGAAGAAGTCATGTTGGCCATCCAATCCAGTGCAGGGGGACGGGCTCCTGGACCCGACGGGGTGCCAGTTGATGTATTTAAATCTGCCCCCGACCTCTGGGGGCCTATCTTGACCAGGGTTTTTAATGCAGCTTCGACTGGTAATATTCCATCTTCATGGGAGACATCGATTATTATACCTATACACAAAAAGGGGGATAACGCAGACCCTAAAAATTATCACCCAATTTCACTTCTAGGCTCCCCAATGAAGGCAACGAGCAGAGTATTACTGTCAAGGTTGGAGGAATGGGGGTATGAACAATCGATTCTGACCCCGGTACAGTATGGTTTCAGGAAGCAGCTGGGGACAGTTGAATAATGTATTAATCTTGAGCTCCTAATTGTAAAATATACTAGGGCCAAGTTGGGTACTTTATATCTATGTTTTGAAGATCTGAGCAGAGCTTTTGATCTAGTTGACCATAATTTGTTATGGGCATGGCTGATCTCCCTAGGTGCACCCAGACCAATTGTGGGGTTTCTCTCATGTCTTTACGAGAAGCTATCTAGTCAAGTATGTTTTGGCCCTCAAGGAGAATAAACGCCAATCTTTAAAGTAGGGCGTGATATTCGTCAGGGTTGTGTACTGGCACCTTTATTATTTTCACTTTTTATTAACGGGTGGATAGCCATTTACAGTCTCTGCAGGCCGATGTCCCTAAGGCTGCAGGATACCCAATACCAGTGCTGCTTTATGCAGACGACGCAGTACTCTTAGCTAGAACACCGGTGGGCCTGCAGAGACTGATGAATGCATTTAGTGGATATATGGCTTCTAAGAAAATGGTTATCAACAAAACCAAAACATTCACCATGGTCTGTGGCCAAATGCGGAAACCTTGCAGAACCTTTTTATTGACAGTGCCCCAATAGTTTCAGTGAATTCTTTTTGCTACTTGGGGATTCTGTTTGTGGGCAATGGCTCTTGTATTGAATACTAAAGTCAAAATGAGCAGGGTCTCCCAGGGGATTTTTAAGTTTGTTTCTAAACAGGGTAGCCGACCCATCAAGGAAATGGTAGCTATAAATAAAGCCTAAGGCAAGACTACTGCTATGAATTGGGCTGGTCTCTGGGGCCATGCTAACGGCTATGCCCTGCAAATAGAGGAAAACAACTTTTTAAAACAGCTTTTATGTTTGCCACCTTGTGCAGCAAATACCATAGTCCACAACGAGGTTGGCTTGCAGTTTTTAGAAGACCTCCTTTTGGTGAGACCCCTGTTATTATGTATATCGCTCTGGGCCAAGGAAGAAACTAGCTTCACTAGAACTATTATTCTTGACTGTTTAACCCTGGATAAGGCCTTGAATATATCTTGGCTATCCTACAGTACCTGGTATATGTAACTATCATGCAGCACTGTTTTGTGCTGATAAGGCTGAGACGTGGTATTGTGCATCACTTAGTTGTCTTTCCTCACATGAGGTCCTGCCCCTCTGATGCGACTCCCTGCCTCTGAGATTGTCATAGCAAACAAAGCACCCTGCACTTTTTACTGCTCTGTAAACTGTTCCGTTATTTGAAACCTATGCTTGTTGTCCAGAATATCAGAACTCATAAAGCTGCAATGAATTACTTGGTGACTTTAGGTGACCCCTTTGTTTCAATAGACTTTTTGTTTTCCACTTGTCCTATATTCTGCAGCAGACATAGAAAGAGGAAAAGCCTCTGGTGCAAGGGGGCCTGCAATGGCGCTAGGCTGCACTGTGTGTGCTAGCACGGGAAGAGAGCTGGAATGCACCATATCTAGCAGGAATGCACCATATCTAGCAGGAATGCACCATATCTAGCAGGAATGTGCCATATCTAGCAGGAATGTGCCATATCTAGCAGGAATGTGCCATATCTAGCAGGAATGCACCATATCTAGCAGGAATGCGCCATATCTAGCAGGAATGCACCATATCTTGCAGGAATGCACCATATCTAGCAGGAATGCGCCATATCTAGCAGGAATGCACCATATCTAGCAGGAATGCACCATATCTAGCAGGAATGTGCCATATCTAGCAGGAATGTGCCATATCTAGCAGGAATGTGCCATATCTAGCAGGAATGCACCATATCTAGCAGGAATGCGCCATATCTAGCAGGAATGCGCCATATCTAGCAGGAATGCACCATATCTAGCAGGAATGCGCCATATCTAGCAGGAATGCACCATATCTAGCAGGAATGCGCCATATCTAGCAGGAATGCACCATATCTAGCAGGAATGCACCATATCTAGCAGGAATGCGCCATATCTAGCAGGAATGCGCCATATCTAGCAGGAATGTGCCATATCTAGCAGGAATGCACCATATCTAGCAGGAATGCACCATATCTAGCAGGAATGTGCCATATCTAGCAGGAATGTGCCATATCTAGCAGGAATGTGCCATATCTACTGAGATATGTTGCATTGCTGCCCTCTCCGTGTGCTGCAGCGCAGCAAATTGTCTTGCTGCGTTGCGCTGCATCACATCTTCATAAATCTGTCCCCCGGTGCACAAGGTGAGTCGGGGGCTGCATTGGAGGACTGCTCATAAACAGACCCCATGGAGTCATAATAAACAATCATTGGCAAAAAACATGTTATTTTCGGTTCTGATGTCTCTTTGTGAAGTTCTCAAGAATTGTTCTTGGAAAGTAGCCTCGAAGCACCGTAGCTCCCACTGCGTGTACATTTTTCTATAGCTAAGACATCTATCAGCATGACAATAGCTTATAACAAAATGTAGATGTCACATTGCTTGAGAGATTATACAAATTATCACTTAAGTGTTCCTCACTTCATGAATGATTAAAAATATGCAAATCCCACTTTGAAAAAGAGATGGTCCTTTTTCTGGAGGGAAATGTTATGAAAACAGTGAGGCGGTGGGAATGAATTCAGAGGGCTCCTGCGTTTCCACGCCAGTGCTGTTCTAATTTGGACACAAAGAACACTTTATTATATGCAAAGTGAAGTTGCTAACATTTAGCAAATTACGCCCACCGAGTCATTTAAATTTAGATGCTGAATAAATTAGCTGCACGTTGAAAGAGGCTGGTGGCGGTGGGTAATTTATGCTTGCGGTACACCCATGGAGATGGCAGGCCTGGGTGTGTGCTGAGTGCCTCCTCAGAGCTCGGCGTTACAGCTCTTGTGTTTGTTGTTTAGGCTCTGGGGCTGTGTCTTGATGATTCTCCTTCTTGTATTAGGATATTTCTGGATGTAATTGTACAAATTTAATGCCAGCAGAAAAGATAATGTGTGCATCATTTTAGAAATGCATGCTAATTTAAGGATAATTCCTCTGATGCAATAATGTAGTTTCCGCCGAGAGGGAGCTTGGAATTACCCCAGATTTGAGTGATTTCCACTTGTGCTTGAGCAATGCCTCGCGGTAATCACATTTCCAGCTGATTTTTTTCATTTGTGTGTGGGCGAATTTTCAATAGCGTTTAGTTATTGTTACCCTTAATTGCACTTCCCCGGTTCATGCTGTATTATCACATTCGTATCACGCTGTAATATTACTTTCCTGTAAATAAGCATATTGCAATGAATGTTCATTAATCTGATTACTGCCTGAATCGTGGCTTTGGATGTAGCTCCCAACCGAGGTGAGCCTCAGGAGCGACTTCAATGTCTCAAAAACAGGCAGGGCCAGGAAGGATGAACTAATATAGGTAACCGAGGGCTAGGAAAAGAACTGTCCAGTAATGCTCCAGAGAGGGAAAAATGTCCAATCGAGTCACTCTCCAGCACTCGCAGTGTGCACACCTGTGGCTTGTCAGGATGCAACGTGGGACACGATTGCCTTTGCATGTTGGTCCCACTTGCTGCGCTACTTCGAGGCTTATGACCATGCCTGCATTCAGGAGCAGAAGAGGATGTAAGGGTGCATAGGGTGGGGGTACTGCATGGACAGAAGCATCGCATCTCAGGAAGATGTATTTTGTGAAAAACCTGCGTAAAGACGAGAGGGGGCTATGAGTCCCATTAGCCCACAGGACTCTCATGAGACTTGGCGAAGGAGGAAAGATTGTTAGAACTGAATATAGGTTATTTGGGATCCATAGAGCCCTTGCAAAGCAATTGTGATGCATAGTTGTTGAAGCCAAGACTTGTTGAAATCCTGCCGTTTGTTCTGTGAAATTTATAAAAGAAATTTCGGAACTAGTGAAGTATCTCGCATGGAACAGATTTGCACTTATTTTCACGTGGAGTCACCAATAGCGATTATGCACTCTACAGATCTTGTTAGTTTCACAAGGAGTTATCGATTAGGATTACAAATGTATTGCTCTTGTTCTTTTCACCAAAGTCATCCTTAAGATTCTGTACCCCATTGCACTGTTTTATTTAAAAAAATCTTTTTATTGCATATGACAGAAAGAAATTCAAAGTGACGTTAAGCAGCATATACTGCACCAGTAAAAACATACATATATTTTATGGCAAATTCTCATCCTATCTCTGGAGCCCCAATCCTCCCAGCCACTCCCCAAAGAGTTCACTGAGCAGTAATAAGGTCTAGACGTCTCTGCCCCCAAGGACCTCGATTGGTGTCCGCAAGAGGAACACAGAGCTCTCCCCGATATGCATTCCATTTCCCCCATATTTTAGACCATTTTGTTCGGGCAGCCCCTACTTTTCATGGACCACCCATCTATTGCACTGTTTGTTTCACAAGGAGCTACCCCTATGGGATGTGAAATATTTGCAAACTCCAATGCAAGAGTATCAGCACAGAAGTATTATAGCAAGGTACACTGACATAGGAGATAGTAAATTCATATGTCTAAGGGATAGAAACTAAATATGCAATGCTAACAAATGTTTTTTATTCTACAGTTATCCACTTGTCCCTTTGAATTTAAACCAAGCAAAAGAAAGTCTTAATATTGAAGTTAACTCTTGTTAGCAATCTTTTCTAACTATGATTGCAACTCTCAGTTATTATATCTTATAATACGTAATTGTATTTTAGCTTGGAAGATAATTTGAGTTTCAAACTATAATAAAGAGTGGAAATACAAAGAATGTCAGCAGGCATGTCATAGATAATCTTTAAAGTTAAAGCCACAGGAGCCTCTTCACAAACTACATTTTGTAGTACTTTAGTAGAAGTTTAGAAGTACATAGTACCATAAGGTACTACAAAATGCTATTCCGAAACCTACAAGTGTAAATGTCAACCTCTCCTGTCTTTTTTATGGGGAGATTCTCACCATAGTAAGTCTACTACTTAGCAGTAAAGGTGTAAAGGACACTCGAGAGTGGCTGAAAAAAGGGACATACTTACTATTAAATAGGAGGGGTTTAAGGGGGGAGATGTATCTCACCCATTGATATTCACAAACTGCACTTCTAAAGTTACTACAGCCACAAAAGGACCCAAAAACAGTAATAAATTACTCCAGCTCAAAGCTAGATCAAAGGCGTAAGTCTAACACCACACATGACTGATCACTGGTAATGCAAAATCTCGGATAGAAAATAATGATGGTAGGGGCTTAAAGTAAAACTCCATAGAAAATAATGTTGAATGAAAATAACATAAAATAGTTAAAATTAGAATGTATTATATACATATAATTTAAAAAAAGCAGTTGGACTGTTAAATAAAAAGAAAAACAATGTGTGGAAATACTTTTTGAAGCTGGATTGAGGGGAGCAGCATGGAGGCCGGGAGACGGAAGCAACACGGAGGGTGGTGGTGGGGAGTGGAAACGATGGGCGAGAGACACAAAAGGGAACACGTAATAAGCTCAAGGAGTTTACTAAAAGTTCAATAGATCAAATGTTCATCCTCGTTGAACAAACAAATGGTGTGTTTCTTTTCACCCGAAACCGGTCCCAGGATGCTTGTATCCGGTCCAGGTAGGACCTGGCCTGGCAGTTCGGGCTGGACTGTACCCATGAGGCATAGGGTCAAGACTGATTTGCATATGGCTGGGTCCAAACTGGGGTGGTGAAGTGAGCTAAAGAACGATGATGGATTGGACCCAGATCTGTGACTGGGGGTGAGTTTCTGGAAAGTTTCAGTGCTCCGTTCATCATCTCCTTGTGTTTGCCTTGTTTCTTTTCAATCCATCACGAAGTGGGAGCCATAATTCAGTATCCAAAATAATTTTATAAACTGAGTTTTAAATTATAATAGAGAGTGGAAATATAGACAATGTCAGCGAGTATATCATTGACAATATTAAAAGTTAAAGCCTCAATATTTAAACTGTAGTTATACTAAAGATCTCCTTTACTTTTTAGATATCACTGCTCCGGTATTGCAGAATAATCTCAGGTGTGTGCATCCAGGTGTGTGGCAAAATCCATTGCCTCTGTTTCTCTCTCCCAATGTCCTTTCCCCAGGCCGTAATTCAACTCTGATAGAGTGGAGTTGACTGCATGTTTGGGGAAGTGTTGGAGGTGGGATCCAAATTTCCATGTTTCCCAACACTCCCCCCAAATACATTCTTTTAAGCATACCAGGAACTCTGCCAATTAAGGAATACCAGGTGTTCTGAAGTATTTTTATCTCCGTTTAAGACCCAGGTAGGAAATTATCCAAAGTGTTCCATGGAACATAGTCGAGCCCATCCTGGTTTTTGGGGACCAGGATGAGACCCAATGATGAAGCATGCCACTAATAGAGTGGGTGACGGTATGACTAACAAAGAAGCAATTGCATCTTTCATATAGGGTCAAGCATTCCACATACACTGAAAAATGTAAAATAGTTAGGAGTCACCGAGTCACATTGGAGTTTGTGACAAATGTTATTATATTATTTGCACTGCGCTGTTTATAAAAGTTAGTATTGTTGATTTGGAATTGAATCTGAATCTGCTCTGTTGCACCAAATCAGCTGTTCTCACGCCGTCTTAGACGGACCGTAGACGCCTCATTCCCTAATCAGGTAGGGCTGAGAGCAACCAATTAGGCGGGGAAGGGTGGAGCCTGAAGCACTCTGAGAGCCTTAAAACTATGGCGGCAGCGCGACACGCAGCGAGCACGCCACTGGCGCACCAAAGGCAAGCCCGTCTGCACCTGCCCGCACCCGGACGGAACCAGGGGCCAGTCCCTATGGCCAAAAACTTACCTACACGCCTGCTGAACTAAAAGCTCTGGCCCCACAAGACAAGGAGCAGCTTCACCTGTTACTTAAATTTAAGCTCAATAAGCTTCGCCTCCTCAATCCCGGTCCTGAAACAGATCTCAGCGGGTACGGGTTTGCCAAACACGCAATGAGCCATAAAAATACTATCCCCTCAGTTAACAACCACCCAACAAAGGAACTAAATATCATATATTTAAACACTTGCTCCATGGTCAAACATCAGCTAGAGTTGTTCAATTTATCAGACTCCAACTCACCTGATATGCTGCTTATGACAGAAACCTGGTTAACAGATGAATCCACCCCTGATAGCAGCACTCCCAGAAAATTATTACCTTCTACAGTCCAACAGATCCACTGGGAAAAGAGGGGGCGGGTGGCAGCTGCCATCAAAAAGAGTCCATCCTTCACCGCCATCTCCCCGCTAGGGATTACACTAGCTGACAGTTTAATAAATAAATTGGACTCCCCCACCTCCGCACTGGTGTGTGTACTCATCTATAGACCACCAATAGCGATGCCAGAGTTCCCCAAAGCACTAGCAAATTGCATTGCTTCACTGACCGTGGACTATGCCAAAGTTTTGATAATTGGAGATATGAACTACTGGGCGAATGAGGAGGAAGGGGGAAAGGGCTCCAGGGAACTCTCCGAAACACTACAAAGTCTGAATCTTGTACAACATATCCAGGTGCCTACGCACATCAAAGGACTTGATCAAGTTTGGTCCATCAACCTCACTCTCTGGAATTTGGTTATTAGCCCTTGCATTTGGTCAGACAATCACATAATTAGCTTTACATTGAGTGATATTATCCTGCCCAAATCCATGACACTTCCCAAAAGCATGACCAGAAACTGGAATCACATAAACACAAATTCCTTTTGTAACACTCTGGCACTCAAGTTACCTACCATGTCAGATAACGTAGACAACTTTGAGAAATAAATCTCTAACTGGCAATTGAAGGCCAGCAATATAAATGCCCGTCACAGACCCAAACCAGCCATACTCGGCTACATGAAGCATCAAAATGGTTTTCCGCTGAGTTAATAATTAAAAACGCGCCAGGCCGAAAGGAAATGGCGTAAAACACACTCGCCAGAAACCAAGGAGCTATTCAAACTTAGCTTGACAGCCTACAAAAAAGCCATTTTAGAGGCAAAAAAATCTTTTTACTAACAAAGTCATAAACTCAGATAATAAAGTAAAAGATATCTTCAATATAGTAAGGGGCTTATTAAACCCCGATCGAGTAACTCTCTCACAGAAACTTTGCAGTGACCTTAATGTCTTCTTCCTAGACAAAATAAAGAAAATACAAGAATCCATTGTTTCTAGCCATTAGGCTACGAAAAATGTACCTGATAATAGTAATTCTAAAACCATGGCTACTTTCCCCTGCATAAACAAAGAACAACTTAAGGAACTACTAAGCAAAGTAAAATCTGGCCCTCTCAAAGATGTTTTCCCCCCCCACATACAAAAACTCATCTTCACCTACTTTCCTGAGAGCACTCTCTCCCTATTGAACCTATCCCTCACACAAGGAGTTGTACTCTCAGCCTTCAAAGAAGCAGTGATCATTCCGTTCCCAAAAAAAAACCAGTTGTGAACCCCCAGAAGTTAGATAACTATAGGCCCATATCTCTTCTTCCTTTTCTCTCTAAAATTCTAGAGGCACATGTAGCCAAACTTCTCTGCTCCTTCTTAGAGCAAGCCAATTTCCTGGATTCCCACCAGGCAGGGTTTAGGCCCTCTCACCCCACCGAATCAATCATTCTATCTGTAGTGGACGACCTAAAAGAAAAGGCTGACGAGGGATGTACTCCGGCACTGATCCTATTGGATCTATCTGCAGCGTTCGATACCATTGACCATGAGATCTTAATGGATCAAATTGCTGCAGCGGGTCTCAGAGGTACCTCCTTAAACTGTATGAAATCTTTTTTAAAAGACCGAAAGCAATCCGTCCGTCTTTCACCCCATAGTTCTGCCATTGTTAGTATGAACTGTGGGGTACCTCAGGGGTCATTCCTGTCTCTCCATCTCTTCAACATCTACATCCGCCCTCTGATACATACTTTAAAACAAAAAAGGTTAAAATCTACAACTATGTGGATGACATGTAGTTGATTTTTACAATTGATGAAACATCTGGCTCCAAGGTGTTCCTCCAGAATACCATGCTGTTCGTCAGAGACTGGTTGAACAGCAACCAGCTAAAACTTAACTCTGATAAAACAGAGATTGTCATTCCCAACAATAAACTAAACGATTGGGCACCTGGTCACTGGCCAATGGAGCTAGGCTCCGCACCCATTCCTAAGAGTACGATAAAAAGTCTTGGCATCCAAATCGATGCGGACCTAGCCATGAAATCCCAGATAAGCCCGGTTACGTCCTCCTGCTTTCTCCAACTCAGGTAGTTTAGGAAAATTAGAAGATTCTTCAGTAGAGAGGCCAGCACCCAAATCATTATCGCCTTGATTCTGTCTAGAATTGATTACGCTAATGCCATCTATCTAGGTCTCCTGATCAATCAAAATTACCGATTACAGATGATACAAAACCAAGCTGCCAGAATCATCTATCTACAACCTAGGCACTGCCACACAATGCCTCTGACGAAGGAGCTTCATGGCTCCCAGTGGCGCAGCGGTCTATGTTCAAAATAGGATGCATCATCTTTAAAGCAATCCACAGCAAATGTCCCAAATACCTATCCTCAAGGATTCACAGATACTCCCGAAGCGCAATCTTATATCTGCGCAAATTAATCTATTGGAGGTCCCGAGATATAGACGTAAAAGAACAGCAGGGTCACGTTTTTCCATCCTAGGACCCCAATTTTGAAACTCCATGCCCATCGCCAGCAGACAGGCAGCAGACTACATGTGTTTCAGGAAAAAGCTGAAAACATGTTTTTTTCACCACAGCATATAGTTAGGTACGGACCCTTATAACGGTGGCTTCACAACCCAGCACCAAGAGACCTGTCGGTGTTCGTGCACTTTATAAATACCCACTAACATAACATAACATAACATAACAAAAAGTAGGCCATTTTGTGGCTTTTACAATATGTAGGATACTTGGTGGTATGTGAGTGATTTTGGAGTACCCATGATGAATAGGTGACGTGGAGGAAACTTGATGTGTAGTGGGTATGGAACAATCATGATGCGTAGGTGATGCGGAGTGCCCCTGGTGTGCAGTGGATAAGTAACCATGAGTTTTAGTAAATGTTGAGCGCAACGATGTGTGGGTGATGTGGCGCTCCCTGGATGTGTGGTGAATATGGAGTACCCAACATCTGTAGGTGATGTGAAATCCCCTTGTGTGGGGAAGTGCAGTCCCTGTGATATTGTAGGGGGGTGTAGAGTACCTATGATGCTGAACACAAAGCGGACCACCAATGTTGTTGTAGGGGAAGTAATGTGCTCATGATGTGTTGGGGAAGCATAGCACCCATGATGCTGTAAGAAATATGGACCACATATGATGCTGCAGACAAAGTGAAGAAGACGTTCTTTAGATGGCGAATTCTTAAGCTGCAGTTTTTTAGGGTTAGTAATAGTAGCTGTTTGTGTCTCTGCATCTGTTCAGAATGCGTGTACTGGAACACGATTTGCTTTCACAAGGAATGAGGTTGGATGCAGTGAGCAAGTGACCCTTGATTAGGAGCCTGGAATAGTGCTGGGTGTTAGGGTGCTGGGCTGTTTTGATGTGGTTTTTTGACCTTGATTTCAGTTGTATTTTCCAGTCCAGTTTCTCTGTTGATGTATGCCTGGTGTTGGAAGAAAAGGGGATGTGTTGTACCTGGCCTTGGGAGTGTTTGCTGTGCAGTGTATGCTATGCCAGAGTGCAGTCTAGGACAGAGAAATTGAGGATGAGTGGAATGTGCAGTGTGTGGATGACTGGCAGAGATGGTGGGTGATGCATACATCAGACGTCTTGCTTGTCTCCTCTAACATGAGAAATGACACAAAATGCAATGCTTTTACTTGGCAGAGTCATGTGATACTGCCTAAATGTCACCAACTTAAATGTTATACGCTATATTTTCGAGCTAGTTCATTTCTCACAGGAATTAAATAGGCGATCCAGTCTAGAGAAAGAAAACACAGCTCTCCTTCCCCAGTCCTGCATCTCTAAAAATCACCAACAATAACTGTTCCAAAATGTTAATTTGTTTGATGCTGTCAGCTAGAGTTTTGATATCTATTGTGACTTCAATCATTGCTCGGGCCCTTTAAGTTACATTTACCTGTTAGGTACTTTCTTGCTGACTGATGTTCCAAAGAGTCTGCTATGAACTGTAGAATTGGGCTAGCAGAACCCAGAGCATTATTTCGTATGTTAATGAACCATTATGGTTATACCATGATGTTCATCTAACTGCTGTAGAGTGACTTTAATTACACCCGCTGTATCAGGAGAATTTGGGAAAGTTTGTATTTAAAGTAGAAATGTGAAGTTCCCAGAATTTTCTTGAGCTGGCATAGTTCAGTCAGTCAGTCAAATTCACTTTATTCGGTTAATTAAAACCATAAAAGCATACTACATAAAAACACATTAAATACTACAATAGCACAAACACCAGCAAGGTACAAAAAAAAAGAATGCATCTAGATCATCAATCTACAAAGGAACAATTCATATTGTGATTTATTAAAATTCACCATAAATAATTAAAAATATTCTAGTTCATAGCAATCCTTCTCTTTTTCTTTATTCTGACCGCTGCAGTCAGAAAACTAGCTATATTAAAAATTTCCCAGACATTAGTCATCATTTGTAAGTATATCAAAGCAGGTCTAGCCTATAAAAAACCTTTGCCCCTTAAAATAGGTAAAATGAACCGGTTCCGGATGTGCATAAAGTGCTCACAAAATAAAACAAAATGCAATGAGTCCTGAGTGGAAAAATTATCACATGTACAGACACCCAGGTCCTCAATCTTTTTCCATCCCTTTGGTTCAGCAAGAAGTAGATGCAATTGATTAAATCTAAACCTCACTAAAAGGAAACGATGATGCTGATTAGTTACTATGTTTAAATAGGGTTCAATTGCACATGAAGTAGATAACAATTGATGTGCCCGCACCAATGGCTTTCTCAGTTCCCTGGCCTCTCTATCCGTCTGTGACACCTGCAAGTACGTATTTTTAGCCCAAAGCATATCTGCCTCTTTAAAAGTTTCTCTGGGGAGTTAAATATCTCTGGCCTTCCTAGATAAATGGCAAGCCTTTTCACATAGCTCAACCAGGGGATGCTACTTACACGATCAAGTGCTAGGCAATCACGAATATTTTCGCGATTCATCCCTAGCTCCGGGTTTATCCAAATTCCTATCCACTTGAGTAGAGGTGCCATACCGATTAGGTCTGATATAAAACCTGAACCGGTTTCTTGGTGGATTATATAAGAAGATGTTGACTGTGGCACAGATAGCAGGTTTCTTAGGAATTTGTTTTCTACTATTTGGATATCCCTAACTTCTCTGTATCCCCATAGGTCAGAGCCATAATTTGCTATGGTAATGCATTTGGCCCTGTATATATTTAACATTGCTTGCATTGGCTTTGCCCCTAATCTACGTGCAAAGTCAAGGACCAGCCAGGGTAGATCTAGCCATTACATTTCTTTTTGCTTTTATTTGTGGTACCCATGTGCCCCTTTCATCAAATAAAACCCCATAATATGTGAACGAGGTCACCCGTGATATTACATTTCCTTTACAATAATGAATTTTGGGTTTTCTGGGCTTTATACCCATAATCATTGTGTGAGATTTAGAAAAATTAACATCAAGGTCCAGTGACTTCATAAAATCGGCAAAGGTAGTTAAAAGATGCTGTAGGCCAATTGATGTTCTAGCAAGCAGGGCAGCATCATCCGCGTATCGGAGAGCCGGAATTAACCGCTCCCCCACATGTGGGATGTCCTTACTAGCTCCCACTATGACTGAATCAAGATTGTTAATATATAAAGTAAATAAAAGTGGGGCTAAAATGCATCCCTGTCTGACTCCTTTAATAATACGGATGCCTTGCGTAAGGTTGTCTTTTTGGTCAAATCTCACTGCGGCTGTAAGATTCCAATGCAAATCATCCAGAAAGTTTACAATATTCTTGTCCAAACCTAATTTTAATAACAAATGCCATAATTTGGATCAATTTACACGGTCAAAGGCCAAGAAAAGGTCGATAAATGCCAAATGGAGTGACCCTTTCTTCGCGATCGTGTACTTCCCGGACAATAAAAACAGATTTAGACACTGGTCCATGGTTCCTCTCCCTTTCCTAAACCCATACTGTAGATTTGAGAGGATATTAGTGTCATTTAACCAATCAGTGAGTTTGCCTAGGACAACTCTTCCTAAAACCTTCACTGCAGAGTCTATCAGTGAGATTGGCCTATAACATCGTGGGTTTCCTCTATTTCCCTTTTTAAAAACCGGAACTATAACTGACTGTGACCAGGATTGTGGCAGGCCAAATTCACAGGCCGTATTAAAAACATTCGCTAATAATTTAGACCATATTGATACATTCGTTTTAAAAAGGTCAGCCGGGACACCATCCGGTCCAGGAGCTTTATTACTTGACATTTGATCAATAGCCACCGCTACTTCCTTGTCAGTAAAAACTAAAGTGTAGTGCTCAACTACATATGACGTACTTGAGGGTCCATGGTCCCCCTGATCACCATATATGTGTTTGAAATGGTTGAACCACTCCTCTTCCGGAATATTACATTCCAGTGGGCTATTATTATTATCTGGAAAAAACGGTTTATTAACAACATTCCAAAACTTGGCGCTATTCCTAATTACATCAGTGGACAGTAAGTCATTCCAAGCCTCATTTTTAATTTCTGACTTACGTGTATGTATCGCCAGTTTATAATTTTTCCTAAAGATAGCTATGAGAGGTTTATCTTGTGGTTTATTTTTTAGGGCAACCATCAGCTTCTGATGAGCAACTGTACACTTGTGGTCAAACCACCTCTCTCCTCTATTGGGGAATTCCTTGCAAATATATGTTAGGGCTCTAGCCACCTGATTACATATTTCAGCATAAGCGGTGAGTGTCTTGTTATCCCTTATCCTGATATCAAGACAGAGTTTCATCTCCAATCCCAGAACTCGTCCGGAATGACCTTACACCATTTGAGTCTGCGACCCTGATCTTTTGCTTTGATGGCTAAATTAGAGACACATCTATTAGTCTCAGAATTGAGCCCAATTCCCTCTGCCAGTGTCAGATATATAGGATTGTGATCACTAAACATAGCCACATAGCCGTATAATCTTTAACATAGGCTTCCAGGGCAGTACTAACAAAGATATAATCAATGGTTGTGTACATTCCCCTTCCTTTAAAAGATGGTATGTCATCCTTCCACACATATCATTAGGATATAGAAGGCCAAACTCCGCTAAGGTGTCCTCTAAAAATTCCCCTTGTTGTGTGTGTTCAAAATGTGTTTCCGAATACTTGCCAGGCCCTAGGCTGTCGGCAACATGACACTTCTTTAAACATAAATGTATATTAAAATCACCTAAAATAATAACCGAATATGGTGTGACTTGTTTCTCCTTATAAGACTCCAAAAAAGATTTAAGATTAGACAGGTGCTCAATAACAGAGGTTATGTCAAATGAATAAAAAAATTAACAATTAATACCTTGGTTGAATTAGTAGGCATAATTTCAACTGCTAAACAGTTTACTGACCCGGAGTCCAATTTACGATGGTTACCTGAGACCTTCAGGGAAATCAGTGTTATTAGCCCACCTTTCGGTCTTCCAGCTATAGATGGCCTTGCAGGTTCAGCGTAAGTTGCATAACTATCCATCCAGAAAATATTATTGATTTCCCAGGATTCTTGGAGCCCAATCACATCATGCTCCCTTAATAGACCATTCCATATGGAATCGTCCATTTTGTTTCTTAGCCCTGCTATATTCCAGCTAAGTATTTTGACTAATCCTGCCCCACTTAACTCCTCTCCACCGGTCAGGTTATTTCTGTAATACCTCTGGATACCGACTTCCTGCCTTTGTGTAGGGAAGCCGGTAGTTAGTCAGTCATTACCATCCAACTGGCTCAACGGGGAAAATGTATTTACTAATTCCAACCTGCTGTTAACTGCGCTTTCTCTTGCGTCATCCACCAAGGTTGAAAGAACAGTGGGATGCCCACTCACCATCGTCTGAGGGAGATAACCGCCACTGGGCTTAGATCTAATACCCGGCTCATTCCTATCTTCTCCCAATTGTTGTTTTAAGGGGGGAGTTGGGTTATTTGCCCGATCAGCTATTTTAGGCGGGTAAAAGAAACCCAAAGGAAATGCGATGATTCCCCCTTGACCACAATGTTGGTTACCCTGGAAAAGCCAGCCCGCTACTTCCCTCCGATCAAAATTGACAACAACACAATCTCCCTCTTTTTGTTTAGGACAATGACCAACCCATCCAACACGTCTGGCCATTATAATATGTGATGATGCTTTAAACCCACCCTCAGAATGTGTAGTACACCAAAATTTGACTTTACGGATAAGCTCTTCAGGTGTTTCCCTACCATTTTCCTTGAGAGGAGGTACCCCAGTTAAGACTGCCACCAATGGCGTAGCCTCAGGGGGCAAATGGAGCCTAACTTGGTTGGCAATCCCTTGCGAATTGACAGTTCCTGCCATCAGCCTAAATTCAGGCCTCCATTGCGGTCCTTTGCTATCCCACTGGCTAGCACTTGTTTTAGTTTCTGGGAAGGACTTCCGGGGCCGGGGCCTTGAATGAGAGGCACTAGCAAAATCTCCCCCCAGGGGTATCACCTTGTCTACATGTGGTATATTATTTATGCAGGGTGGTTTACTACATTTTACATTCCCACCCTTCTCCCTGGGGGTAGCGTTAAGACAGGCCGCACCCTCCCATTTTCTCTCAAAGCAGGACAACTTCTTCACTATGCCATCTACCCCAAATTTCATACAGTTAATTAACTCTACTCTTAGGGGCTGATTTCGATTCAGGCCAGAAATCACTCCGACCGAGCCGGACCCGGAGAGATTTCCGACCAAATCGGACTCTAGCAGCCCGACCGAACGAGTACGATGCGTACGCATGCAATCGGACACGATTCGGTCGGACTCCCATTGAAGTCAATGGGAGCCGGTCGTACAACGCGTACGCGGGCTCCCATTGACTCAATGGGTGCGAGGCGAACAAGGGCGCCCCCTCCAGCGGGTACGCGTCGATGCGAATCGCGCTGTACATGCACAGGTAGGGGGGACCCATGGGTCCCCCCTGTGTGCGACTCGCGCGGCTACGCATACAGGGGGGTCCGACACGGACCCCCAAAGTCTGGCTCCGACTGCCCTTTGGAGCCGGACGGCGCGAGTCGGTCGGACTACTCGAGGCACGCATCGTACTTGCCCGGCCGGGGAACGTCTCCATTGCGCGGTGCGAGTCGTGTCCGTGCGAGTCGGTCGGAGCGGTTCGGACCCGCGAACGTGTCGGTCGGCGATTTCGCGTGCGCTCGCATCGTACTCGCTCGCCCGGACGCTCGTCCGAATCGGTCGGGAAAGAGGGCTCCGAATCGGATCCGGTTAAGCCGAATCCGATTCGGAGCCCTACCGGCCGAGATCGGAATCGGCCCCTTAGTGTCTCGAAAAGGGTATCGATATGGGTTAAAATTAAGTCCATGGCCGTTGGTGTAGTTTCAGGCTGGAGAGGCAGCCGCTCCTCCATGGTCGGATGACTTCCAGGCCCCTCCTGAGTCACCAGTTCCTTATTATTCAGTCCTGCCTTTGCACCCTTCTTCCTCTTTTTCTTTATAGGTGCTATGATTGATTCCATAAGTGGATTCATATCCGGGCTACCACCGACTCCAGATTGTATTTCCTGACATGAGTTCAGTTCTGTGGCCCGAATAGAGTCACAAGCCCCCGTAATAGAATCAGCAACAGCTTCAGTTCCTAAGGTTGACTGGACGGGGCTGCCAGTAAAGGGGTATTGCTAACCACTGTCTCGACTCCCATACCCAACTGCGCTTCTACATTATGGATCTCAGTTGTTATAGCACCTACGCAGTAGTTAAATAAGACATAATGGAGGCGCAATTGCTAGGTACCTTTGCTTTCGTTTTCAACAAGTCATTTGAACAAGGCAGTTTGCGCTTACCCAAGTTGGCTTCGACACGCAAGAGGGGTTGCCCAGCCCAGCCTCTGTCGGTCGCTGACGGGCACAGACGGGCCCGCCCTTGGCCCGCACGCGTCCCGCGCTACGGGAGCCCGAGCTGCTCTTTAAGCGCCTCCAGTGCGATGACACGTCTCGTGGGCGCCTCCTGGCGTGATTCCTTGTGGGGGATAGAGTCCCCTTGCTGAGGTCAGGGCAGGGCAGGGCAAAGTGCAGGCAACGCCAAAGACGGGCTCCCGCGCTGTGGGAGCCCGAGCTGCTCTTTAAGCGCCTCCGGCGCGATGACACGTCTCGTGGGCGCCTCCTGGCGCGTTTCCTTGTGGGGGATAGAGTCCCCTTGCTGAGGTCAGGGCAGGGCAAAGTGCAGGCAACACCAAAGACTTCTCTTTAAGCGCCTCCGGCGCGATGACACGTATCGTGGGCGCCTCCTGGCGCGATTCCTTGTGGGGGATAGAGTTCTCTTGCTGAGGTCAGGGCAGGGCAAAGTGCAGGCAACGCCAAAGACGGGCTGGCATAGTTAAAAACATGCACAAACCTTGCATCCAGGTAGCCCTTCCTGCCTGGGACAACAGGTTCTCAGGATATCTTTAGCTGGTGCTGTTCTGCTGCATTCCTTGAAACTGAAAGTCCCTAGGTGGGACTTCTGGGATCAGCGGAAGGAAATGATGTAACTGACTGTTCCTCCGCTGACACTCGCAGCAAGGAAACACAATGGGCGCTGAGTGACGGCATCACCTCCATTCCCTGATCCTAGAAGTCCTAGGGTGAGACTTTCAGGATGAGAGATCACTGAAGGAATGAGGCACCACTTCAATAATTTAAGCAGATGCTGCTTTTGGCCATGCAGAAAAATTACTCAAGTGCGCATGAATGCAGTGTTTACAAAAATAGAAAAACTCTGAAAAAACGTAGAACACATTTTTTTTAAGACATGGGAAATACTACACGCGTAGAGATAGGAAATACAGGCTTATGCTAGAGGTGTGCGTGAATGACATACCTTTCCTTTCGGAAGTTCTGACACTCAACAACAAGGCTTGAGGATCAGTCGGAGATTTGTGAACCGTGAATCAGACACTGGTGTTTCTTCTAAGGTAAGAAAGATTAGGATCAATCAATCAATCAATCATGTCACTTATAAAGCGCACTACATACCCGCGAGGGTCTCAAGGCGCTGGGGGAAGAGGGGGGTGGTGCTGCTACTGATCGAAGAGCCAGGTCTTGAGGAGTCTTCTGAAGGCCAGTAGGTCTTGGGTCTGTCGGAGGTTGGTGGGGAGGGGTGTTCCAGGTCTTGGCGGCGAGGTGGGAGAAGGATCTGCCGCCGGCGGTCGCTTTCCGGATGCGGGGGACTGTGGCGAGGGCGAGGCTGGTCGAGCGGAGCTGGCGGGTGGGGGTGTAGAAGCTGAGTCGTCTGTTGAGGTAGGCTGGTCCGGAGTTGTGGAGTGCTTTGTGTGCGTGGGTGAGGAGCTTGAAGGTTATCCTCTTGTTGACAGGGAGCCAGTGCAGGTCTCTCAGGTGGGGTGTGATGTGGCTGCGTCGGGGGATGTCGAGGATAAGACGTGCAGAGGCGTTCTGGATGCGTTGCAGCCGTCTCAGGAGCTTAGCCGTCGTTCCTGCGTAGAGGGCGTTTCCGTAGTCCAGCCTGCTGGTGACGAGGGCCTGGGTGACTGTTTTTCTTGTTTCGGTGGGGATCCACTTGAAGATCCTGCGGAGCATTCGGAGGATGTTGAAGCAGGATGAGGAAACGGCGTTGACCTGCTTAGTCATGGAGAGGGTGGGGTCGAGGATGACCCCTAGGTTGCGTACGTGGTCGGTGGGTGGCGGGGCTGTTCCCAGTGATGTTGGCCACCAGGAGTCGTCCCAGGCTGAAGGGTTGGAACCAAGGATGAGGACCTCCGTCTTGTCCGAGTTCAGCTTCAGGCGGCTGGTCCTCATCCATTCGGCGACGGCCTTCATTCCTTCGTGGAGGTGGGCTTTGGCGGTGTGAGGGTCTTTGGTGAGGGAGAGGATCAGCTGGGTGTCGTCGGCATAGGAGATGATGTTGAGGTTGTGCTGTCGGGCGACGTGGGCGAGGGGTGCCATGTAGATGTTGAACAGCGTTGGGCTGAGGGAGGAGCCTTGGGGTACGCCGCAGATGATCTTGGTGGCCTTGGATCGGAAGGGGGCGAGGCGGACGCTTTGTGTTCTGCCGGAAAGGAAGGATGTGGTCCAGTCCAGGGCCTTCTCTTGGATCCCGGCGTCGGGAAGGCGTGTTCGTAGTGTGTGGTGGCAGACCGTGTCGAAGGCGGCTGATAGGTCCAGGAGGATGAGGGCTGCTGTTTCTCCGTTGTCTAGCAGGGTCCTGATGTCATCGGTGGCGGCGATGAGGGCGGTTTCGGTGCTGTGGTTGCTGCGGAAGCCGGACTGGGAAGGGTCCAGGATGTTGTTCTCCTCGAGGATAGGTGGTTACATCAGTTTGTACAAAGTTAGGGTTTCCTTTCAGCATCACATCAGGGTAAATTTTGGGACACTCCCAGCGTCTGTCGGGCACTCATTATCTTCTAGACATAGGAAAAGATTGAGGGGCATATTATCAAGGGCATTATCGCCGCTTTAGCAGCACTTTTTGCCGCTAAAGCGGCGAAAATCCCATCGCCCTATTAACAATGCGGCGCTAACATGCATTAGAGCATGTTAGCAGCCATTTCAGTGACGCTACGCATCTTAGCGATATACATCGCTAATGAGATGCAAAGTAGGCGTTCCGTCTGGAAACATCATGGAAAAGGTCGCTAACTGAACATCGCGATATTAACAATGCTGCCCCGCAACCTCTTAACGATGTAATAAGTCACGCTAAGCATGCTTTTCGCCGGATTCTAACACCTCCTAAAATCCTGACTTAGCCATCCCCTTAATGGGAGGTGGATCGTCAGGCTAAGTCCACCATGGCGTATCTACAAGGATTTCCCTATCTCTGTAGTTATATCGCTGGATTTCCAGCGATATCCCCCCAAAAAGCCGCTATCGCTGGATTTTTTATCGCCCTGGTGATAAGCGTTGTTAATAACGCGCAAACCGGGCGATAAAATCCAGCGATAGCCGGCGATAAATGAAATCGCGCTAAACGCGGTTAGCGATATTTATCGGCATCTGTAGATAATATGCCCCTGAGTAACCTGTGAACCTCTGATCCTGTAGTGTAGTTCCTATTTCCCTAATAGGCTCTGCGCATTGGAATAATATAACCTATAGGTTTGACATAGGACTGAGGTCGGTATGTCCCTATCGATTATATTAAACTTAATTACCTGTGCCAGCTAGCTCAGAGGCCACTAGAAACTCCTTGAGAACAAGAAGGGAGTAGTTTCTGGCAACCGAAATACATGACAACTTTGTTTCCCTTTAGAAGCGGAACATGTCTCAGAATCGTGGAAACAATAGATAACAGTTTTCACTCATTCAATCGTGCATGCTTAGTTTCTACAGAGTTACACAGAAAGGAAAGACGGGCGTTTCAATAAAAAGGGTTTTATTGAACAGTCTTGTTTCTCGTGTAAGAGATATGTGCTGTTATGATCACAAGACAGTACGCAAGATAAATAATGTACAGCGTAAGCAGTAGAAATAAATAATACTGCGCTTGCATTATCTTTTAGCATATATTCACGTACATAAATAACATGAGCTAAAAATGCGAGTACTCATACGATGCGTCCCTGAACTAGTTCTACCCCAATGTACCTAACCTAAGTGTGGTGCAAGGTATGAAGTAGGTGCAGTATTCTCTGGTATGATATACTAAGAGTCTTGTATGCCAAGAGTCCAGTATGCCAAGAGTCTAGTATGCCAAGAGTCCCTCTAGGTTCTAGTCAGCTCCATACCTTGGGAATGAGAGAGGTGGGAATCTCTAGCCGGATCTGAAACTCTAACACCTCGCGAAGGGAGTCAGAACACTGGAAGCTGGATTCGTCTGCGTGCAGGAATGACAGCATCTTCTCAGTGCCTCAGGCCGGGATACGGGCTCCTCTGAAGTCGAGGTCTCCTCTAACTTGCTTGAGCAAGGGAAGGTATATTTATACCTGGTAGGTGTCGTGGAATGTTAGCATTGACGTGAAGTCGGACAGAGGAAGACGTCAGGAATGAACCCTTAAGGTATAACGGTTCATACATAATAGATGAGTTCTTGGAGAAATCAATAGTCCTGTGCTAGGGGAACTCCCAAAGCTTGAGGGTCTGGTTTCTAAGAACTCGTTGTGACGTTAGGGTGGACGGATGTCGGTGACCATGCCTGTATTTGGAGTGCACGGTTAATGCCTAAATAAGGACAGGGATTCTATGCCTATATAAGGGCAATGCGAATTGTGCCTATATAAGGACATGATTCAGGAAAACCTATATACGGACCCCTAAAGCGGAATACAACACCCACTCCATCTTCGAGTGAACGATAATACTAAATGCTAAACATTTAAAATGCTAAACATAAAATTGAGTACCACATATTGCTAAAAACATTTCTAAAAAACATTTTAAAAGAAGCTCAAAACTGTTGAAATGAAATAGGTACTGTACATTTAAAGCATTGATTGCATTCTAAGTATGTAACGGAAGTAAAATGTAACTTAAATGAAAACAGAAATATATACATATGACGAAATGGTCGATAAGTTGTTTAAATCAAGCCATCGCATATCATGGAAGTAAATGAAATGTTAGACAAATAAGGTGACAATGTGTCCCTGGAAGTTTTCAAAGAAGTCCGTTTTATAAGACTAGTTCTACTGTAAGCAGATTGTTCATTTTGCCATGTCATTTCAAAAATTTAAAAAGAAAAAGATCAATTTCTGGGAAAAGTTCCAAGTTTTGAAAATATGAAGGCCAAATTTCATTGTTGCCCTGGTACACTGTGAGCCGAATCAAAGTCAGTGTAGGGGTCTGGCGTAAACATTAGATCATCTATGTCCGTAGCCAAAATATCATCCACCGAAGTCGGTGACATTTGGAACACCTCGTTCAGAAGGTTAATTGCACAGAGATGAGAAACATCGCTTTCAGCAGAAGATGCAATGTTCACGCCCGTTGTTACCTGTGTGCCCGTTGATCCATCTCGTACCTCAGCAGCAGCCGGAAGCGTCTGTGAGATCTCAATGAATGCCGCCATCAGAATTGGAAGCCTCTGGGGACAACACACAGCATGGGCCGTTATCGGGTCCAGCAGAGTATCGATATCCGTTGGCATGACTGATGGGAGTGTTAGACAGATGTCTAGCACGCATTCTTCACCGCAAAACAGGCAGCGTAGAACAGGTAAGATGCAATCTTGCCAGATTGGTCTGAATGACAGGAACCACGTTGTATTAAGTTCCCGTAGACGAGGCATGCCCAAAAGCTGTACAATTCGCTCACGGCATTTCCGTTCAAGGAGGGCTCTCTCCACATCGCTCGGAGTGATGTTGGCGAAGAGGCTTGCCATAGCGTAGTAGGAGGAATAGAAACAGAATTCCTGCAACAAGAGCTAGAAGTAATGGCACACCACCAAACACCGAATGTGCGAAGTTTGGGATGATTCCGAGGACAGCCTGGAAAGGTGCTAATAGTCCAGAACAGATGGTCTTAAATATATGTACAATTCCGCTTGTATCTGACATGTTAAAGATACGTCCTATCATTTCTACGAAATGTATAGGGCAGTTTGTACGAATTAAAGCTTGTATCTCAGCCGAAGTCCTTGCAACTTGTAGATCATAGGTTTCTTTGGCCGAGGTCAAAGGCACTGATTGTTGTAGAAGCATGGCTTTCATTCTGCTTAAAGTATCAAATCGTATAAAAGAGACATTCAACGAAGGCCATAAAGGCGACTCCCTGACTGTGTCTATTGGGGCAAACAATACTTGCATACAGCAAGTGACCCTGGAGTTGACCGTTACTAGATATGGGATGCCTGGCAACATGCCACAGCAACTCTGATCATTCAACATGAGGTAACTCCCATTAGAAAGTTGTCCAAATGTTGGATTAATCACAGCAGCTGGTGTACCCTGCTGGTGGCGGGACAAATTTGCCACAGAACCATTACAAGCCCTGTGTAAAGATATGTCCTGACAAATCAGTGAACCGCTCAGTGCATTTTCACAGTGTGTACCGCTTAGAAACACTTCACGATCCCCACTCCAACATCTAAATGTGTATGGTAAATTCCAGGATGTCTTAATGTATTCTTTACCCAACCTTTCATATTTGCCTGCTTGCATCTGTTTGAGGCAATACTGAAACTGGAAAGTAGTCACAGGTCGACTAATTTTGCCATGAATAAGCCATTCTGTAGCTGGTTTTTCTGCCACTGTAAATGGTAATTTTTCAAGTTTTTCAATGCTCAGTACTGTATACTTTGCTCCCCTTTGTGCCAGTTCGATCTGTTTATCAGTTAGATTGTATTCTGCAAACAGAGCCGTTGTGTTGATAAAACGCCATGGCACGTAGCCCGCACGCAAAGATTGCAGCGTCCAGCTTAATAACATAATAGAACGTAGTTGAGATTGGCCTTGTTGTAACATGGCTAAATCTTGTTCCAGTATGTCGATAGCAGAGGATACAATACTGTCCAATGAATAAATTCTGGAGGACAAAGTTGTTAACCCATTGTCGACCACAGAGAGAGTTTTCTCTAAGTTAATACGATCAAGTTCACGTATTCGTTCTGCGGCCTCCATCTGTGATACCTTCCATGCTTCATTATAAGCAGCATAGATGCCGGCATATATGAAACATTTTTGACGCGGTTTTCTTGGTCCAAGCAAGAATTCCCTAAGGTCTGCGTCTTCTTTAAGTAAAGATAAGTGTTGTTTCACATCCTTAAGTGTAGATTTCTGCAGCCAATCGAGGCATAATTTTCCTACACTGTATGTTGTTACTACCCCCGGATGCTGTCTTTGGACGTATCGTGGGTCTGGCCTATGAATAGTAAACCCCTGTGTTTTATTCAGGAATCTGTCTTGGCAGTTGTTTGTGTCTGTGGGCCAGATCAACCATTTTCTCCAATCAGGATTTGTTCTGTTGAGTTGTAGTATGGTGTCAACTGTAACCGCTGCCTGTGCATTGTTATCACTTGCAGGTGTTGGTACAGAAGGATTTTTCATGTCTTTGATCTTTGCTAACCCAAGGCAAGACGTTTGTTGGACCGTGTCATTCAAAAACATTATTTGCTGAGGGACGATACAGGCTCTAAATAAAGCTTCTATCCCCTGCACTTGCCAATCTTTAGTACCCCAGACAGATTTTGTGTCTATTGTCTCTTTCCATAAGTCGAAACCATGTCTAGACAGTTGGGTAATAAATGCTGCAGAGTAAATCTGTTTTGTATTTGTTAACATAATTTTCAGTCCTGTTTTGTTTACATTTCTATAGTAAAATGTTTCTGGATCAGATGTATTGTATCCTGAAAAATATGGAAACTTCTTAGCAAATGTTTTTGAACTACCTTTTGGTGGTGTAGGACAATGCTCCCATTGGTTAAACATAAACACATTTCTAGGTGTTGCAGATTTATGCAAAAAATGATGACCATAGTGGTTATAGCAATACATTTGTTCATAGTCTGATGAACCCTCTAAATATTCATTATTAGAAAATGCAGCAGAATGTTCTAGGTCAAACATCATATCATTTACAGTATCAAAGTCCCAATCATCAGAAAAGGTACTGGATGAAACGAAATCACTCAGTGAAATCTTAAATAAATGTGGAATGTTCAAATGTTCCGTCGGGCCGAAGATATCAAAATCTGTTTTGTCCCACACTATACCATCCTGTATAGGAACGGCTGTGATGTTCACTGCAGACAAGTCTCTTGTTTCACGATGGGATGATTTGTGAGGTTTCAAAAGTAAGTTCACTTCTTTCCTTTCAATGTCCAAATGGATGCATCTCCCATTTATAAGCACGCTCATAGTCATAACCAAAGCTAGCCAAAGCAGGAAGAAAAATATTCCAGAAATAACCCAAAGTTCAGTCCATGGTGAAACTAGATAAGTCTTTTTCATAAAATTTAAAAAGTCTTGTACTTGCTGTTTATAAGTTTTTGATGCTGGCGACGTCTCGGGCTCACTCGGATCCTCAGAAAACGTATCAAAGTTAATGAAGTAGCCAGAAGCAGTTCTGTCAATTGTTGGAATTGCATCAGGATTTGTAGAAATCGCTGGTACCAGTCGATCACTTGTTACATTGGTGTAGACAGGTGTATTTGGATGAACTGTTACTTGTGTTTCAAGAGGGATGAGTTCCATAGCATTGTTGCTCAGTCCTTCATCTGTTACTGCTGAATTCTCGATAGTTATCAGTCTTTCAGTCTGAACCTCTTGGATAGTAGCGAGAGGAGTGTGTCTGCTACTAGGTCGGAGTCCATGAGGCCTACTATTTAGTATTGGCCACATACTGTGGTTTGATGAGGTCGATGGACACAAATCTTTTCTCCTTTTTTCCAGCAAGGGGCGGCAGAAGTACTGTTCTTGTTCCTTGAACGGCTAGGACAGGTACTGGTTGTCTGTAAGAAGGTCCAAATTCCTTCTTGTCCGCAATCTTCTCTCTGACTAGATCCCCAACTTTTGGAATCCAGACAGGCCTTGCTGGGACCGCCGGTTTTTCCCCAGTGGTGGTTGGCTGCAGGAATACGTTGCTTTGTTTCGTTCTTAGTTCATTTAAGTCCTGTAAAACAGCCAAACGATCTTTGATATCAAAACGTTTATTTTCCACCACTGTGCCACTGCATTCCAGATCTGGCACCCACATTCTTGTCCCAAATAGGACCTCATATGAAGTGACCCCCCCTAGAGAACTTCTTGGCAAATTGATTAATGAGCGTTGGACCCCATATAGATGTTTGACCCACCCATCACCCGAACCTAATACCCTAGCTGTTATAGACTGCTTTATGTCCCGGTTTTTCCTTTCCACAACAGAATTTCCCTCAGGATGAAATGGAGAGGAGTACCGCAATGCAACGCCCAGACTGGCCATGGTGTCTTTGTAAGCCCGAGAGCTAAACGCAGGGCCCTGGTCAGAATGTAGCGTGCCTATTGCGTATGTGCTGATAAAGACTCGCAAATCTTTTATAACAGTTCGAGCGTCAGCCGAGCGCTGAGGCCATATCCATAGGAACCTTGATTTAGTATTTGTGGGATTGCACTTGTCCATGAGGACGCCTGTGCATAGATAGTCTAATGCTGCCTAACAATGGTGTCTGTGCAGGGCAGCTACATTCGTAGCATGGTGTCTGGTGGCTTTCTCGCTGTAATTTGCAGTCTATGCAGTTGTTGATGATCAGGCCACCAGTACATCTCTTTTAATGTCAATATTGTTTTAGAGATCCCTTGATGTGACAGACCCTCCCCCAGATGTGTTTCATAAATCAAAGCTGCTCTACGTTCCATGTTTGGAATTACCCTATCCCCCACTCCAGGGATTCGAGCAAAAGGAACGTTGTTCGCATCAATTACATAAGAGTACTTGAGTGGAAACTTTTTGGTAACGCTGCACCACTGCCTTTGCTCGTAGCATTGACAGCCAACATTATCTCACTGTCTATTTTCGTTTTTGAACGAGTGATCGCAGCTACGGAAGCCGTCTGAACAGCCCCTTTGCGGCTTCGTCAGCCAATGAATTCCTGCAACGTGAACGCCATCACGTTGATGACTCAGTGTATGGATCACGTGAGCCTTTGGTAGTTTGTTTTTTAACTGAACTACTTGTTCCCAAAGCGTTTTATGCTTTATTGTGCCACCTTTTGCATCTTTGAACCCGTTTTCAAGCCAAGTTTGTATATATTCATTATACGACTGCACACAGTAGAAAGAATCGCACACTATTAGTGTGGGGAATTCGCGATCTGTACTTTCAAGTGCCAGTTTGAATGCTTGTAGTTCAGCTCGCTGAGCTGTGCAATCTCCTAGAGATTGAGTTTTAGTGACCATTGGTCTGAAGTTGCCATCGCGCATGCGACCTTTAACGATTGCGCATGCTGCACTGTAAGCTTGCTTACTCCCTGTTGCGGGTTGTGCGGATCCGTCAGTGTAAATTATGAATTCGTACTGATCGAGAGGCAGAATCTCAGTGGGCAGAGGACATTCATGTTCATATTGCAGGAACGCTTGTGTTTTTAGATCGGAATCAAAAACATATTCAACATCTGTTGCAGCAAGAGAATTAACCCATTGTATCCATCTCAGATGTAATGCTTTAGCATTTGGAATGCTCGCTTTGTTACCGCCTCTAAGGCCGGAACTGGGGTTACGACAATAATGCGTTTCCCTTGGGCTAGAGCTCTTTCTTTTGCTACTGCAGTTTGAACTGCCGTCAGTATTTTTTCTGTTGAAGTGAAGCGCATTTCTGCTTGTGTATACAAATGTTATTTGTATGCAATTGGTACTTTTTCACCCTCATTGAATGTTAAGTAGGTGAATCCGCATTGACCCGAAATTATTCGGATCACTAAATTGCGTTGGCTTACGCGTGTTTGTAAGTGATTTGTTGCTAACATGTTAGCTTGGAGTGAATACAAGATTTATGTGTGTTCTTGTGTCCAATTTTTGATTGAAAAATCAGGTTTGATTAATGCGTAGAGAGGTTTAACCCTTTCTGCGTAATTTAGAATGTAAGTTCTTCCAAAGTTTAGGAAACCCAGGGTGGATTGTAAGTTTTTCAGCGTCTTAGGAGGTTGGAGCAGCGCACACCTTTCTAAAAAGTTGGCTGCCAAGCTCTTGCCTTCACTTGAAAGCTCGTATCCTAGGAACAGGACATTGAGATGGGCAATTCTGGACTTGTTGAAGTTGAATTTGTAGCCCTCAGAGGCGAAGCCCAGTATAATGGTGCTCACCCTGTTCAAGTGTTTGTCCAGGTCATCGTCTGTCAGATAGATGTCATCGACATAGGACAATGCCTCATTGTCATAAATTTGTAGTAACTCCCTTACTCTCGCCGAGAATAACCCCGGGCTATTCTTGAACACTTGTGGGAGTCGACAAAATTGACGCTGGGTCCCCATTATTGAGAAAGCTGTTAAGTACCTGCTTTCACGTGCTATGTTTTGACAAAAGAAACCATTTGAGATATCCAATGTGGTTTTGTATTTTTTACGCACAATGTTATTCATTAATGCTGTACTATGTGCATTTTGCCCTGCAAATGTTTTACAACAAGTGTTTAAGTGTCTGTAATCCAAAACTAGACGATAGGTGTTGTCTGGTTTGGAGACAGGAAACAAAGGATTGTTCATTGAAGAGGTGCATGTTTCAATCACCCCTTGGTATTCAAGTTGATCTAAGATCTCCCTGACCTGTTTTTTAGCTTCTTCCTTTATTGGATACTGCCTTTGTGCAGTAGGTTCATTTTTTAGATGTATTTTATGGTGAGGTGAATCCTCATCCCATCCTACATGATTTTTGTATAATGCTGGGGCCTGGGCAACAGCCCATTTCCTGGCATAAGTATATTTTAGGTGAATTGGAATATGGTTAGAGAAGGCAGGCATTATAATGTCCTCGCCATGTGGGCACTCCCTGACAAATTGTGGTGGCCAGTCTTTTTCTGCTAGAAGTATGTCATAGCCCCTTGAAAGTTTTTCCCAAAAAAGTGCTTTCACTTTTCTTGGTATGTCTCCCTCCATCCGGAGTGTTATTTCATATAACTTTTGTGGAGTACTAACCCTGGTGTCTACAGTCTCAACTGTGATGTACTCATTCAAGTCCACTATCTCCAGAAGTTCCTTCAGGTTCTGGCGAGCTATTGTGACTTCTGCTGCACTGTCCAGCATTGTCTGAGCCCATTCTCCGTTCTTGAGTTGTGTTCTCAGTATCCTCAGCATGTCTGATCTTCAGACCTACTACCTTCTTCTTTGAGAATTGAGGTTTTGTTTTGTTTTTTGGAACGTGTTTGTCGTCTTTCGATTTCACGCGTTCTTCTCTATGTTCTGACCGTCCTCTTCTTTCCGATGTCTGTGACGAGATCTGAAAGGTACGAGAGGAGCGTGTATCAGTATCTTGATACCTGTCAGGCTTTTTCAAATTATCCCTATTCCTGAGGTTATACCTCCTTTCAGAGGGCTCCTTTTGAGGAGACCTATCTCGGGATTGAGAACGTTTCTCGTTTGAATTTTGTTTATTAGTTTCCCACTTCTTTTTAGAAGATGTAGGAGTTTGTTTATTAGAGTCCTTCTCAGGACTTTCAGATAGTTTTGGCTTCACTGGTCTTCCACCCAAACTATCTCTGCCTAATTCTGCATAAGATTGTTCTATTATTCTGGGTAGTTCTGTTTGATGTTCTGTAACATCGAATTCCCTTAATCGTTGGCGGATCGCCACTGCTGCTGCCTCCCCTTTAATATTAGATAATATTGTTGTTGAGACCTGGTCGAAATTTTTCAGTAATTTCATACCTAAATTTAGTGCAGGCTCTGGCCCGTATTCGTTTTGAATTTGTTTCAGGACATCAGGTATTACTGCAATTGATGGAATACCATGTGTTTTAGTATAGATGGCAGCAAAGACTGAGCCCCAAGTGGTGCAGTCTTCCAGTTGTGGTGTGATCCCCATTGGTAAACTGATAGTTAGGATTCTGTGTTTCTCATACGGGCTAGTATTTGGAAATACTGCTTCGATTTGAGTAATTTTTGAGCTATCCAGAATGGAATTTGCTCACGTTTTGTGGGCATTTTTCCCATGACTGCGTATAGAGTCTGTGGTGTAATTTTTAGTGTATTCCCCTGTTGAGGAGTTTGATTTGGAAGTGTCAATGGTGGTTGGACTGTGAAAGTCCGCATGACATATTGGACTAACTGTCTGTAGATTTTGATTAAAAGTTGAGTAAGTAATTCCTCGTCTGACATTATATCGAGGTCAGGATGAGGAGTGTAGCCGGCTAGAATCGGCCATGTTGCTCCTGGTCTACCTAGTGGACCGAGCCTGGTAATGTTTCTGTGATGTTTTAGGGCGCCTTTAAACCAGAGCTGATGCTCCTGGTATGTTAGTGGAATTTCAATATCCTCGAAAGGAATATATTCCTCTGGTGGATCATCTTCTTTGTAGAAGTGAAACAGTTTTGTTACTGAATTTGATTCAGGAAATATGACCCATGAATAGAATACCTCTGTCTGAAAGGATTCGTGTGCCTCTATCACGAAAACTGCTCTACCGCCTTTCGGTGGTAGACCGTGTTTTATAAGTTTTAGAGTGATGGCTCTTCTTAAGTTTGGATGGATGTCTATAACACCCTCCTCGGTTTCATTTAAACCTGTAAAGTTAAAAGCTGTTACGACTGGTTCAGCCGCAGCTACACCGTTCCCGGTGTTATTGTCCCTGTGTATGGACATTTGTTTTTTGAAAAATGTAGATCAAGTTTCAAGGAAACAAAAAGATAAGGTGCACAATATTTTGGAACACTGTATCCTTCAACGTTGAACAAACCAAACAACTAATATATAGAGTGCTTCCCTATGTAGTTATGGTGGATATTTAACCCTACCCCCTCCGGACGTCTTATGGAGTATGTAAGTAGGGGTCTCTGAGAAAAGCACGAATGAGTTAGTCAGTATCTAGCGTTAAATTACTTACTGCCTTACCAAACCGTTGGGCGTCATGTAGTGTAGTTCCTATTTCCCTAATAGGCTCTGCGCATTGGAATAATATAACCTATAGGTTTGACATAGGACTGAGGTCGGTATGTCCCTATCGATTATATTAAACTTAATTACCTGTGCCAGCTAGCTCAGAGGCCACTAGAAACTCCTTGAGAACAAGAAGGGAGTAGTTTCTGGCAACCGAAAAACATGACAACTTTGTTTCCCTTTAGAAGCGGAACATGTCTCAGAATCGTGGAAACAATAGATAACAGTTTCACTCATTCAATCGTGCATGCTTAGTTTCTACAGAGTTACACAGAAAGGAAAGACGGGCGTTTCAATAAAAGGGTTTTATTGAACAGTCTTGTTTCTCGTGTAAGAGATATGTGCTGTTATGATCACAAGACAGTACGCAAGATAAATAATGTACAGCGTAAGCAGTAGAAATAAATAATACTGCGCTAGCATTATCTTTTAGCATATATTCACGTACATAAATAACATGAGCTAAAAATGCGAGTACTCATACGATGCGTCCCTGAACTAGTTCTACCCCAATGTACCTAACCTAAGTGTGGTACAAGGTATGAAGTAGGTGCAGTATTGTCTAGTATGATATACTAAGAGTCTTGTATGCCAAGAGTCCAGTATGCCAAGAGTCTAGTATGCCAAGAGTCCCTCTAGGTTCTAGTCAGCTCCATACCTTGAGAATGAGAGAGGTGGGAATCTCTAGCCGGATCTGAAACTCTAACACCCCGCGAAGGGAGTCAGAACACTGGAAGCTGTATTCGTCTGCGTGCAGGAATGACAGCGTCTTCTCAGTGCGTCAGGCCGGGATACGGGCTCCTCTGAAGTCGAGGTCTCCTCTAACTTGCTTGGGCAAGGGAAGGTATATTTATACCTGGTAGGTGTCGTGGAATGTTAGCATTGACGTGAAGTCGGACAGAGGAAGGCGTCAGGAATGAACCCTTAAGGTATAACGGTTCATACATAATAGATGAGTTCTTGGAGAAATCAATAGTCCTGTGCTAGGAAACTCCCGAAGCTTGAGGGTCTGGTTTCTAAGAACTCGTTGTGACGTTAGGGTGGATGGATGTCGGTGACCATGCCTGTATTTGGAGTGCACGGTTAATGCCTAAATAAGGACAGGGATTCTATGCCTATATAAGGGCAATGCGAATTGTGCCTATATAAGGACATGATTCAGGAAAACCTATATATGGACACCTAAAGCGGAATACAACAATCCAGCGGGAGCGATGAATGAAGCTTGGCCTCCAATGGCCATCTGCGCTCTCTAGAGTGAGTGATATCAACACTCTCTCCCAGGCAGCACCGAGGAGAAGAAGGGGAAGAAGGAATTTGAGAGAAAACAAGAGATTTTGTTGAACTGCCGAGTTCCTTCACTCTGGTTCACTGGATCACTTCTTCATGTTGAAACTTTCTCTCTCTTGTGTTTAATTAACTGTAATAAAAGACACACAATCAACATAGTATAGACTCATGAATAAGCACAGTTATCACATAATTTCCTTAGACCTCGCGATGTTCCACACATACCTTTACACATCTCGCACCCATGCTTTTGAGTTTGGTCTGATTCCTTGTGAACTTTTCAAGGAACTCTCTTTGCCAAATCTAAGTTCAAGCCTTGGGTGACTGTCCTTCTCAAGCGGGTCCAGCTCTACTAGTGCGTTTCAAAACAATGTTCACAACTGCAGTACTCCTGTGTTTTTACAGACTGTCCACAACTGTCTCTTTACCTCTTGTAACCTTTAAAAACTTCAAAACTTTCCTTAAACTCTGCTGGCTTCAATAAGACTTTCCATTTCTTGACCATGCAATTTGCTCTAGGCTTGTTACCAAGAAGCACCATTGAGTAAATCTTGTTTTAGCCATGCGCACACATGCTGTTGTATTCACTTATCCTAGTTTGAGAAACATTGTCCTAATTCTCTCTTTCTATCTTGCAAGGATCTCTCAGCAACGGGACAACTTACGGCTCGGGATGATCACCAGAGGGATGATGATGCAATGTAATCCTCAGGTAAGCAGGAAAGGCAGGCAGCTTTTTCTACAATGATTTACTCTACAGAATAAGGTTTCAAATCAGGATAATATTAATTTAAATTGCCTAAAATGGTGTTATATTTCCAATTGGATCAATACATTCAGGAAGGATCAGCGCAAAATATGAAAAAACTAAACATCTGGTATTGCAGCGGCTGCTTGAGGGTTTACATAAATGGTTATTGCGGAAATAGCCACCGGGACATCCTATTCCACGTGTCTGTGTGATCACATCTCTTTTTGTTATAACGTTGCATTGGTGCTGGGCAATTCTGCACTGATTCCAAGCATTTTGCACCAGCACTGGGCAATGAAGCAGTGAGATTCCACTAAAAACCAGTCATAAATGGCATTTTTACCTAGAGACAAGTACAAAAATAACATTTTGACCCAGTCAGTAAATGTAAACATCACTTCAGATTACTGCAATATTGGCAGACAAAATTGTTGGCCATCCCTGCGCTACTGGCTGCCAATAGAGAAATGTGTATAATCTGACCCAGTTAGTCTTTACACTCCAGTTCTCAAAGTAACTAAATACCTTTTACTCCAAAATGTCATTTTACTAGCTGACTAAGAACCATGTACAATTTCACTACTTCAGCCTTTCGTGTTTGTTTGCCCCATTGCCATTCTCCTCATTTCAGCCTAGCCTGCATTCATCGATGCGCTGTGCTCTAAAGCATCATTAGGCTGTGAGTACATGCTCACAAATACTCAATAAGTTAATAAATATCATGTTATTTTGTCCAGTGGTACCCAAAGGTGAATCTTGTCAATTGCACTGTGCGTATGAGCTCTGTTTAACAAATGTCTTGTGGAGAGTTGCTACTCTATTTCTACAGTTTTTGATTTTTTAATAGCTCTAAAATATGTATTAACTACTCGTGACCGTACTACTCCCAGAAAGTTTGAAATCATATCCTCACATGTTGGGGGAACTCCTTATAAGTCCAGTTATTAGTATCTTGTAAAACAACTGTTTCCTATTTTACCTTAAATAACTTGAGTGGCAGGAGATTCAATGGAATCCTAGTATTCTGTGCAGTTCTTCTCTGCAAGGTAACGTTTATTTGCAGAATAATCACACTTTTTGGCCAGGTTGGTGCTGTATGTCTTCCTGGTCGGTAGAGGAAGGTGAGCACCTAAACACCGAGCGGCTGCGTATTCCTTTCCTGGGGTTGTACCATCACATTCCTCAGATATAAACCATGCAGGGCTGCCTCCTCTATAATCTTAAAGGCTCGCTCTTCTAGTGAAAAGCAGCTGCATTGTCTTTTTTTATACAAGATCGTCTCGTGGAGACCTGCAAAGCTGCCACTTGGCCCTCTGTGAATACGTCTGCCGAATATAACTGTGAGGCTTCCCCTACAAGAGGTTGTAACCACCTGAGAAGCATCATCCTTCGGAATCTTTATGGTATAGAATTGATTCTCACTTTAGCTTCATGCATCTAGTCTGGTGGCAGTGCTGTGGTATACAATAAATACATCAGCACCCGCAGGACATCATGAAATTATTGGGGGTGCGGCGGGGGTAAAAGGTATGACTGTAAAGTTGAATCCATGACCATTGTTTACCCATCTCATGAGCAGTGCACCCTCCCAAACTTCTTTTCCTTGCTGTCGTTATTCTGCTGTCTATTGGCTGTCACAGACAGAGCTGAACCAATGGCCTCTTGCCGAAACCCATAGAAGCCACTACGGGCCACATGTACAGTGAAGTGGCGGAGAGAGGCGTTAGCCTTCCTGGTTTAACGCCTCACTCTGCCACTTCAGAAACGCAAGGCTGCACCATATTTACAAGAATGTGGTGCAGCCTTGCGTTTCCCTCTGCGATGGCGCTAAGTTTAGCAACTTAGCGCCAACGCAGGCACCCTTGCACCATGGTGCAAGGGTGTCTGCATGCAGGGGAGGATTGTTTATGTGTAGGAAGGTGTCCCATCCTGCACATAAACAATCCTAAAATGCCATTCTGTCACCTTCATGTGTGCTGCTTCATGCAGCACACATGAAAGTGACAAAATTGAATTTTTAAAAAAAGTTTGTTTATGTACAGGAAGGGGGACCTTCCTACACATAAACAAACCATAACATTTTGCTTTTTCCATGTGTGCTGCACAAGGCAACACACATGGAAAAAGCAAAAACGAGGAGAAATAATGCATTTCTCCTCGTTTCGCCATCTTAAGACCAGTTTTTACCTGGTCTTAATTTTGGCGCTGCCTCCTATGTACGCCACCCTTGTACATAGGGGGCAGCGTCAAAATTAATGGGTGTTGCGGAGGAACGCCCAACGCAACACCCACTGCCCACCCCTTTCACGCTAAGCATAGCGTGAACGGGGGCCTTATGTACAAGGCAGCCTTAAACCACGTTAAGTGGCTTAACGCTGTCTTGTACATAAGGCGCAGCCCCTATCCCCACCACAACGTCACCTATAGTGACGTTGTGGTGGCGAACGGGGCTTGTACATATACCCCTGTGTGTCCATGGATGGAGAAATGAAACAAGAGAACAGGATGACATTGTATGTCGAAATATTAAAAGCTGGGGCCATTTCTTACTGCAAGGAATAGATTCACAATGGCAGCGATAGGCGAAAAAAAATGCACTCAGAAAAAACATTACAGTTCATCATACTCTAGTGTATTACTTTAGTAAATTTACAAAACACAATTTAAGTGTATTCTATTTTCCCTGTGGAGAAAAAGTTGATAAATGCACTTGGGTGGCACATTTACGCGAGTACAAATGTTCGCTTACTACAATTATGGTTGCAAAAATGCTTTGTATGTGATTAACTTATAAAAATCACATCTTCCAGGAGTCCTGAAACTCTGTAAATTCAAGAAAAGTCCAGCATTTTCTCCAAGCGTAGCCAAAACAGAACATGCGGATGTAAATTACATTTCACATTATATTTTTACATGTGACCAAAAGAGTTTGGTGGTGATCCCCCTAAGGGATATATTATTGGTATAGTGCAGTTGTCAGAATGTCTTCTGACATAAACATTGTTTACTAAACGTTTTTTACAAAACTATCGCACCCTTGAACTTAATAATAATAATATATACCTGAAGGGAAGATATTTTTGTAAATGATACTACGGACACAACAATTATGTCAAAAGATATTTCTGATGGTATTCTGAAATTCCACCATAATACATGTGAAAGTAATTCTGGATATTCTGAGGTCACACCAGTAAAACATATGAAGCTGAAACAATGTAGGCTTCTGTCCCGCACATGTATTCTCTCCACCGAGCTAGACAGTTTGGCGTTCCAAGTTTTTAACAGTATTTCTAGGGTGACTTAAAAACAAGCCTTCTCACTGCTTTCAGAGTTTGGCTTCCTGTGACACTTGTATCTACCTTGAAAGACTACGGTGCACTGGCTGGAAGAACTACTTACCGTCGGCTTTGTTGCGTTGAGGAGGTGCGGGGCACTACCCGCATACCCACCTCCTATTACTCCAGGGCACTCTCATTACAATGGCATCCAGCGCAGCTGCTGAGGCACACACACTTTAAGTGTAATGAAAACTGTGTGCCCCCTCACGTTGTGGTATTGTCTGATGTGCAGAGCCCTTCACCCCCTTTCTTGGGTCCCTCTAAGTAGGAAGCTGCGATCTGAGGCAGCAAGGAGCCCCTGCTGGCCTTTGATTGGCTCTGGGAAGTGCATGCTTCACAGTTGCCAGGTTCTGGTCCGACCAATTAAATGAAAGCAGCATCACAGCAGCAGTGATGCGTAATACAAGATGTCAGGCGTCCGAATCTTGGTGATACAGATTCCGCGTTTTCTCTTCTACCTTTACCATGACCCAGGAGCAGGCACTTTACTGAATTCTCTTCTCCAGGCAGCAGCAGTCAGGTGCTCCAGATCCATTCCTGGTGGTGCTATGCTCTAGAGTTAAACAATGTGGCAATCTGTCCAGATCTTAATCTCCATTCGATACAACAGTAAAAAATTAAAATATACCATTCAAATGTTTGATTGGGGGGATTCCTACAGATAGTACTTGTTGGGTACCCGCTTAAAACTAAACTTTCACTCTAGAACTTCACTGGACCAACCAGTGTAAAGAAAGACAAACCCTTTCCCCAGTCTTGCATCTCTTACAATCAAAGAATCAAAGAACAATGGGCCTACTAGAATGTTCTTTTGTTTGATGACGTCTGTGTGGGGTTTGAGGTGTATTGTGACCCCATTCAGTGGTTGGCCCCTTTCAAGATCCAACCTTACTATTACGTCTTCACAGATATCGTTCTCTTCTCTCTTTGCATCCACACGTACCTTGCTTTGTTTTCTGACCTGTGATTGGAGCAAAGAAATTAATCGATAAATTATTGAAGAGGAGACACAAGCCAATGAGAGGCACCAGCCTGCAAGATCAAATTCATCCAGCATCTAAAGAAAGTCCATCTCACTGGATTTGCTCCACTTTATGTAAGTCGGTAAGTTTGATGTTAATTAAGATGGTAAGTTTGATGCCAGCTGGAGAAGCCTTGAGGAGTATTATGCACAGATATCAATTCGTATGTTGATTCTCACTTTGCTGTGTTCTGAGCAAAAATAAATACATTTTGTTTTTGTGTACCTTTGTTGAAAATAAATGCATTGAATATCATGTTTTGGCTATTGAATTTTTTGTTTATTTAACTTTTTAATAGGCACAAAGTCTGCTTGACAGTGTTTATAATTAGAAATAACAATACTATTATAACAACATAGTATATGTGTGTACATTGTCTATAGCATTAGTTAAGGTCATTTGTGTATCATTCCTTCGGCTGGTCCCCTTGTCTTTGACGGTTCTGCAGGAGTAAATGTGCATACAACACCTCAGCTCAGGAACAATTACTTTACTCCTAAACATACACGAGTAAAACTGAGCAATTTATTTTTGCTTTTTGAAATGGCCCTTTTTTCCCCTCCATCTTCTCTCTAGGTGCGGTTTTACTCTAGCCCCTCTGCCGCTCATATACTGCCAAGTGGTCTTGGTGACATGTTGGCTTATTATAACTCATATAAAACAATAAACATATATAAAATAACTCTGCTACTTGTCGACCATCTGAAGCAAGTCGATTTTTCCTGACCTCAGGGTCCCACCATGAGTGGACCAACCTGAGCAGTAGATTGTCAGCTCTCCGGTGACCCACAAATAGAGCTGCTGGTGAGGACAAGAAGGCCCTACCATCTCTCCGGGTGTGATGGATGGGGGCACACAGCAGACCGGGTCAGTGGGACCATTGGGGTCATTGGGGCTCCGGTCTCTGCATCTTTGTGGTGCAGGCAGGAGGAGAGGACCTCAGAGCAGGGCACAAGAGATGCTTCTCATATAGCTCCAGTTGACCAGCTGACCTGCGCAGTCCTTTGCAACAGCGGGTTCGGTTTCCTTCAGTGGGCTGATGTAACTGTCCCTGTTTTTTGAAACCTTGCAAGATTTGCACTTTGAGAAGCTGGTGAGATTTTTAAAAAGCAATTGCAAATTTGAGCTTCAGGGGACCAATTTGCACACCCCTAAAGGAAACTCAGATACATCGTTCAGGTCCTAGAACCAATATTTGTGAAGCCCACCCTGGTGAGATCTAATGAGGTATAAAGTGAGTTAGTCTGTTTCGAGCAAGATGATTATGAATTCAATCAGATGAGGGGTACATGTGAGGCAGAGAATCACTCAGTTCCTCATAAAGATATTCGTGACGTCCACCCAAATGAGGAGCGCTAGAGATTATGAGAATTGCTCAGTTCTGTGGTGAGATATTTTCCAGACTTTTATGGTTACTCCTGACTCCTTAAACGAGTTCCATTTAGATCCATTGTATGTAAATGTATCTTGCATGGAAATCTTGAAAACCCGGCATGGATCCTACTCTCCTGCACCTTTGATGCACAACCTTCCTCTAGGCCAGTGATTCCCAATCTGTGCGCCGCGGCACCCCAGTGCGCCGTAAAATCTATCCAGGGGCGCCGCGCACCAAACGCACAGTTTGGGAACCAAATTCATTTGTTAATCCCGACGTATCAATAGTTCAGGCCCGGGCTAAAAGAGCAGGCCGAGACGGAGGAGAAAGAAGTCAGGGTGGAGAGAGGGGCTGACAGGAGGGGCTTTACAAGGGGGCAGGGAGGAGGCGCAGACACCACCAGTGGAAGCCTTTACTGAAGTGTTGATGACATGTTGGGAACCCAGTGATGGCTGCTATGGTAGAGCTGGAGACTGAATAGTGTGTCTGGCGAATAGACCCTGCCTTTAAAGAAGCCTTCGGTGTACAGCTGCGCACTCTTGACCTGTGTGTTTGTGAGGTAAGAATTCTGTGAAGCTTCAAGATTAAATAACATAAGCACAAAGTATTAAGGACAATAAAAACTGGAATAACACACTGACTAAAGTACTTTGTGTGCACAGATTCGAAGAGGACACACAGGTACGTCCCTCCCCCCTCCACAGAACTTCTTGGGTACAGAAAGATCTTGGTTGCAGGCACCTTAACCTCATGTTATTTTAAATTGCAGCCCATTTGCAACATTTAAACATGCAAGAACATATTTACTACCACATGTTCTTGTTGCCAATTGCGTTGCAGCAGTTACATATAGATCATGCAAATGCCCACTATTTAACAAAAAAAGCTGTATTCGTACCAGTACTTTAAACAAGAGTTTTCCCTTTAAAACGAATACGTTCAAAATAGTTTAAAAAAACTGTACTGCTTACTGTTACATTTGGTAATTGCATGCTCATTATTTGTGGTCCAAACTTGTGCCTGTAGTGTGCTCAACCTACTTGGAGCTGGGGCTCTGCGTTATCACCTGAGCAGTTTCTGCAGGGGATCACTTTCTGTGTGTGTCTGGTTCACGGCTTTTTCTTCTCTCTGCTGTAGGGGCCACAGTGCCCCTGTATTGGTCCTACAAATCCTCTTGTAGTAACACCACAGGGTAGTGAGTTACCTGTCCCAGATAACAAAGAAACCTATGGAGAATATGTCCTGGCAGCATCCTGGTAAAGTGAGTAATGCACTGCACAGTGCCTTTCCGTATTGGCTGTTATGGTATCTGAAGCTTTACCATAACACACAGTGAAGTATGCTGCACATAGTAAATTGTAACACATGCTATTTCAGTTTTGGCATTTTGTGTTTTTTTAGTGTTGTTTATACCAGGTGTCCCTGTATCTGCAAGTTGAGGGTGAATGGAAGGAGGCATATGAGAGAGAGAGAGAGAGAGAGAGAGAGAGAGAGAGAGAGAGAGAGAGAGAGAGAGAGAGAGAGAGAGAGAGAGAGAGAGAGAGAGAGAGAGAGAGAGAGATTGATTTATTCAAGGGCCATTCGCCACATTAGCCTAGTTTTGTGATTGCCACCACTCCATTCCATCATTCCATGCTCCCAGAATTTCACACGCTTCATCATGCAACCTGTACAATCACACTATGCAGCCGAAATGCCACATATCCCCATCTATGCAAACAATGCAGTTTGTAGCATAAAGCAACATATGTTAGTGACAGAGCACCACGTGCACAAGCAGGCATACATGCAAAGTCTGGTGTTAAAGCAATAGTTCTTCAAAACTCATTTATGAGTGAAATGACTACATGGAAGTACTGACCTAAAGGTCTTACCATTACCTGTCACACACATCAAAGCCTACCATTGACACACTTTCTCAGCGTCCATGATTATAATACCTTCATCGGCTTCATCCCAAATATTTTAAGGAGAGAAAATGGAAGTACTCCCGAGGCTGGCCTTACACCGCCCCCCCCGACCCGCCCAAAAAAAGTAACATAATGGGGAGCCGTGGCCAACGGACAACAGGGCAAGGGAGCCGGGGGTCAAAAAAGTTTGGGAACTACTGCTCTAGGCAACAGCCTAAATCCCCCTGTGCAATAGGTGCAGATCTTAGGGCACTGTTTGCTGGACTTTGACGGGCTCAGTACTACACCTTGCACAATGGTGATGGATATCCCGTCAGCCGAAATATAAATCCCATTATATTCTATGAGATTTATATTTCGGCAGGCGGGATATCAGTCACCGTTGTGACAGAGTAACCTGTCTGCCAAGATCTAAATCAGGCCCTAAGAGTAACCCCGGGCGTAGTGTGCGTAGCGGGGCTACGCGGAGATCCACGGAGTTGAAAACAAACTCCGTGGAACTCCGCTACGCCACCCGCCTCCACCCCCCAATTATAAAAAGTAATTAAACATGATTAAAAAATAAATTAAAAAACCACATACCTGGCATGCGGCGTCCCCGGGCTGCCCTCCTCCTCTTCTTCGCCGTCTCGCTAATCCTTGTGAGAACTGCGCATGCGCGCGCCCGCGCATTTCTTGCAAGAAATGCGCATGCACGGGCGCGCGTGCATTCGCAGTTCTCACAAGGATTAGCGAGACAACTAAGAAGAAGAGGAGGAGGGCAGCCCGGGGACGCCGCATGCCAGGTTAGTGGTTTTTAATTTATTTTTTAATCATGTTTAATTACTTTTTATAATTGGGGGGTGGAGGCGGGGGCTGGCCAGCTCCACTCCGCTGCGGAGTGTGCGGAGATTTGCCTTCTCCGCGTTCTCCGCGGAACGCGGAGAAGGCAAATCTCCGCACACTCCGCGGGCGGAACAGTGGTCTCCGCCCGGGGTTAACTAAGAGTTTAAGGAAGACAGATTTTATCTCAAAGTTCTATTGGTGCAGAGTGCAGCCAATCACTTCTTGCGGGATCAAGCCACATCTGCACTCCAGCCGAGGCAAGCTCGTTTTGAATGATCTCAGAGCCATCATAGCAAACAGAAAGCAGGTGTGCATGGAATAGCTGCAAGGCAAATAAAAGGTGAAATATTTTTGCAGGTCATTGTGAGCACATTTTCAGAGTCACAACATGATAATTTGAAAAAAGGGCTGGTGTGGCACTAACTTCCTGGTAAGAAGAAATGAAAAAGAAGGAAAGAGTAGGAACTCCACAGTGTATGGAGACCCACAGAGAAGGAAAGTGGAGAAAAGATGGGGCAAATCTGAAAAGCACAAGGGAGTAGATACCCGTTACCACTGACTGACAATAAACAGGAAGCTGGAGGCTTGTGCAGCCCCCTTGGCAGTACACGCACCCCTGCATTAGTCGACGGTTACACAGGAGCTTTGATCTCACAGCCTCAGATGAATTATCTGGTTCCACCAATAGGGGCCTGACTCGCAGTGGTTGGGAACAAGGACTATGAGTATTAAAGTTACTGTAAAGGTATTCCCCTCTATAATCAATGCATGTGCACTGCTTGGACTGCAATCATTCATTGGCCTGTCTCCCTTCCTTTTCTTCCACCACATGCATATCTTCGTTTTCAGGAAAAAAGTATGCAGAACAAATTTTCTGATCAGCCAATCATTTAATCTTAAACCAACCCGACTGACTTGTCGGTCCTCTCGATTCGTCCTAGCCAGGGCACCACATCTGGGGCCACAGGAAAGGCCAGGCTTTCCCGGGTCAGCATTACCTCTGCCTGGTTTCACTCTCTGACTGTATCCCTGACTTCGATCTTATACAGCGCTCCGCTGACTTCCAGCTAGGTTTGATCTATACAGATACGACATACATACACAACTGGTCATGTATTAGGCTTTTCAGAGTTTCTATTGGGGCTCAAAGTTAATAATTTTTTTCACCAGTGATGTTTTACTAAATCCCCTTCAAAGACAAGACTGAAATGGATTTGGATCTATCCTTGTTCAATTTCCTCTTTAAAAAAATAGTTTCTGCAAGTGTTAACCAGTCAGAGGAGAAACCAACGCAGCAGGATTTACACCTGTTTTGTGTAACAGCAATCTGCAATTAAAAAGTGTATCCTTGCAATCCATTAAATTCTGGCTAATGAGATAACTGTCTTCCCAAGGAGGAGATGATGAACTAGCCGCGCCATGAAGCATAAATTAATGCTGCAAGGTTAAACACTGGAACTAACTCACATCTCAACAAAAGCCCCTACCAGCAGTTAAATTAACTGACATAAATACCATCAAAATGGCCGCCGCGACTCTCCCACGACGGTTCATCTTACAGCCCGGCTTTCAGTTTGCATAACTCATCTTTGCACATTACTGCACGCACCATTTGAGACATGGAATATTCGCTACAATCGGTGACATATCATAGAAGAATTCATCGGGGTGGCGGGAAGGCAGTGTGGGAGGAGCAAGACACCGAGAGGCGCAACAATAAAGGCCCAGTCACGCTGGATATCAGTTCGACTAATGCAATGTGTTTTTCTCTCCTTTTGTGTTAAATTTTGTACTCCTGTTTTGGAGGGAGGGAGGAAGAGAAGGAAATATCTGCACTAAGAACCACAGGTTGATGTATAGACTGCCAAACGCCCTCGCTCTTAATGAGGCGCTGGTAAAGGACTTCTCCATTTTGAGGGAGGCGCTGCAGTGTATTAGTATAATTAGCAGTGATGAGAAAAACTGTTTAGAACTGAATTACCTCTCGCAAGTTCATTTAAGCAATATGAAATTACTGCGAGCAAGAAGGGAATGATGGGCCCTCCACAGAGGGTTCATGCCTGATTTCATCACATGCGCTAATTGGACAAGTACTTTCTGAGAGCTTTTCAATTCGTGACAGGTTCTGCCTGCCTTCTCATTGGCTCGCTCTCATTTTTTTCACTTTGGTAGGCGGCCATTCTTAGTTATTGTGGGATGGCTGGTGCTTGTGTTTTTTTGCAGCTAGTGCAAGATCATCTTCTCTACCGCTTTGCTGGGTTCTTGGTCAACGTCTGTTTCACCTCTACTCTTGCAGCTGGTCGAACTGTCTTTAGTGTGGTGCATGCACTAACAGACACGTACAAGCACTCACACATTCATATATACATGCACATCATACACGCTTACACATGCACACCCAAATGTGTACAGGCATCCACATTTGAATGCACACAGACACAAAAACATGCACAGCCATACGCAAAGAACCATACAGACAGGCAGACATGAACATACGTTACATATATAGATAGAAACACTTGAAATCACATCTCGAGTCCAAGAGGACAGAAAGAGATGGATGGAGGGAGGGCCTTACGGGAATGACCATAGAGACAGTGGCATGTTGAGAGGAAAGTCGCCACAAGTGCAGAGTTTGTGTAACTCGGCAAGGGAGTGATTAACAAAGTACGAACTGGTCAGCAACCTGTGGTCCGCCTCAGTCTGCAGGAGTGTGAGACAAAGATACCCTTTTGTAGGCCCTCCCGACCCTCAACGGGGGTCACTTCTAAGGCTAGCCATCGAGAATATAACAGGTTGGTGTCCACTTTAGGATATCAAATAAACTAGTGACCTGTGCCAGAGCCTTGTGATGGGGAAAGCATCTCTGTCTTGAAATGTAAGAAGAGTGGTAGCTGCTTATGGATAATTGATTCCCCACTATCTGTGGGACACCTAAGAGAGCAATGCATGCCAACAATGTGCAGGACATAAGAAGAGCCATGGATGCCAACAATCTGCACGACGTAAGGGGAGTCATGCATGTGAACAAAGTGCAGGACATAAAGAGAGCAATGCCTGCCAACAAAGTACAGGACGTAAGAAGAGTCATGGATGCCAACAATCTGCACGACGTAAGGAGAGGCATGCATGCCAACAATGTGCAGGACCTAAGGAGAGCCATGCATGCGAACAATGTGCAGGACATAAGGAGAGCAATGCATGCCAACAAAGTGCAGGACGTAAGAAGAGCAATGCATGCCAACAAAGTGCAGGACGTAAGGAGAGCAATGCATGCCAACAAAGTGCAAGACGTAAGGAGAGCAATGCATGCCAACAATCTGCAGGACATAAGGAGAGCAATGCATGCCAACAAAGGGCAGTACGCAAGAAAAGCAATGCACTGCAACAATGTGCAGGACATAAGGAGAGCAATGCATGCCAACAATGTGCAGGACCTAAGGAGAGTCATGCATTGCAACAATGTGCAGGACATAAGGAGAGCCATGCATGCGAACAATGTGCAGGACATAAGGAGAGCAATGCATGCCAACAAAGTGCAGGACGTAAGAAGAGCAATGCATGGCAACAAAGTGCAGGACGTAAGGAGAGCAATGCATGCCAACAAAGTGCAGGACGTAAGGAGAGCAATGCATGCCAACAATCTGCAGGACATAAGGAGAGCAATGCATGCCAACAAAGGGCAGGACGCAAGAAAAGCAATGCGCTGCAACAATGTGCAGGACATAAGGAGAGCAATGCATGCCAACAATGTGCAGGACCTAAGGAGAGTCATGCATTGCGACAATGTGCAGGAAATAAGGAGAGCAATGCATGCCAACAGCGGGCAGGACGTAAGAAGAGCAATGCATGCTAACAATGTGCAGGACATTAGAAGTGCAATGCATGCCAACAAAGGGCAGGACGTAAGAAGAGCAATGCATGCCAACAATGTGCAGGACATAAGGAGAGCAATGCATGCCAACAAAGGGCAGGACGTAAGAAGAGCAATGCATGCCATCAATGTGCAGGACCTAAGGAGAGCCATGCATTGCAACAATGTGCAGGACATAAGGAGAGCAATGCATGCCAACAAAGTGCAGGACGTAAGGAGAGCAATGCATGCCAACAAAGTGCAGGACGTAAGGAGAGCAATGCATGCCAACAAAGTGCACAACGTTAGGAGAGCAATACATGCCAACAATGTGCAGGACCTAAGGAGAGCCATGCATTGCAACAATGTGCAGGACATAAGGAGAGCAATGCATGCCAACAATGTGCAGGACATAAGGAGAGCAATGCATGCCAACAAAGTGTAGGACATAAGAAGAGCAGTGCATGCCAACAACATGCAGGACATAAGGAGCACAATGCATACCAACAAAGTGCAGAAAGTAAGAAGAGCAATGCATGCCAACAATGTGCAGGACGTAAGGAGAGCAATGCATACCAACAAAGTGCAGGAAGTAAGAAGAGCAATGCATGCCAACAATGTGCAGGACATAAGGAGAGCAATGCATGCCAACAAAAAGGGCAGGACGTGAGGAGAGCAATGCATGCCAACAATGTGCAGGACCTAAGGAGAGCCATGCATTGCAACAATGTGCAGGACATAAGGAGAGCAATGCATGCCAACAAAGTGCAGGACATAAGAAGAGTAATGCATGCCAACAAAGGGCAGGATGTGAGGAGAGCAATGCATGCCAACAATGTGCAGGACCTAAGGAGAGCCATGCATTGCAACAATGTGCAGGACATAAGGAGAGCAATGCATGCCAACAAAGTGCAGGACGTAAGAAGAGCAGTGCATGCCAACAAAGTGCACGACGTGAGGAGAGCAATGCATGCCAACAAAGTGCACGACGTGAGGAGAGCAATACATGCCAACAATGTGCAGGACCTAAGGAGAGCCATGCATTACAACAATGTGCAGGACATAAGGAGAGCAATGCATGCCAACAAAGTGCAGGACGTAAGAAGAGTAATGCATGCCAACAAAGGGCAGGACGTAAGAAGAGTAATGCATGCCAACAATGTGCAGGACATAAGGAGAGCAATGCATTGCAACAATGTGCAGGAGGTAAGGAGAGCAATGCATGCCAACAAAGTACAGGACATAAGGAGAGCAATGCATGCCAACAATGTGCAGGACGTAAGGAGAGCAATGCATGCCAACAATGTGCAGGACATAAGAAGAGTAATGCATGCCAACAATGTGCAGGACATAAGGAGAGCAATGCATGCCAACAACATGCAGGACATAAGGAGAGCAATGCATACCAACAAAGTGCAGGAAGTAAGAAGAGCAATGCATGCCAACAATGTGCAGGACGTAAGGAGAACAATGCATGCCAACAATGTACAGGGCGTAAGGAGAGCAATGCATGTCAACAAAGTGCAGGACATAAGGAGAGCAATGCATGGCAACAATGTGGAGGACATAAGGAGAGCAATGCATGCCAACAAAGTGCAGGACATAAGGAGAGCAATGGATGCCAACAAAGTGCACAACGGGAGGAGAGCAATGCATGCCAACAATGTGCAGAAGGTAAGGAGAGCAATGCATGCCAACAAAGTACAGGACATAAGGAGAGCAATGCATGCCAACAATGTGCAGGACGTAAGGAGAGCAATGCATGCAAACAATGTGCAGGACATAAGAAGAGTAATGCATGCCAACAATGTGCAGGACATAAGGAGAGCAATGCATTGCAACAATGTGCAGGAGGTAAGGAGAGCAATGCATGCCAACAAAGTACAGGACATAAGCAGAGCAATGCATGCCAACAATGTGCAGGACGTAAGGAGAGCAATGCATGCCAACAATGTGCAGGACATAAGGAGAGCAATGCATGCCAACAAAGTGCAGGACGTAAGGAGAGCAATGAATGCCAACAATGTGCAGGACATAAGGAGAGCAAAGCATGCCAACACTGTGCAGGATGTAAGGAGAGCCATGTATTGCAACAATGTGCAGGACATAAGGAGAGCAATGCATGCCAACAAAGTGTAGGACATAAGAAGAGCAGTGCATACCAACAATGTGCAGGACATAAGGAGAGCAATGCATGGCTACAATGTGCTGGACATTAGAAGTGCAATGCATACCAACAATGTGCAGGACATTTGAAGAGCAATGCATGCCAGCAATGTACAGGACGTAAGGAGAGCAATGCATGGCATCAATGTGTAGGATGGAAGAAGAGCAATTCATGGCAACAGTGTGCAGAACGTAAGGAGAGCAATGCATGCCAACAAATTACAGATCATAAGAAGAGAAATGCATGGCTACAATGTGCAGGACATTAGAAGTGCAATGCATTCCAACAATGTGCAGGATATTTGAAGAGCAATGCATGCCAGCAATGTACAGGACGTAAGGAGAGCAATGCATGCCAACAATGTGTAGGACGTAAGGAGAGCAATGCATGCCAAAAAAGTACAGATCATAAGAAGGGCAATGCATGGCAACAATGTGCAGGATATTAGAAGTGCAATGCATACCAACAATGTGCAGGACGTTAGAAGTGCAATGCATGCCAACAAAGTACAGGACATAAGGAGAGCAATGCATGACAACAAAATGCAGGATGGAAGGAGAGCAATGTATGCCAACAACATGCAGGACGTAAGGAGAGCAATGCATGCCAACAATGTGCAGCACGTAAGAAGAGCAATGCATGACAACAAAGTACAGCACATAAGGAGAGCAATGCATGACAACAAAGTGCTGGACGTAAGGAGAGCAATGCATGCCAACAACATGCAGGAGATAAGGAGAGCAATGCATACCAACAAAGTGCAGGAAGTAAGAAGAGCAATGCATGCCAACAATGTGCAGGATGGCAGGAGAACAATGTATGGCAACAATGTGCAGGCTGGAAGGAGAGCAATGTATGGCAACAATGTGCAGGATGGAAGGAGAGAAATGCATGGCAACAATGTGCAGGACATTAGAAGTGCAATGCATACCAACAATATGCAGGACATTAGGACAGCAATGCATGCCAAAAATGTGCAGGACATTAGAAGAGCAATGCATGCCAACAATGTGCAGGATGGAAAGAGAGCAATGCATGGCAACAATGTGCAGGACATTAAAAGTGCAATGCATACCAACAATGTGCAGGACATTAGAAGTGCAATGCATGCCAACAAAGTACAGGATGTAAGGAGCAATGCGTGCCAACAAAGTACAGGGCATAAGGAGAGCAATGCATGTCAACAATGTGCAGGACATTAGAAGCGCAATGCATGCCAACAAAATGCAGGACATAGGGAGAGCATTGCATGCCAAAAATATGCAGGACACATGTGTGGTTTTAATCTGAACAATCTCCATCCACCTCTCCATTTCTCACTCCTGCCGCTGAGTAACCAATACCATACGACGAGATGGAATTTCCTGAGTCTATTGTATATCATTCACTTCAAATGAAGTGCATGAAACATAAATTGCTCTCTTTCTGCGTGGTTAAACCTTTAGCTCTTTGTTTTTTCGGAGTCCGCATTGCACAGCGCTTCCTTTATTGATACAGTGACTCTCTTCACTTCAGCCCAAGACATTATTTCATGGAGCTGATTCGCACATATTGGCAGCAGCACAGATAATGATTCCCACTGAAAACGAGGCTCTTCTCCTAAATGCAGGGGTGAGGGAAAGACAAATAGACAACTATAATATTAACACGTTGGTATTAAGAAGCATCAGTTTGCGGGTGTCGGGCGGTGCATGTCCTGCCCTAACGGAGATCTGGAGAAGCATCTCATGTGGACAGGGATTTGTAAAAATCTGGATTGGTCATTCCATGAGAATAAAAGGGTAGCCAATGGGTAAGTCAATTGATCACATCTCATGAAGGTACAAGGTGGTGCTGACACTGACATGGTCAGTGTGAGGTCCAGTGTCATGTTTGCAAAACAGCTGCTCTGACATGGAAGTTCTCTGGGAGGATTATACAGCCATGTTGACCTGGAGGGATAGCAGGTCAGAAAGTACACAGAGACCTACTCCACCTAAAAACTAGGATGACAGAGACAAAAAAGCTGATGTTTAAAATGTTTTATTGTTGATAATCAGAAGAAAAAGTTATACAACTCCACACTGGGGCTGGAGTCGCTCCCTCAACTTCTGTCTCCAAACCATCATGTCCTCATCTTTTAGTTCCTCCTCAAATTCCCTCAATCCATCTTTACAACTTTGTTGAGCTACTCATACAACACGTCACATGTGCCATAAAACACACAACTCTACAACTGCGCAAAGGTGCAGACGGACCACAGTCATGTCACATTTTCAGGATGATCACTGGCTACGTATACTATTTCCATTTAGATGCATTGGATCCAAATCTTATTTTGTGTGGATGTCCTTATCTGGCAATGATTCCAGAAGTTAGATGAATGGAAATTTCTCAATCAGTGGATACGTGCTACGAAAGAAAGTGTCATGCACTGAACAACATCCTTCTGTAGACTAAGGGCCTGATTTAGATCTTGGCGGGACTCCAGTTGTCCCTCCGTGGTGGCGTTTCCAAGTACTCCATGAAGTTGACAGATTCCCACCCGCCCTATTTAGATGTGGGCTGGCTGATCCTCTGTCTGCATTGACAGAGTGTTTTCCATCGTGTAAGTGGCTCCACTACTTCGATGCATCACAATCCTCTGCTGGCTAAAACATTGCTCCATCACCACCAGGGTGGCAGGATTGCGTCGAGCCTATTTAGATCTCTCAGTTGTGTTGGGGTTGTCCTAGTGGCGGATTCCTGACAGAGGGATTCCATTGTGGGATGCGTTCAACATTGTGCTATTCCTGTGGCTTTTTGGATGGATGCTAGCATCACACACACATGTGTTTTGGCTAATTGTTTTCACCTGCATACCACACTATAAAACACACTCCATTTCAGACCATGATCCTTTGCCATTACACTGCAGCAGAACATTGTTCATGAGAACTTTTTCAGTGAAGTTAGGAGTTTTTTTTTTTTTGCTTTCTCTGGTTCTTCTTCATTTTTTCTTTTTTTACGAAGTTTGTCCTAACATTATTATTTATGTACAATTCATTGATTATTAAAATTGTTAATGATGAAAATATGAAATACATATTCTTACATACCTTTATAACAGAAAATACAAAGGATTTTTTTAAATGACATACTTGTATAAAGTCAAAACATTAGAAAAAAATGTAATGGGAATTCAAAGTTTGGTGCAAGCATTCATGATGATAATGGACACTTACCACCAAAAAAAAACCCAATTGAAATATTTATTTTTAAGTGTTAATACAGGTGTGTTTATTTTAACTTAAAAAGTGAAAAAATAAACACATATACATCACACCTTGAAAAAAAAGGAATACAGTTTAATAAAATACAGAAAATGCACTAAACAGGGAAATGTTACATAAATAAATAAAAAATATGATTTAAGTTTAGAACTCACATTGATTTCACATCTTTTTAATGTTTTACCTTATCTAGTGCAATTACTGAATTATGTTACATTAAAATTAATAGAAGAATGTGTAATACATATTTATATTTGATAGTTTATGAAAAATAATTAAACACACCTGTATTAAAACATTCTGAATTTTAATTAATGTCAAATTATGTGTAAGTGCCCATTATCATGATAGAAGCTTGCGCCACATTTGAAAAGAAAAACAAAAATGAATACAGGTGTGATTCTTTAAATTTCTTACATGACAACATTGCACACAAATGCATTACACATTAGAAAAAATTGCTTATAAGAGAAATTTAAAAATGCACTAGTCCAGAGCAAATGTATACGAACAATTCTAAAGAAAACAAGTAAAAAAGAAACTTACCTTGAATTCCAGCGAGAACAGTGTTGATTTGCTTCGTGGTCAAGTAGCAGCAACACAGGACGGACTTGGATGATCGGGTTCATGATGGAAAGGGAAGTGGAAAAAAGAAAAAAAGATATGTTTCTACCTTATATCCCTTTGAAACCACCGACTCAGTTGTGGAGGTTTACCCACCACAGTCACATTGATGGGAAGGCATATCATGATTGGCGCAGTGGAAAAAAATTGGCTGAAATCCCTCCGACAGCCACTTTTGCCTATGACGCCATCAACACAGGAGGAAAATTCTGGCGGAGACAGAGGTACTCGGATGGACTATCATCCATAGACCCGCCAGCATCTAAATTGACCGGGCGAACCACCTAGAATGCAGACGGATTAACCGACGGAAAAGTGGCGGCGGGACCAGATCCGTCAAGATATAGCTTTCTCCTGTGCAAATCCACCAGCAGTAATCCTGGCTCACTATGCCTGTGTCACTTCAAAGCCCTCTACCACGACGTGTTTGTGGAGTGTGGCCTGGTGTTCTCACCTGACATGTATAGTGCAACATACAGCCTAGGATTGGGACTTGAGAATGTCCTCTGCCTTTAAATCTGCATAATGTTCTTTCAGTATGACAATATTCACCTTTACTCTTCAGTGCCTTCCCCCAACCCTCCAGGGGGTGGGAATCACAACCTGACCTGCAGGCACCCCAACGCCAACTGTGTTTCTTGTAATTACAGTGCACATAGTCCTTCAGCCGGAGCAGTTATCTTGCCTCTTCTTTCTGGTCAACTCAAGTTTCCGATACATTTTTTAATCTAGTGGCCATCTTGCCTCTTCACTCTCAATGTTTTCGATATGTGTGAATCTGGTCACTATCAGTAACAAATCAGTGTGTTTTTCATTTACTTTATCACATTTTTCTTAGGCAGCAGCCCTATCTCCTTTTCAGAGTCTTTTTGTGTCACATATTATTACATCAACTGCAAGTGGGAGGCCAGTGGCGTAACACAGGCCACCGTGGTGTGGGGGGGCACTGAGCTGCAGGGGGCCCCCCTCAGTACAGTACCCTGGCGTGAGAGCTCCTGACTAAGTCTGGGGGTGGGAAGGGCCTCCATGTACCTTGCAGGGGGGCCCCGTCAACTTTTGTTACGCCACTGTGGGTGGCCACAGAATATCCTAGATTTTGTGGAATGTGAATGGTGAGAGTCGGTTTATCAGACAGGGCCAGAAACCTCACTCCTCAATCCACAATTCTACACACACCTTATCATTCAGCACCTTGCATCTAATTTTATGTCCTCAATACATGTTGGCTGGTATTTTATTCCTTCCTGGACTTCTCTGACATGGACAAAGCATATAGTTGTAACCGCTGAGTAAACAGATTTTTACCACCACCAGTGGTACATGTAGGGAACCACATTTCCCTCTATGGTGCCTCAACCTCAAAAACAACAGTGCCACACCTCCGCAACCCATTTTCTCTACCAATTCCCAGCTCTAGCACTTACTGAAAGGGAGCTGTAGAATTTGTCCGGGGGCTGAGCATGCAAGAAGTCCAACCCTAACCACATCAAACGAGTATCATCACTGCCAAGATCAAGCCTTCAAGCCCGGACTCACTCTGACTCGTCACCACCATGAAATTTGAAGGGAACACCTGCACGGATTGGAAACTAGTTGAAACTGGACCACTATCCAGCTCTTCAAATTCAAATATATAATGAACTCTAAAGCTCTGATACAGCAGGAGAAACAAACAACACTACCAACCCTATCTGCCCAGGAACTGGAGAAAACACTAGACAGCTATTCCATTCCAGATGACTGTGGGCTCAAATGGCACAGAAGATCAGCATTCACCAGGTGTGTGAAACATCAATTAAAAATGAAGGAAGGCTGCCACTGCGACAGTCCATAGCACTCTGGGCTCACACATCACTCAAGACCACTGTCCCTGAGAACCTTCCACATCATGAGTTTCACTCTGAAGAAAGGATCCCATATCTTAGCAGTAATCGAGAGATGTGACACAGAAGAACACTTCTACTATTTAATATAAAGCATTAAGGGCCTTCTGTGCAAAGCCATTTAGAGGTTGAAAACCCAGCAATTTGTAAAATAACAGGGTCTGCAACTGCAAAATGGCCTTTTGCTGTGTACTAAACCCATTTTGTGAGTTAGAAAAGCATTTCTAACATTCAAAATTGGTTTACCTACCCCTTTCAAATCACAATGATGAAGGGGTGTGAAAGAGCAATCCCTTTCTAATTGCGAGGTGGAATGATATGCATCAACAGTGTGTGATCACGATTAGGGTTGCAAACCATTGAACATCAATTAATCAAGGTTCTTGTAAAGAGCGACTACTCACCCATTAGGTCTCAAGGCGCTGAGGGGAGGGGGATCTGCGGTTTAGTCGAAGAGCCAGGTCTTGAGGTCCTTCCTGAATTGAGGCAGAGACGGTGATTTCCTGAGATGTAGAGGCAGGGAGTTCCAGGTCTTCGCAGCGAAGTAGGAGAAGGATCTTCCTCCCGTCATGGTATTGCGGATCCGTGGGATGGTGTCCAGAGACAGTTGGGCGGAGTGGAGATGTCTGGTGGGTGTGTGGAAGAAGAGGCAGCGGATAAGGTATGCAGGTCTGGCGTTGTTGAGGGCTTTGTAGGCGTGCGTGAGGAGCTTGAAGGTAATTCTTTTGTTGATCGGGAGCCAGTGGAGGTCTCTCAGGTGACCGGTGATGTGGCCGTGACGGGATATGTTCAGGATGAGTCTGGCGGAGGCGTTCTGGATGTTCTGTAGTTTCTTTAGGAGCTTTTTGGGGGTACCAGCGTAGAGTGCGTTGCCATAGCCAGTCTGCTGCTGATGAGTGCATGGGTGACCATTTTCCTGGACTCGGTGGGGATCCATTTGAAAATCTTCCGAAGCAGACGGAGCGTGTGGAAGCAGGAGGACGAGAAGGCATTGATTTGGCGGTTCATAGAGAGCGAGGAGTCCAGCATGATGCTGAGGTTACGTGCGTGGTCCGTGGGTGGGTGGGAGGAGAGGGGGTGAGTGCTGCATTCCAAGCAGAGTGGATGGAGCCCTAGGATGAGGACTTCAGTCTTGTCTGAGTTGAGCTTGAGGCAGCTGTCCTTCATCCAATTGGCGACTGCCTTCATCCCGTTGTGGAAGTTGCTCTTGGCGGTTGTGAATCATCTGGGTGTCATCAGCGTAGGGGACAATGTTGAGTCCGTGGCTTCTGACGATGGCTGCAAGTGGGGCCATGTAGATGTTGAAGAGGGTGGGGCTCAGGGAGGATCCCTGGGGCACTATGCAGCTGATCTCTGTGGGTTCTGAGTAGAACGGTGAAAGTCTGACTCTCTGTGTTCGGCCAGTGAGGAAGGAGCGGATCCATTCTAGGGCTTTGTTGCAGATGCCGGCGTCGTGGAGTCTTGCGCAGAGGGTGTGATGGAAAGTTATAGACTACTCAAAGGAGGTGGTAATGGATTCGCAAAAGTGATGATGCCCTCTTTGGATAGTTTCCCTCTTGGGAATTGTGTGAGGCAACATTTGCGGGAGCAGACACTGCCTGTGTCTCTCTGATGTGTTCTCAAATTTTTGTTTTTTCCAAACATTTCCTTTAAGGAATACAGACTGCTTAAAAAACAAGCATTGAAAATGCAATAGGTCTCGCCTTTGATTAAGTTAAAGCCATTTGCTTTGCTAATGGTATTGTATAGCAAAGCAAATGGCTTTAACTTAATCAAAGGCAAGACCTATTGCATTTTCAAAGCTTGTTTTGCCATGTTGTACAGTAGCTGCTATGCAACATGTCTGAAAGTGATTTTAAAAAGCGCTATGATGCAACAATGCTCCACGTCACAAAAAAAATTTAAACAAACTTTTAGATCAGCCGCTGTGCAACATGGATGAAAATCACATTGACAAAAGCCAATTAATCTTGTCTAGGCGAGACTAATTGGCTTTGCCAATGCTTGTTACTGACTGGCATTGCCCAGATGTAGGTGGATGAGCAACTTGCACAGTAATTCAGTCCCAGTTAGGACCCAGCTGCGGATGCTAACAGGAGAAACAGAGGTGGAGGTTGAGGAGAGATGAAGGGTGAGGAGAGACAGAGGTGGAGGGTGAGGAGAGACAGAGGTGGAGGTGAGGAGAGACAGAGGTGAGCAGAGACAGAGGTGAACGTGAGGTGAGACAGAGGTGGAGGTGAGGAGAGGTGAGGTGAGGTGGAAGTGAGAAGAGACAGAGGTGGAGGGTGAAGAGAAACGGAGGGTGAGGAGAGACAGAGGTGGAGGGTGAGGAGAGACCGAGGTGGAGGGTGAGGAGAGACAGAGGTGGAGGGTGAGGAGAGACAGAGGTGGAGGGTGAGGAGAAACAGAGGTGGAGGTGAGGAGAGGTAGAGGTGAGGTGGATGTGAGGAGAGGTGAGGTGGAGGGTGAGGAGAGACAGCGGTGGAGGGTGAGGAGAGATCAAGGTGGAGGGTGAGGAGAGACCGAGGTGGAAGGGAGTCAGAAGTGGAGGTAAGGAGAGACAGAGGTGAGGCGAGACAGAGGTGGGGGGAGACAGGGGGGGAGGGGGTGGTATCACTTTCACCTCCTCTCCTAGTGTAAGGAACGCCCCCTCTCCACAGGCCCTGCCGGGGCCGAGAGCAGATCCCTGCCCGCATCAGCCGTCACCCGAGACCGCTCGTGCTTGTTGGTAAAGAGAGGTTCATTATCTGCTGATGATGTGATCCACTTGGAGGGGGGGGGCTCCCCTCACCCACCCCCAGGGCCGACACCAAGAAGGCACCAGAGACCTGAAGCTGTCTATGCTGCAATACTGGGGGGGAGGGGCTGAGGGGGCGGAGGAAGAGGAGTGGGGTTAGAGTAGGAATAGAGAAGGGACAGATGGGGAGAGAAGGGACAGATAGACAGAAATGGAGCAATAAAAAAATTTGAGAGAGCGAAAAGAGCAGAGTTGGGGAAAAGGAAAAAATGATGAGAGAACTTGTAGAAAAGAGGTGGAGAGAGAAGATGGTGAGATGGGGAGGAGAGGGTAATGACGCAGGAGAGAGAGGGAGATGGTAGAGACAAAAAGCCAGGATGTGGTCCGAAAAACATCCTCCCCAACAATCTTAAAACACACACAACTCAACCATCATATGTAACACCACCACCTGGAAACATCTAGGAAACAGAACATAGACAACAAACAGCACAAAACACACACAGACAACCCATCCTATTTATAGGCACTATATACAGACACAACACAACCATATGCACACTCGACACACAAATCATCAACATGATGCAGACCCCTGGTGTAGAATTCAGATTTACACAAAACACAACACACGTAATGCAAGACGCTGGGTGGCACAAGGCTTGTTACCACAGACACCGCTGATGCTGAGAGACCCCACCCCCCTCACCGCCTGGCAGCCTCGGTTAGTAGGTTCCAGCAGCGCTGGGTGGCACAAGGCTTGTTACCACAGACACTGCTGCTGCTCAGAGATGCCCCCCACCCGCCTCGTGTGGTAGGTTCCAGCAGTGCTGTGTGGCACAAGGCTTGCTACAACAGACACGCTGCTGCTCAGAAAGACCCCCCCCACGCAGCCTCGGGTTGTGGTAGGTTCCAGCAGCGCTGGGTGGCACAAGGCTTGTTACCACAGATACCGCTGCTGCTCAGAGATGCCCCCGCCCACCTCATGTGGTAGGTTCCAGCAGTGCTGTGTGGCACAAGGCTTGCTGCAACAGACACGCTGCTGCTCAGCAAGACCTCCCCACCCCCCCTGCCTAGCCTCGGTGGTAGGTTCAAGCAGTGCTGGGTGGCACCAGGCTTGTTACCACAGACACGCTCCTGCTCAGAAAGCAACCACCCCCCCGCGCAGCCTCAGGTGGTAGGTTCAAGCAGTGCTGGGTGGCACAAGGCTTGTTACCACAGACACGCTGCTGCTCAGAAAGCACCCACCCCTACGCAACCTCGGGTGGTTGGTTCAAGCAGTGCTGGGTGGCACAAGGCTTGTTACCACAGACACGCTGCTGTTCAGAGAACTCTCCCCCTCCCCCATCCGGCAGCCTCGGGTGGTAGGTTCCAGCAGTGCTGGGTGCCACATGGCTTGTTACCACATGCACGCTCCTGCTCAGAAGCGCCCCCCGTGCAGCCTCGGGTGGTAGGTTCCAAAAGTGCTGGGTGCCACAAGGCTGGTTACTACAGACACTGCTGTACCAACAAGTGGCTGGATCCACGTGTCAGACATCACTGCCCCCTGCACAGGTGATGGTGGCTACTGCCGCGCCCTGCGCTGTCATAACAAGAAGCGGATTCTACGTCAGTCACTCGGTTACCATGGGTTGTGGTACCACGGTGCCCAAGGTCACACGGTGGTTCGTTGTAAGTGGCAGCTCTCTGGGACTGGTACAGTGAGGGGTGGGCCAAACCGACCCCACCACCGCGGCTAGTGAAGGGGCGGGCTGGGCCCGATTTTAACCCTTCTCATAACCGCCCCCGGGAAGAAGGTTCCGCACATGGTAACCCCGCTTTTAAGGTGTTCCAGACGATTTGACGGAAATGGTCCGTGGTCGCTCTTCATCTGCATGGCAGCGGAATGCAGTCACAGCACAGTGCAGTTCCAGGGTGGTTGAGGTGAAAGTGCTGTGTCCACTTCCTGTTAGAATGTTCCAGACACTTTTTACTGTAATGTTGCTCACACTCTGAGGCTCGCGGGACCCGGCAACCTGAGGGCAGATACCGGAATATTTATCACTGACAGTCGCTGGTGTAATGCCTGGAAAACGTTTCCAAATTAAATTATACAACCTGCATGTGTAACTACATAGTGCGCAACTGCGCACAGGTGTACACTCACACTCTCTCTCACCATCTCTCCACGGCGAACAATCAAAATTCCTGCGCGGTACCCCCACAAACACCCCCCATCTATTTCGGCTCAACATCGCTGTTGTGCGCTCCTGCAGCATGCACCAGTAGGCTCTCTGATTGGTTGACAAGATCCACCAATCACAGTGCTTATTTGCTAGTTGCCAACCAATAAGAGAGCCGACTGGCGCATGCAAGGCAGCGTGACGAAGATTCTGATAAGAAACTTCGTCACGACAGCCGTAATGCAGGCGACCGAGTCCTTGGGGGCCGTCCAAAAAGGCGAAAGGGCGGCAACCGAAAACCCTCCTTTTCAATGGGAAGCCAGCGTTTAACATAAACGCTGACGCTACCCAATGAAAATGAGGGGCGGGGCTTCGAGTCCCCTTCTTGAAACTGACTTGATGACTATAGCTCTCGCAGGTGAGGAGCGCATGCGCGCTCCAACGCCAGGCGAGACCTAAAAACTTTCTTATACGGAAATGCAAACACATGGATGGTGAGCTGCTGTTGCTTGCAGGACACTATCACTGAATACGTAGTTAATCGCAGGAGGTTCCAAATAACAACCTGCCTAATTAATATCCATTCAGTAGGCCATCCTGAAACCTGCTGCGACTGGACATTTTGGAAGTAACCACCTAGTACGTGGGTCGCATTGCAAAATGAAAAACGGGTCGCAAAAAAGTTGTTGTGCAATTTGTGATCACTTTTTGCGACCGTTCCTTTCACCCTTCTTGAACTCTGAATAAAATGTGACAACTCTGGGCACAAGGGTTTGGAGAGGGGTTCTGCAGTATGGCAAAGGGGTGCCTTGGACTCCTAAAAAGGTTTTAATCCCAGCTCAATTTCAACATGTGTGATCATTGACAAATTGCTTTATCTCTATGTGCCTCATTTCCCTGGTCTGTGAAAAATGTGTCTGCCGAGAACTCAATCAATGTTCAGTTTGCTGTATACATGAAAATGTATTCAAATCAAGACACGCAACTGACTCAACCCCAGCCCTTCTGGTCTTTCAGAGGCACAGGCCTTTTTAGTCTATCAGCAGTCTATTGCTCTTCCTATTTGCACATGGAGCACAGAATTTCTGTGTTATATTATGTTTATGATCAATCAACCTGAATAGCTCATCAATAAAAGCTAAGTTTCTGGCGTACAGAAAAGCTGTAATTAAAACTAAGCAAATTAACATTTTATTTCCATAATATGGATGCGTTTACTCTCTTCCTGCGAGCAGCCTTGTAAAGGCAGTCAGTCATCTGATGAGTCATTCTGGCGGTCAGACATGACAGTGCTCAGAGCCAGACACAGGAGTGGCAGGAGAGGTAAGGCTGCAGACATCAGACATATATATATTACAGAATCGTTTTCACATGTAAAAGTCTATATAAAAAAGGCTTAACACTGACTTTTAGTTAGATTTTAGAACCCGGTGTTAGAAAAAAGTAGACAGAAGCAGAGAGGAAAAGTGATTTTCCCAGAATCACAATTTTGCCAAAGGAGGGAGAGATTCTGAAAATCTGGCACGGATCTGTTCGTCATCATTCGGAGCTGAACACCTTTGATTCGAGCCCAGGTGTCGGTGGTGGTTTTATGCGGTCACCCTTTACGTTCATTTTCGGTTTTGGTAGCTTTTTTGTTCTTTGCTGGTCAGGGAGGCTCTTTCTGGTAGCATGTGTTTTTTTCGCGTTTCTTTCCACATTTTGAAGGCTGATTTTAACCATGAAAACACGTGTTGTGTGTGTGTGAATGCCGAGTGCAACCTGCTTTTGGTGTGTACCTTCTGATGACTGTAACTCCATTTTTCTTGTGTTGAATCCATATTTTTTCTCCTACAAAAACGGTTGTTAGTTCGAGGGATGGTGTGGGCCTTCTCTAAGGATGCAGTGATGGGAAAGCACTAAAGTGAAACACAAGAGACCACATAGGCGTTGTTGCCAGCACCTACACCTGCTAAAGTACAGCTGAGCACCTCAAGGTAATGACCAACTTACAGTTGTGCCGAGCTAGTCTTTGCAAAAAAGATGGGGCCTGACAGTCAGCGCCTAATTTGTAAACATAAATAAGTGCCAGGGATCTCCCCCGGAGGCCACTGCAGCTTGCACCACACATTGCCCCTGCCATGCTGCCAATGATAGTAACAACACAACTACTAACCATCACACTCCTACAAGTGTGACAATTTGGGCTATTCCAGGACCCCAACACTATAAGAATGGCTTGGACGGCAGGTAATAGTCACCTTTAATGTATATTGAATTATTGATTGACTGTTGTTGTGGTCATCTCTAAATTAGCCAGACGGTGGAACCTTGTGGCAGACTTTTACAAGCGCCGGTGTTGACAGTTAAGTACATTGTGAGCACCGAACACCACCTGCTCAAATAACCACTGCTGACAGAAGCACAGCACGGATGCCACCAGCCCTGGTGCAAGCAAGGAAAACAGCCTCTTTGACTGCTGTTGGGGTAGTAAAACACAGCAATCATCAAGGTTCAATAGGCCTCTCCCAAAACTGGGCCCTGGTGCCACTGCACCTACTGCACCAACGGTAGCTGCTACTCTGGGGCCTGACCACATGCTGCAGAAAAGCAGTATGGTCCCAAAGTGATAGAACGCGCATGCAAGAACACGTGAGAAATGCTTGTGTGCGACACGCCCCCTTGAACAACAAAACCGGGGGAGTTTGCAGTGTATTCGAGAAACATACAGCAGAGAAATGCTGCCAAACTCCAACTTTTCTTACATACTTGGGGGCAGATTTACAAGAAAGTGCCGGAGCGCGGCACCACAAGCCCTTTGGCTGCCCCACGCTGCCGCAGTTTCAGAGCACAGGAATGCGACATATTTACAATAACATGTTGCATTCCTGTGCTCTCCCCTGCGCTGGCGCACAAACAGCTGCGATGCGCCGGCGCAGGCACCATGGTGCAAGGATGCCTGCGTAGCATACTCACGCATTTCCAGGTTTATGATTCCTCGTAAACCTGGAAAAGTGTCTGGTTACATGGGTGTTGCGTGGCAACACCCACAGCAACACCCATGGAACGCCCCTTTCACGCAAAGTGCTGCGTGTAAAGGCAGTCCTGCCAAGTATCACGCATCACGTGTGACACTAACACATTTCAGTGTGGTGTTCCGCATCACCGCACTGAAATGCTTTGTCATGCATTTTTAATGCCACTTGAAACTGGATACCGCGCTGGTGCTAGCGCGCCGGCTCTGCTGCTCCAGACTTGCCGCCAGCAGCTCTGGCAGTGTGGCTGATAAACAGTTAAATTCTTGTGCTCCTCAGCTCTGGCTGAGTGAGTCACTGAGAGTGCTGGCTGCAGTGCTACAATGTTACATTTGCGGCCTCAGCCACCTGCCAGCCTGGCTGCATTAATTAATTAATTAATTCCCGGGCCCCCCGCGGCACCGCGCGCCAGGCTGTCTTCCAGCCCACACACTGCCGATTAAACACCCGGGGCGGGGCCTGCATAAATCCGGATGTGACCTCACGCGGTCCTGCAGCAAATGAGGTCGCCATAGAAGAAGCGGCGGGGGACTCGTAGTGTGCGTTCGCCGCGGCGTGCTGCCTCAGCTGTTGCTGGCTGCGCATAAATTAATAATTATACGCCACTCAGCCGGCCGCAGCAGCGGCGTTCCGAGCAGCCCGAGGCATTCGTCGCACACTACTGTCAGTGACAGCATGATGGCCCGCCGGGCCGCGGACCTGCATGACTGGCATGATCGGCGCGGGGAGTCTGCCAGCAGTGGTGCAGCTCATCATGTGTGCCAGTGGGGCATGCTGCAAGTAGGAGAAATGCAGCCTGGAGCATTTACGTTCTGTGCCCTCTCTTACCCAGTGCTTCCCCTCCTATGTTAACTGTGTTGGCCCAGGGGCCCCATTTAGCACTCATTAGGGTCCCGCGATCGATCCCAGGGGTCGGAGACCGATGCTCACCCGGTTGCTTTCTCCCCCCGAATTCAATATCAATCACGGCCACATCAGGCGCTGTACGTGTGCCCAGCCAGCCCCCTGGGGGGGCGGAGGGCAATGCAGCACCGAGGGCGGGAGGTAAGGGCCAACTCCAGTTGTACAACCAGTCGCCATCACAGCCTGCCAATGAGCGGCGACTCCTTCCCCCAGCCAGGACAGATTTCACCGCATCTAACTCCAGCGGTCGGACAAGGGACGAGCTGAGTCAGGAGGGGCGAGCTGAGTCAGGAGTTTCAGGAGGTTTTCTCCGCTAGTTTAGGGCAGGGGCTGAAATCAACCCCCTCCTCCAGTCTCATCGGGTCATTCTTCCCCCCCTTCCCCAGGTGACTTGTCTCCCAGCCCCAGTTGTCCAGCCAGTCCCCTGCCGGCCCTGGATAAGTCAACAACTCACTTCTCACACCTGACTACCACGTGTTTGTTGGGGGTTGGATGGTGGTGCACACAGTGTCTGTCCCGGCGCGTGCAATAATAAACAGCGCGACCTGGGATCACCAGCTAGCCACACCCCTGTTAGAGCAGCCCTCTACAACGCGGCTCCTCAGCTCTTCAGAGGATGGAGTCCTGACTCTCAACTGACTGAGGCCCTGAGAGTCCGGTTTAGAGCCTGCCCAACACAACATGTGGCACACCAGAGCAGCACTCTAAAGCTCAGAATTTGCTGCGCGAGGTAATCAACCAATAAGTGCACCAGGCTGCAGAGGTGGCAGTGCTTAGCTGCGCTGCAACATTTGAAATGTTGCTGAGAGTGGTGGTAAGTAGTGGCCACGCCAATATTTTCTCAAGTTATGTTATGGTGGTGGGGCTGATCATGATTATAATTGTAGAGTTAAGATGAGCTCTCCCTGCAGTATTTGCCACTAAAAGCATAGTCAGTTGGTAAGTGGCCAGTGGGATGAGGCTTTACTAATCCCTAGGTGATCTGTGGCAGAGGGTGGCTGGGCTGATGACATCAGAACATCAGGACTGTTTAATGGCTTAGGGTGATTTTCCTAATTTTTATACTTGCAGGGGGACTAGACTTCATTGCTTGATTTTGCTCACAAGAAGGTGTCACTCATAGTCGTTGAAATGTCACTCATAATTACACTGAAGTTATAAAAATGTCACACATAGCAATCTGAAACCTTGGCAGCTATGTAAAGGGGCGTATTTACAAGGACCGGGTGGCTTTTCCTGTCCTTGTAAATATGGGGCAGAGAAATGCGCTGCCGGTGCGTCACAAAAAGAGACGTACTGGCAGCGCAAGGGGCTTGTAAATCTGCCTCTTGGTATCTGAAAGCTTAGCAGGAAAGCTTAGTAGTAACTACAGGTTGCCACGGCTACACCATGAACTTCAAAGCTCTCTTAAAAATACGACGCTCCTTAGCCCAACTGAAATTTTAGGTTCATTAACCAATAAAAGAATATAACGAAACGCATACTGCATGAAATGAACGAATGTGTCCCTCAGGTGCCAGTCCGCCTCGCGTCCCACTGAAGGTTAAATTGATGGGCTACAGCCGCCATCTTTCCTTCGAGTCACATCTCTCACGTTTCCTACCCAGGAAGTTCTCCAGTGGTTTCTGCCGCTCTCTCACTCTCTCCCCGTCTCAGGTTCCCTGCTTCTCCTCCTCCATCTAACGTCTCTGCTTGTCCGTGAAACCACAAATCGACACTTCGTCAAGTGACGTCACGAGGCTGGTTCCATCTGCTGTTGTTTGTGGTAAATGGATACACGTCGCTGGTTCTTTCAATTAGGCTGAACTATGCGCCTGGAAATTCCCAGAGCAGCCGCAATCGATGACAAACTGTAGCTCCTGCTGATGGAGAAAGACTCGCTGGGCTTCAGGGCACTAAGCGTCTATGCTGGCAGCAAGTGGCGCGAGGCGCTGCTATGGGGCGCCAGACTCAGGCCGTATTCACCAATGAGTCTAAACATTTCAAGGAATTTCAAGAAATGGTTAAGGGGATAGGAAGAAAGCATTTTTTCTTTTATGACGTTGCGGCTTTGCTCTTTAAGCCTATCAGGCCTACAGACTTGTGTGCACCTGTTTTTATTTTTCATCAGGGTTTTCATCATGGCCATGCAGATATTTCTTGGAAACAGACAAAATATCTAGTGTACTAAAACGCCGATGTGGCAAGTGAGTCGAATCTCTCTGAATAAGAAAACTCCCTGCTCAGTTTTCCTAATCTTCTACGCCAAATTTGCCACTGTCTGTTAACGAGTTGAAGGACCCAGACATTCTCCAGATGTCTTAGCCTCAGCAGCTGAGGCAGCCATGTTGGATAGGGATGCATCTGAAATATTAAGCAACTCCTCTGGGACAAATCCAGTCAGAAGTGTGGCATGTGAATGTCTTTTCAATATGGTAAACCATCTTGGAGGGTGGGATAGGTACTAATGTCTCACATGCAGTGTGCCTTGAAGAGGCAGCTGACATGAGCTATGGTGGGGCATCAACTTCTTTAGAAGGTGGCAAACAGGGCTCAGGCACTTATGTCACATAACTTTATCTTATATATGCTTGTTTTACATTCCTTATCTTATGAAAATATAATTAAAAATTTAAGCTAGTACCAGAGAAAATACAGAATGATAACTTCAAAAATATTTTGGCAGCCCACCTGGATCAGAAGAGCAGGAAAATACAGTATACAAACTGTTTATGTAACAAAAAAATGCAAAGGACAAGAGGACATAGTGCAAGAAATCAAAAAGTACAGAAAAAAAGAAAAGATATTAGTGGAGTTGACATGAGTCCAAATAGAAAACAGAGTTACGAAGGATACTGGTTAAAAAATAAATAAAAACCGAATCCGTATAAAGAATGCATTACTTAAAACCGTTATCCTTTTAAAAGTGAATCTATGGAAATTCGAACTTTTTTTTTTTTATGAAAGAGATATATCTTGTTATATATTATACACCGTTATGATATATTGCATGCTATTGTGCAATCATATTTCTAGCATATCATGATATGGCGAGTTATTTTTGTGGGTAATTAAGGTTTCAGAAAATGCAAATTTGCAAGTTTTGGTTTCTTAGTGCTTCTACTTACTGACCAAGTCACATGCACGACAGTTCTATTACACCCAGCTAATGGAATTGGATTTCCAGAGCCTTTCCAGAAAATAATTGTTTCAAATGCCAAATAATTGAGATAAGACGGCCTGGTCACCTTATACCAGTCCTGTGTCGAATTGCTTAAAATAGACTCTGTAGCATTATGCGTACTCTTTGTGCCTTTCTCTCTTAGTGCAGTGGTGTGTTCCTGGGCAACGTGCTGGGAGAGTACGCGCACATGGGTTAGTACGCATCAGTCCGACCACATTTGGTCAATCTGGTTTTATCTGGCTGCTCATGTACAGCCAAAGGCGAAGGAAGGTTTGAAACATATCATCAACAAGTAATGTCAATTCTCGCCTTCTGTGGCTGCTGTTTCTGACATCAAATGCTTGTGAGAATAAATGCCCTTGCATGACTTAATCTCCCAGCCTCCCTGGCATCTGTGAATGATACCAGCCGATCCGCTGCACAAGAGGAACATTACAGCCTTCGCATCACTGCTAATAACCCCACATATTACATCACTCATGACATCTTCTATGACATCATAGATAATTTCACTGCAACATTTGCAGTGAAATTATTGATGAGAAATCTGTGTATGGCGTGGGTGTGAGTTATAGTTACCTTAGGGCACTACTTATAGTTACTTGCGATAACTATAACTGCTGACTTTCTATGGTTTTGTGCGTGTAAAATCTGAATTTAAGTATAATGTCCCTGTAACCTTTGTTTTTTCTAGTGAATTTCTAAGGTTTTTTTAAATTCTATCTCTTAACTATAACGTCCCTGTAACCTTTGTTTTTTTCAGTGAATATATATATACAGTACATTGAGAATCCAAAACATATATAGTAAAGATGCAGTAATCAAAAAAACATTTAATAGTGAAGTCGTATCAACATCCTTCCAATTCTTACAATATTTACACGCAATAGACAAAAGGCAGCCAACACGTGTTTCATCAACTTGACTTTTTCAAGGCTGCAAATAATACATATAAAATAAAAAACAAAAATTACTTCATTGTTGACCATAGGGATTCATTTAAAATCTGCACCGAAGCATCCACCAATAGAAATAGAGCCTAAAAGGGTGATGTGAAAACTAAACTCCAACAATAAAAGGACAAACCAAATGTCTCTTTGAAAGTGTTTGCATCCTAAAAAAAACAAAAATAAAACTCCGAAGACACCACAGTGTGACCAGCCAAACATGCAAGAAAACATTCCCCCGACAATCCATAGCCATAGACGCCACATGATGGGACAGAGAAAAGTAATAGAATAGAGAAGTCCAAGAAACAATCAAATTTGATGGGATGCCCAATCCACTATTAACTATTGAGAAAAAGACAATACGCCCAACAGTTGCTCCCCGTAATGTGACAATATTATGATGAAGCACAATCATTCGTCCGGAATGTGGCAAGCCTGAAGTAGAAAAAAGCCATCATTGTAAATATATTAAATGCTATATGGTGTAAGACACACAGAATAGTGATTTGATGTTGCATACCTACTGCCGTAGTACATACTCTTTTGTGAAAGAAAAAATAAATATATTTTTTGGGGGTGCTCTTGCAGAACATAACGTGTATTTTGTAAAGCGTACGTTCACCCCTAAGGGTATTTTCGCGCTGAATACCCAACTTAATGGTACTCATTTTATTAACCTCAGAAGGATGAAAGGCTGAATGGACCCGCCAGGATTTGAACGTGTGACCATGAGGTCAAACACAGGGTTCTACAGTGATTGCGTTTGTCCAATAAGCCACCAGACCTGGCCTTATAGACCCAGGTTATAGCTTCCACGTGAATCTATCAGGCAAGGCCACAATAAGCCTGAAACCAAAGTAAAAGAAGCCACATATTCATCCAGAACGTATACATCCCTACAACATCCTCCTTGGTTGGGTAAGGATTACAAGTTACATTACTCTGATAGGTAGCATGAGTAATGATGAGCGGACAGGTAGGTCAGGTATAGTCAAGTGCCTGCTAATACAATATACGTGCCCCAATAATCTGCGGAATGTCAGCGTTTAACGTGGTCAAAATACCTTAATCAAGCCACCAAATAATTTGTTTTTCATGTATATATATATAAACGTTAAAAGGATGTTACAGTTAGGTGAAAATGTTAAATCATGCCATTTTAAACTAAAATGCACTGAAATTCACCAGCTATAGTTATCTTAAGTAACTATAACTCGTGCCCTAAAGTAACTATACCTCGCAACCTCACCATGCACTGCTAATTACCTCCCACAGTACATCACTCATGACATGCTCCATGAAATCATTGATAACACCACTGCAACATCTGAAATAACATTGATAACAACACTGTGCTGGTGTGCGCTCAATCAAATGGCATTACCATAACAATATAACATAATCAAGATGAGGCAGGATTAGGCAACCATGGTATTCACCAGTTCCGTCATTCTGTGTTGCCGGAGGCTGGCTCCTAGGAAAAACATTTTACCAATTAAGCACTGAAAGCCCCTAATATCAGGCTGTGAAAGTGAGCAGTAATCAAGGCAGCAACTCATTGCTCAAGTCTGACATAAGATCTGAAATAGGACACTGGAGCATGTGCACAATCATGGTGTTGATTATTCTCCATACATTGGGGCAGATTTTTCCAAAGATTGTCAGCCGGCATCGCGGGAGCGGAACCCCTGTACCCAAATAACAAGGACTGTAAGCCAATAATCATAACACCCCAAATTTTCAAAATCTCACCATTTATCTCAGAAGGCCCACTTCCGATCTGATCTAGTGTAAGAGTACACCCCATCACCACCAGTTTAGCCAAAACAGAATACGTCATGAAGACCACTCAACTCAGTTCTAGATCAAGGGAAATGTTAGAGTTATATTACAAAGATCTCAAAATCAAGTGGTAGAGAATAAATGCCATAAAGGCTCAAATTGCAGAGGTATACAGAATACAATCAAAAAGTCAATAAATCATGCTAAGGGCCTTATTACGACTTTGGCGGTCCTACAGCGGACGCTGCAACGCGCTGTCTGCTGTAGGACCGCCAAAGCCATGGTGTGACCGCCCACCAGATTAGGAGTTAAATCCTGGTCTGGCAGGCGGTCCTGCAGCGGTCTGACGGCATAGAAGAGCCTATCATACAGACCACAACTGTCAGAGTGCCGACTGCACCTTCCTGCACGGTGTGGTATATGCCACACCGTGCAGGAAAGGGAGGTGCAAATCCAGGGGGGGCACTACATGTGTCGCTCACATGCACCCTTAGGCCCAAATTCAGGAGGGGGCCCGGTTAGGGGTCCCTTTGTTGCCATTCCGCCACCCTTTTCATGGCGGGTTCACCGCCATGAAAAAGGGCGGTAAAATGACAATTCGGAATATGCTCGGAGATGCCAGCTGCAGCACTGCCAGCATATACCTGTCAGTAAAAGGCCACCGGTCCAGCAGATCCTTGATCCAGGCAGTGCCGGCGCTCTAATGGTGGGCCGACCGCCACAGTTGTAATACTGCGGGTGGTCCCACAGTGTGGCGGTCATCGGACCGCCATCACGGGTACTGCGGTCCTATGGACCGACATACTCCTAATCAGGCCCTAAGTCTCAAATGAGCAGCAAAATTAATAGAAATCAGACAGGATCCCCACTAGCATGGGGAAAGTCTCAGAAAAATCTTGTGGCTCATTCCCAAAATCAAGGGGTTCTTTTACGTAATTTCCGCATTGTAAGTTAGCTAAAAGTACAGATTTGGCATGTCATGATCAATATTGAGCAAATCAGAAGCTTTAGCGTCATACAGAGAGTGCTAACACCAGGGCTTTAAGTGGGCTGGGTCTCACCGGTGCTGAGCACTGGCAGTTTTTTTAAGGGGGCCTCGAAACGGGTCTCTATCGGGCTCTGTTTTTGCCCTGGCACAGGCGGTCCGTTTTTTTCCTGACTGCAGTGACAGCAGGCACATCCATGTGCGCGTGCTCACACTGCTCACTTCTCACAAGTGGAGAAGTTACAGCATGACGTCATGCCAGGTGAGCGTTGTAGGGGAAGGGAAATCCTTTAAAGAGAGTCCTTTTCTCTCTGGATTTCCCTTCTCTTTTTGAAACTCAGGAGCAGCAACATTGTCGTGGTGTCACCAGGGCTTTAAGGCGAAGCTTCGTGCTGGATTTATGAAATTAAGAATAAAGAATCTAATTTTTGAAGAAATTTGAACACTGTGGACTCTGTATATCTTGTGCAATTAGGAGCAATGTGTGATTACATTGAACATTGCCATCTAAAAACTGATACGTTCCTGCTAATAGATATTTGGAGCAATTTTCACTCTACCAGCATTCTGGGTGATCTTTTATCAGAAAAGGGTGTGCTCGTAAATGCTCTTTTCTTGCAACTTTTTCAATATTATATACAAGTCATAGTTGCTGCTTATTTATCTTATGCAACTAACAACCATTGACAAAGCAAATAGTCGTGACTTGTTGTAGGTATGATGTTACTTGTTGTATCATATATCTGGATGCAATGACAGAAACAGCAAAATACAAGTCGGGCAGCACACTATGCTAAGCACAGATTTTTAGCTTACGTGTTTTAAGCCACGCCCTTAATTACATTGGCCACGCCCCTTTGAGAGACCCCCCCAGTTTTTTATTCCCACCTAAAGCCCTGGCTAACACTAACCCATTTCTAAATACGCTTCGAGCAGCCGCAGCAACACATCGTCATAGGACGTTTAGCTAAAATGCAACATTCAGAAAGCAATGGACCATCCACCAGGTTAGAGGGCTAACCCATTGTGAGAAGTTGGCCTGGTATATGCTGTCCACTAGTTATAGTGGGCACCTTGCACCAGTCCAAACAACCCCTTATTGATGATAGGTTTAAGACAACCTTATTTGAAAGCTATCCTAGTGGTAGCTATGGAGAGCAGCCTTCAGGCTAAGTCTTGAAGGAGTGTAAAGCAGCTTGTTTTACCAGTCTATAATCTCCTGAATGGCTAAATGAAAGGAGACCACACCAGGTATATATATAAAATATATGTATTTATTTCTAAACACACCTTACTAGTCTCTTTATGAGGCTAGAGGTCAAAGCACATATGTTACACTTCAAATATCACAGTAAATTAGCACAATATACGATAGGCCCTAGGGGCGAACCAAACCATATATTATGAAAGTGGTATAAGAACCACGACTTGACTAGACACAAGGCCTAGAGCCTGTAGAATTGCTGGGACCCCAAGGAACCACCCAAGGTAGTGACACAGGGGACCCACGGGGGACGTGTGCAGTGTGTGAACACAGCCGCGAGCTCCATTAGCTTCTATGGGGAAAGTCGCGGTTAGAGTTTTAAAGTTTAGGGACACTTAGGAGTGGACTTGGAACAAACCCTTTTGGACTTAGATGGTTCTAGGGCCAACACCCATGGGAGCACCAGAGTACTCGTGTTACCTCACCCAGGGAAGCCGGGTGCATAGGTGTCAAATGGTGTCGGGTCACGTCGTCGTTTTCAAAGGCAGCTTGCTGAAAGGTGCTGCTGCCGGGAAGATGAGAAGTGTCCGAAGAGATCCAAGCCTGGATCGAAGATGTGAAGAACCTGAAAGCAGAGGGGACAGAGTCTGGGTCACTTGCCAGTGACCAGGGGCATGATAGTCGAATGCCCACCGATGTTGGGTGCTTCAGGTGCGAGGAGGGGAAGCTTGACTCTTCAGCCACGAGGACCAGGAGGCGTCGAGGACAACCAGGAGCTGGATTTGAGCTGTCCCACAAAGGATGTCGAGTGCTGCAGCGTCGGTGCCCGGATTGGACACAACAAGCCTTGGCAACAGCAACCCATGCAGGAAGAGGAAAGATGCTTCGGTGCGGACCAGCCAGGTCCTGGGGACTCCCCAAGCAATGGAGAGTCAGGGCACGTCTGGAGCAACCAGGAAAGCCCAATTAAAGTACAGTTGTCCTTCTCAGGGACCCACAAGTTGATGGACAAGGGATCGCGAAGGGACCTTAAGAGGAATCACAAAATGGTGGCCCACGGGTCACTCGGAGTGGGTAGGCCAGCAATCTTCGGTGGATTCACTGCTCGTGGTCAGGGCTACAAGTAATCCAAAGCACAGCCTCAAAGATCGACAGGAAGCATATGCACTTGCAAATGTGCAAGGTGTCCAGGGGTTCCGGTTCCACAGTACCCACGAGGGCTACGGGTCTCAGCTTTGCTGGGGACTCGGGTCAGCCTCTGCGAAGTCTGGAAACCCACCTCCTGGGTTGCAAAGTCGTCAGCGTCCGGCGGGAGCTTCGGAGATGCAGACCGGGCAGATGCGTCTTTGGTGCCTGCCAAGCAGGGGAGTAACGCCTTTACTCCAAGGGAGATTCTTCAGTCATCTAGTCGTGTAGATTGTCGAAGTTCCGGGATTTCTGTATCAGAGTTTCGTCCAGTTGTAATCTAAAGTCCTGTAGTCAGGGGTTCCTTCTTTATACCCAAGGAAGGGGTTGGACTAACTCTGGGGACCCACCTATGGGAGGGTTTGGAAAGAGGGGTGGCTACACCCATTTCCTTTGTCCAGTTTCGCACCAGTGCAGGGGCTGGTAGCCCCTTCAACCGGTTTGAACTGGGCTATGCACAGGGACACCAAATGTGCCCCCAGTGCAGGACTTCAAAGCACTCTTGGAGTGCACCCACCCACCTCCAATTCACTAAGGCCTGTCTGGGAGGTGGTAACACCTCCCTGTGACAGGAAACCTATTGTCCAGGCCTCCCCTGCCGGAGTTTCGGTCAGCAGCAGGATGCCAGACTTGTGGCTGTGGCTGGCAGCATCCATTTTGTGAAGCCAGGGCTCTGTTAGCTGGTACCGGATATACCGGTGCTGTCATGTCTCTCCCACTAGAAGGGTGGGATCATACTCCAAGGTGTTTGACACCAAACACGACATGTTTCCGTGCAGCCATCCCAAAGTTAGCATTTACCGCGAGGTTATAATGCACTTAAGAGTATATGGTCAGGCTGCATCACAGACAACCCCGGAGAATAGATTCCGAAGGCTGCAGAGGGGCTCAGCTCATGCATGGGCACCCTCTCACATAAAACCAAGCACCTTGCCTTCAGGATTGATAAGGCCTGCCATAGGGGTGACTGATAGGTTTATATGTGCAGTGATAGGGTGAGATATAGTGAACCTATATCTCAGTAAGGGGTGCATGCACCACCTCACTCAGGCTGCTGTAGCAGTCCTGTGGTGTCATTTTGGAAGGCTGCCCAGGGGTGGCATAATACATGCTTCAGCCCCTGGTAGGCCTCTGGGGTACCTATGCCCTGGGTACATAGTATACCATATACTAGGGACTTATAAGGGCACCCCAGCATCCAATCTGTGGTGTACCTAAGGTACAGGGAATCAAATTTAGAGAGGAAGCAGCTAGGCTGGGGTCCTGGATAGCAGGGCCCCTGCCAGACTAAAGTCGAAAAACAGTGAAACATCAGCAAAAAGTGGGGGTAACCATAAGAAGCAGATCCTACTCTCCTACACCCATCAGCAGAATTACAGCGGAAAAGACCTTGGACAATGGCAACATTTATCAACAGTATTCAAAGTCCAAACCGTTAATTTACGTTTCATGCACATTTTGAAAAAACACTAGATGTATTTATTTTGGTTCCTGTTCTCCGAAACCTGTGAGGGGAGAAGAGAGGCAGGATGCCCGATGGGAGGGGTAAATGCAGGAGCCAAGACACAGAGGAAAAATGGCATCCATTCAACCATTATGGCAGTTTTCACTAAAATGTGGCCTAACTTAAACATGTTAATAAACACATTTCTAAGTCATATATAAAACTTGTTTTGACTGTAAATGTATTATTTCATTATTTGTGACTTCAATTTAGCCCAAAAAACATTAATACTCGATATTATTTGCAACGTGAAAATCATAAACCAAAAAATAACTCATACAGCTAATTGCGGTCTGTTGCCACTTGTGAAACTACTAGGAGCGCTACATTTAAAGAGGGGTCCACACCAAACGCAGTGTTGGTTGAGGGGTGGATTCTTTCCCCTCCTCTACTTATCGATAAGGAATAAGAATAAGAATAAACAGGTTGCTATATGATATACAGTGCTTATAAGACAAATTTTAATTAGCATAGGACTTCGGAACTTTACGATTGTCTCTACAAGCTATGGGCCTATCAGATGGACCTCCTTAAAGAATTCACATTATATTTTTCAATGACCATAGACGAATGGACCTAGTGACTTTTTCTCTCGAATGAGGACGGATATTTTTTGAATTTTTCTTGTGCCCTGAAGACGTCCACATGCATGTGGACGAAACACGTTGGCTAATTTTTCTGATAAACATTGACGATGCAACAATAAAGAGAACAATTTCAACTACTTCCGGAACATTGTGGATATATTTGAAGTTAGAATTAGGATTGTAGAAGTGGTGCACCTCTGTTTGCTTTGTTTACCCACATCATCTATGATTTGTGGCTGGAAAAACACTGCAGAGGTGCGGCCAGACTAGGCTGCATGTCATACTATTGATTCACGAAATATCTGCCTGTAGATATATCGAGAACATAATATTGATGCTAGAAATATCGCAATCACTTCTATGATGATATTTAGGAGTCAATAATATCTGCACGACATAGCTCAAGGTCGATATTTCGACCGTGATAATGTGACACATCACTCCAGATTGCATTGTGCAAAAGGCAATGCAGCCCAATTTTGCACTGGCCAATCAGTTCAAACACATCATGTGCACGGATTGGTGCAAAAATTACATTTTACATGACCAACCAGGCCAAATAGGGTTTTGGCTGATTTGTGAGTATAAACATTAGTGCCAGATTGCACGCAGCGATTTGTGCACTATGCTATCTGATATATGGTTATTTGTCTTTATAACAATTTTGCATTTACGTTCCCACTAAAGGAGAAAATTGTGCCGCATATTAGTTTTGTGATTCAAATAGAGGTAGCTATTATAATTTTGCGTGGGACAAAAATTCCTAACTAAAGACAGTAGCATACATCTAAACAGAGTTTTAAACTCTACTGATTTTTTTAGATTTGTTTGTATCTTGCATGCCTTATATTCCAAAATCACGAGGGCCCAGTGCACGGGCGTAGAGTTTAGTAGCAGATGTCAGTCAAATAAAGACAATAGGTACTAAACTTGACCCTATACCGTGCTCTGTTTACTTTTCCCTAGGTTCTTAGTATTCAAATCCAGTGGTGTAGCAAGGGAGGGTAAGGGAAGCGGTCCGCACCGGGCGGCATGAGTTTTGGGGGCGGCGGCGGCCTCCCCGCAGCTCTTACCTGCGGCGGGCGGGCGGCAAACGCAGGAATCGCGAGCCCCCGCTCCTCCATGCAGCCACCACGGGGCGGCAAATTCAGGGACCGTCACAGGCGGCCAAAGGTCTAGCTACGCCGCTGTTCAAATCCCACATTCATACATACATAAACTTGCCATGACAATCGCACTGTAGAGACCCCCCTTGTCACTTGCTGTCAACGCCATCTGCCCTTATTTAGTCTTTTAAAAAAGTCTCTCAGCTCTATTAAGGATGTCTTGCTTAAATCCAGCTGCGCACAAATTACGCATTGATCATACTTTCCTCCCTGGCGTGCCAGTTATCTATAATTAATTGCTGTAATTATTCAAAGCAATTCTATAGAGAATCAATGCCATCAATAACCACCAACAACTCAGAAAAGAAATAAGGACCTTACTTTCCCCAAATCCTATTTTCAACTAAACCCCCCCCCCCTGTAGCAACCACTGTGTGGCTTGTATGTGCTGCTTGCAATCCAGTTCTCACACCACTTTGCTTACAACCACAGTCATAAGCCACTTCCATGCTGCTGTACCAAGTCTGGAGAACACTCTTTGGGTTTCACACACAACACCACAACTCAATACTAACTGATGCAACAACTACCAATGCCCTTTTTCAATTCATTCACTACGGATTTAGTAATCACTCACCTGAATTCTTGGAAAGTGCTTTGAGACTTGACGAGAGGTAGGAAACACTACAAAAATACAAAAATATAATAGAATTGTCCTCTGCTCTGTTTGTGAATGGTTTACCATCAGTTTTGAATTGGTGGTAAAATATAAAAGTCTTGCAACCAGATTTCGGTCGCAAAACCTTAATATATACCTTAAAGAATTGGTATTTGGAAGGGATACCCTGAACACGCCCCTTCCAAATAGCGATTCCTTAATGTAACCTTTTCCGAATGGTTAATTGGGTTTAGTGCATTACAAAAAGTGTTTTGGCAGTCACAACCCTCAGATTTGGTTCCTTCTGGGGATGAAAACGCTGGCAGTGCTCCCGGAATGTCAGTGTCGCTTTGAAAAAGGTGTTTCATCTCTGGAAGACACATGATGCACCTGCTCCTGAAAACAAACTACATTTCCAAAGAATCCGCTGACCTCTCACATTGTTTGGAAGCTGCGGCAGACATTTTAACAGTTATAAAGTATACATTTCCTTGTGGTTCACAGTGTTCTTCCTAGGCAATTGAGATACTTTGTTGCTAAAACCAGTATCTTGCTACCAGAAATTTGTGAAAGTCTTTGAGATTGTTTATTTTCCTTTGAAAACATGCTTGGAAGCTAAAGCTGAATACAAAGATGTATTCTAGGATCAAGTTGTGTTTTTGGAACAAACGTTTTTCCTTAAAACTCCCTCGTAAGGAAAGAGGTCGCAGCATGCCTGACCGTCAGAGGGACGGGAAGAACTCGATGATGAAGCATGTCACCGGATAACATTCAGTGAGTGAGGGTTCCTTTAATAAAAAGGTCATTCCCATATATCCGGTGGGCCCACCCCAGATGACTTGAGGTTGATTCTCTCTTGATTGTGACACTGTATACGAGGAGGGTGAGTCACGACCTCTGCTTCCCTTTTCCCTCCCTCTCCTGATTTTTACAAAGAAGTGGTAAAACACATTAAAAACAACTTACCTTAGGGATGGAGTGGCCTCATTGTGGTGACATCGATGTAGTTGTACCATGAGGTAGTGGAATGCGGTTTAGTGTTCTAGTACTACCCTTCAGTATTACCATCTGGTACTGTAATTCAGTACAGAAATTACATCCTGCCCTGTTTAGTTGCTTGCCATTGTAGTGCTTACTTACCACCTGCATCACACTGTAGGTCAGGAACAGTACTAAAGGGGGGTCGGAGTAAATAGGGGCTGGTGCGCCTACATAACTTAGTATCCTTCTCTCGGAATGTCAACTCACTGGGAAGTAAGAAAAAGAAAGGGGTGGTCTTTAGTTATCTGTGTAGGCATGGCCCATGTATAGTTCTAGAACAAGAGACAAACCTTAAAGGGTCAACATGCAAAATGCTAGAAAGGGACGGGTATTGTTTATTGGTGCATGCAGGCTTTTTCTTGGACTTGTGAGGAACGGCACTCTAGAAAGTGTACTTTTAGTCAGGAGAATGGCACCCCTTTTACCAGATTGGACCTGAGCAAAACACTAGTGCTGCTATGCTGCAGTAACAGTTACCTGGAATGGGACCGTCCTTAATCTTTGCTTACTCTAGGTTCCACCCAGACTCCAGTACTCCTCACTGAACGGCTTCAGACCACTACTATTGTCAATGCCTGATGGTACTCTGATCTTGGTGGGGGTGATCTAAACCTCACAACTATGCAATAAGTGTGTATGTGCTTTGTGTAGTACAGGACAATCAATTGGACCCTAGGTAGGTTTTTTAGAGGCCCTCGAGCTGATCAAGATTTTTGGATCACAGCAGGCAGAGGATAAACAATACACATACTATACAAGCACGCATAATAACTTTTCTCAAATAGGCTACTTGATAATTAGGGCTCCCGGTTTTATGGTATTTATATTTTTGTCATTTCCGTCTGTATTTATCCATATTTATTTTTTGCAAATTTTACCTGTATTTATCCATATTTATTTTAGGTTTTGTGAAAAAATGAAGCTGAAATGTGTATATTTCTGCGTTTATTTAACTAGCTAATGTGCACTCGTGCCTGAACGCCTGACAGGTTTCATTGATATATACACACTCAGGTGGTAAAATATGCACTTGTAAGAAAATATATAAATTTTAGTATCAAGGTTGTGCAAATCTACTGCTGTTTAAGGCTCTTTACTAAAATCCCTATATTTTTTTTAATCCCCTTGCCTGACAATCCGCAAAGCTATTGGCCTGGCAGTCATGATTAACAGTATTTAGAACCACTCAAAAACAACCCAATTTCCGTTTTTATCCACATTTAAAAATAAATACAGATAGGAAAATAAACATTTTTCTGTCTGTATTTATCTGTAAAAATCAGTAAAAACTGAAAACAGGGAGCCTTATTGATAATGCATCACATGCACATAGGCAAGATCCATAATGCTAGTTCCAAACAAGGGGCATCTATGATCACTCTCCCTATGGGTGGAATATCTGAGGACCGAGACCAGGTCGTATGAGGGATGGCGTCTAGACACAAGGGATCTTAGAGACAAAGAGATGCAGCAGAAGCTGCATAGGGCCACTGATTGTTTCTTCAAAGAAAATGTAAACTGGATGCCGTCTATGGAATCAGTGTGGGAAGCCTTTAAGGCTGTGCTAAAGGGTCAGATGGTCTCATTGATCTCTGTGGCCAAGAAAAAAGAAGAGGGAAGCTGCGAACAAGCTGGAGATGGATATTCTCACACCCGAGTCTCTACTTATACTGACGAATAATGAAACTGTGGCCCATCGGCTACAACTTAAGTAACAGGAACATTAGGCTCTGGTGGCCAATGAAGCCCGCAGCTATTTTCAAGCTTCTCACGGGCTATTGTATGAAGTCGGTAATAAAACTGGTCAATTGCTAGAATGGTTCCAGCATAGAAATCACAGCAGAAGCTGGGTACATGAGCCAATCAGCACAAAGGAAGAAGAATTCCATGGCAATATCAATATAGCTGATGCCTTCACCAAATACTAAAAATCACTGTATAGTTTGAAAAACACATTGACACAGGCAGAAGGTAAGGCCTCTTTAGGGGATGAACTACTACTTGAGCACGCAATCGAGGCACTCTGGAAGCCTGAATAAAGGTGGATGTGTGTGTTCAATCAATACAAGAGTTGCAATGGGGTAAGACACGGTGGCCTAATGGACTCTCAGTTGAATAATATAAAGGCATGCCAAGCAAAATATGTCCTCAGCTGCTCAAAATGTCTCAAGAGGCCAGTGCAGAGGTTGCGCTGCTGCAGGACTTGTGACCGGCCATGACAACAGTAATATTAAAGGAAGATAAACCTCTGCACAAATGTGATTCACACAGGCACATTTCCCTGTTAAACATTGAAACATTGAACCTATAGGGAGGGTCAATAACAATCTGGTGCATTCCTATAAATCAGGGTTTATACCTAATAGAAGTACCAGACTTAATTTAATATGGCTATATAGATGCATGAAATATGCCAAAAGGTTTCTGGAATCAAGACCTTTGATGCACTTGAGTGGACCTATGTGTTTGCTGTACTAAACAGGCTAGGGTTTGGGCCAAACTTGACAAAGAGGTTTAGATTGCTATAACAGAATCTTATGGCCAAAGTGAAAGTAAAGAATACTTGTGTGATAAGGGGCTTGAGCAGGCGGGAAAGCCGGAGGAAGGCTTACCCTAGATTACCCGTTGTACCACACAATCGCCGACACCTAAAAAAGAAACAAATATAGTTAAAATAAAAAGAAGACAAAAACAAGACGCACCAACATACATAAAAACAAAGAAAGGACTCTGACTTCAACAGGGAGAGCGAGCCAACATAGAGGGAGATGAAGGACTATAAGAGGAGGAGTCGGGCCCACAAGAAGGGATGAGAATGTAGGAGTGTGGAGTTGAAGAGGAGAGCATGGGGGGGCCAAAGAACTTTATCGGCAGAGAGCACAGTAAGAGACCCCAAAATGTAGCTGAGCAGCAGTAGGCCAACGCGATTGCCGAAAGGCCTCCTGAGTGTAGCATCCTTCCCAGCCCGAACACTCATCAATGACTACGCCACTCACGGAGGGTAGTTTTACACGTCTTTATTCCTAAGTGTGTAAACATGAACTCCACATTCTAAACGGGCATTCACTTCACTCCGCTCTAACACTTACGTCACAGCTCTGTGGAGTCCATCAGGAGCCAAAAGGTTTCCGTCATTTCTAACTCACACGACACTACATCTCCCCCTTTGTTATATACAAAATACATATTTTTTTTTACAAATATATACACAATTAAACCTCTTCAATGAGTCTTTCTGGTACTCTAATCACACGTCTATATAGTGTCTTTGGAAACTGTGGAAAGGCAGTTGAAGTGTCGGCAATCTGCATTGGCGATGTAGAAGCAACAACAGTCAATGGACTATCAACTGTCAGTTCAGACACAGTCTCTGCGTTGATATCAGTGCTCGGAGAACGATGAGCCACATTTTGGAAGTGCGAGGAATCTGTGTAATGGACTTCCTTGGACACTGGGCAGTGTTGGACTGCAAATGCGTTTGATTGACTCCTTCTAGCATTGTGCAAGTTAAGTTAGCATTTGCGGCGCCATTTTGTCTTCGGCCACCATTTTGTACTGTGATCGAAAATTAACTTCTGTCTCATGAACTGTCTGCCTCAGCGAAAAGCTGCTTCGAGTTGCATTTGTTTATTGTATTCAAGGTTGAATCCTCATGCACTAATGAACAGCTTATTCTGCCTTCGCATGCCTTTCCTCTCTCGAAGTCCTGCTCCCACACTAGAGAGCGTTGACCTTGAACAAGATGACCCTGAAAGTGTGATAACATGTACCCGTTCTGCAGGTGGTAGCTCATCCTACTGCACCTCCTTTGTCCAACAGTGCATGAGCTGGAAAATTCCAGTCTGGGCGGGTCTTTAGGGGTGTTGAAATGTATATTATGTGTTACCAAGTTTGGTGAAGTCAGTCCCCTCGGTAGCATCTAAGGAGGCTAGTCTGACTGGACTCCGCTCGATTGCAATATACTAATAAATAACTTGGTTTGTATTCTCTACTGTCTCATCGACTCTTCATTTCTTGGAAGGCTGACAGGTGGTCGTGAGTTACCCGGGTGGCCCTAATCGGGTCACTTCCTTCAGTTGGCGCCCGAATAGGGACTCCATCGGGTGACCCATCTTTGCCCGCAGACAGGTGAGGAGGACGGGGCTGCGTCAGGTCGGATAGGCAGATCGGGGATCCCTGCATGATAGAGCCTAGTACTCGCAGCTGCCCCGCCTGTCTGATCGGACGGTGCCACGCCCAGCGGTCATCCCGGCTGGGTGCCCGAAAGGCGAAACCCTTGGATCTGACCGTTTGGTCCGAAGAGTCGGCAGTGGAAAATAACTTTGTTCGACCTGTGTGCACCAGGTGAGTTTGTCTTGATTCTTGGTGAATATGGTGCCCTTCTTGAATAACCTTGGGTATGGTCTGGAGACCATTTCTTGGCTTGCTTGAACTTGGTAGGTCGGTGGACCGTTTGGATACAGGGTGTCTGCGGACACTCTGCCAGGCAAAATAATGAATTTGGTTTACACTTGAAAATGCCTGGGGCTTGAGCCTGTCTCTTTGGTGCAGTCTCAGGACTGACTCTTGGTTTCCTTTGTTTGATGCGGTCTGAGGACCAACTCTGTTGTTATTCGTCAGGTACGAATAGTGAACGTTTTTTTTTTTTTTAATTAAAATGCCTTGTTTGAGTAAATTGTGCTGTTTGGGGTGCCGTTGTTGTTCTGCTGAGGCTCGACTGGAGGAAAGACAACCTGCACTTCTGGAAGGCACCCCGAACTTCGACATGTATGTTAAGCACGGCATTGGCCCTGTTATGTTTAGTACACTATGGCACAACTATACGGGGGACAATGCCGAGCTGCAGTGGCCACTTACAGGTACCTTTGATGAACAAAAACTGAATTTCTTGCAGGATAAATTGTTTGCGAAAAGAAGTAGACAGTCGATGTTTGATTCTCTTCAGGTATGGCAAATGGAAGCGAGGCAAAGGCGTATGAAAGCAGAAAAAGAGGCCCGGAGAGGGAAGATGCAGACAGTGACTCAGAAAGCAGTAGCGTATGATAGAGAGAAAATAGAAAAAAGTATAGAGTGTGCTGATAGGAAGTTTCAATTGCAATGTGACAAATCCTATGTCACCCGAGAGGAAGGTGATACATTTGTGGAGGAGTTGTTAGATGCTCGACCTCCACCTCCCTATGCCTTGCAGAAAATATACCCTGTTGTCCCGATGCCTCAGTCTTCCGCCCCTCTTGCTTCCACCTCTGGTCCTTCAGCTCTTGACCTGGCTGCTTCGGCTACGGCACCACCTGCTTCTTCTCTAGCTTCGCATACCGCGGATGCAATGACTGCAAGTCTCCCTGCTACGCCTATCGTTTCCGCTTATGCTCTCTCTCCATCCCTCACACCCTCAACACAGCCATTAATAACTCTGGTGCCTGCCCCTTCATCTATTGTGTCTTCCTCAAATGTCTCTTCCCCGGCAGTGCTGAGTATTGGGACACCAGTGCGTGGACCGGACGAAGGGAATTGGGCGGCAGCTCGAGAACAAATGGGGCGGGTGCAGGTTCGATCTGATGTGGGGAATGAGGAGAAAAAGATGGTGTCAGATCAGGCCACGCAGTGGGCCCGGCATCCGATTTACAGTGTGGAGGATGTGTGGAGTGTGGTGAAAGAAACAGCATGCCCTCAAGCATATGTCGGCCACACTAATAGGGTTGTGGGAACAGTGTTTCAATAGAGTCGCGCCTCAGATAATTTATGACATCCGGGACCGTGTGTATGCTGCCGACATGGCTCCTAATGATGTTTTTAGTATTATTGCCACACTGATTGGTTACCCAGGTAGGTTACACCAGAACACACCAACGACAGTGTCCCAGTTCCCGATGAGGGAAGTACATCCTATTTTTCACCATGAGATACCGGAGCTGCGTAACCAGCAGGATGTCGTTATCAGACAGCGAGTGGAAGCCCACTTCCAAGAACAATGGGTTTACACTCCATGGAAGCGGAGTGAGGGTTTAGCTCTCAAGAGTCAGTTGCCAGACCCTAGGCAAAATCCGACTGCATATTACAAAGAATTGACAGAGGCCGCCTCATCAACAGTGATGACGTTGGCAGACATTGAGATGTTTTTTGGTTTGTTGGTTCCGGTGGATATTTGGAGGCAGGTGCATACACAGGACCACGTTGTGGAGTTGGGTGGCACTTGGGAGGAGATCAGGGCATGGGATAAAGAGAGGAAGCCTGGTGAGAAGCCTAAGGCTGAGATACTAGCCTTGCCATGTCGTATCATTACGTACATGCATTCCCTCATCCCACCTAGACGAGTAGACTGGGACAAGTTAGCAGCATGTCGTCAGAAGAAAGATGAAAGTGTATCTGATTTTTTCACTAGGTTTGAAGGGGTGTTTTTGGACTTCAGTGGACAGGATTTGTCAGTGGAGGGAGGTGTCCGATTGTTCGTTAACAGATTTGTTACAAACCTGCTTCCCGAGATCGCGACTCGGTTACAGGCTTCGGAGAGCACTTGGACAACCTCCTCCCCTTCAGTGATATTGAGTATGGCCCAGTATTATGAGCATAGGGAAAATGAAGAGAAGGAAAAGGTGGAGAAAAAAATAAAGAGTTGAAGACGAAGTTGTTGATGCAGCAGGCAGCTAGGGGGAACAGCAGAGGGCGTGGTACCGGTCCGGGCCCACAGTTGCCCCGCACCAGCAGAAATAATGCACCTGTGGGGCCGAACCAGTGTGCGTATTGTAAGGCAGAGGGACACTGGCGCAGTGAGTGTCCGGAGTTGTTACAGAAAGTCGTGGCCCCCAGAGGACTGGGTCCTCGCGGACGGGGTCGTGGTGCAGGTGGTCATGACGGGGTTCAAGCAGATGAGTCGTCACAGGGTCGCTCTGATAAGAACTATTTCGATGACCCTCAAGGGAGACAGTACTACCATGATGATTATGATATGGACGAGGTGACAGGGATGTCTCATAGCTAGGACAGCCAGGGACAGGGTGAGGGACCAGTTTATATACCTGTAGATCAGCGTGGTCCTTATGTCACAGCGGATTTGCACAGCTCGGTTAAAAGGTTTTTGGTGGATAAAGGTGCAATGAACAGCTCTGTTTCTCGTTCGCTGGTCCCCGGGGCAGCTCTGGCTAGCCAGAATAATGTTTCGGTAGGCTTCTCAGGCGTACCAGTTGTGAGCCCCATTTCCAAACCCCTTGTTCTTACTATTGGCCCTTTTACTGTAGAATCGCCATTCTTATTGACAATAAATTGCGGAGAGAATTTAATGGGATTAGATTTGTTGGAAAAAAAATTTGTTCTCCGGATGGTGTCTGTATGACAATAGGACCAAATGTGACTAGTACCAAGCAATGTTTTTCTAAGGATGTGCCACTACCTGCTAAATTCAAAGATGTGCCGCCCACGTTGTGGCCTACGGGTGATACGGATGTAGGATTTTTGCAAATACCTCCGGTCTCTATTAGGATCAAAGACAATGCTGTGCTGCCTCGTATTCCTCAGTACGAAATACCACAGGCAGGGGAGCGAGCTCTATTGCAGATTATATAGGATTTGATTAAGTCAGGAGTTGTTGAGGAGACAGCAGCAAATGTGTGTAATAGTCCTATTCTTCCCATTCTTAAGAATGCACCCTTGGATCCCTCTGATGCTCATCCTGATGTCTATTGGTTTGTGATTGATTTGCGTGAGGTTAACAAAATAGTGGTCCCTCAGCTCCCAGTGGTCCCCGACATCACTGCCCTTCTGACGATGATTCCTTCCACTGCAAAGTTCTTTTCTGTGATTGATTTGAAAAATGCTTTCTTTAGCATTCCCATTCATCCAGATAGCAGGTGCCTTTTTGGATTTGCTCTGGCCGGTAGAAGTTTCCAATTCTGTCGCGCTCCTCAGGGTTATATTGAAAGTCCTAGCATATATAGCCAGGCTTTAAAAGGCCAATTGGATTCTCTCACACTTCCCCCAGGTAATGTACTACTGCAGTATGTGGACGATCTCCTGATCGCTTCTGACACTGAAGAAGGTTGCACATATGCAACGGTTAAACTATTACTACATTTGGCACACCACAGACATAAAGTGTCCCTTTCAAAGTTTCCATATTGTCGACAGGAGGTCACCTACTTAGGCCACCTACTGTCGAAGGAGGGAAGGAGACTAACACCTGAACGTATTAGTGCTATTGTCAAAATACCTATCCCTAAGTCTCAACGAGATGTGCGCGCGTTCATAGGTATTACTTTGTATTGTCGTCACTGGATCCCTAACTTTTCCCTACTAACAAAGCCGCTGTTGCAATTAACCACTAAAGATGTGCTTGAACCCTTGCCCTGGACGCCTGAATGTCAACAAGCTTTTGAGCAACTAAAGGTTGCGCTTTACTCTGCGCCTGTGCTTGGCACGCCGGATTACAAGAAGCCGTTCGTGTTGTATGTACACGAGATGGCTGGCTGCGCGCTCTCTGTCTTAACACAGGCCTTTGGAGGTAAGCAGAGGCCGTGTGCTTATTTTTCTACGCTTCTTGATAACGTCACAAGAGCCCTCCTGAGCTGTTTAAGAGCGGTCGCGGCTGTGGCCGTCTCTATCCGACAATCGGCAGGGCTCGTTCTTGATACCAATCACACAGTCATGGTACCGCATGCTTTGGATACACTTTTGAACAAAATCAAGACACAGCACCTCACCAGTGCACGTCTGACCGGCTATGAATTGACCCTTTTTGCTCCACATGTTATGATTAAAAGATGTGCCACTCTGAACCCAGCCACGTTACTACCCCTCCCTTCTGAAAGTGAGGGAATAGATGTGCATGATTGCATCTTTCGCACCGAAGAAGAGATGAAGGGACGGGTAGACCTGACTGATGTTCCCTTATCTGACCCAGAAGGAGAACTATATGTCGATGGCTCTTGTTTTAAACTGCCAGATGGCATCACCACTGCAGCGTATGCTATTACTACGTGTCCCTTATCAATCGGCCCAAGCTGCAGAACTAGTTGCTCTCTTTCAAGCTTGCGAGTTAAGTGAGGGACTGGCTGTCAATATTTATACTGACAGCCAGTACGCCTTCGGGGTTGCCCATAATTTTGGGCGACTCTGGGCGGAGAGAGGATTCTTGACTTTGCATGGGTTAAAAATACAGAATGGCCCACTGATACATAGGCGTTTGTCAGCTCTGACACTTCCCAACAAGTTAGCAATAGTGAAGTGCAGTGCCCATAAGGCAATTACTGATGATGTGGGGAGGGGAAATGCGTTTGCAGATCAGACAGCGAAGGAGACAGCCTGATCGAAAATGAAAAGAATGTTTGTGGCAGGTCCTGCTAGATGGGTGCCCGACGGTGCAATGTTTGAAGATACATTGGAAAATGTTAAGGAAATTCAAAGCGAGGCAACAATTGAGGAATTAGCAATATGGCAGGAGAGAACAGGACGTTTAGACGAAGAAGGGTATTGGACTGATAAGACAGAGAAGCAGAGATGGACGTTACCAGATGCATATGTACTTCCCGTAGTCACAATGGCGCACGGGCTAGCTCACATTAGCGCGAAGGATATATGTAAATTGTTAGATCCTGTATGGCAGAACGATAACATCCCTAAGGTAGCTGCTCATCTGGTGAAGTACTGCATGGTCTGCATGATGCTTAATCCTGGAAGAGGCACCCCTACACCTTCTGGTAACTTTGCACCACCTTCCTTCCCTTTCGAGGTTATCCAGATGGATTTCATCGAAATGGAACGAGTCAACAATTTGAAATATGTGTTAGTGGCTGTCTGTGCGTTCAGTAAATGGATTGAAGCTTACCCAACTAAAGAGAACACAGCCATGGCGACGGCGAAGGCACACTTAAAAGAGTTCTTCCTGCGCTTCGGCTTGCCCCGTTTGATTTGGAGTGACAACGGAAGTCACTTCAACTCAAAGGTCATCCAGTTAGTGTGTAATGGTCTGCACATTAGGCAGAAATTTCACAGAGCAAATCATCCCCAATCGGCAGGTTTATTTGAGAAGTTCAATGGTATTCTCAAGCTGAAGTTGGCAAAGATCAAAGAGAGCACAGGATTGCAATGGCCGGATGCATTACCCCTAGCCCTGTTGTCCACAAGGGCAACAGCCCACTCTAGAAGAGGATTGTCACCATATGAGGTCGTTTTTGGACGCCCGGCAAATGTCTGGGTCGTCCCACGACCCCGTCGTTTCTCCAAGATAGAATACCCCTTGCTTGTGGACTACTTGTGCGAGTTAACTAAAAATCTGTGTTCTATTCACCAACAGATTCACGAGGCTCAACCGCCAATACCTGAGGGGCCAGGACACGAGATTCGACCCGGGGACTATATCCTGGTCAGAAATTACCAGAGGAAGGGGAGCTGAATATGAATATTATAGTATTAGCTCTCAGCTGAGCCGGGAGAGCCGCTGCCGCTTGAGGAATGTTTTGATATTGGATACTATAATATTCACTGCACTCTAGAATCTCATCCCATAATGCTTTGCAGGGCCTTTGGTTGGGATTGTATTTTTGCCCATAACTGTGCTTGGGGTGGTCCTAGGAGGATGGGACCACCACCGAATCATTCAGCAAGATGTGCTCTTTGTGTTCAAGGCATCTGCTTGGTTCTTTCCCTAGGTTAGGGAGGACCCCAAAATCATCACCTCTCTCACTGCTTGCTATATTTTCATTTTCACTTTTGTGAGATGACTATATGCATTTTAGCATGTAAAGATAGAGTTACTTGTTGTTTTACCAAAGATATGTGAGGTTTCTGTTTTATTAATTGGGATGAGACGGAGTTACGGAGCGTAGTGGTACTCCGCCAACTTCGCCTACATTTGATACTGGATTGAACTTGAGATTCAAGGCTGCTTTGATTTGATTACATGCAATTTCGTCAGCTCGTAGCATTTTCTTTATGACTTCTTTCACACCTTTACCAGCAAGATTCTTGAGATACTTCATAATCTTTTTGTTATCAGTTTCTTCTATTGCATCAATGAAATCTTCAAATGTCTCTATCCAAGTAGTCCATCTGTCACCAATATTTTGGTTTTTGGCGATATCGAATGATGATGGTGGTTTCAGGAAAGCGGCGGTATTGCAACCATTTACGGTCTGCTGTCCACTAGGACCCGCTTCCTCCATGTCATCTCTAAGGCCCTGTGTTGAGCTGCCTCGGGGTCATCCTGCAGAGTCTGTGGCACCTTGAACTCCCTCTTGGCCTCCATTGGAGCCCTTCACTTTTGTGGAGACCTATGGAGTTGTTCTGAGCCACCACTCGGCAGCCTTGGTGACGTGCTCCTTTGTATATGGACAGCTCTGCAAGCACAACCCGAGTGCTTCTTCTGGGGCCACTCTACCCAGCACGTGGAATGACAACTCTCTGTACTCAGCTCTGGTAAGTAACCAATCGTTTCGTATTTGAATGGCTTTGCGCTTGGCATCTCTTAACACTGTTTGACACCTAGTTGATCTCTGCCTTGCAGGGTGTCTGAACACAGCTCTAGCTTGAATTTGGCGGTCAGTGTATGCTGCTCTTTCAAAACCTGGTTACATCCGCCTTCAGCGTTTTCACTCCGTATTATGTATAACCTTAAGTTGCGTAGTAGCGCGGTCTCTCTGTTCGCGGCCTTCCCATCTGGTTCCCGGTCAACGATGTGAAAAGTTCTCAGTGATGCTTTCTTTAACATTCAAATGCTTTACACAGAACTGGGGCTGTGCTTTGACTGCACATATGCCACTTTGACTGAGGCACACGTGGCACGCACGAGCAGTCTGCTGGACCACGGCAGACTCTGGGAAAGCACTGTCGGTCTTCAGGTTATGTATCCCCTATCTCGTCACCAGTTGTAGTATCCTCTCCAGCCTGGGCACTCGTCAATGACTACGCCACACATGGAGGATAGTTTTACACATCTTTATTCCTCAGAGTGTAAACGCAAACTTCACATTCTAAACCGGCATTCCATTCACTTCACTCCACTCTAACACTTTCATCTCAGGTCTATGGAGTCCATCAGGAGCCAAAAGGGTTCTGTAATTTCTAACTCGCACAACACTACACTGAGTATGAATCCCTCCTGAAAGGTCCTCGGTCCTGCCACCCTCCTGAAGGAGCGTGGCTAGCCCAGGTAAGTGCACAGGTATGAGAGTCGCAGGCATGGGCTGGGGGAAGCAAGTTTGCGGCCACAAATAATTGAGCAAGGGGGAAAAAGTGGGGAAGAATTAAACCATCACCCCACGTGAAAAAAAGAAGGGAAAATGATACTAGCCTATTTTAGGGTGCTAGCAAAAGCAGGAAAAAGGGCAAAAGAAGAGGGAAAGTCTCCCAGACACCTCTGTTTTAGCAGTTTCTCCAGAACAGAGATGTTGTGTTTTTTTCTCCCCCCCACACACACACTCATCTGATATAGTAGCACTCACTTCAGAAGAGAGAAGGGACAGGAAGGTTCCATAAACACATCCTGGGAATTGACCAAAGCGATAGAAGGTGCTTTCACAGAGAAAGAGAGATAAAACTCAGGAAGAGATATGGATAGCAAATAAGAAGAGACTTGTGAAAAGAGGAGAAAGGATAATAACCAATAGCAAGACGGAGAGAAAGAACAGCGATTACAATCACGGATAGCCTTCCAGTTCAGATACTTACCTGTGCCCAGGGGCAGTTCGTGCCTAGGGACGTGGAGGCGTTGACCTCCTGACCTCTCCACTGCATTACGGCAGTTCATTGAGACGACATGAGGCTGTGTCATCTGAACTGCACGTCAGGTGTTTTTACCGTGGCCAGCCTGACATACGCAGTTCAGGCTTATGCAATCAACAGCTGAAAGGCAGCTGAGAAGCAGAGGCACAGCCCCGTAGGTCTCTGATGGAGGCTGTGTTTGCCTGCTCCAGCTAATCCTGTTTAGCATTGTAAACAGCAAGAGAGCAGTGATTGGATTGGCTCGGATGCTATCGTCCTACAAGCAGCGTGAGGCAGGAGGAACTTCGGGTCTATTTGCAGCCAAACGTGTGCTGCAGAATATCATCAAATATGGTACGTTTATTCATTTTTTTTGTTTTGCAATTCTTTATTCAAGGATCAAAACAAAGCAAGGGGATGAGGTAAGGCTCAGGGGGACATGATACAAGAAGCAATCATGCATTGCAAAATAAACTAAACACAGCACTAAAAACATAGCATGCGGTGGCCCTGCAAAGCTGGGCCACTCAGGAGACCAGCAGGGGCAGTGTCTGGGATGATGCCAGGGTCTGCGATGTCACATATGATGTTTACTATGGAGGGGGGTATCCGTGAAAAGGAAAGGACATGTAAAGCAGAGGGAGGAAGGTGAGTAGGAAGACCACACTCACATGCACAAGGGGTAATGAGTAAAGGAGAGAGAAGGGAGTACAGAAGTGGGTAGCCGAAGGAGAGGTAAGGAAAGCAAAAGTGGGTGAGTATCCACATGGACCATGACCAGGTCAGGGTTGCAAGGTCCAGGACAGTTGACTACGTAACATCTAGCCCTCCTGCAGGAAACCCAGGATGTCCATACCTAATTGCTAGCGGACACCCGCCTGAAGAAAAGGTGCCCAGGTGAGGAGGAAGGTCTCCATTTTGTCCTGTAAATTGTAAATGACCCGCTCGTTTGAGGCCTTCTGGTACATAGCCAAGAGCCATTTATCATGAGAGGGGAGGGAAGGCGCACACCAGTGACAGAGAATGCAGATTTTTGCTGTGGCAAGCGCCATGTGCAGTAGGTGGCCCTGAAGGCGTGAAATGTCCGGGGAGTCCGTGAGGTCATGCAGTTGGAAAAAGGGCGGGGCAGGGGTGTCGTGACTGGCAGGGTCTCACTCATGGCGGTGCCTGCCACCTCCCAGAAGGGTTGTACTGAGGGAGAGTCCCAGATTATATTAATTTGGTCACAGTGGTCATGCATGGGGTAACAGACATGCCACCCATAGTGTCACAGGGGTCCAGTGCCAGTCATGTAGTGACTTAAAGAGGCCTCCCGGGCCACACAGTCCAGCATCTCCAGAAGTTCCACCCAATCATCCGTCTCATAATCTATCTAAAGTATAGCTTGCCATTTGGTTAGGAGCCTATTCAGGAGTGGCAGGGAGAATAGATGATGACTCAAGAGGCCATAGAAGCCAGACATCACCCCTCAAAAGTGACCCCATGCCAACAGGTAGGAAACTATAGGGCAGGGTGGAGGGTCCAGGGTCTTGCACCCAGTTTTCGGGCGAGGCAATGCTGCAGCTGTAAATACCGCCAGGACTGATTCGGTGGGAGACCAAACTCCTCGTGGAGTGCCACGAAAGGTTTGAGGGCATCTTGCTTGAGTACCTACTGGCGGGTGTGGATGCCCGCAGAATGCCATACCTCCCAATTCGGCATCTGGCCACCTATGTAGAGGCCAGATTTACCCCACAATGGCGGGTGTTCATGGAGGAGATGGTCCACCCCAAAAAGATGGTCGGCCAGCTGCCACGATCTGGCCATTGCTTGTAGCATATGATTGTTGGGGCCTGGTATGGTTGTCCCACTCTTGTAGAGGGGTGGAAGTCCCTGCAGGCAGTCCAGCAAGGTATATTCCGCCAACACCGACATCGGGGGATTCGGTACCCCGGGGAGCATGTAGGTGAGCTGCACCAAGTGTAGGGCAGGGCGTAATGCTCAACTGAGGGGAGACCCAAGTCTATGCTTGATCGATGGGCCAGGAGTTTTTTGTCAATCGGGCAGGAGGGCCCCCAGATGAAGGACCGTATGCTCAGGTTCACGGATCGCAGTAGTGAAAAAGGTGCCAGTAGGGGTAACATGCCAAGGATTTAGGTGTATCGTGGCACCATCACCATCCTGACCGCCTGTACCGTGCCCCACAAAGAGAGGCCGAGGTGGGCCCACTTCTCAAAGTCCAGCTTTATGCTCGCCAACAGAGGGTCGAGGTTATCTGCCACTATGCGGTCCAGCCCTCGGTTAATGTAGACCCTCAGATACTTTAGGCGTGAGGACTTCCACTTGAAAGTGTAAGCGGATAGCGCCACGCAGGTGGTCACTCGTAACATAGGCAGTGCCTTGCTTTAGTCCAGGTGAATCAAGTATCCTAAGAGCGCAGCAAAGTAGTAAATGGAGTCTAAGAGGGTCAGGAGGGAGCGAGTGAGATCTAAGAGGGTAAGCAGGATGTCATCGGCGTAATGATAGACGGTTGACATTCCTCCAGTAATGGGGACACCAGTGAGATGCGGAACTTGGCGACGAGAGGCAGCAAGGGGTTCCAAGGCTAGAAGGAACAGAAAGGGTGACAGTGGACAGCCCTGCCGTGTCCCCCGGCGGACTTGAAATGGGTCAGAAAGAAATCCCCCGGAGTTAACTTGGGAAGTGGGCGAGTCATAAAGCCACCTGACCTTAGCTATGAAATCCTCACCCAGACCAAACCTTCAAAGGGTCGCAAATAAGTATCCCCACTCGATCCTATCGAACACCTTCTCTGCATCTAGGGACAGGGCATGAGCAAGTGAGCAGAGGTGGTTCCTGGAGGAGCGGTGAGTTTATTTTCAAAGGGTTTCATGTAATTTTTGATGTGCCCACCACTTTTAAAACATAGCAGCCGGCACTTCCTGCGCCTCATATTCTTTTTCCGAGGGACTCCGGAAGGGAATTCCCCACACCTATAAAAGACAAGAAGAGAAGGCCAGTGAGGTCGAAGAGAAAATATGAACACTTCATAAGACTGTTCTCTGACAGTCAGAGTGCAAGCAATTAAGGTAATTGACTTCCCTATCTTTTGTTTCATCCTAAAACTAATAAACCCCTGACCAAAGAATCACACCAACCAGAGTCAGATGTCTCATTCTATGAACAAGGCAATCCCACCAACAAATTGGTCTACACTGTTCCAGTTACAGTGAGGTACCAGAGAGGGATACCCACTGTCATTCATGATCTTTGTGCTTGTGCTAGAACTACTGGCATGCTGGATCAGGGAAGACCCTCTTACAAGAGGCTTAAGATGGGATGATACGTGGGACAAGAAGAATACTGCTGTAAGACAACATCTTGCTATACGTAGTGCAACCTAAACACTTGATTGACAGAATACTTCATATTTTTAAGATAATAGGGAAATATTCAGGATATAGCATAAACAGGAGAAAATCCTTATTATACCTCCTAACTAACTGGTAGCTACATGAACCCTATAGTTGTCCGCTGACCCTTAGTCTGGAGGGATTTGGATACCTAAGAATATATGTCACATGAAATACAGAGGTTTTTCACTTCAATTTCCACAACCTACAAAATAAATATTAATGGGATGTTAAACATTGGGGAACGCTCCATCATTCCTAATGTGTGGAGAAGCCATGCTTAAAATGATAACATTGCTCAAGTTTTTGTGCGCCTTGCAAAATACCCCTTATACAATGCCAAAATAATTCTTTCAAGAATTGGAAGCAAAAGCCCACATGCACCAATGGAATGTAAAGCGGCCGTACATCACATCACGGCTCTAACAAGGGGGGTCCATGATGAGGGAATCACTCCACTAGACTTACAAAAATTCTATTGGGCATCCCAATTGGTGGTTGCTAATGAATGGGCCCCCACCACCCTGGAGGGGCCATCGCTGTGGGTAGACAGACATGCAGTGTTACCCAGGGGATACCCCTCAGTCCTGAACAAAGGGAAGGTAATTAGAAAATTGTCTGGACATTCACAATTAGTAGTGAGGGCTTGGAGAGTGCCACATCAATGGTTGGGATGGGCTGATGTTTTCAACAACAGATGCCACTATGCACTGCGACCTTCTAAGTGAAGTTGGGAGTTTGAGAGGGTATAAGTCACAGGATTTAATTGGGATCAGTAAACTAGGAGACGTTTGGGATAGTGAGAAACTAAAGACCTTCAAAGAACTTCAAAGAGAATATGAACAAGTAGAATCAGAGGCCCTTCATTGTCTGCAGTTGAGAAATGCGTTCGCTGCTCAGGTGCCCAAAATGGAAGATATAGTTGTGTCTTAGTCACTACCAAAAAAAAGCAATCTCCCTCATCTACAAATATATTAGTAATAACTCAGATGTGGTCCCTCTCACAAACAATGAGTGGGTAAAGCTCTCCAGGCTCCTAGTGTTGTGGCAATTGGTGCAGGGTTCAGACTAGGACAGCTTAGGATCCCACTTTGCTCTTATTACACAAGAAGTTACATAGGAAAGGTGCATTGATTACTGATGACTACAGGACACCATTTTTTACACACAATCCGCAATCCTGCATCTCATCCCTACTACCCACTAATGTACGGGAACTTCAATCTCGGCTCCGCTCACCTGCAGGATCGATCTCCCCTGGGACTGTCGTGCAGTGCCTCCTCTGCTTCCGCTGCTGTGGGTGCGCCCTGGAAAGGGTGAAGTTCAGGCATCCCGTAGGAGCACCCATCAAGACGAATCTTCTGTCCGGCACTGGATTGGCTGTGTTGCATAGCTTCTGGGCCGCGCTGGTGCACGGATGACCGGGACCAGTTGTGTGTCTACTACTGCCCAACCCGCAGCTTCAGCTGAGGGGTGGTTCTCGTTCCTGCCGGGGAACAGCCATTGACGGGCCGTACTCCTGCCGTTTGAGGGCACAGCCAGCTGCCATGATCCTCATTGTGAGGCCGCCGCCTGCGGCTTCGATACCCGCTGGGCGCCAGCCAGCCCGGGGGCGGGCTTGGCCTTCCGGTAGTTGCACGGATGACCGGGACCAGGTGAGTTGCCTACTACCAGCCAGCCCCGGGGTGGGAACAATTACATTTTTTCCCATCTGGACCCACCAGGTGGGCAGACTGCTCCCCCGCCTGTGGTTGCTGCTGCTTGTTGTCGAGCCCATTCTTCCATGTTCAGGCGGCCTGCGTGTGGCATCAGGCTCCGACCCACAGATGTCCGCGAGCTCGCCCTGCTGCATCGGCATCTGCACCTCTCCCTGCCATCATGGACAGAGCGGGTGAGGCGCGCATATCTGACTGAGCACCCCTGCAGCCTCCTGAGTGCCGGTTTTTCTCGACCTGCCCGCCATTTCAAGCGTTTCTGGATGCTCTTTATTTCTCTGGCTTTCCCCTACTCAAAATGGCCGCTCCAGAAGGATCCCGATCCCCTTGCCCCTCCACTTTGACTGCCAGCAGTAAGCAGTAAGCAGGGAAAGAGGCCCATGCTTTTTCTCTCATTGCCTTTCCCTTTATGGTTTCTATACTGCCATCTTTAGATTTTTCTCTCAGCTCCTCAGTATACTAATGCGGCGGCTATTTTGGAACGATTTGGCCCACTGCTGCTGCCTCCTCGAATCACAAGATCCATCCTCTAAGGTGTGGGTTTATGTTGCTGTCCATCTGCGTTCTCATTACATTTATCACTCTACGAATGGAGAATCACCTCACAACCTCCTTTGATGTTCTTCACTCACCTCCGCACTATTGTATCAACCTTGGTTACTCACACAGCTCTTCCTTATGCCAATGTGACGCCTTCTTGGAACGGCTAGGATTATTTCTGCCAACCTCTCGAGATACTTTACTGGGGATTCTCTGCACTCCAACAGGATTAAAGTCGCCTTTTACTAGTGCAACAACTTTGGTCACTCACACAGCTCTTCATTATCCCAATGCGATGGCCATCTTGGAACGGTTACAGACATTTTGCTAACCACTCGAGTACTCTATTGGTGATTTTCTGCACCTTCAGCAAGATCAAAGCTTCTACCTTCCACCACTGTAAGTTTTCCTCCCTTTCGAAGCTTCACTAATTCAACACTCCCTATGTCCTTATATGCCCTCCACTTAAGATACACGTGGTAGAAAGTGAATCCCCACTCTCTGCTATCCTCCCCGTGAGTCTTTACAACAGAGGTCCCTCCGTCATCATACTAAATCATGGCCTCCTACGCACAGAGCAGACCGGACTCCAGGCTTGAGTGGCTAGGTCTGAATAGTTGCATAATTAATTATCCACCCAACTTATCTAAAAGGCGGTAAAATCCCTCAAACATAGATTGCTCAAATCTAATCCAGAAACCCATATCTCGGATCCATATTTTTGCCTAAAAAAAGGATCTATTACAAGCGATCTGATCTTCTATACTAAAAGAAGAGCCCAGTGGAGGAAGGCTTTCTACTCACTACTCAGGATCTCCTCTGATAAGAAATGTCCTCATGGTCTTAGGCTCTCGGCAGCCCCCTCACCCACATTCAGAGCGACTGCTACTATATCCATTTACAACAATGGGACTATCCTCATACAAGCCTCTGGTTGTAATCTGGGAATTTAATGAAAGTTTGTCCATCATTAAAAATTCCCTTATCCATAGCGACCCTTTCAAATATTCAAGGAACTCTAGCCCCGCACCCATTCCTCAAGACCTCTGCGAAGTCTCCTTACATAGCCCCAATCACCTGGTGGCTTCCCCTGCTACCTTGAAGAACAAACATATGTCCATAGCTCCACCGCATCTAGGATGCACTGACTCACCCAACATGTCCCGACAACCCAGACATCACCACCTCCATTCTCGGATGGCTGGGTTCACTGATAGCCATAGCATTGATTACCTTTCTAACACTTCCTCCATACCCATACCTCCTTGCACTAACCTAGATACTGCTATCTTGCCTATCTCTTCACACAGGATCACTCATTCTCCACCATGAAGCCGGCTCTCTCAAACCACAATAACAGCAATATGCCTAATTCCCTTGTGATTCCCCAACTCTTGAACCTAATTCCCCTGCCGCCCAAGCTCCTGCACCACTCCAAATCACCATCCCCGCTGTTACCATCTGGCCAACACCGGCTGAAATCTTCTTCCGGGGATGGCCCCTCTCCTTATCGTCCTCATTCGTGTGCCACGCCTACTTCCACCCTCATGAGCGGCCCCTCTCCTTCCCGCTCCAAGATCTATGATCCTCAACCCTGTCCCGCCTCTAGACTTAAGGAAATCAACTGGGAGCTTCAAAAACTCAAAACTGACATACAAAAATCATAAACATCACCTCAGAGCTGGCCCTTGACTTATCATCCAACAAGGCTTCACAGTTGATCCTGCAAGTGACCAACCAATACCCTAAAATGCCAAATCTTCCCTCTGAGTTGAGGAGTGACCCTAAGCAGAAATCACCTGCTGGAACTGGAGGACCACTCCCTACCCTAACGCCCCCTCCAGACCCATTAGATACAAGAACCACCTATGTGACCCGGATATTCTCACCCTCCTCCTAGCTTACAACTCCACTCAATCGGACAACCCAGACACACCTGGACCCACTCAAACTACGCCACTAAACCGTCCTAGAGCTACTGGTCACAAGCAAGTCATATCGGGGCCTATTCAAACTATTCCTCTAAACCCGCATAGAGCTCCCAGACATAACTCTAAAGCCTTAAACAATGCTAACCTTATGCAAGTAAACATTACACAGCCTACTCCCACAGACTACAAAACCCACCTGAAATGCATGTTGCTCAACTGTAGATCATCTGTGAAACATGCCACGGACATCGCTGACCTCATCCTAGATCAGGAACTCGACCTCCTAATCCTCACCGAAACTTGGCTTAATGACTCCTCAGGACCTGTCCTTGACATCATAGTCCCTCCCAGCCACAACATTATCAGACTTGATAGAGTTAAGAGAATTGGTGGAGGCATCACCTGTATATACCATAACAGTCTCTCAGAAAAGCAGTCTCCCTCTGCAATTCTCTCAACCTGTGAATATCTGTGCATAGACATCATCAGCAAACACAGACCCTTATGCAACCTGCACATCTTTTACCATCCTCCAGGAGACAACCTCCCTCTGGTTGAACAAACTATGGAAACCATCTCATCCAACATGGGTTTCCATTGACCCCAGATCTTCTTGGGTGACTTCAATCTACATTGGAATGACCCGAATGATCAGGCTGTGAATAGTCTTAAAAACTTCCTAGCTGACCTCAACCTGACTCAATTTTGTAACGGCCCAACGCACAACTTAGGCTCGACTCGCGATCTAATCATCTCCAATCCCAACTCCCGTCAGCTGGAATCGATTGCCCCTTGTGACTGGTCAGATCACCACTATATAACCTTCCTCATCTTAGAACGATGGAACACCAAAAGATTCCAACCCATGAAACAGAGACACTGGAAAAGATCGCTGCAAAATGCAAACTTAAAGAAGCTCATATCCCGTTGCAACCTGTCCCTGCCTCCTCCTACGTACATGTCCGATGGCCACGAACTCACTGAGCACTACAACAACTCCATGTTGAAAGCCCTGGATGAGATTGCCCTCCTACAACTAAAAAGAAAGTCCAACAAAGACTCCAAACCATGGTTTAATGACAGCTTAAACTCAGACAGACGCAACCTGAGACTAGCAGAACGCTTTTGGAGATCCTCTCCATCTATTTAACTCCTTAAGCTTTTAAGATTAAGAAGGAGTGTGTACAACAAACACATCACAACTGCGAAAGCGACCTTCTTCAGAAGCCAACTGGACAAAGCCAAAAATCACCCCAAAATGCTGTTTGATCTGATTAAACTTCAATCCAATAACACTACCATCCAAGCACCACTCATCTCCAGTCCACAACCAAACTGTGAGGACTTTGCCACATTCTTCCTTGAAAAACAAGATCGTATGTGATCTAGGGTCTGCCCTGATCGATCTATCACTCTTACCAGACTCCTCCCTACCCTCGCAGCTCCATCTTGTTGCATGTCTCTCCCCTAAAAACAATGCCTTTTGGAGTCAATTCTCACCCTTCAAAGACACATCCATTTTCAACATTCTTTCTTCCCTGAAACCCTCAAATCATTTCAACGATCCCCTTCCCTCCAATTTCTTTAAAGAAATGATAAGGTCACTAGTCCCACTCTGGACCAAGATTATTAATGCCTCCCTACTTCAAGGTGAGATCCCTGACTGCTGAAAGTCCGGTCTGGTTTTGCCTATTCTCAAAAAACCTACGGCTGACCCAGAAGATTTGAATAACTTCCAACCAATCACAAATATCCCAACTCTGGCAAAACTCCTTGAGAAATGTGTTCATGAACAAATGTGTAACCACATTTAGGAATTCCAACTTCTTGATCAATTCCAAGCGGGCTTCCGTCAGGGCCACAGCACCAAAACAGCCACCACTCATATAGTCGACGACGCTGTTACAATGCTTGACCGGAACGAATCCTGTCTATTAATCCTACTCAACCTCTCATCAGCTTTTGACACAGTCAAACATGACAATCTCCTGAGCCTTCTGGAACATAGGATGGGGCTCTCGGCTCAGTACTAAAGTGGTTTGCCTCTTTTCTCCATAACAGAACTCAGAGTGTTAAAATCAATCAAACCCTCTCCAATCCCAGTCCTTGCACCCTGGGGGTTCCTCAAGGGCCCTCTCTCTCACTCACACTTTTCAACCTATTCATTGAACCTCTTACTGAAATCCTCATAGCATCTAACATCCAATATCACATGTATGTGGATGACACCCAGTTGTACATGAAAATCTCTTCTCCTGACGACATCAAGACACTCAACGGAACCCTGCACAAAATCCAAAACTGGTTAACCTTCAAGCATCTCAAACTGAACGCCCTCAAAATGGAATTCCTCCTTATCTCACCACCCAAGCAAGCCCCCATCATGGAGAAATATGTGAAAAATCTCTCCGCTCTCAACTGCATACCATACCACACATCATAGACTCTACGAGATCTTTGGGAATAGTGCTGGATAAGAACTTGAACATGCAGGATCACATCAGCGCATCTACTAAAGGAGCGAACTTCCAATTGAGCATCCTACGGAAATTAAAACCCTTCCTTCCTTTCTCCTGATGACTTCAAATCTGCTGTGCAAGGATTAGTCCTCTCACGGCTGGAATACGGCAGTGCAACCCTCTGCGGTCCACGGAGGTACAGACTGGCCCCTCTCAGGGCATCACTGAATGCGGCTGCTAGGCTCCTCACAGGCTCCAAGAAATCCAACCACATTTCCCCGGATTTGAAATCTCTAAATTGGCTACCTTTCGAGGCAAGGATTCAATTAAAACTTGCCTGCATGACCCACAAAGCACTTCATTTCAACACTCCTCTGTACCTTGCAAATAAGCTAGAACTTTCGGGCGGTGCCCGTTTCTCCAGGAGCTCCAATACCTTGTTGCTTAAACCAAAGAAATCTAAAAAAATGAAAACTTACAATCGATCCTTCTCAGTTATTGCCCCGAGAATCTGGAACTCCCTACCTACGGAAACTAGACTGATTCCATCAACACTGTCCTTCAAAAAGGAAGTGAAAGCTTTACTGATGAATACCTTTCTAAGTTAGAAGTTTAGCCTCTGCCTTTCATCATACCAGCCTAGATGTGGCGGGTCCTCTGAGCCCAACGGCACGCTCCTCCTCATCTAGTGTCCCGATGACTCTTCTTGCTTTATTCTACTTACATGCTATTCTGCCTTCTTTGTCACACACCTCTGCTTACTTATGATATTTTGCAATGTTTTGGTTTGGATACCTTCCTTTATTATGTCATTACGTACCTGCTGTTATTTCTGCCACAATTGTCTCCCCTATGTGTTTCACAACTCTTCTGTAAAGCGCTCTGATACCCTCTAGGGCAGAGGTCTTCAAACTTTTGTAGGTTGAGCCCCCCCAGCTGAATTTTTTTAGATGTTGGGCCCCCCCACCACCTGACAGAAATTTCTGGAATCTGGCACACTACATAATCGGCCGCCACCCGCATATCCGGCAAATAATGTTCAACACAATAAGAGTGTTTAGTAAACTGCAGGTTTGTGAGTGGGTGTGGTTGAATGACAGAGGCTTTTACACAGCTCAAAAACAATTTTCCAAGATAAAATGTGCGCAAATTGTTTTTACTAGGATGCTTTATTTTACACAAGACATAGATTGATAATAACACCACCAACATTAATGTGACAGGTGTGCCTATTTTTCAGCCACAGAGACGGTCAATCTGTGGATGGATTTTTGCTACTGCCATACTCAGGCTGTGCTCCACATCCACTAATTTTACAGTGAATAATATCTGTGAAATCCTCCAATTTCTCATATGAGAGGGCCCGTTTTGATCCCAAAAACTTTTTATGGTTGTTGCATGAAACAAACACATTTCTCTGCAAATAGTAATAGACTCTCCCACATCAATCACATTCAAAAGAAATGAGAAAAAACGGTATTCACAAGAATCTGTTTAAGAGTTATTCCAGGCCATCAGGGCAAAAACAGAGCTGTCTCTATCAAGGGCCCCCCTGAAAGGCTGGATTGCAGTGCATGTAAATGTGTACTTTTGTACCTTAGGACAAAAACTTGATGGGGCACGACATGCCCATACTTGTGTACAGGGGCACAACAAGACCCAAACTTCGGAGGGGGGGGGGGGCTAACACTCCCAGCCAGGGCTGGCCATAGCACTGGTCGTACACAGTGCAACAGTATTTTTGGCACCCCCTCCCCCATTTCCTCCTTCTCCATGAATTCCCTCACTACCACTCACCAACAGTGCACCTCATTCTCTATAGCACCTTTCTGACAAACATTTCATTTTTTTATAGCACTACTCATAGTTTACTCACACTCAGTTCTTTGATCTGCATGGTACACACTCTTTGTAGCAGGCACATTATCCCTCTGCGCTGTGTGGGTGGCAGGAGTGCCCATGTGAGTGCACAGTGAGCGATGCATCAGTGTGAGAGTGAGGTGAGAGGATTGACTGCAGGGTGAGTGAGGTGAGCATATGAATTTGGGTGCGGATGTAGGTGCAGAGTGGGACGAATGAATGTATGGTTAGTGATGGGCTTATTTGAGTGAGATTGCAGATTGAGCAGTGAGGGGGACAGGCGAGTGAAGTGTCACATGAGTGCAGGTTGAGTAGTGTGCTCGTATGACTGCAGGGTGAGGTACAGGGCGAACAACGCAAGTGCATTTTGAGTGCTGAGTGATCACTGTGAGTGCAGGTCGAGGTGGTGAATGCTGTGAGTGCATGTTGATCAGTGCGAGTGAATTGTGATCACTGTGAGTGCAGGGTGAGCATGAAACTGAAGGGCGAGAATGAGGAGAGAGTTGTCTGAATGCGGGGTGCATTCCCAGACACTTGAGGTAACTCAGCATGTTATTGATAGCAGCGTAGGGTTTCAGATATGTTAAACTATTGCTATTATGGCATTAACCAGGGATTGAGGGTGGAGGAAATAAATAATGTGCTGATCTTGCAACAAACTTCCAGTTTTATGATTAGGGTTGCCAGCTCATTATTTTGGTGTCCCAGACGGTACACAAATAAGCAGTCACCTATGCGTACTTTGAACAGCGAATATAAATTGAAAGCACTTTTAATTTTGTTCTAGGGCTGCCTGAATGATCCGTGACTGAAAATTAAAGGGAACAAAGACAGAAAAGTCACATTACAAATGAATACATACTTCTTTATTTATAACCTGTATTTAGTGTCAAGACAAGCAATTTGCAGGCTCTTTAACCCACACATGGCTGGCATTTTCTTTTGGCAACTTGAAGCCATTTTAGCCCTGTGGACGTTGTGTGCCTGCCTGTGTAATTTTAAAAGAAATGTGGTCTCTTTTTTGGGAAGAGGAAGGGGTTAAATTCCTAGGGCTGAAATGATTCAGCTGCAGTGGGAGGCAATGAGTCTCCTCTGCTATGAAACTGAACGCGAAGGAACAGATAGTCCACATTACACATATCTGGTGTTTAAAATTACTTATGGGTGTACATTCAGTGCCGTGATTGCTTTGGTTGTGCCCCGTGTTTTGAAGTTTTACTATGTCACTTTGCTAGTCTAAGTAATAAGATCTGGAAGATGATTAGACTGCTCCAGGACGGTTAGCTCGTGAAATTAAAAAAGAATGAGCACGTCATGCCCCATCGATTTCCCCTCCCTCCCCCTCCTTCCAACCCTCCGTTACTGCTGAACCCCAGGCCAATTCCTCCCCAACCCGCCCCCACCCCCTTCGAAAAAGCCCTCTTACCTGCTGTAGATTTCATTTCAGCAAAGTCCTTCACAGCCAGGCGACGGTAAAATACAGGAAACAAAGAAGAAAAGGCAGCAAGCAGTGGAATGCAGGAACTTTATGCACGCAAATTTCGCGGCACTTCCTGCAATCTCTGCTGCTGTCCCATCATTGGTGGAACGTCAGTGGTGACGTTCCTACCTGCTGATTAGCTGCTGCTGCTTCGGAGGTCTCCTATCAAAAATCCCCATTTGAAATGGGTGACGACTTGCGATCGTAGCACAGTACAAGATAAACAAAGGTAGGATTTTACAGTGCAGGGCGCGCCCCCCCTGAGATGGTGTCGCGCCCCCCCAGGGGGGCGCGCCCCACAGATTGAAGAACTCTGCTCTAGGGTCATGTTCTCACTATACAAAACTTTTAAAATAAACAATGACTATATCACAAAATGGAGCCCTTGTGTAGGGGGAGGAGGAGCAAACATCTGACACAAGCCACTAAGGGCCCCATGGTGCAAACTCTGACAGGTGAGGTACCCACAAAATGCCCACCTTCGGGCAGCACCAACTCTGCAGTTTTGGATTCCCAGATTTTTGGAGTGGCCAGATGAGAGGAAGGGATTTAGGGAGGGTACTGCAGGGAGAAAGATCTGGAAGGAAAGAATGGAAGCAGGAAGTTCCACAGGGCTTGTAGATAATCACAAATACATAATCACACCATATGTTTAAATAGAATGATAGATTCTCATATCTATATGATGAGTCACTTGTCAGAGGAGCCTTCAGCTAGTACAGCCCTTATTTAGTCTATCTTATTAGAAGCATCGTTTGTGTACCCTGGAGCGCGGCATAATAGGATTCACACTAATGCATCTGGGAGCCTGCGCAGTGTGCACCAGTCGAGGATCGGGAGAGGAGAAGACAGAGCTGACACAGCATCAGGTAAGTAAAGTTTTATATTTATGTTTTTGTCTGTGCTTATATCTCCCTCTCCCTCATCCCCTGCCCTAGCGCTACAGATCATGAGCAGCCGCCACTGTAATGCACAACTTCTGAGAATTGAGATATGAATCTAAGACCTTACCGCGATTCAGATGAGGAAACGGGATCATTGGAATCAGAGCAGCCTCATCCATACTGTCTTCACTCAGGATTTACCCCCCCCCCCATCAGTCCTTGAATAGTGGGAATACCTTGGAACTAGAATGCACAGCAACCAGGGCCTCGAACTGTTGGAATTACAAGCAGGGCTGTTCCCGCTTAAACGTCAAGGAGGAGGAGCCTCGGCCATGATGGCCGCTCGGAGTTGAAGCTCCATGATGAACCTGCACACCGGCATCCAGAGCGGCATTTCGCCGCGTCCTAATCCTGCCAATTTTGTCAATTTCTGCAATCTGAGCACGGGCGGAGCATTCTGAACACTAAACCGCCTCCCTACGATCCCGCCTTGCCGAGATATGATCCGCGTCTTCCCCGCACGGAAACGAACCAAGATGGCACCCGGGGAATTGTGAAAAACACCCGGGAGCCGAGAGAAGTTGACTGCGATATCGCCGGTTGCCACTTTAATCATCCGATAGCGGCCTCATCCACCCCCCCTACCGCCCGCTTCTCGATGCAAGGTTTGACCTCCCTGCTGGCACTGAGCGGAGGAGATGAGTAGAGACACGGGAGGAGCGGCGCAACAGACGGAGGTTTCGAGTGCCGGGACACGCAGCGCCCTACTGGAGATGGTAGTGTGTGGTGGCGACTTGGGGACCCAGAGGAGCGAGAATGTAGCGGAATCCACCGGGAACCAAGTAAGGGGGAATAATGCACTCACCCGGTGACGTGAACCCGCGAGGGAGGCCCCGAACGATAGTTACTGCCTGGGAGTGCTGTAGCCTGGCCGAGAACGTTTTGACTGATGCGTGCCGGGCCCCCTCATGACTGCCCGTGTGTTGATACCGGGCCTGCGGCTGGCAGCATGCTCCAGAGGGGAGAGAGGCAACAAAATCTCAATGCCTGACCCTAAGATGGCGGCTGCGGTCGAAGGCGGCGCCATCAAAGTATAACACTGGAACCACACAAGGAACTAACCTTAATCCAACCGGACGCACACCCGATGAGGTATTTGCCGCATTTTTCTGACTTCATTAGGGGCTCTGTGGCTGTTCGTTAAAAGCGGGTTGCCTGTCCTTAAAGTGGCGACTGTACGAGCAACACGGAGCTCCACCTTCCAGCCTGGCGATTTGGTGCTTTGTCAACGTGGCGCTAGCCAAGTGGGAAGAGGCAATACCATTAGACCCTTTTACAGGGAGAGCCTTTCTCTACCAGCTTGACTCCCTTAAATGGCCCCCACAACTATGCCCTTGTCCAAAGCACTCCTACTCCCCTTGTTGGGGATGGATCCAGCTTCTTCGCCCTGGAGTCTCAGAGACCCCTCTGAGAGAGTCCACAGTGACAAGGGTGACACACTTAGTGGAGGACTGGGACTGATCCCCTTACCACTGGGAGCCGTCTCCTACCCTGCCGGACACTGTTTTCCTGCTGGGTTTCGCACCCCTTCCCCCACCTCTTCCCTCCTTCATTCCTCAGAGTGTGCCCGTGACCAAAGCACTCCTCTCCCCTTGTTGGGGAGGGATCCTGCATCTTATGCCCTGGAGTCTCAGCGACCCCGCTGAGGGAGTCCGCCGTGAAAATGGGAATCACACATAACTGAGGACTGAGAATGATCCCTGTCCCACCCAATTGGACGTCAGACACAGTTACTTTCCCCGTCTCCACGCTGTGTCCTCTACCCCCTCCACCTCCGCTTCCCTCCTTCATTCTTTGGCTACCTCCCCTTTCCCTTTCTCTCTCCCCTGAATTCCTCTCCACCTGCTTGCTTTGTCTATCCTTATGCCTATGCTCCGCTAAATTCTCCCTCCCCTCACCCTTTTACATTACCCCCTTACCCCTCTACACGCCATTAACCTAAAAATGTAACTTGTAACTGTTGTACCTTATGTAACAATGTATAATTTGTAAGCTATGTAACTCTCCTCATGTAAAGCGCTCTGATGCCTCTGGGTCTAGCCAGCGCTATATAAAACTCAAGTAAATAAATAATTAAATAAATAAAATTCCTTTATATAGCAGGAGCAATCAAAGATGGAGGACGAGACTTTGGTCATCTCACGAAATTTCGGCTGTGATGTCAGAAAGTGATGTTCACTGCAACGCTGGAGACCGAAAGTGGCAGCCATGGGGAGGGAATGGAAGGTGATTAATACAATAATTACGGTAACTGTATGTGAAAAACAGCAGTATGCTCTGCAAAGTTTGCACAGAGAACAGTGTGTGTTTATCCTGGAATGTGGGTTGTGTCAGTGTGTCTTTACCCCTGGAATGTGGATCATGTCAGTGACCAATCATGGCTAAGCATGGGCAGGCAAGCATGTCGGGGAGAAGGACTGCCAAAGAATGCAAAGAGTTTAGATGCACATGCCTGGAAAAGATAGAGGCTTACCACTTATGTGTGCAATATTTTTTTAAACACAGGGAGCGTTCTAAGGGAAAATGTGCACTGCCACATGGGAAATTGGGCGAGTGCACAGGGTCGCATAAGGCTTTCCAAGAACCCCTTACAGACAACTCCAAAACTAACTCTGCAGAACGTATGGAATGATGAAGCTTTGCCCAAATATATAGATATTTTCAGCAGTCTTGGTCTAATGGTTGCGTGGAGAAACATGACCAGGGCCTGGGGGGCTGGAAACACCCCTGAACCTGACAAAGTGGGTAGAGGATATGGATTGGTGCATACTAGTGAAACTATACATATTTGAGAGCAGGGGATGCCCTAAAAAGTGGGGGGGAAATTGGCAGCAACTGAAGGAGTACAGAGATGTGCTGTGAGATGGGATATGGATGGTGGTAATGCCCTACTCCATGGTCTCCCAGACTCCGCACTGGCACCCCTCTGGAGCATCGTACAAGTCACAGCACAGCTCATTCAGGGCCTGAAGAAATATGATCACATCACCCCCTTACTGATGGAACTCCACTGGCCCCTCTTGCTGGCCCGCATCATCTTCAAGACCAGCTGCATCATTTACAAAGCCATCACGACCACTACCCTGCTTATCTCGTAGACAAGCCCATCATCTCTGGTGGATCTCGCCACACTTGCTGCAAGACACCATCAGACTGCAGACTAAGAAGGGTAAAAAAAAGAAAAAAACAAGAAAGCAGGCCTTAACTATCTATGCAGCCAGGTTCTGGACAACATCTTCGTATCCATCAGAACCGCCACAACATTGCACCAATTTAGGAAAGGGATGAAGTGATGAAGTCTTACCTCTTTAAAGAACACTACATCACAATGCATTACCATCCACAAACCAGCCAGCTCTCCTTTCACGCGTTGATTTTCTGCTTGTCGTTGATGCTGTACAGCTCTCCGCTGCCTTTTGCTAAGTTTGTGCTATAGAAATACCATATACTTACATACATACATACCAGACCTGGGGTTGAAAAATGTTGTAGCAAAGTAAACCATTCCTGTGGTGTTTCAAGAGTACAGATTGTTAATTTGAATATTGTATATTTGCCACCCATACTTGAATTGATGGGAACTACTGTACTTACCTGGCAAGTTTGTTTTGTTAATTTTAATAAAAAGATTATTAACAATAAAGAAATTCCATGCTGTGTACTTTACTACTGTTCAGATTTGGAATACAGGCCTTTCAGACCCACTCTACATAAATCCTCACTGGAAAATATTTGAAAGATTATGTTAAGGTAAGAGAAGAAAGGTTATCCATAATTAATTTATAAATATGTAAATATCCAACTTCGCACTAGGCCACCAAGCCCTGCATTCGTCCAGCACAGAGTGCGCCCACCCAAACGCTTTAGGGAGGAGATCTCCATATGCTAAAGTATACAAAAAACTTTCTATGCTTTACCATTGCCCTACGAGGCAAGAATACACCTAAAGATCGCTTGCATGACCCATAAAGCTCTGCACAGCAATACCCCCAGTTACTTAGCACTAAAGCTAGAACGATCGGGAGGATGCAAACAATTACGAAGTGCGAGCTCACTACTACTGAAACCACAGTCCTTCCATAAAACGAGTACCGGGCGCAGAGCTTTCTCAGGGATCGCACCGAAGATTTGGAACTCCCTACCTCCAGCTGTACGTGGAATCTCTTCCTTTACCTCCTTCAAAAAAGAAGTGTGAATGCTCCTAATGAACAAATTCACATCCTAAGGCATCATACCTTATGCTGACTTCTAGTGACCATGCTATCCATTTATTACCGTCTACCTCTTTTGTATTGAACTGCGAATACCAAATGTATGTACACTCTCATCCTGCTAAGGTTGCATCTGTGTAATGTGATGCGCTCCGATTCCCTCATGGATCACTCACCACCGATTACTAGGCACCTATGCTATCCATATATATTATTATCTACTTTTTTGTGTTGAATTGCAAATACCAATTGTACCTTTACTACCTCAACCTCCTAATGCTGAAAAACTGTGTAACGTGAATTGCTCCGATTCCCTCGTGGATCATTCTTTGTTGACTACTAGTCACCTAAGCTATCTATTTACTATTACCTACCTCCTTTGTATTATGGTGAGCACCGAATGTATGTACACCACCTCAACCATCTAATGTTCAATTATGTTATATTGTAAAGCGCTCTGATACCCTCGTGGGTCATGTTCGCGCTATATAAAACTTTATAAATAAAATAAATAAATAGGGAGACTTCGCAGTCGGGCAGAGATCTTGCCATGGAAAAGTATAGGAAAAACTAAAAAAGTTTATTAAACTTGGACTAAATAAGTAAAAATATTTTGTAAATTAATTTGATATATTTATTATAAATGTAGAACAATAGAAAAATGCACCAATCTGCTCCACTCCACAACACTTTACTCCACTCTGCACCACTCCATTCTATGCCCCTCCACTCTATGATACTCCACTCCACTTTATTCCACTCCACTCTAAAGCACTCTACTCCATGCTAATTTACTCCACTCTACGCCACTCTGTGCCTCTTAGTGCCACTCCACTGTAGGACACTCTGTGATACTCTACTCCACTCCACTCTACAACACTCTAATCCACTCTATGCCACTCGGCTCTACGACACTCCACTCAACGACGCTCCACTCAACAACACTTTACGACACTCCACTCCAATCTTAAAGTAGCGCGAAAAATACACATCGCTAAACAAATTCAACAGGCAGGAAATTCACCAAAAGTACTTTTTAAAGCTCTTAATGATTTTATTAATTAATTTATTCAGTTTTGTATAGTGCAAACTTGACCCGAAGGTATCTGAGTGCTTCACAGAGTTGGCATAGCAGCAATTACGTGAGTTATATTTGGAGTAAATATAAATACATAGTGACAGTATACAAACTAAGTATACGGAAGACATCAGGATATGTTGACGATACAGTATTGAGATAGATGCGGTATATATGTATAGAGCGCCTCACAAACTTAGCACAGAAGCAAGTGCACGAATTACATGTGGATTATATACAAATACATAACAATATATAAAGGAAATTTACAATGGACGGTGGTATGGATGGACGGTATTTGAAGTAGATACAGTATATATATATATATATATATAGAGAGAGAGAGAGAGAGAGAGAGGATGGTATTTGAGGTAAATACAGTATACATATATATAGCGCTTTACAGAGTTAGCACAGTGGCAAGTGCACAAGTTACATGTGGAGTACATAAAGGGATAATAACAATATATAAAGGGGATTTACAGTGGACAGTAGTATAGAAGGTTGGTATATATTCTGAGGTAGCTAAGGTAGGGTGTTGAGAAGTGAGGGGTCGGCACCGGTCTTCGGGAATGATGAGGGACCTTTTATCAATCAATCACGGCATTTATAGAGCGCGCTACTCACCCGGGAGGGTCTCAAGGCGCTGGGGGAGGGGGTAAGTTACTGCTCGAACAGCCAGGTCTTGAGCTGCTTCCTGAAGGCGAGATGGTCCTGGGTTCGCCGAAGGTGAGTGGGGAGGGAGTTCCAGGTCTTGGCCGCCAGGTAGGAGAAGGATCTTCCTCCGGCGGTGGTTCTGCGGATGCGTGGTACGGTGGCGAGGGCGTGGCTGGTTGATCGTAGCTGGCGTGTGGGCGTGTAGAAGGACATGCGGTCGTTTTTATCGAAGGTAGAACGGCCCATCTCTGCCCAGGACAGGCACTTGGACGGACATGCAGCCCCAGAGCCTGGACTGACTGACCATAGATTCCTTCTCACAATCTCCCCCTGGGATAACTTATAAAAGAAATGGCGCGAAGGGACGAATGCACTTAAAAACAGAAATAAGGGAATGTAATTGACTATTGTCCCAGGCCTCTTCTCCCTCTGAGAGTGAGGAAATGAATATGAGAAAAAAGCAATGTATCAGAAAATATAAAGAAAGAATATTTTATGATAAACAGAATGGTGCTTCAGAGAGAGACGCGTGAGAGGAATGGGGTCTGCAAAATGTATGTAAATAAAGTACACGGGGTAACAGGTACAAAGTGTGACACAGGAAAGAAGTGCTAAAGAGGATGAAAAAATTTAGCTGTGGAGGGCTGAGAAGAGGAAGCGGGGTGTCTGCAACAAGCTTTAAAAAATATATCTATATATATTTTTTTCGAATTTAGGGCAGTTTTAACTTATTCATTCAAACTGATTCACTTTGCAATTGAAAGTATGGATTTTCTATTTATTCATTCAAACCTATTTTTGCTTTTTTTAATTTTTCACTCACTTTTTTCACCCAGATCTAAGATTGGTGTATATTTGAGCCTGATAGTGGTGTTCGAAGAAGACTAGGCGGGATCATAAGCGGGCACCACTCACAAGCCCTCCGACTGAGTAGACACAGTCAGTCTCTCCGCCTTGCAGCCCAAGTGTCAGAAGGGCTCTGTGATTTGTACAGGTCTATTATCTGTGGGCAGAGGCTGTTTACTCTCCGCTGATCCTAATCCCCAATTTTGTGCCAGATTTGGGATTGCGTAACAAATTTCCATTCCTGAAGGACAACATTTCGAGCTCTGAGCCTCGCCGCGCGACTTGAGCGACATTCAGCGGGTTTTAGTTTGCGAATGAAGCTCATCAATTGGGACGGAGGCGCACGCGACACATTCATTCCACGCGGAGGACTATATCAAACACTGATCGCTGAACTCGGCTGAAGGCGGCATCTTCCGTCCTCGCGCCCTGTTAATGTAATTGCTTTTTTCTGCCTTATGTTTAACCAGCGCAAATGAAGTGTGATTTTAAATTTCTCTTGACACTTGCTATCAGTTGCTGCATAGAGAAGACAAATCGCTTCAAAAATCCAAGCGAGGAAAAAGAAGGGCACCAGCGTACACATGTGGGCGCTTAGCTGGGATGGGGGCGACTTACAAGCAGTGCTTTAAATGGACCAGTACTGTCCGGTACGGAGTACCGGCACTTTTTTATTTTGGGAGGGAGAGTACCGGCACTTCTCAAGAGAAATGCTATACTTTTAATTGGAGAGTACCGGCACTTCTCAGAAACAAGCAGGTACTCTGCTACAGAGTACCCGCACTTCTCAGAAACAAGCAGGTACTCTGCTACAGAGTACCTGCACTTCTATTTTTCCATTTCAAGCACTGCTTACAAGCTATGAGCATCCAGATCATTGGGTCTGGCTACAGACAGCTTTAATTGCTTGTCAGAGCTTATGAAATCACAAAACATTTTAAAGCAGTACTGAGAGCTTTGTCGACACCCCTTTGTTGACTTTCTTCTTTACTCGCATGTGATTGGCCAGCAGTTTTCAACACAAACTAAAAGAGACAATGTCGTTGCATACCCTGTGTCACATGCAGACATATGAGGCTTTACATGGTGCAGTAGGAAGGGGTTTTACATTACGAACCCTCTGACAAATGCAACAGGAAGGGGTTTTACATTATGAGCTCTCTGACAAATACAACAGGAAGGGATTTTACATTGAGGATTCTGTCCCATTGCATACTCTGACAACGACAACAGGAAGGGGTGTTACATTGTCTATCACAGAGAGGCCTTCTTACATAGATCTCTAGTTTCACATGGGCTACAGAGGTCTGGTTTTTCATTTTGTTCATTTGTAGCTTTAAGTTAATGGTTGTGAGTAAGTTAGTAGGTTTTATATAAAGCTTATCACCTGTGAGGGTTTCCAGGAATTGTCTATGAGCACAGGGAGATTATTTGATTTGCCCAGAATCACAGGATGTTGCACCAACGTCGAGACTCGAACCTGGATCCTCAGCTCCCGAGTGGGCTGCTCTGGCCACTGCTGCTGGCTGGACATTGACTTCCTAAGTGTTATTGGATCTCGAGTTTCAGAGGGGCCACACAGGTCTACTTTTCATTGTTTATATTTGCAGCTTTAGGTTTAGCATTTAGTTGTGTGTAACTTAAAATGTTTTTTTGTTTTTAAAGTAAAACAACTGGCGGACAATAATGAATGAGTGTTAATGTGTGTATTTGGTATGTAGTTTAAGCCGGGTAGTAAGATGGCCTCGGGCACCAAAGGTAGAAGACTCCATTGGTCACAATAAGAGCCCAGTCAGCCTCGACTGCCCTTGGACCCTTCTCCCTGAACCAGTTCTTTCATTCCCACATGAACTGCAATGAGGGTGCACTGTGATGCCCACCAGTGGCAGAACTAAATGTGAGCCCTCCCCCTGTAAAGTACATGGAAGGGGGGCCCCCATGCTTCGGACCCAGTCAGGAGCTCTCAGGCCAGGGGCGCCACCTGTGCACAGTGCCTGAAGGGACCCCCTGAAGCTCGGGGGCCTCCCAGCACTGAGGTGGCTAATGTTACGGCACTGATGCCCACTGCACCAAGTGAAACCAGCCGTGCTACTGTCCATCACCTGACTGCCCCTGGGAGGAACTACAAGCTCAGTGGCTGGTGTCTATGAGCACTAAAGAGAGCAGGGGAGGGAGGACTCTGGGAATGCATTCACTGGGGTAACTGCTACCTGGGGATGCACGAAACAGGTTAATCACCTGATGTAGGAGTAGGTGAAATGTGTGTTGGGTTTGTGGTGGGGGTGGCCCACTAGCAAGCGTCATCAAAAGTAAATAAATGGACAGACTGAGACATTAATGCCCAACCCAATCTTTGCATAACATCATTCGGGAAAGGGAGAGGTATTAAGGTGCACAAGTAGACAGCGATGCCTCCACCTAGGAATGATTGCTACAGCTTTGTTTCAAGACTTATCCATCATAAATTAAGTGAACAGACTGTCTTCAGACATGGCCTCAACAAAAACACTAGGGGAGGTGTATAACCACTTATGGTGGTAAATCAAAACACCATATTACTCACAGACTAGCAGTCACAAAATGCCGGAAGCACTCTCTCACCCCACATAGAGTACCTGTCACTCAAGGAACATTTTACACTCCTCATAAACCAATGGTTTCACTTTACCGACAGCAGTCTAACACTTGTCACAGAGTAGCAGTCACACAATTCCTTGTGCACTCTCCCACCCCTCACATGTTAGAAGCAAAGCCAATAGGTCTATCTGATGATTTACATTTTTGTTTTCATTGATTGGTGAGTTTATGTGTGTGGTACCGTGGATTGGCGAGTGTGTGAATAAAAGAATGGGTGGATGAACAGATGCGTGAGGGAAAGAATGAGTGATTGAGCACACAAAAGATGAGTGACTAAGTGCATAAACAGGTGGATGAGTGACTGCATGGATACAAAACCTAGGCACTTCCAGTCATAAATCAGACCTGTTGGCATTACCAGTGCTTATTTTTTTTATTGTTTTACAATGAATCGGTCGTTGTTGATGGACACTGTAGGAGAAAGATAGTATAGGATCTCTCGGTAGGAGTACATTGTGCGATGGTTAAAACACCATGGGGCATATTAGCAAGGGCACTATCGCCGCTTTAGCGGCACTTTTTGCCGCTAAAGCGGCGATATTTATATCGCCCTATCAGCAAACTGTCTCTAACAGCAGTTAGCGACAGTTTGCGGGCATTAGCGCCCGTTTTTTACCGCTTTGCATGTCAGCGATATTTATCGCTAATGACATGCAAAGTGGGCGTTCCCGACGAACAAACCTGGGAAACACTCGCTAACAGGCCTATCGCCTATTAGCAAGGTGGCCATGGCCCCAGTTAGCGACGTGAAAAGTCGCGCTAACCGGGGTCATCGCCATTTATTTAACACCTGCAATTAGCAGGTGTTAGCCATACCTAACATGGGGGGGTGGATTATGCTGATACGACCACAGGGTCGTATCAGCAAGGTGTTCACCCTTCTCCATGCAACATCGCTGGTTTTTCAGCGATGTTGGCCCATTTCCCCCGCTATCGCTGGAATATTCATCGCCATAGCGCTAATCGTTGCTAATACAGCGTTAGCGTGGCGATATATTCCAGCGATAGCCGGCGATAAAAGAAATCACGCTAAGCAGGGTTAGCGATGATTATCGCCTCTTCTTGCTAATATGCCCCCATGTTATTTTATGTTATATATGATAATATCGCTAAAGAGCAATCTTAGGTGGACTTCTATGTTCTGAAGAGCAACGAATTTTTTTCACCAGGGAAGTTTTGACAAGTTTTACAGTTTTTTTTACCTCTCACAAAGCTTTTTCAGCTTTTGGGTTTATCTTGGCCTTCACCCTTGCAAAGTTTTTCTGCATATTGAAAGATCATTTTCACTCCAATCGAACGTAGCAAACATGAAAAATGTATGCAGTGCTTTCTCTGCAAAGTTACCTTTTCCTGAATTTGTCTGTGTTCTGTGGCAAAGTGTAGAACATTTCTCTGCAAGTTTATCTGTTAAGGCATTTAACAGCATGCAGGGTAGACTCAGTGCTGAGAAATCCAGACTCATGACTCTTACATCTGAAAACTCCCCTAAATTTAAGTTATTCCTACTTTATTTTTTTTGTAATACACAAAGTCGTGTACGATTGTGAGAGATATCTCTGGAAAATCGTATGAAAATGCGTTTCCTGCATAGTTGCATAGTTGGCAATAAAATACCCAGGACAGTGCAATGTTCATATCAATGTCACACAACATGTGCTGTGCAACATAAATTGTAAAGTCAGCGCCACCATCTGGGATCACACACTAGCCTAGTGTGTATGCCACCCCATTTTACCCATTGCACAAGCAAATGAAAACCTAAGGGGAAATATGCACCAGGATGCCCAACAGCAGCATGCATAGACAGCTGACCCTGAAACAACCATGTCCAGTCATGCAGATTCCCTGGAATACAACGTCATGACATGCCTGTCAAACACATGCATTCATATGTCACACTGTGGGACATCTGACACTGGATCCCTCAAACTCCCAAGCACAGAAAATGCAAGTGATAAATGTTGACTTTATGCATATGTGCATAACCCCTGCAGAGACGTTTTATTGAATCTGGTTTGTAAGATACCAGTGAGGGGTCTGTCATGGGGAGCTCTTCATCTGTGTATACCTGCTGTTGGAAGAGGTGCTGCATGGAATTATCATCAAGGGCGGACTGGCCGTACCGGGCATCAGGCGTTTCCCTGGGAGGCTGGAGGGGGGAGGGGCTATGGAGAGATGAGGGGCACTATTGGAGGGTGATAATGAGGGAATATTGAAGAGCCACAACAAAGATTGTTGTATCCTCCTGGTGCACTGTAAAGTCATCATTTACTATGGGTTTAAAGCTAATTTAATTGAATACATAATGAAAAATGTGTTGTAGAATGCACCAGTTATGCCTTTTCTTCCCTAATTTTCTTGGGGGGAGATTCCTCCAAACACTCCTTGTAGTGGGCAGGCACGCTTTCTGCGCTCGTTCGCTGCGCACCGTACGGGGACTGGTCTGTCACAATTTGCCAGGTCTGCTTTGGGTTCCCAATTTGGCCCTGATTATACTGTTGTTTGTGAGGGAATAGTCGGTGTTGTTTGCATATTGGGATGTATCCTAAACTTTTCATTTCACAAACATTTCGCAACACATTTTGGTTTATTCCCGCAGTTTTGTGATAAAAGTGCAAATTGTTTGAGTACGTGTGGGCGACCATGAGTGAAGGAATTGCAATCAACCCTATTTTGACAGGGTAGGTGGAGGAAGAGAGATGTGTTGTAGAAAATAATTTTTGTGTCAAAGAAAACGTTTTGCTTTTTAAGACATTTTCATATCTTGAATTTATTCAAATAACATATGTTACACATCAAATAAGATTAAGCCAGTCGTAGGTGTGTGTGTCTCTTCTTGTGATGTTATGCACCATTTTCATCCCTGATTTCATGAACAGCAGGAAGGTTTGTAACTTAAAGTCAGACGTAGGCGTATATTACTCCTGTTCAAAGTAACTGGTTTCTTCAGGAGGTATATTATGTGCAAAATAATGCTGTTAATGTTAAATAAGGACACATGCAACTTAACCTGTTGTGATGATATTCACCTGGATGAGACAAAGCAGAAATATTTTGTGTTTTGAAAAAATTTGGTATTCAATCACTTTCTCCCTAAAATCTGATGCAATCTGAAAACTCTTAGGGGCTTATTTACAAAGCCCTTGCGCCGCTGGTGCGTCACTTTTAACATGGGAAAAAGTGACCCACAGGCAGCACAAGGGGCTTGTAAATAAGCCCCATAGTCTGTGCGTGAGTGAGGAGTTTCTATCAGTCCCATCTGTTCTCTTTCTCAGGCCAGACTGCAGCAGTCGCCCAAAGATGGCAAAGACACACCCTCCCAATCTTGTCTTTGATGAGCAGGTGAAGAGGATCAAAATGGAGCCCACCATTCTGGACAGTCGGATTTCCATTGCAAGTTCAGCCATGTTGTTGTTACTATGAGGTCACGATCAAAAATATAGTGTTAGGAACCACTTACATCACACCGGACATAGCAAGAGAGAGAATAACTAATAACATGTCTGACACCCATGACAGGAAAGCGTAATGCCCCCAGAGATCACACCTTCTGATGTCTTGTACACACTGTGGTCATATCCAGGAAGAGATCTGACACCAATGGCAGAGAAGGGTAATGTTCCTAGAGATCACACCTTCTGATGTCTTGTACACACTGTGGTCATACCCAAGAAGAGGTCTGACACCCATGGCAGGGAAGTGTAATGCCCCCAGAGATCACACCTTCTGATGTCTTGTACACACTGTGGTCATACCCAAGAAGAGGTCTAACACCCATGGCAGGGAAGGGTAATGCCCCCAGAGATCACACCTTCTGATGTCTTATACACACAGTGGTCATACCCAAGAAGAGGTCTGACACCCATGGCAGGGAAGTGTAATGCCCCCAGAGATCACACCATCTGATGTATACACTGTGGTCATACCCAAGAAGAGGTCTGGCACCCATGGCAGGGAAGGGTATTGCCCCTAGAGATCACACCTTCTGATGTCTTGTACCCACTGTGGTCATACCCAAGAAGAGGTCTGGCACCCATGGCAGGGAAGGGTAATGCCCCTAGAGATCACACCTTCTGATGTCTTGTACACACTGTGGTCATACCCAAGAGGAGGTCTGACACCCATAGCAGGGAAGGGTAATGCCCCCTGAGATCACACCCTCTGATGTCTTGTACACACTGTGGTCATATCCAAGAGGAGGTCTGACACCCATGGCAGGGAAGGGTAATGACCCCAGAGATTACACCTTCTGATGTCTTGTACACACTGTGGTCATACCCAAGAAGAAGTCTGACACCCATGGCAGGGAAGGGTATTGTCCCTAGAGATCACACCTTCTGATGTCTTGTACACACTGTGGTCATACCCAAGAAGAGGTCTGGCACCCACGGCAGGGAAGGGTAGTGCTCCCAGAAATCACCCCTTCTGATGTTTTCTACACACTGTGGTCATACCCAAGAAGAGGTCTGACACCCATTGCAGGGAAGGGTAATGCCCCCAGAGATCACCCCTTCTGATGTCTTGTACACACTGTGGTCATACCCAAGAAGAGGTCTGACACCCATGGCAAGGAAGGGTAATGCCCCCAGAGATCACACCTTCTGATGTACACACTGTGGTCATACCCAAGAAGAGGTCTGACACCAATGGCAGGGAAGGGTAATGCCCCTAGAGATCGCACCTTCTGATGTCTTGTACACACTGTGGTCATACCCAAGAAGAGGTCTGACACCCATGGCAGGGAAGGGTAATGCCCCTAGAGATCACACCTTCTGATGTCTTGTACACACTGTGGTCATACCCAAGAAATATGTGAAAAATCGAGTATTTGGATTGGAATCATCGACGAGGTGCACTGTCTCGATTTGTACCATGGCACACTCTTAAATCGCTGTGCCCAGGGCCGGCGTTAGCGCTGGTGGCGCCTGGTGCGACCGTCATTTTTGGTGCCCCCACACCCCATGACCGCCTCCTCGGAATCTCTCACTATCACTGGCCAAATGCTCCCCTCATTTCTCCAATCATACGTTATTGCTAAACACAGCACCCCCCCTGAGGTCAGCGCCCCCTCCACAGGTCAGCGCCCAGTGCAGCCGCACCAGTCGCACTGCCCAAAGCCGGCCCTGGCTGTGCCCGCTGGAGGCGGGAACAGTGTGCCCAATTACACAAAATATGTGCTGTCCTCTGCACAGGCTCACACACTGAGAGTTTTCACCTGCACTAAGGAGGGCACATTAGGGAAAGAAAGGGCACAATATGAAACCGCTGCTCTGTCTTTCACTGGAGGTAGAATGGCCTCGGTTTCAAGAGGGGAAAGTGATCCCCCTCCAGGCGGGTGCAGAGTGCCATCCTCCAAACACCACACAATAAGTGCACCTTCTAACAGCTTTGCAATTACCCCCTTGTTTGTAATACGGCACAGGTGTGTTGGCAAAGGATTCGCTCATTTGCATGGAGCCATGCCCCCATGAAAATGCACTGGCGCAATCCATATTACGCAAGGTGTCACAGAAGCATCTGTGGTCCCTTTGTAGTACCAGAGTGGTGTAAATTACAGTCTACACACCCTAGCACCCCAGGGCATTGTGTACAATAAGGTTGCTAATAGGGGGAACAACACTATGGGGCACAAAAAACAAGCCAGACCATGCACTGGAAACACCAGTAGCGTACATCAAACGGAACCAAGTTAAATATACAGCACTACGACAAGGGCTCAACCGGCACAGGAAACACTTGAAAGCGCCAAGGAATTAGTAAATCTGGAAATGGGAAACAAGGACATACAGAGAAAGTGAAGTGTGTCTAAACACATCTGACAAACAGGAGGGTAGAAACCTCATAGAGGGCATGGCAGGATGCTTACCACATAGGAGTGTGATAAGTCCATGAACACAAGACGAACTGTTAGGAAGAGATTGGGTTATCAGCTTGGAGGCTTTGGAGAACCTGATGATGGCACTTGGATAAAGACTAGCGTGTTTTAGAAAGTAACATTCCAGGGGCACCTGGTCATGTAAGAAACATAGCTCCCACAGCAGTTCACACTGGTCAACAATAGGTTAGTATGTAATGACCCAGCCACCTTCCAGCATTTTTAGACTTGAGTTTTTCAAGATATTTTGGCAGCTACATTCTTACCTAGTATGAAGATTTCTTGGTGTTTTCTGCCACTGTAGAAAAATATTGGAAACAGATGAAGGAAGTCCTGCCCTGTTAACAAAAACATGGTCTAGATGGTAAGGCTGAAACATGCCTGCTTGAATCCTCACCTGTCTTTTTTTAACTTTGTCATCTCTGCCAAAGGCATCAGAATGATGAAGAAAAGGTTAAAGCTGTGAGCAATTGCCCCACACCTTCCACAGTCTAGGAGATCCAACAATGCTTAGGCTTTGTTCCTTTCTATAGGCAATTCATTGATGAGAAATCACATCCATCACCAAGCTACCCATGGAAGCGGTACCTTTACAGTTGGGGTGGAGTGCCGGAAACACCCTTCGAGTCTCCGAGGACAGCATTCACCTTGTGAATCAGTTTGCAGTTTTTATTGTAGAAGCTTGTCTTTGGTCATTGGAGCCATATACTTTCAACAAGGAAGTGTGCATCCTTCTCCAGAATCATATCATATATAATATCATGATAACATAAGATATCATATTTCTGCAAATTCTTGACCCACTTTGAAAGAAGTTATAATATTCATGTTCTCAAACCTTTGCCATTAAAGAAGCATTTGAACATTTGAGGCATTATCTTGACCTCACTCCATAACTGTCTGCACTGATCATAAAAAATTAGGAGTTTTAAAATCTTTGAAATGTGCCAACCACAGACCTGCAAGATGGTCATTGTTCCTTACCCACTTCAAGTATATAATCTTCTATAGATCAATATATTGTTAGGGAAATGATGATGCGTTGAGACTGGGAGAGAAGAGACATCAGACTCAACCCACTATTCCAGCTGTAATCTTCGACATGGATGAATCAACCTCTGCAAAGAAGATAGAGATGGCAGAGACCAATTAACAGAAGTGAATGGCTTATTGAGGAACCTAACCAATGACAATATATACAACAATTGCTGTTTAGAAAAGGATTAACTATTTGTTCCATGTTTTTCGTAACAAGACATTCTAGATTGTCGTCATGATACTCCTATAACAGGACACCCAGGGAACAAAAGGCACTAGAATTATTGAGTGTTCAAGTTTGGCATTCAGGAATCCAAAAGAGTGTTAAAAAAGTCTTGTGTGCAGTCAAAAGGTCATCAACATCCTATGAGTTTCCTACAGCATCCTCACATGCCAACCTTGGGATGTCACACCATTGGACTTTATAATCAAACTTCCTCAGTCAGAGACTCAAACAATAATTCTAGTTGTTAAAGAGTTGGCTGTGGCATTTTGTTCCTTTGGAGAAACCACCCTCAGCAAAATATTTTACTTTTATCTCTCTCAGGAACATTTTTTGATTGTATGATTTACAAAGAATTATCATCACAAAGAGAGAGGCACACAATTTGTTGCTGACCCACCAGTTATTGTCCCCAAGCGAACGTTCAGATAGAAAGGATCAATTAGGCATAAACTATTTCTCAGGTATCATCGAGAACATGGGTGCAGCAGCTTCTTCTGGTAGAGTTTTCATACCATAATTCTTTTTATTCTTCTTTAAAGCAGTTCCCTTTTCTGTTCCATCCATTCTATAGCTTTCTAGTCATTTCTTGCCTATCCCTAGACCTAATCATAAATTAATGCCCAACAACCCCCCTACTTCCTCCCGGATGGAAAATTCATGATGTATTCCATGCATGTGAAAACTACACTTGTAATGCCATCATTACTACCTCCACCTGTCATGTTGGAAGATGAGTTTGAGGTGGAGGCAGTTCTCAGCTCATATATTATGAAGGATCATTTGCAATTTTTGGTGGCTTTGAACGGCCATGATGTTTCAGATCGCTCCTGGGAACCTATTTCTTATATTTATGCATCTCATCTACTGCCAAGTACCATCGTCTGCATCCTACTAATCCTTGACAATTGCAGTTCAGCTGGGGGCGGGGACTGCTGTCGGATTGTTATGTTCCATATAGGTACTCCAATATAGGCTCAGGTAGCATCACAACCTTTCAGCTATATTCTCCCCTACCATTACACTACATAATGGTTCTTGGGGCTGACCTTTTACCTAGTTACGGTACTGCTTATGGGACGTGGGGTTTTCCCTGAAAACTAGCTTCATCCATTATGTATGAGGATTCTTGGAAACTCAGCAAGACTACCATCTCCTGCATAATAACTATGTATAAGGGTAATTCCTTCCATCATCCTGAGTCTGACATGACACAGCAAGGTAGAATCCCTGAGGGTACCACTTTGGGTATATATACACCATATCTTTGCTGAGGCAGGAGAGGAGAAAAAGGACTTCCATGCTGACACGCTGACGCAAGATGCTGAGGTTCCTGAACACAGACACTCCAGCTCGCAGTGGTCTGACATCCCTCATGGGGTGTCCATCTCGAGGCCAATACGGGGTCCCATAGTCTCTCACTTCAGGTGATGGGGTTGACTTTATCCTAGAGGGATTCTTGGCTTTACACCTACATACATGTTAGGTACACTTAGGTACATCTAGTTAGGGTCCCATCGTAGGAGTACGCACTTACTACTGTCATATATTTTATATACTTGCCTGTATTCATTGTTTTAGCATGATGGTAGAAATTTACCATCCTTTTACTCTGTTAGTGCTTCTAATCACTTATATCTGTTTCTGTCTAATGGTTGTTTCAGCACACCTATTTTACACTAGAACGACAATGGTTCAATAAATGCTTATTGGAAAATGTCCCACCGTTTATTCTGTGTATTTCTCTGAGACAAAGTAAGCACGAGAGACTGAGCGAAAAGTATCGCACTGTTTCCACGATCCCTGATGGGACAGAGTAGTCATGTTCGATAGTTGCCAAGAACTATTCTCTCCTTGGGAAGAGGAGTTTACAGTGGCACTGTGAGCTAGCAGGTATACAGGCCAACATACTCGGTGGGGGTCTCTGAACACCAATTCCACAGTCTATGTTGTCTAAACGCGCAGATCCTATATAGGTTTATAGGAACCACACGACAGGATATCAGGTAAACAGAAAATGAGTACCAAGCACACACAGCGTAGAGAACATGAGGTGTGTCTAAAAACATCTGACATACAGGAGGGTAGAAAAGTAATCCAGGGGAGGACAGGGTGCTCATAAGTCAACCGCACAGTGGAACAGTTAAGAAGAGATAGGGTCCAATGGCTTGGCAGCTTTGGAGAACTGAATAGGTACCCCCTTCATTGTTGTCTCAAAGATGGGGGCTATGATTTTCGCAAATCTATCAATGAGTTACCTATAGAAATTAGCAAAGCCTAAGTGTCTTTGGATTTACTGGGGAAAGATGAGGTGTTTTGGTAAGTAATATTTCCAGATCACCTAGACCTTTAAGGCATAGGTCACATGTCAGTTTCGGGTCACCCTAGACAGTAGAAGTATAGCGAGACTAAAAACCTTTTTACACGCTACCTGGAAACATTGCATTTGGGTTGTTGTGGCTTCTGCTACTCACTCTAGTTTGACCTTGTAGCCCTTCACATGTGTTATTTTGTCCCTCTTCTGCCCCAAATATTTTCTCGTATTTCCCGTGTCCACCCATCCTGTTTTCCATTGTCTGCTTTGTTGGTTGGCTGTGTTTGTGCTGTGTTTGTCTTAGACCTTCTAGGCATTCTTCAGAGGTGCTTGGATTCCTGGAGGTGTCCTGGTATTCCTTGGGGTTCGTTTCAGCTTGAACTCATATCCATTATGTAGCTGTAAAACCGCATTGTAAATTGTGCATGATACTGAATCCAACTCATCTGCCCCAGGGTTCACTGACGAAACACAGTGAAGGCATAAATCGAGCTGAGATTTGATATCAACCAATCAATCAATTGTATTTGTATATCGCAACACTGTCACCCCTAAGGGCATCTGGGCACTGAGTGTGCTGTGTCTCCATTGAAAAGCCAGGTCTTGAGTTTCTTTCTGAAGTCAGCCAGAGAGGGTTCTGTTCAGAGGTGGAGGGGCAGGTCATTCCAGAACTTGGCCACGATTGAGGGGAAGGAGGGGCCACCGCTGCGGCTATGACAGATGCGGGCGGTGTGTGCGAGGGCGAGAGATGCAGAGTGCAGGTGTCTTGCAGGCAGGTGAAAGTTCAGTCGATGATTGATGTATGATGGTCCTTGGTCGTGGAGAGCTCTGTATGCGAGCGTTAGGATCTTGAACTGGCATCTCTTTTGGATGGGGAGCCAGTGGAGGTTTCAGGGGTGAGGGGTGATGCTGGTCCTTTTAGGGAGTTCCAGGATGAGTCTGGCTATGGTGTTTTGTATGGTCTGAAGTCATTTGAGAAGCTGGGTGGAGATTTTGACGTAGAGAGCGGTGCCATTATCGGGTCTGCTGGTGATGAGGGCGTGTGTGATGGTCTTCCTGGTGTTGATGGGGATCCATCTGGAGAACCGGCAGAGCATGCGGAGGGTGTGGAAGCAGGCAGAAGCGACTGTGTCGACTTGTCGTTTCATGGTTAGTTGGCTGTCGAGGATGGTGTCTTTATACCTCGAGGAGATCTCCTTATAAAAGTCACTGAAGAAGTGTGCCTTTTCTGTTTTTACCTGTTTATTCCCTCCTTTTCCCTGAGGGCTACACTCTTGAGCCTTATGGAGCATTATGGGCAGACTCAGTCAGAAGGGTGGGATTTGCTTTCTTTCATTCTTTCATTCTGCCACAATGTTCCCCACGTTAACTGATCTTGACACCAAAACACTACATAAGAGAGCAACTCATTACATTCACTCCTCAGCTGCAGCTGAAAGAGAAAGTTGGTGTTAGAAGCCCATGCAGTTTATGTGATTCAGTCAGCTGAGAAGCCCAGCAATGTCAGGAGGCAGGGGCCCTCTTCATCTGAGATCAGGAGGGTAACTTCTATGATATGTAAGGTAGTGGCCTCCGTGCTGAAGTGTGGTCTGAAGCCAGATTGATTGTCAGACAGGAGATGGCTAGCATTGATCCGATCTTAGAGATGAGTGTAGATTGCTTTTTCAATGATTAAGACGATAAATGGTAGGTGAGTGATGACTCAGTAGTTGGCCAGTTCATCAGGGTCTAATGTCGGCTTCATTCGGAGTGGGAGCTTCAGGTCTGACTTGAGAACTTTAGGGAAGATGCCTTGAGTGAGGGAGGTGTTGACAGTGGTAATTAGAGATAGGAGAGCATCTCCAGAGACAGCTTTGATTAAGAATGAGGTAAGACATCATCTTCATAGGAAGTGATTTTGAGGGAGTTGAGTATGTCAGTGAGATATTTGAGAGACAGAGCTTTGCAGAATGACCCTTGTGGAAGGTACAAGAAAGGGTGGGGGTAAGAGAGAAGCAGGCTTGGTGTTGTTGATGCACTGCAGGCCAATGAAAAAGAAGGTTTGGCATTCAAATTGTCTATGTAGTATGGGACAAGTGGTCAGACAGGGCTTGGTGCAGTACTCGATTGTCTTGAACAGTGTCCTGGTTCTCTTGGTGGCTTCTTTGATGGTTTTGGTATAGTATAGGGCTTTGCTTTGGCTGATGTGTGGAGCTGTCTGCTTGATGTGCTGAGTCATGTAAGTATCACAAGGTCATTGGGATTTCTGTTTTTCTACCACTTTTTTTCCTGTCTGTGGATGGACAATTTATAGTCAGCGAGGTCTTTAGAGTGCCCGAGTCAGCCGTGGCCCGTCCATTGTGGCTGAGGGGCCACGCCCCTCCACCTTTTGCCCTTTTGCCTCTCACAAACAGTGTCTGTAAGGCTGAACAAAGGTCAGCCTGGCAGACACTGTTCATTTTCAGGTCAGGCAGCCAGGAGTCAGACATGAGCTAAATGCGCAGGCTCCTGGATGCCTGAGCTGAACTTTGCTGGGCTGAGGAAGTCACAGCTCCTGTGGGTGTGACGTCCTCAGCTCAGCAAAGGTCCCTGAGGCCCTCCCCTCAGTGACGAGGGGTAGCGTCACTGATTGCCTTGCACCTGGGTGCTTCGATTTTAAGCCCTGAAGCGCCCAGGGTTGAGTGTCAATCAGTGACAATACATCACAGAGTGGGGTGCGGTCAGTAGTCTCACTGACCCCATCCTACTCTGTGATGACGTTCAGACTGCTGCCTTCCCTCATTGGCTGACCTAAGGTCAGCCAATGAGGGAAGGCAACAGTCTCAAGCCTCCTGGAACCTCAGAGGCAGAGCTGGCTGCAGGTAAGTGTGTGTGTTTTTTTTTAAATTAATGCATGCATGCGTGTATGTATGAATGTTTGGTAAAGAGTGTTGTGAATGGATGCGTTTGTGTGTGTGTGTGTGTGTGCGTGTGTGAATGCATGGCTGTGAGTGTTATGTGTATGTGTGCATGTGTGTGTGTGTGTGGGTCCCATCCGCCCCCTCCCTCCAAGATGTACTGGCCGCCACTGACCCGAGTGCTGAAGGTTTTGACTTGTGCTTGTTGTTTTCTTCAGAGCATGGATGTTCACTTAGTTTTTCAAAAAAGTGTTGAAGCTATTTAAGAGGGTGCGGAAAATGAAGGTGGAGTTGGTAAGGTAAGAGATAAGATCATTCATTAAGCTGTCAACTGAGATGTCTTTGAAGAATCTGAAGATTTGGTCTTCTGTTTTGGGTTTACCTTGGTTTGTTGGTTGAGTGCTGAGCAGGGAGATAGGGATGGGGAGGGGGCCAGTCCAGTCTAGGAGTGTATGTCGAGTACTGCACAATGAGCACTTGTGAGCATCAGTTGGAATGTGTATTCTCCAGTCTGTAGATTGAGGGTGTGTAGTAGTTAGTGGGATATGTAAACAGTTGATTCTATGTGAAGAGGCTGCTATGTGTGTGTTTGTGTCGATTGGTCTGGGTGTGCAGATAGATGATGGGAAATGAAGCCCTCTTGTCTCATTGAATCTTTTAAGGATAGGTTTGGCAGGAAACCAGTGACATCACTTCCTGTGCAGATGGGTGATGGTGGGAAAACAGTGCTGTCACTACCTGTACAGATGGATGATGGAAAATTAAGTCATCTGGTCTAGCTTCTTCTTTTAAAGATGGTTTGTCGGGAAACCAGTGGCTTACTTACAAGCACCCCACCTACAAGGTAAACAGCAAATAACAAACATAGAAGACTTCATCGCTAGTGACATCGGCATTGATAAAATCCCCTTCTAATAACAATGCTGCCACATCACACATCTCCTTAAGAAGGGGCTGTGTACAGCAGGTGTGATTTGCACACTCTACAAACTAACTGGCATACTGTACTGATAATTATTATTGGGGGAAGCCCAAGCATATAGGTGAAAACAATATATTACTTTTTATTTTTTAGTTCTGATGTGACCAGTGCTTTAAATGGAGATATAGGAGTGAAGGTACTCATGGTTTAAGGTAGCTGTTTGCTCCTGAGAAATGACAGTACTTTCCCATTAAATATATTTCAGCAGTGCTGAGAAGTGGGGGTTCTCTCCCTTTTCAAATGAAAGAAGTGCAGGTGCTCAGTACAGGACAACGCCTGCCCATTTAAAGCACTGGATGTGAGAGCCTAGCAGATCCCTCTATGACATCAGTAAACATTAGTAAAGTGGCTTCCCATTGGTCAACATCCCTCAAAATGTCAAGTCTTCAGCATCATGCTATGATGGGCAGTTGAGAGTGTGGGAGCCTGGCCAATCCCTGTGCCTGACTCTCCCTTTGAGTTATGCACTGTTCACTGTTACTGAGCATCTCCTGCAGGCATCTCCCCTTATGAAGTGCTCAGATGACTCACACCTGATGCATATCTGATGCTTCCCTCTTCCCCGCCTCCCCCTTGGCTCGACAAGAAATAGATGCAGCTTATGACAAGTTGATTTCTAAAGTCAATCCTTCCTCCTACATGTTTTGTGGTAATCACTTTGAGAAGACTATTTGCACAGATGTTGTTTTATATTTGGCACCACTTTTCTACAGCTCAGGTTTAAGGGGGAATGCAACTGTTGCATTTACTAAACCTTTACCATAGGAAACTGCTCCATCAAATGGTCAGTGTGCAATAGAAAGTACACGAAGACGCCAAACTTTGGGAACAAGTTGTGCAGGAGAATGGCTTGCTCAGCACGGTCAACCAGGAACGTCATGGCTGGAAGACTCTGATGGGAGACTACACATTGGTTGAAGAAGTGGGTTGTTTTTTTATTTTTAAATATTTTATTCGCTTGGAGAATATAATCCTGCAATACTTCTGAGTTGGCCAAAGTTTTCTGACCCCTGCATAAACACCTATTTGCTCAGGAGTCAGAATTCTGAGATTTGTGGAGTTTGCCACCCAGTAATTAACAGATGTGATAAAATATGCACATTTTGTTAAATTTCAGGATGTCAAATCTGCTAGAATTTAATAGAGTGAAAGTGTACAGTATTTCCCGTAACATGCACGGTTTGGTGCAGTAAGCAGCAACTATGCATATTATTCCCCACAAATTTGGAATAGATACAAATTAGTGCACTTGATAAATTCCACACTCTGGGGCGTTCATATTAAGGGTCATAGTTTGGGGGGGTCTTAACAAATGTGCACTAAAAGACAGATATGTATTGGCAGACAATAAGGACCACTAGGCCAATCTTTTCTGCTTGTCTTTCCTGCTGCAACGTCATAAATTCATCTTAATCTGCAGCTCTGCCTTTACCCACACTGTAATAACTCAATGTGCTTGTCCCAGGCCTTTAACAGTAATAACTAGTTCTGCAAAGATCTTCATCACATATTTGAGCTGCCTCTAAGCACTATATGTAAAAGATGCTACTTTTCACCATTTGTTTGTTACTCAGTTTACCAACTTCAAAACCCTATTCAGGTCAGGAAAAAAATCAAAACTTCCCTATTCAATTAAGCTCGTTTCCTTCCTGCCATATCTCTGTTCACTGTTCTCGTTCTTTCCGGGCTCGCGCCGGGACACTCATTCGAGTAGCTGTGCGCGTTATAAATCACGACTAACATAACATAACAGGAGGACTGAAGGCTGAATTAGCCTAGCAAGGAATCGGGTATGTGCCTTTCAGGCCAAATCAGATATCAGCAGGGAGCGTTTAACTGATTTGAGAGGTTTATGAACGCAGCTACAAATTGTTGCCCTCCCTTTCTTTGTTGTACCAAAGCTCTCAGCTAGGAGATATGTGTGTGTTATAACTTGATTGTATCTGAAACATCATTGGCTCTGTGGAGTTCCATTAGGTGCCATCGCCAGGTAATTGTCTCATGACAACAATGGAACACGACAGGGCATGAGAGGGAGTTGGACTGTTGAGGCGGTGAGAGCTGTGCTGAGCTGTGCTGTTATGTTGGTGGAAATGAACAGGACTGGAAGTAACACCTGTTTTGTGAAGTTCATTTCAACACTGGTGACGAGCAACCTGAGAGGGACAGGACATCCATCAACATCTCTCAAGGAAATCTGACAGCTTTCATGTGAGATGCTGCTACTGAAACCATAGGCTGGATTGGGTACCATGAGTACACTTAACCTAGTGGACAGAAAGTTGGGGTTTTTCATTTAAAAAAAAAAAAAAAATTATATTTGCACGAACCTAACATCATCCTCATGACGGATCAAGGCTTGTGCATTCCTCAAGCATGCTGCTTTCTCACAAGCGAGGCTCGTGCCTTTCCCAAGCGTAACTTACATGGACCATGGCCGAGATCACAGCGCGAGGCTGGAATTCTCAGCAGTAGTGTGCCGCAGTGTATGTTTGCAGAAACGCGTACATTAAGTACGCAGCCAGCATTCTTCGGAGTCAAACGGCAGTGATTCAATGCCATTGCCGGTGAAGACGCACTGGTCACGCTGTGCGCTCCGGTCGCATATGCAAGATTTTGATAGGAGCGACAGGTTTGCTAGCATAGGCTTGGAAGTAGTGAGTTCCAAATTCTAGTCGGTCTACCCGAGAAGGAATGTGCCAAGAGCCGTGGCGGCCCCCCATTAGGACGGTGGAGCGTTGCCCCCCTGCTGCCAGTGCACCAAAAGTGAAAAATAAAACGATAATACAATGAATTACCATTCTATTTTTCGCTGCTCCCAACCCGAGCAGTGTTTGGGGGCGGGGCATTGCTGCTGACTGGCAGCAGGGGATTGGTGCTCACTCCAAGAGTTTACACTGCACAAATCACTTTGGCCGGCCATCTTGCGACGTTCAGCTGACATACGCAGTGTAAACCTCTCCACCTAGCTGTCTGGGTTGAGAACAGGCACAGGCCTCCTGTGCCTGCTGAAGTGTTGAGGCAGCCTGCTCCAGCCAATCCTGGCACTGCTCTCATGCTGCTCATCTACAGCATGAGAGCAGCGTCAGGATTTGCTCCATAAAGTGCCTGCTGTCACGCTGACACCAGAAGAAAAAAGAAAAAAGAGCGAAACACGGGTAAGTACGCTTATTTTTTTAAACTATATTTTTGCCTCCCACAGGGTTTGTCTCTCGGTCCTGCCAATGCCTCTCCAGTGTTGAAGGTCACCATCCGCCACTGGCCAGGAGTGCTCATTTTAAAAGGTCAGGGGTTCTAGAAGCAATGTTTCAATGTTTGTCCGTCAGGTAAAGGGGAGTAGATGTGTGTAGAGCCTTATGGGTGATGCAAGCAATCTTGTATACAGCCCTAGCTTCATGGGTAACCAGTGGAGCGAGAGCGACCAGCATAGTTGTTAAGTGGTCATTCCTTTTGGCCCCATAGATGAAGCATGCTGGCAAGTGTAGCATCAATTTTAGGGGGATGAGATGGGTTTAGCGGGGGCCAGTCAAAAGAGAGTTACAGTAGTCAATTCTGGAGAGCACCAATGTATGAGAGAGAGACTTCAGATCTTGCTCTGGGATGTAGCAGTGGATTCCCCAGAGAAGATGCAGTTAATAGTGACCCTTTCTGGCCATGGTGCTGATTTGAGACTGCAAGTTGACTTCTTGTCCAGGATCACTCCTAGGAATTTAGCACTGTCAATGATGGTGGGTTTACTGTTAAGCATGTCAAGTTTGTCCATCCAGGATTTTAACGCAAATATTGACTTCGAAGGGGAGATGAGGAGGAATTCAGTTTTGGAAGGGTTCAGTTTTAGGCGATGAGAAGTCATCCAGTTGTGAACAGAGTTTAGGGTGATGGGGAGGTGTGAGATGTTATTTGGCAAGGAGACCTTTAAATATAGTTGTGTGTCATCTGCATATTGATGATAGAAAATTCCTGCATTCTTAAAGAGGACTCCAAATGGCTTGATATACAGGTTGAATATGGGTGTGGCAAGGATAGACCATTGGGCGACCCTTGCTCAACCGCCTTCGGTGAGCGTGTGGTGGTTGACTGTCAAAGGCTCATGATAAGAAGAGAAGATTCAGAAGGCAGGAGTTGTCTGAGTCTAGGATATGAAATGCATCCTTAAACACCTGTAGTAAAGCTGTGTCTGTGCAGTAGCCCTGATTAAAATTGGATAGGTATTCGTCTAGGAGGTTGCTATTTGTTTTATGTATTGGGTGAGTAGCTCTGCTACCCACCTTTCAATGATTTTTGCGGGGAAAGGCAGGTTGGGGATCGAGCAATAGTTGTTGAGCTCACTAGTATCTTTCTGTAAAAAGGCAGTGAAAAGGCCCCTTCTTTCCACACTTTGGAAATGTCATACTTCTCAAAGCTCAAAAAGTTTAAAAAAATGTACAATTGTGATTTGGAGGACTTTTAAAAATCTCACACACTGGTAGAAAGGATACATCATGGGGAAATGAGAGCCAGGGGATGGGTGCTTCAGTGCCCAGCTATTAGGCTAAACACATTGTGGGGTTAATTTGATGATGTAACATATTTTGTGGGAGATTCTTTCTGTGATTCAGGTCACTTTGATAGTGAGTGGAATGTACTGGGGCAGAGCGGTTCAGAGACAGGACTTTTATGTGAATCAGGTGTTAAAATGCAGTTAATTAAATTGTTCAAAAATCAACTCTTCTTTTTTACTCTGTGCTATCAAACACAGACATGTGCTTAGCTTTAAAAATTGAAAAATCAACGTCTCTACCTTGATTCCCCATTTCTGTCTATCAGCCCATTGGCATTGATAAATGAGAGCCAGCGAGTTTCCTTCACAGCTATAATGGCAGGTAAAGGGAGCAGCGAGATAGGGTAGAAGTTGAGGAGGATTGCCATTGACTGGAACCTACAAGAGTCCAACCAGACCCTCATAGAGTCTCCTTTCCCAGTTAACCTCGCCTTCTGCCTCTTGGCCAGCAAATGCGCTGACTCCTTATCCAGAACCGCGAGCATCACCAATGCCTGCACCATTCTCCAGGCTCTTACAGATGCCTAACTCCCTCCTGAATGTTCACACTCAGAATTACTTGATTTCACCAATAGGAAGTTGTCGAATGCCCTCAGCCAAATGGCCGCCCTGCACTAAACACAAGAGCAAATGTATTAAAAACTCAATGGCGTGACATGCCTGGTTAGGGAACAGGAAAGATGATGGATTAACTCAAATCTCCTGATTCTTATACACTGCTAGGAATTATTTTAAACTCGCTATTCACTGAACTTGGGCCCTTATGTATCAACTTTTCGACACAGAATAGGTAAAACGCTTTGATACATCAGGCCCTTAAAGAGCCCGGTTGTAAGGTGTCCTATCCAAAGCTGACAGCTCACAATCATTTTTAAGTACATATCACAATCTTGCAGCCACCCAATGCCTATATTCAAGGAAACCTCAATTTAAAAAAATGTGATTATGTAATGTCCCACTTCCAAGCCAAAATAGAACATTTACCAGCTAATATCACTGCTATAACACCCTACAGACTACAACATTGCCATGCCACAGTACTGGTCGGACTGCTGCTCATGGGAAGGCAGAGACAGTTCCAAGACCTCCTGACAGCACTGGGCAGGGCCCAGGCCTGTGCTCTGAACCTTCACTCTCTCTGATCACCCTTTGGTGCTGTCACCAGAAAATACTCCTAGACAGACTGTCAATGTCGTGCAGTGTAGGGCGATCAGCCCTTCAGAAGTGTACCTCCTTTCTGTCTGACGGCTCACAACAGCTAAATCCAGCTTCGTACATATTCACCTCAACCAAAATCACCCCAGGGGGTCACGAAGAGGTTGGCCTTTTCAAGGGGAAACAGCCATCACATCGCATGCGTTACAACGCATGCAATTACAACGCGGTCATTACAACGACTGCGTTGTTATATCGCAGTACCATTACAACACAAGTCGTTACAACGACTTGCTCTAGGGGGCGCTCTAAACTAAGGAATAGTATATTTTACTATTCCAGCACCTTCCCTACTGTTGCACACACTGGAGTTGGAATAGTAAATTATACTATTCCTAAGTCCAGCGGCCCCCTAGAGCAAGTCGTTGTAATGGTACTGCGATGTAACAACGCGGTCGTTGTAACAACCGCGTTGTAATCGCATGCGTTGTAAACGCATGCGATGTAAAGGGCTACATTCCTTTTCAAGGCGTACGTAACACCTGTGTCAAACAACCCAGTCTATCTCATGTACGCAGATAACTCCTACATTCAAGTCATATCACAAAAGAACCAGGGATTCATGGGCCAGTCATAAACTGAGTAACACACACCCAAAGTTGGATGCATGTGAACAGACAGTGTCTGAACACCGCCAAGACTGAGACCAGTGCTATTAGGTTTCTATGACCCAGCTCAGTGCTTATTTGGTAAAACTATAAGTCCCAAGCTCATAGTTTTGCTCAGAAGCCCACAACTGACGTTATGAATATTGAGGGCACCGTTTATCAAGGCTCCATAGTCTTGATTACACCTCATGCCTCTTACATTCACCACCAGACACTGCCTGCCTCTTTTCTCACTCTTGCTGGTTCTTTCTAATCCCTGCTTTTTCCCTTTGTCACAGTTTTTCTCTCTTTCTCTTCCTCTTCCATTCCCCCTTTTGTGTTTTTCTCTCTCTTTATCTGGGTGAAAGTCTAATGAGGTAAAAATTAGTGCCAGTCCCTATACATGAGGGTCGGTGGCCCCCAATGGCAACCGCTGGCTCAAATTAGGCATTGCCCACCTTCACTCCCATCCCTCTGGCTATCCTCCATGGGCCATCTGCCTCAGCTTTCACCAAAGGTGGGCAAGCCTGGGAGGCATCCTGGATGTAAACCTGGCCTTCACCAAAGGTCCTTCCTGGTCAGTGTCACTGCTCTCCCCGCTCAGCTCCACCGTTAAGGGTCTGCCCTTAAGCCCAAGCTCCCTACAGGTAGGTGTTCGAGGCCCTCCTCCACCCGCAGGCTCCTGCCTGTGCCTCATCCCTGGTGGTCTAGTGGAAGAGCACCCTGGTCTTCTGCTATTCTGCTCTGTGTCCTCTGTTCTCTCTTGCCTCTTTTCCTCTATTTCTTTGCAGCTTTTCTCTTTTCTTTGCCTTTTTTCTCTTTGCCCATTTCTCTCTCTCTTGCCTCATTTCTCTATTTCTCTATTTCTTTGCCTCTTTTCTCTTTTATTTGCCTTTTCTTCTATTTGCCCATTTCTCTTTCTTTTGCCTCTTTTCTCTATCTTTGCCGCTTTCTCTTTTCCCTCTGCTCGCCCCCTCTTCCTGCGCTTCCCGCCGCTGCTGCCTCCCCGGCCCCTCCCCTCCCCAGCATGTCGCTCCCGCCTCCCAGCTGATTGCCCTCCCCCAACCCCTACTTAATGACGACTGCTGCATGGCCACGCAGCGGATGCGCCGCTGGTGCGCCGAAGGCACGCCAAATTCAAGCCCGTCTGCAACCAGACCGTGACCAGCGCCAGGGACCCTGGTCTGCTGACCCCCCAGCCGTTACGACCCTGCACCTTACACACTCTCAACGCCAGACGCAGCAACAACTGCCAGCTCTCGACGCTGAGCAACACCCATGGCCCGCTCTCCTGCCGTCACTGCTGCTGCACCTTCACCCACCTCCGGAGCCCTGCAGCAGCCCCCAGCCCACCGGATGCCAGCACACACAAGCCACTGAACTGCATCCTCCTCAACGTAAGCTCCCTGCACAGACTCGCCGTACAAATCTGGGACCTCCTCAACACTCACACGCCCAATGTTGCCTTCCTCACAGAGACCTGGACCAACGCCAGCTCTGCACCTGACATCGCAACCGCCATCCCGATGGATACAAGATCCTGAGAAAAGACCGCCCCAACCGCCCAGGAGGAGGCCTCGCCATCATCCACAAAAGCTCCCTCCGATTGACAACCACCGACTTGGATGACGCCTCACCCCCCATGGAACAAATCCACTTCCAGATCCAGCCCAACCCCAGAATGACACTCCACAGAAAAACCATCTACGGACTACCTGGCCCCCACGCTCCATTCACCAACATCATCGCCGACCTCATCGCACCCCACGCCCTCACCTCCTTGAACTACTTGAAGACCTGAACTTCCACCTGGACAACCACAACTACCCCAGCATCACCGCCTTCCTAGAGAACCTCACCAGCATAGGGCTGAAGCAACTCGTCTCCAGCCCCACTCACACAGCGGGACACACACTCGACCCCGTCTTCGCAGGAGGAAACAGCATCCTCCTCAGCCACACCACGGAACTGCTCTGGACTGACCACCACTGCATCCATTTCCCCTTTAGTAAACCCACTGCACACAAGCACTCGTGCCGACTCCCACGCAGAATCTGGAACAAAGTCTCTGAAGAACACCTCAACTCCGCCTTTACCTGCACTCCACCCCCAACTACAATGGACGCAAACACCGCAGCAAGCAACCTCCACCAATGGATCGCCAACTGCGCCAACACACTTGCCCCCTTCCAGAACACCATGGGATGACACAACAAGAAAGCAAACTGGTTCACCAGGGCACTCCAAGAATCCAAGAGCTCCTGCCGATGACTGGAAAAGATGTGGAGAAACAGCAAAACTCCGGAACCACGCTCCGCTTACAAAATAGCCACCACGGCACACCACCAACTCATCAAATCCACAAGGAAAAACTTCCTCCAACGCCCATAACTCCAAGGAACTCTTCACTATCATACAGGAATATGCCAAACCCAACATTGAAACAACTGACGTCCCTCCCTCCCAAGACCTCTGCTCCTTCTTTCACCTCAAGATCAAGACGCTCTACGACAACTTCGACAACCAAGACCTCTGCATCGCTCCAATCCCCACCCCAGCGATGCCACCCAACAGACCCTTCTTACCTGGACCCCACTCACAACAGAAGACACCCTAAAGACCATGAAGAGTATCCACTCCGGAACACATTCTGACCCCTGCCTGCCGCACATTTTCCACAGGGATGCCACAGCCATCGCACCCGAGCTACGTAGAACCATCAACTGCTCTCTCAAGACCGCCACATTCCCCAACAACTGGAAGCGTGCCGAAGTCAACCCCCTCCTAAAGAAGCCCTCCGCAGACCAAACGGACCACAAGAACTTCAGGCTCATCTTGCTGCTTCCTTTCGCAGCCAAGGTCATCGAAAAGGGCGTCAACACCCAGCTAGCACACTTCATCGAAGCCAATAACATCCTAGACACCTCTCAATCTGGATTCCGCAGCAACCACAGCACCGAAATCACGCTCCTTGCTATCACAGATGACATCCGCGCCCTCCTCGACCAAAGCCAAACAGCAGCCCTCATCCTCCTGGACCGAGCAGCAGCCTTCGACACCGTCTCCCACCGCACACTAGACACCAGACTCCACGACGCCGGCATCCAAGGAAAGGCCCTAGACTGGTTACGATCATTCCTCACTTGCAGAACACAGAGAATAAGACTCCCGCCCTTCCTCTCAGAACAGAGATCATATGCGGAGTACCTCAAGGATCCTCCCTCAGCCCCACCCTCTTCAACGTCTACATGGCCCCCCTCGCAACCATCATCAGAAACCATGGGCTCAACATCGTCTCCTACGCCGATGACACCCAGCTCATCCTCTCCCTTACCAAGGAACCCGACATCACCAGGCAAAACTTACAAGAAGGGATGAGAGCCGTCCCAACATGAGCTGCCTGAAACTCAACTCGGAGAAAACAGAAGTCCTCATCCTCGGCTCCACCCCCTCTGCATGGGATGACAACTGGTGGCCCGCCGCCCTCAAAAACCCACCCACCCCGACGGAGCATGCACGTAACCTCGGCATCATACTGGACTCATCACTCACCATGAATCACCAGATTAACGCCGTCTCCTCCGCATGCTGCAACACCCTCCGTATACTACGCAAGACATTCAAGTGGATCCCCCCTGACTCCAGGAAAACGGTCACTCACGCACTCGTCACCAGCAGACTGGACTACGGCAACGCCCTCTATGCCAGAATCAACTAAAAAACTCCTCTGCAAACTCCAGACCGTCCAGAACGCTGCAGCCAGACTAATCCTTGATATTCCACGGCACAACCACATCACCCAACACCTCTGCGACCTCCACTGGCTCCCCGTCAAAAGAAGAATAACTTTCAAGCTGCTCACTCATGCCTACAAGGCCTCCACAACACCGGACCCCAATACCTCAACGACCGCATCTCCTTCCATGCCCCCAAGAGAAACGTCCGCTCAGCCGACCTCTCCCTAGCCACCGTCCCACGCTTCTACAAGACCAGAGCGGGTGGAAGGTCCTTCTCCTATCTTGCAGCCAAGACCTGGAACGATCTTCCTCTTCACCACCTGCGAAGCCTGACACTTTACCAATTCAGTAAAGACCTCATGACTTGGCTTTTCGAATGACCCCAACAGAGCTGCGCACACCCACCCCTCAGGGCCTTGAGATCCTAACGGGTGAGTAGTGCGCTTTACAAAATCCTGATTGATTGATTGAAACCTGCCTTTGATGCTATACATTTACAGCATCATCCTAACCTTTGCTTCTCAACTACGCATCCTCCAAGGAATACTGTCCCTGGTTCCCCTGTCTATTTCTAGAAGTGGCCAACTACAGGCCAGACTATTGGAATTATAGAGACATGGCTTCCATGACAACGAGCCACATCCGAAGAGTACAAACAAAGCTGTCCACCGCATCCTTGGCCTAAAGCTCACAGACCACAGGATTCTCTTTCTAATGTCACTCCATGGACTCCTGACCACACAGTGGTCCATCTACGTCGCCAACCTGTTGACTGTGTTGGCCAACAAGATGCCTATGTTCAGCCACTCAAGAGAGACTCCCTCCCATACTTGGGAGATACAAATATTTTGGAAGGGCAGAATTCTTTGCACATAAGGTTTCTTCCTCTGGAGCTCACTTCCACTCCCTCTTTACTTCAAAGCAGACCATTGGACATTCAGGAAAGACCCATGTCTCCAAAAGGTCCATTGTCCTAGAGACAAGCCGACTGTGCGCGAACAGTGATCTTGAGTCGTGGAAGAACGAGTGACTTCTGAAGAAGCGAGACTCCATCACTCAGCTACCTGTCCTTCCAGTTTTACATGCTCGGAAAGTGCATTGAAGCACTATTTGTGAAGCTTCAGCATCATATCAAAAAATCATTAATTAAATACATCAGGTAGGAAAATTGAATTGTAAAAACCCAGGACTTACTAAGTGTGGTACAAATGAGTGCATTATTCTTAAATTTAGTTGTGCATCGTATGCTAGCAAAAAGGTGCAAGACTGCAGGTTCTGGGGGCTATAACAATCTTAACCTGTTTATACCTAGTGCTAGCAGAACTAAAAATAACAAGGTTAACTGTTTCAAAATTTAAGAACATTCATTTATTGACCCTGAAATGATGAAAGGCCAAGTCAGGCCGGCTCTTCCAATATTTGAAGTTCTGATGTGCAGATTACTTTCTAGCGCATCCGCCATTCAACGTCAGAATAAATGCACAGTTGGCAGTAAGAACCAGTGATTACTTCCAGCGCAGCCGCGGTCCGTGCAGGTAACAGCGGTGGGGCGGTGGGGGCGCTTAAGGGGGGATTTCGAGGGATGATGCCAAGGGAAAATTAAATAAATAATTAATTTTCCCTCTGCATCGTCCCTCGAAATACCCCCTTACCTGGCCCCACCGCCCCACCGCTGTTACCTGCACGTACCGCGGCTGTTCCAGCGTAATATTCGTCTTTATAAACCCTGAGCTAAAAACATACAAAAATGGTAATGCATACTTTTACTTTTCAAACTTTGGTATATCTCAGTGTAATTGTGCCAAATAGCTTGCATAATAACGAATCATATTGATAACCAGCTATTATTTTAAGACCTCTCAGCTCCATTAGTAGAGGGTATTCAGATGTATTTAAAGCTACGTGCTCGAGCAGGATTCACAAAAGCTTTTACGCAGCTAAACTAATCTTAAGTAAACAAATGCAGCATTTTCCCAATGTAAATTTCATGATTCGCAGAATCAGGGCTGGGCGAATATCACATTACCCACTCATAGGACCTCATCGTCCCAGTCATAACTATATGAGGACATCCCACCTCCCACCAAGCACTCTAACACGCTGGTCTTTTTTAGGTCAAGCCTGGGCAGCGCATGCGCTGCTCTGCGAGCCATGCTGTATTGGAGTATGTACTTGAAGCCCCGCCCACTCTCCGCCCATTTATGTCATTGGCTTGTATCATTGTCCTTCGTAAATGCTGACTTCTGATTTGTTATTAGGTTGTTAGTCCCTCCTTAGTACCTCCTTGTCTTCATTGGTAACCTCCCATGAGGATTGGCCCTTTTACTTCGGTTATTACACGGTACGTCTTCTTTAGTCTGTAAGCACTATTTTCTTTAATGGGTTTCTCTTACTGCAGAAGGGTCTCTCGTGTGCAGTTGTGACCACCGGCTTGTTTATTTAATGCGTAGCAAACGGGTAGCTCTTCAGGGGCAATGGGAGACAGAAGGGGGCAACTCAGCGATGCCTTCAAGCATTTGGAATGCAATAGGTCTTGCATTTGCGAGTTTAAGCTATTGGCATTGTAAATGACAATGCCTTTGTGTTATGTTTTAAAAACCAAAACATAAATAAAAGGCATTGTCATTTACAATGCCAATAGCTCAAACTCGCGTAAATGCGAGACCTATTGCATTGCAGATGCTTGTTTTATTTTTATTCAATAAAGGCCCCGCCCACCTGCCTCCATACCCGCTTGTTTTCCTGTCCGAGGCAGGTGAGAGAACGTGCTAGATACTGCATATACTATACAATTCTTTTAAAGGATTGAATTTAAATTTGAAATGTATATATTTGTTGATTTATATGTGATTACACTCACAGGGGATTTCTGTATTTCTGCGCGCTGCCCACAGCCGTGTATGTACTTGGCTGAGACGGGAACTGTTGCTGGCGGTCCGCAGGTGGGCCGATCGGGTGCTGAGTTGATTTCATGTACTTGGGGCCCGCGGCACCGCAGTACTTAATTTGAGCCGGTTGTTTCCGGTGCTCAGCGCAATCACTTAATTGTTAACACCGGCACTTATGGCAGTCTGCCATATGGTGCCACTTTTTGTCTAATTTAGAGATCTGCACAACAACAGTTGTTTATTAATTCAATATACTTTAAAGAATACTAACACCTTCCACCCATGCCATTCTTATAGCTTTTACGGGCACGGAAGAGTCTAAAATGTCACACTTGTAACTGTGTGATGATTAATAGTTGTGCTGGTTCTGTCACTGGCTGCGCCGGTAGGGGCAATGTGTGGCGCAAGCTGCTGTGGCCTCCTGACGAGAGCCCTGCCACTTATTTATTTACAAATTAAGCACTGTAGCGGCGATGTCTCTGTGAGTGCGGGGCGGTGGACCGTTTCTAAGCATTCTAAGTCTCGTAGTTTATGAGACTTGGTGGCTTGGAAACAGCCATAAATAGGAAGAGGTGCCCTTAGCACGACTTACTTCCTGCTTGGTTTGGCGTATTTGGAGTTGTTGGATGAGACTGCTAATGCTCATGGGGGGAAGGCTGCTACTAAAAGAAAGCATGTCCAGGATCTGGAGAAGGAGGATTTGTTGCAGATCTCGAGGTCTGATCTTCAAGATCTAATTAACAATGCGGTTCAAGATGCTTTGTATGAGCCACAAACCAAAAAGCGGAGTGGTGATGTTGATGAGGATTTGGACAACTCTCTCAAGGACAAATATGTGCAGGGGAACGTTTTTTCTGATATGCTGGCACATATTTGTGAGTACCTTGGTTTTGATGCTAAAACCCGAGATGAAGATGGGCTTTATTCACAGTATAGTTCATCTGTTGTGGACGATCGTCCAGTACATGACATTATTAAAGAAATCCTTGCTAAAGAATGGAAGGATGTGGATAAGCAGAGTATTCCCTGTTTGTTTTACTCAATGTTAGGATCAGTATCCACAGATTCTGATGGTCAACTCAATTTTGTCATCTATGGCATCTTCCTCCTCCTTGTCACCAGAGGAACCAACCCTTCCAAATTCTGTTGAGAAGAAGTTGAGGCAGCTCTAAAGAGGGCCTATGCAGCCTCTAATTTTAGGATATGGACTAGCACTTATTCGCTCTATGTCTTCCAAGTTCTCATTAAAGATTTTGATAAATTGTTTGATTGCCTTCAGGAATAGGGGGACCAAACACCTGTTTTTACTCAGATGGAGATATTGTGCCCAGTTCCTATTGGATGTCACATTTGGTGCATTGTGGGCATTTTCAACCTCTTCGGGAGCAGCTGTTGCAGGGCGCAAGTTCCTGTGGGCTAAGCCATGGTTCTGAAATCAGCACAGAAGTCATTGATACATAAGTTGCCGTTTAAATAATCCAAAATTATTTGGTGTAGAATTGAACACTATGGTTCAGAGATAGGCTGAGTAATAGAAAGCATTAAAACCTTTTCAGTCATTTCAAAGAATGAAGTCTTTCTTTCAAAAAAATAATTTCCAGAATGTGTTGAACATTTCACGTCCCTTTCGAGGCCAGGCTCATGGTCAGGGAGTCGCGTTCGCCAATAAGTCCAAACCACAGGGTCAACACAGCCTGGTAGCTAGTCAAAAATTACTATCCCAAAGTTGGGGCCAGACTTCAGGTTTTTTCTAGACCAGTGGATCCAGCAGATATAGGATCAATGGGTTCTCTCCATTATCAGCCATGGTTATCGGATTCCCTTTGTAGACCTACCTCCTATGGGACAGTGTTGCGCTATCCCATTATCAAAAGTCATTCAAAAAAGAGAAGCAAAGTTGTCGGGTGGAGAAACTGCTCCTCAAGAAAGCATTGTCTGACTGCCACCTGCCGAAGAGGGACTGGGGTTCTCCTCAATTTTTTTCTTAGTCCGAAAGTAAGATGGTTCCTTCCACCCGATTCTGGATCTCAAAAATCTAAACAAGTTGGTGAGGGCAGAACCATTTCATATGAACACTTTGCAGTCTATCATTCCTCTAATACAGCACGGTGAGTTTTGGGCAACCTTGTAGTTAGAGGGCGCATATTTTCCCATCCTGATCCATCCAGGCAGCCAAAGCTTTCTGAGGTTTGCAGTGAACAATGTTCATTTTCAACTCCAGGTGTTGCCATTCAGTCTGTCAATTGCACCGTGGACCTTCACCAAGATATTGGATCCGGCTGTGGGTATTTTGCAGCTTCCAGGTTTTTCAGTGTTCCCATACCTCGATGATTGTTTAATCTGTGCTTCCTCTCTTCCCTATAACTCTGACGGTGGTGGAAGCTACAATGTACAACTTCCACAGTTGGGATTCAGACTGAACATATTGAAATCACAACTGACCCCTGTTCAATGGTTGCAGTTCATGTGGGAAATTTTTGACACAGGGGTGAGGCAGTTTTTCTGCATCTTCTCTGTGAGAGACTCTGCAAACGCACCTAAGTGTACTCATATCCCAGCAGTCTGCTCCAGCCAGGTGTTGGTTGAGGGTCCCAGGACCAATGGCATCCATCACTGCAGTGGTTCCTTGGGCTCGTCTACATCTCAAGCCTCTCAATAACCATTTGTTGTCCCACTGGGATCCCTCCCTTGCCAATTACACCTTCCCCATTCCCCTTTCTCCTGTTCTGGCTCAGAATTTGGGTTGGTGGTTACACACTTTCAACTTAGAGAAGGGAGTCTGGTTTCAGCTCCCTGCCCCGATATTGTTGACAACAGATGCCAGTCTTTGGGGTTGGCGGGCCACTCTGGTGTCTCTTGTAGTGAAAAGTGAATGGTCACTGAGGGACAGGGATCGATCTTCCAATTGGAGGGAGTTGGCGGAAATTTGGGAAGCAATCTAGGTTTTCCATTCCCAGTTACTGGATGCAAATTAAGGGATTCGTACTGACAATCCCATGGCGCGTTGTTATTTGAATCTGCAGGGGGGTACACGGAGCGCCCCCCTCAATGTTCTGGCCACCCTAATTTTCTCTTGGGGGTAGGCTCATCTCATTGCCATGCGAGCCATTTACATCTAGGGTTCGGTCAATTATCATGCAGGCAGTCTGAGTCGCCATCTGCCCTTCTCAGTCCTTTACCATCTGTAACAACCAATCTTTTGGGACATTTGTCTCCTTTTCAGGGAACCATGGATCGACCTTTTTGCATCTCCCCACAATGCTCTCCTTCCTAGGTTTTGTTCAGAAGTGGTTTGTCCACAGGATTGGGCGGTGGATGCACTTTCGATTCCTTGGCCGTCCTGTCTTCTTTATGCATTCCTCCAATTCCCCTCCTCCCCAGGGTACTGCAGAAGATTCGATCAGCGGTCTTGATTGCCCCCTTTTGGCCTCGTTGCCTTTGGTTTCCGCTGTTGCTTCAGTTGTCCCAGAAAAACGTTGTCAGATTGCGAGTGATTTTATCCCCACCTCGGTATCCAGTTCTGCCATTGCCACGGCTCTGTCAGCTGAAATTGAAGGCTTGGCTCTTGAGAGCATAACATTGGACAATATGGGGTGTTCTTCTCTGTTGGCAGTCGATATTCAACTGTCCTGCAAGAAATCCACTCTTAAGTCCTATAATAAGAACTGGGGTTCTTTGATAAAGTGGTGTGCAGTTCGCCGGGTGGATCTAGTGGGTGGGGATCCTGTTCAGATTCTTGAGTTTCTGAGGGATGTTTTTTTTAAGAATCTCAGCCCCATCTCCACAGTGGCATAATGAAACTTGAGGGGGGCCCCCTGCAAAGCACATAGATGGGGCCCCAATGCTCCAAACTCAGTGAGGGGTTCTCAGCCGCCGCCCATGCACAGTGCCGGAGGAGGTACCCTGCAGCTCGGGGTCCCACCGCACCGTAGGGGCTGCGGGGGCTATTGTTATGGCACTGCATATCCATTGGTTGCTCAGTAGGCAGCAATTAAGGCCTGTGAGGGTCTAAAGAGGATCTGGAGTCCATTGCTCCTTTGGTGATCCATCTGCTGAAAAGCTTTCGGCTTGGCTGACCAGTGTCCTTGGTGATTGTTCCTTCCTGGGACTTACCTACTGTTCTACAGGGTTTACAAATGTCCCCATTTGAACCTTTTCTTGAGACAGATTTAATGTGGATGTCAGCTAAAATGGCTTTTCTTCTGGCCATTACTTTGGCTCAGAGATTGGGTGAATTGGGCTCCTTGTTGATGTCCTGTCCCTGTTTACAAATCCTGCCTGATAAGATTATATTGAGGTTGAATCCGACCTTTGTTCCTAAAATCTCTTCCCAGTTCTATTTACAACAGAAGGTATTTCTTCAAAATTTGTCCAGAGGGGGGTGATGTTCTGGTTCAGTCCTCTTTGGATGTTAGGAGGGCCCTTCAGATTTATTTGCAACATACAAAGGAATTTCGACTTTCCAATTCTCTGTTCATCTCCTTTGGTAGTGTTAATAAAGGGGAAAAGGTTGCTAATTGACACTCAGCAGATGGGTGTGGCGGGCAGTTTATCAACCCTATAAATCTTTGGGTTTGGATCCTCCAGTTCAGTTTAAAGGGCTGTCTACCAGGTCTGTTTCCGCTTCATGGGCTGAGGCAGCAGGGGTGTCTGTACAGGAAATCTGCCGGGCTGCCACCTGGCAGTCGCATCACACTTTTGTTAAGCACTAGTCTTGATGTGTTGCATGCTTCTATGGATCATTTTGCTGTTGGTGTTGTGAAGGCAGCAATGAAATAAGCTTGATTTATTAAAGAATTTGGTTTTCTTGATGTTTTTGTGTCAAGTTTATTTTTGTTGGCTTGTGAAGTCCTCATATAGTCATAAATGGGACGAGGAGGTCCTATGAGGGGGTAATGAAACCATTACTTATCGGTAAACTTCATTACCCCGATTGAGGTCCTCCTCGTCCCAGTCATGTCCACTTCCTCCCTCCCTTCCTCTGTTGGTTGTCTGGTCTTGTTACTAGCAGGCATGGAGGCGGTGGGAGGGGTCTTTATTGAATACAATTTTTTAACAGACTAGCATGTTAGAGTGTCTATCGGGTAGCGGGGCGGCCTCAGGTAGTTATGACTGGGACGAGGAGGACTGTAATCGGGGTAATTACGTTTACGGTAAGTAATGGCTTCATTCATTAGCAACACTTGCGAAGGTGGAAAGACCACAATTATTCTGGAATTGTTGCATTCTTAGTTTTAGAATGGATTTAGAGTTGTATCCTACTTCACTGGGTGGGAACCCTACAGGTGCATTTGTGAGCACTCACTTCACCTTTGGGGGTAGTTTACCACCCTGGAAACACACACAAGTCTGCTCCTTTCAAAGGTTGCAGTATGTGCCTTTCCAGGTTGAGAACCGATAGGTATCACCCCATATTTAACCGGGTGAGGTGGAAGTGTCTTCCTCACAGGGAAAACTTTCTCTGTCTCAAAAAAAGAAAATACGTTATATTCCCACTTCCTGTTTCTTTTGAAAATTTCCAAAAGCAGAAATTCACCGTCGGTAAATTTTACATATAGGACTATTAAGGAAATGTGGAACTGTCATTGAATTTCCTGGAGGGCTCCTGGAATCCTGTGTGAATTCCTACAGCATCGGGAAACTTCCAAACATAGGATTCGCTCCTTGGGGAAAAATATCAGACCATCAGACCTGGCCTTTTGTGAATTTGCATTATTTGCGAATTGTGTTTATTTTTAACGCCAAATATATGGGTTAGGGGGGGGGGGGGTTGGTGCATATATAAGTAATGGTGCAATAAGTGGAATTTATGTTAAAAATCTCAGATTCTGAATCTAAATATTAGAATCTGCAGTTACTTTTGTGCAGCGGTTTGTAGAACTCAATAGTATTGCCTCGCAGCGCTACAAATTCATCTACCGAGATGAATGTAGTTAAAGACGAGCAGATGGAGTCTCCTTTCGGAGTGTCGTGACAATGGGCAATATATACATGAGGAACTGTGTGGTTACGTATGTTTTCACAAACATTAGCAATGACCGCCCCACTCTTGTAAAATTACACCTAGATAGAGTAGGCGTAATTGGTATGTGTAGTAGAGAAAGTCTGCCGCCCACCTCCATGCTTCAAGCATAGGGGAAGAGATTCCCTCCTGGAGAAATGTTTCCCAAGTGAAGAACCAAAGGAAACACCGTGTGTACATTTTAATTTCCTTTAATCCGATGCTTTGGGATTGTCCACTCTGCTGAAAATATGTGGTGCAGGGTCAGCGGACAAGGGGGTCTACATCTAGGAGCACCAGAGATTTCACCAACACTCACCTGTGATTTTGGGACTTAGAAAGGTCACAATTGTCAATAATGCATTGGAGTAAGTGCGAGTCTTGACATCACATGTATTGGCAAATGGCACCTCAAGGACCCTTTATAACAGATGTTTATTGACCCCTTTGCTACTGCTACTCATTTTATCGGCCTTGTAAGGATTAATGTCTGAGTGGACTCACCAGGATTCCAACATATGAACCACGGGACTGAAACACGTGACCTTCATCTATGAATCACGTTTTATTTCCATGTATTGGCTCCTGCGTCTCTACCTGCCATTCTGAACCATAAATCAGACACACACAGCGATTTACATATTCTGCTACATACTCTGTGGAATGGTGGCATTCGTTTGTTTTTTCTGTTGTTTTTTTTTTTGCAGAAGTCGACAAAACGGTGGCATTTTAATTAAAACCTGTCTTTACTTTAAAATGATGGCTTGAGTATTCTATCCCAGCACCCTAAAGCCATTGTTTTGAAAGTTGTCAAGGAATCTTACTCCCAAATATCATTTCTGGTTCCTTGAGGCCCTAGACCAGTGACTTGTTCAGGTGCTGGGAAAAAGCTGCCTTTCCTGCCTTCCACATTGAATAAATACCAAGTGGTGGATGGAATGCTTCAGTTAATCTCAGCCACTGGTAATTACTCGGACCACATTCCCCGGCCATCGCTTTTTGACCACCGTGCCACCTCAGATTAGACCCAACCATATGCCAATGAGCCTTGGCCCTGATGCAATAGGAACATTTCAGCCGAACCGCCTAGCCAGGTTTTCCACTAAACGGTACGCAAGCAACTCAAGGCCGCTTCCAGCCTAGTTGGGCCTCATTAGTCAGGTGCAGCTTGGCTCCAGTGGCACAGTGAGCACGGGATCCACATCTGGGCATACCCGTTGCACACAGGGTCCGAGCAATTACCAGTGGTTGAGATGGATTCAAGCATCCCATAATCACTTTTTTGTATTTTTGTATTCTTCGTCTTAAGTGCCCTAAGCGATTGGGCATTTGGCCCAGTGATTATCACGGAACGCTACTCAAAGATCTGAGCACAAAAAACTATACAAAGGCTGAGCTCTCCAATCTAGGAAGCGCCAGCCGGCCTCGTGGAGACCGTTTAAGCGAACACCAACGCGCCTGTAACATTTGCAGAACCGAGCAACAATCAATTAATTGACCGTTAATCAGATAATTTGGAGGCGTCCATGAATAATCCGAAAATGAAAAGTAGGAATAACGAAGGGGGCCATTTTGAAGAATCATCTTTCTGCTTTATAAACTAATCCTCCACTAATGGTCTCTTTTAGGGTAATTTATGGGCTTATCATTACCCTTTTTGTATTAGTAATTATTTCTAAAATACCAAAGGCCCATATCTTTCCCTCTCTCCTTGCCAAGGTCTTTTCCTTGCCTGAGATTTACAGCCCGGCTCCTGTTGGCCTCTTGTCTTTCTGAGGCCTGACATTTAGGGATATTTATGGGCCTTCCACATAAATGCCTACTTGGAGAGTCTGAAGGTGACCCCGCTTCTCTCCACCGCCGCCATCCTTGCTCTCACTGGCTACAATGTTGCTATATCTCCCCTACTGTGCCTCTCCCCTTCCAAACCACCCCGTGTTTGTTTGCGCGGGACGAGCAAACCCTGAGCGCGGTACCATGCCCCAGGTGAGGAAAAACATGGCCGCCAAGTACAACAAACAAGACATACGCAGAAGTTCCCCCTCTCCAGACAAGAACCGTGGTTCCACACCAGAGCGCAAAATCTGTAATATTTTATTGATCAGTTATAAACCTTCTGCCCACGGTGGCAATTAAATTTCAATTAAACTGACTGAAAGCATCATATTAAATTTAAAGCCTTTATGGGCCATCAGATAAGGCTGCAGGACACATCTTTAGTGCTATTGCACTCTTTTCAAATTATATTATCCTGTTCATTTACAATAAAAGTGACAGTTTTAGGTATACTTTCAATATTTCTTGAATATAATCCCTCTAATGAACACGTTTTATTGCCTTTAAATCAATTATTATTGGGTATTTTAATAAAGTGAAAGGAGCACTTTGCTTTACACACTGGTTAGAAGTTATATTGTGCAGTCGGCACAGCGGAGAGATGAGGTGGGGGATTGATGGAGGGGTCCGGGCACCTAAGGCCACGTGTCAAATGTCATCGAACCATCCTTGGCATGGTGGAAGCATGCGGTTGATGGCAATTTTTTATAAATCTTTATCAGGTCACTTTTAAATTAATAGTTTGGAGAGATTCCTTCTTTCTCATGGAATCGCTAATTCAATAATCCCTTCAGAAGCAGGGTGGATTGCTGTAATATAGGCCAGTAAGGCTGGGGCAGGGTCAATAAGACTCTGTCCCAGAGATGATTGCGCTATCATCTTGTTTGCAAACCTCTGGAAATATCAACTGAGCATCTCTCCTTCCGTACGATCTCAAGGCATACTGCTTTATATGTCACTTCTCTTTAATAAATAAAGATATATGTCTCAAATAATGCCGCCAATCACAGACACATTGAGACCTCTTTGGCACTCATTAATGATATGTAATTGGCAGAGCTGGGGACAGGTAGAAAAGTGTGAAACTCCACTGTTGTGGAGTGTAAACCAAAAACACATGGCTTCAGGTATAGGTCACATGCACGAGTGTGCGTAGTTGGTAAGTTTTGTCATGAACTTCGCATATTTTTTGCATGCAAAGGCTGCAAAATACTACGCCAGATGGCTCTTTGCCTGGAAATCATGACTTGCGCGAGAACATTTTATGTGAGTCAACATTTGGTAGAGTCTCTCGCGGGGAAAAGCTAATTAAGATACGTATTGAGATGCAACATATTTGCAAGTTAACAGTTACTCACAAAAACTCGCAAGAAAAAAATAAGTGGTTATGGACAAGCAGACGAAATGCTGAGACGTTACTGACACCAAAAAAGACTTGCTAACAAAAACTGCATGAGTAGGAAACATTAGAAACTGCCAATGCAAGTCGGCCAATATTCGGGAACTATGCACGACTATGAACAGGTAGGGATAGGCCACCACTGCAAACAAATCATTTGCCACTAATTAAAAGAAAGGCAAATCCTACATTGAGTATCCATCGCATAAAATTCAAACAAACATTCATTCATTTCGGCCTTCCACATATACCCTCATAATAGCAAAGAAACATTTCCCAGTGCAATTTCAAAGTCTGTGGGGTGTAGTCACAAAGGTAAATTCAATTGTAGACACAAGTAAACAATAACTAATATAAACGAGCTCATTTGTAACATAATGAGCCAAAATCATGGGAATCCTTAAATATCTGATGTAACATAACAGAGGAAAAGGAGGGGCCTCTGTGGTCCAGGTCCAGGAGAAAAGTAAGGATGCCACCCACTGTACCTTTAAATCTAAGGGCGCGTGATGGGGTTGAATTCTGCTCATTGTTCTGAATTAATTGAAGTATTCTGTAACCAGTGAGGGGTTTTCAAAAGAACAATAAAAGACATGGCCAGAGACGTTTTAAGGCATAGGCAAAGTGGGCTCTGGCCCAGGGCCCCAGTCTTTCAGGGGGCCACCAATAGGCCAAGTTCTGTTCTGCAGAGAGTCTTGCCCCGATGAACTTGAGTAATTCTTCAACATATTGTTTTAAATATGTTTTGCTTTGATTTATTTTTTAATGTGGGTGATGTGTGAGAGTCTATTACAGACATTTTGCAGAGAAATGTTGTGTTTATATTTCAAGCAACATCCATAAAAAAAAGTTTCTTTTAGATCATAACAGGACCTCAGATACGAGAATTGGGAGGGGGTCACAGAGATTATTTTCAGTAATGTTAGTGAGCTGCTGCTGTGTTACAATATTGGAATCACACCCCACTCTCCTTGAATATTAGATGTAAACACACTTAGAATTAGGACCTGTGCCTCTGCACTGTCAGTGACCTGGCCAGAGAGGGCATGAAAGAGCTGAAACTGGATCATGTATTCAAAGCTGTTCTAAACAGGGGCCCCCAAAATGCGTTTGGCCCTGGGCCCCCAAAATCATTAAGATGTCCCTGGACATGGCAACCCATCCTTTAAGAACTAAGGGCCGGGGGTATCTGGACCAAAACAAACACCCTACCTTGCCTTTAGACCCAAACATACAGAGGTATTACTATCCTATGTTGGAAGCTTGGGGGCTTTGTTGAGACCCGTACTTCATTGTAGTGATAATAATAATAATAATAATAATAATCCGTATTTGTAAAGTGCGAACATATCACCCCTCACGGGTCTGAAGGCGCTGGCGGCCGTCAAGGAGATTAAGTGAGCTATTGCCCAGAGTCACATGATGCTGAGCTGCCAGCGGCGGCAGGGATCGAACCGCGCCCTGGATTCAGCCACTCTGGCCACTGCGCCACTCCTCTCCCATAGTGAAGCTTGACAATACTTATAACATTGCAACATACACGCAAGCAAACACACACATATGTAGATATATGTATTTTTAAACATGCCTTAATACACATTCAACACAATTATCAAAAGCTATCCACAGAGCCAACACTGGAACACAATAATTCACAATGCAGGTTACAGGTAAGACACAGTACAAACATAAATCATAATAGAGAGAGAGGAGGAGAAGCAAACATCACCAGGGCACCTCCAAAGGCCAGGAAAGAAACAATCCAGAGACATCAAAACAGAGAATACAGCATTGACATGGGGCCATGCTATCCATCCTCTACGTCCATTTAGCCCATAAAAAACCATTATAACCAGTAGCAACATACCAGTCTTGGTCGGAGGTTCATCTCCAGAACAAGGAATCACCCTACACTCTTTCCGCTATTTACGTAGCTTGTCAGCAGAAGTACCAGCAATGCCATATTCAAGGGGAATATGGTGCTTTATTTCTAGGCACAGTTATCCATTACTGCTTCCCATGCTTGTCATAAGCAGCAATTTGTCTTGAACAGCATCGTGAGTAAAGAAGCGGTTTTGACCAATGTCTATCTATTAAAGCTGGATTGCCAGACAGTCATCAATGGGGCATGAATCGATTTTTATCCCATAACTATCCTAAATTTAGCCAGCGGCAAGTGCAAATCGGCACACCCACGGGTACATTTCCTCTTCCAAGGATATAGAAACATAGCCAACAGGCAAAATTCGATATAGAGCTCCAAATTGCCCTCTATGGCTCAGTTCATATTATTGAGTACCTCACTGTAATATTGACACATTACAGGGAAAGACCAGACTATGTGGAGATAATCTGTTTGTGCAACATGGCATTTAGGACAGTGACCTGAATTAAGACCTAATATAGCCTTATAGCCCGCCGTAGCGGGCTGTACCGGCTATTAAAGGCCCGCTCCCGCGTTAAAGGCCCGAGCCGAAGGCGAGGGACTTTAACAAGGGTGAGGGACTTTAATAGCCGGTATAGTCCTGCTACGAAGGGCTATAAGGCTATTAGAACATTCTGCCACTAGAGGGCAGAATGTTCTAACAAATAAAACAAAGGCTTTTCGAAGCTCGAGGGGATTTAAATCCCCTCGGGCTCCGAGAGGCCTTTGTGAAAACGAGATTGGAATGTTGCTCTGCGGGCCTTTACCGGCCCGTAGAAGCAGGGAGCACTCCATTGTCTTCAATGGAGCTCCCAACATTCCAATGTTCTAATATTCTGTACAACTGTCTGATGGAGGTAGCTGAATTGACGTAAGTTAAATGTGCTATTTCTGGAAACTCCCAACTCACACACTTCACTAAATTTTCATCGGAAATTCTAGACAAGAGTTGAAGAACTGCAATGAAAGAGATAGAAGACCGCAGTAAGCGGAACAATATCTGCTTGTCAGGCATCCTGGATGGGATTGAATGAAAATACTGAATATCATTTATGGAACTGGGGATTCCAATTCCTTTGCAATGGGACTCCCAGCCCATCCCTGAGATCTCATTGGCCCACCGAACCTGACCCTGCCATGAGTCAAAATAGACAGACAGGGTCCACTCATCATCTCGTTGTTGTGGGATAGATAATCTAGAACTGTTTCAATTTATAAGAAGATTAATCCTTTGTACCACCAGGGCATTAAGAGCTCTATCTCCACAGAGTTTTCAAAAGCAGCTATAGCAAAAAGGGATGGAATTTATGGTATTCAGTCTTGAACTGCAAAAGTGGTATTGCATTAACGGATAAGTCTAGAAGACTTATAGAACATGAAACTTGCAGGTGTTTCAGAATAAACAGGAAGTGGAAGCCATGAAAACCTCACCATAGAAAGGGCAACATGAACAAGATGGAGGACCGCTGAGACAGATTCCAGAAGGACAATGGCAGATGCCACAGGAACTTTCTCCAACATGAAAATATGGGTGTGGGTCATCAAAGGAGTAGAACACCCAGGATAAATCTAGGTCCCCAATCAGGACAGCACAAAGAAGTGCCTCAGAGAAATCCTGGAAGCTCCAGATTGCATCTTACACAGTCGTCTGCCGTCATTTGACAGAAATCTGTCACTCCCTAGAAGCATTTGTTTCCCCAAATAAGTAATAAGCCCTTTGTTCCTGTGGCACGGACCCCTGATGATTCAAACGCATGAAGATGAAACGATGAAGTGATAGAATGATTGGCTTCTGTGGAAACAATAGGTGTCAAATCCAAACTTACAGAAACAAATTGACAAAGGGTGAGGATGTTCATCCTACAAGGTGACATACTTACCTTGAACATACCCAATGAATGGCTCTGAAAGCTGCACCAACCTAGATATACAAAAAACTGAGAGTAGGCTGTTTACTATGACTAATTATGTGGAGGCCTCCAGACATCCATTAATGCCGAGACTCAAAATATTTGGTGGATGGAGAGCGCAGGGAATCTCGCTAATAATTATAGTTATTTGATTGCCTTGCTGGGTGATTTCAAAACCAGCAACATGTAAGATGCTTTGTTCACTTTACTAGCAGCTGTGTGTCATTCTGGGGTACTTCACTTACCTGCAGTAGACATCGACTATGGCACTGGTGCAGCTAGAAAGGGAAGGAATTGTCATCCAATTTCAAACAGTAGTAATATCAGCCGGGTCTGTCATATGGCACATTGGAATTCACCATAGCTGATGGGTTGGAGTACATCAGCTTGACGTTTTTGACAAACTATTCTTCTGGAGCTAATCTGCAAAAACCCAAAATAAGTAGCCCCATTGGAGTTGACCAAAACCTTTTAGGTGTGCACTGACAATGCTAACATAGTCTTCTGTCCTGACCTTACCTGCCACATGACTTGTGAGAGTGTACATACCTTTCCTTCAGCAGTACGTCCTGGGGCCAATTCCACCTGCATGCTGGGCATTAGAACAGGAATGTGTTGTTTACACCTGTTTACAGGGACATTTGCAAATATCTTGGTGTAAAATGTAATTAAGTGTATCAGGGAAGGTGATCCTAAACTTCTAGTAGCTTGGTGCGTCTTTATCCGACTATGGTTCAACTGAAATTAGCCGATTTTACAATTTGTAAATACAGATCTTTTCTCTTATGCATCTTTAAATTCCTTGGGCAGATTTGCGGTTGCATATTGATCCCACAACCTACACAATCCTAAACGGGAGACATGTATTTTCTGGGGTTTTGCCCTCTTTGGGAGACATTTATTTTCTGGGGCTTTGCCCCATGACATTTCTTTTAAGACCTGTTTTATCTTAGTTTCAGAGATAGGGGTCATTTAATGAATCCAGTTCCTCCAGGTCGAACTTTGATATCTGGAATAAATTAAAAAAATATCTTTTCTGCTCACTCAGCGGTGCTGGCTTCTGATCTATACACATGTTTATAAAACCGAGCAAAGGTATTAGTATGTAGTGGCCCTTTGCTGACAACTTTTAAAGACTAAGGGCTCGATTCAAAATGTGGTGTTCGGGCCGTCCTCCACAATGGCGACGTAGTATATTACTCCATTACCCTGGCAGGGGTCCAGACGACCACATTTTGAAATGTCTGTTGACCCGGCGGACGACCTGATTTTATCTGTACTCATATAAACCGGTAAGCAATGAGACGCCCATACTCTGACACACTAGTGTCACTGCCTGATACATCCACGGACTTCTAGTTATAAATATCTCACCCATTTCACGATCACTACTAGTAGAGAACCATATATCCTTACTCTGGGCACCGATGCCTCACTAAGCACTGCACAAGACCACACTGCCCCAATAATTTGTTTTCTCTTCCTCGCATGATTATAAAGAGATCGTGATATTATCTTTATAATATCCCACACTATAATTGCGGTTCCGCGAGAGTCGACCTGTGCACAACACTATGTTCTAACACGATAGAATCAGTGCACCTAATTAAATAGACCACCGCGTTATCAACCATCATCACGATTGCGCTTCTGCACAAATCAATTGTGTTTAGATTTTTGCTCTTGATTTCTGTTCATAAACACTGCATTATATTACGAATCTTAACGTTACCTCGCATGACTTTACATAGATCACGGATGCTACATTAATCTCGCGTTATTAGCATTGTGCATTCATTTTTATTATGCACGCCCCATAGCGGAGCTTTCTCTTCACTGTACATATACTTCACCTTGCCTTTCCTTGTCTAAATGAATCTTGCCTTATTTTATCTCGGTGCATACCCTGCCTCTGATCGGACCCGACATCACGAAAACAACACTTGTAAATATATTACTGCCCACTTTCTATTTGATTTTTCATTTCTGGTTTTTTGTCATGCCTTTGCGACATTTCGCTCTCCTGGTTTGATTTTATCTATGAAATCTTTTTGATTTTCGTTATCATACTTGTGGTACTGACATAACTATCTGCTAAATGCCATATTATTACAAATCCTCTTATGCTTCCGATTCCAACCTCTCGCGTCCGATATTTTATGCAAATCCTAATACATCTTCCTACTGTTGTGTTTCACGCACGATATTTCTCCCCGCTGCTTCCATGTTCTTTTGTGTCCTTTTCTTTCAAAAATGCCTATAAATTATTCGTATAAATCTTAATTTATGTTTATCTATTTATCTAATTATATGATGTCCGCTACAATATTAATGTTGCCAATATATACCGCCACTACTGTTACAACCCGTAATCGGGGACCTGCTTCATGACATCCCTATATTTTCTAAATTTATTATGTACGTGTCACCCTGATATAACTAAACCCTTTGACCTTTCTCGTCATGATCGCTGCTTTCTCCCACAACTTATATTTGAATATGCTGTGCCTCTTTATTGAATGATTTTGTTTTTGGTTTTGAATGTATATGAATTATCCTTTCGATCTGTTTCTTCCATTACTGGCTTACATATGTTTTGCTTGGATATATAACCACATGATATATTTGCTTTTCGCTGTCATTTACATGCTTCCTAAACCCCCCCCTTCCTCCTCCTTTTTCTTTCACCTATTCTTATTGGTCTTTTTCTTTTCTTTTTCTCCTTTCACCGTTACTTCTATTCCCCCTTGATCCTTCATGTCTCTGGTTTTCTTCCCGGTTGTCATCCTATTCTGTCTCTATTGTCCTTCTATCTCTACATTCACCTGTTCCCATTTTATCTTTTATGTTCTTTTCCCCTCTTATAATGGATTACTCTCTATAACTTCCTGTGCTTTCCGAACCAACTCTCACGTTGTGCTCTTTTTCCCACTTCCTCCCCAATGTCGTCCCGCATCTCACTCTCTGTCACTCCTAAACTAATATACTTATTCTTTCTTGTTTGTCTCTTTCAAAATTATTTAATATTTTTGACATTATCCCTTCTTCTCTTTTGGGGATAATAAACAACCCCCCCTCCCCTTTTTTTATGCAATTTATGAATGTATGTACAGCCCTGAAGAAGCCCCAGGCCGGATGGCCATGTAAAGGGGTGAAACACGTGTTGGCTGTTTCTTTCCTTTCTCATTTACCATCACGGATAGAACACAACTATAAATATTCTACAAAACAAACCAAAGTGTGATTGGAATTTTTCCATAAAAAATATAGGAAACGAATCTTGCCCTGACATTTCTGTTTGAACCTTACCTACATTAGGGGGTTAGGGGTATCCCCCTGTCAAGGGCAAGCACCGCAGAGGAGAATCTTTGCTCAATACCGGCCAGTAAGGGATCGGGACCTTTCACCCCTTCTTCCGATAAAAGTATATTACTCCATTACCCTGGCAGGGGTCCAGACGACCACATTTTGAAATGTCTGTTGACCCGGCGGACATTTCAGGCATTGACAGGAACCAGTGTCAAGACGGTTTCCGTCAATGTACGGCTCCGTCAAACATGACAGAACTGCACGGCAAGGTTATAATGTATATTTGTTTTTCAAAAACAAAACCACAAAGCGGGATTTTGGGGGGGAAAATAACGTAACCATATTGGTTCTGACACCTCCAATGACACTAGGTCAGAAGGGGCATAATCATCATTGTTTAGGGGGACAGTGCTAAGATGGTGGCATTATTTGCTGTTTAATAATGTTGAGTTTTGATTTGCTGCCATATTGCTGCATTTCTACACCTCATGCTGACTGTGTAATTTCCTTTGCTTTCTATAGTGCAAATTAATATAAAGGACCCTCAATTTGGGAGTGAACCAGAGTTTTTGAGGGGGTTTACTAGGGATGCTGTCCGTTTCTCTATTGATTTGCTGCATATTCTGGACTTAGTCTATTTTTCAAATTTTGCTCATCTATATTAAATGATGAAGAGCCTTTATAGCAATTGCTTTCTATGTCTTACGACTAATTTTTAAACCTACCTATATTTTTGTCTTCTGTATTGCACTTTAATATTTTAATAAACCCTTGCTGGTTTCCAAATTTACTGATCTCGAACTCACTTTTTTTAGAGTCAGGCTTTATTATAGACTGTATTTTGAAATGCTGTTTTGAAACTTGTCTTCAGCGACACATTACCTCATCCATTCTTGAGGATATCACCGTCCCTGGCCCCGTGATAGGCGCTTCTATCACGCAGATTATGTAAGAGTTAGCTGACACATCAGTATCCCCTGTGGAATGTGGGTGCACACAGAAACAATGGCATTCCCAAGGGTCCATCTATCTTTCAATGATATCTACACATACATGAATTGCAGTGGATTCACACAATTTGTACCATTATAATTCAGTGCATATTTATAAGTAAAGTGAGTAGCTGTTGGCAAGTAAATGTAAACATAGTAAAAAAAATATATTTTGCCAATTGCATTTAAAATTAGACATATCAATTTTCCCAATACCCTTTCATAATTAAAGGGAACAAGGCGTGGTGCAAAAAAGTGCATTGCACAAGACCCTGTGCTAATGACAATTCAGAGAGAGCGCAGACGATTTCAAATGGTTGTCTAGCTGATTGTAGAAACAGAAGCAAAAGGAATGTCAATGCAGTTTGAAGCTGTGGTCTACACCCACATGAAAGTTATGACCTGTTTAAAATAGCTGGTGTAACCATCAAATGCCTGGCCAGTACGGCATCATATGGCCTCAGAAATCAGATTTTGACGCTCAGCTATGCTTCCTTAGCGAGGAGATATTTTGTGTTACAAGTCATACAGAAGTAGAAAAGCTCCCCATCCTGGCAGAGTGTGAGAACACAACTTTCAGACACCTACTGAAGGCGTGTTTCTTTTCAGCCCCTCTTCGATCATCAGTGCCAAGAGGTTGGGTTTTTGTGTGCTGCACGCTATACAAGGGCTCTTAGTCACGAGTCAGTCAAGCCAATTTCCAGCCAGGGCTCAATATTTGTCATTCACTTCTCCTCTTGTTCAGGACACAACTGTAATGCTGGTGTCTGATCTTCAACACTTGGAGGGCAGGACACCCAAGCTAAAAAAGATGCAATAGTTGCCCATCATTTTCCAGATCATATTTAAATACCTCACATCACACAAAAGGTCTTCCGCAGAAAGGCCCTCCTAGGTGGCCAGCGAAGTGCCATGACAAGTAGCCGTTGTCACACCAACATGGACTAATGGGAGTGTTCAATGCTAAACACAAGTGGGCCCAAGCTGAGAAAAATTATTGGCCCACACCAGACACGCCCCTTACTTGCTTGACTTCCATCAAGAATTGAAAAGACATCCATTCAAAGAGCTATTCGTCATCACCGCGCCCCCCCCCCCCCACCCCCCTACGATTGTCTCTCTCTCTCAGGCTGCTGTCTGTCCTAATCTACCGCATTAGACCTCTTGGGCCGCGTGGTATACCCCAAACTCCACTGGTTTCCTGTGAACCCTTAGCTCACCTAACTTTCCCCAGCCCCAAGTTCCTTTACTGACTGGCGAACTGGGGGGGGGGGGGGGGGTAGAGCTTTTCGATGAAAAAGAACTGGACAAAATGCTTATTACCGAGTTTATTTTGCCAAAACGTTCGAGGGTGAACATATTAAGCATTTCGAAACTTTTCTATGGTGTAGACCTCTGTTTCATCACTCAGGCCTGATCCCCCTACCCCCGCCCCCCCACCCCCCATGCCTACTGGTTATACAAGCCTTGGAGGGCCTACATTTACCTACAATGTACCTACTCCCTGGACCAGACCCACTGTCAGAAAGGTGATGCATGAACCGACCAACCCCTTCTTTCCTATTCTTGGGCAGTGAGGCGAACTGACCATTTTTTAAATTTCTTTTTTTTTGTTGTTTAAATGACAATTTTCGTAAATAGAAAAAAATCCAACAGATGATGGAATAGAAAATACAGCGGTTGTAGCCGGACCAGTCCCTTTGAAACCCCCTGTTTACTTTACTGAGCAATCATCTGTAGTGATGGGGCGAGCTCGTGAGCAGGGACTTGACTGACAGCTCTTTGGGCCGAGGTCTGGAGGGGGGGCGCCTGTCCTCCTCCGCTGGAATCTCTAATATCGAGTGTAGGGCGCGGCCCCTCTGATCGTGAGATTGCTCAGCAACGCTGGCGGGAAAAAATGGCCGTGTCAGACATGAGATCGCTTCAACCTTCGCATCAGCAGGGTACTGTCAGGCGATCAGACGCGGGCTGATGCCTCGATTGGTCCCATTAGATGGATAACTACACGCCACCTTCTGAACCTAAACTCCGCCACTTACAGCCTGATGGCGCTGGGAATACTGGAGCGGATGAAGGCAGAGGGGCTCCGACTGGAAGCGTGCATTCTCCAGCCGGCTTGTCAGGCTAGAGACGGCCTCCGCCGGACCCCATGCCACCCCCAGAAAGCTACCAATGTGAGGTTTTAGAGCCCAATTCACAGACCCACGCATGGACAAGTTCAATTTGCGTATGCATATGGTATGACCAGGGACACTGGAATTATGCGGCAGGGGAGGACCAAATTATGCAGCAGAGGCTCGGCAAAATTATGCGGCAAGACGAAGCAGATTGTGCAACGTAATGCGGCACATTTTGTGACGGTATTCATTATTTTGCAATTTTTGCGCATGTCCAGGCAAAGGTTTCACCTCATTAGTACCAGATTAACATCCGAAAACAGCCATTATAGCAAGAAGCAACTGAAAGTGAGGGTCAGGCAGTGCCCAACCCAGCTGGTCCGACAGGTCAGTGTGTGGGCCGGTTTATTGATTATTTGTGGGCCTGTTTCTTGGTCTGCTGGGCAGGTTATAACTGTTGATTTCCCTGATATTACCACAAACATTGCCTGCAGCAAGCTCAAATCTGCCCACTCTTCTATACTTTGCAAAACACTTATATAGACTGTCTTTGAAAGTTCGAACCTGCTATAATTTACAAACATGGGTCACTTATTTAGCTTTATAATTCACTAAGGGGGCCACTTTTATTTTGGTGCGTGGGCCTAATTTCTGTCCTAGTCCGACCCTGCTGTAACTCTGAAAGGTGACCAGTCAACATTTGAAAAGGGTCTTTCACTGTGCGGTAACACGTTGTTGCATTTTCAGTAACTTTTGATCTGTTTGAGCTAGAAACATGTTTTTTTGTTAAAATCTGCAGATTATGCAGCAAGTAATGGATTATGTTGCAAATGCAGCAAATCCATCATTATGCGGAAAATTCGGCAGCCACATAATCGCAGTGGCGCTAGATATAATTTAAGAGTAAAAATCCACTTTTGAAATTCTCAAAAGGATTTTCTCATATAGAAATTTACTATAGTTTCGTGTAATATTAAACAGTAATAAATCTACCAGGAGAGGGGAGTGAGTATTCTAAGAGAGATATGCCCTGAACAGTTTGGAAAGAGCCAGCAACTTCTTCATGGCCCATTTTCACCTGAAAAATATTTGGAGAGGCACTCTAGTCAAGGGCGCTGTATCGGTTTCCAGGTTGGGAATGCAAGGGAACACTGCCAAAATTGGAGATGATGTATGATGGGGTTTTTCAACGAGGATAAAATATTTTATTGGCGGATGAAAAGTGCAATTGCGCTAATTAAAAGGCATTTTCACATTGTGTTACATCGTACGCTATGTACAATTACGGATGCAGTACTGCATTCGCATGTACACAGGAACTCAGAAAACTTTTCCAGGAGTGCTGCTGCACCAGTGTGTCGAACAGTGCTTATTTTGAACCAGTGGTTTCCGGTGTTCAGCACTGGCACTTAATTGCCGGAACCTGCACTTTTGACAGCTGCCACATGTTAATTCAATATACATTAAAAACAACGAATACCTACCACTCAAGCCATTCTTAAGATTTGGCGGCCTCAAACAGTCTGAATTGTCACACTTGTAGCAGTGTGATGGTTAGTAGTTGTGTAAGTACAGTGGCAATGAGTGGTGAAAACTGCAGTGGCCTCCTGACGAGGGCCCCTGCACTTATGTTTTTACAAATTAAGCACTGTTAAACATACCTTTTGAGGAGTATTCTGAGAAACATTTGTGAATTCTAAACAAATTTAAATCTGCACCCAAAGGAAGGACACACCTGGGGATGCAAATACGCACATATTGCCCAAGGGTGTAGCTATCAATAGCAGGGGCCTTAAGGCCCTGGGATCGATGGGCCTGCTCCACCCTATTTACAGCTCTTTTTAACTACCGACCGAACCATGGGTTGGGGGGCCCATTTTTAGGTCTCGCCTGAGCCAGTGCATGCGCTGCTCTGGCGAGACTTTTAGTAAGTGGGCTTTAAAAATCCGACCACACGCTTTTTGTGTGGCCTAAAGCGTGCGGTTACGCGCACAGGCGCCATCTGGCTTTCCTCTCTCGTCATGGTCGCTGGCACCCTTACACTCGCGGGACGCTGCAGCTGCTTTCACTTTTGCCGCCGCGCTCCACTCGCGTGCTTTTTTTAAATTTCCTTTTAGCGCGCGCGCACACAACACCCGGGCTTGTTCTTACAGCTCAGCTGCCATCCTCTCCTGTCTTTCCCTCCACTGTTGATTTATCTTCCCAGGTATTTCGCCTTCCCTTTTCAACAGACCCACGATTGCCAACTCTTCTATGCTTCACGCTTTCCTAGAGTACTTTGTTTTTTTTTTTTTTTACTTTTAGCGCGAGGCGCGCGCGCTTGTTCTAACAAGCAGTCCTCCCCCTCCTCCCCCCTCCCCCCAACAATGCCTGCTGAAGGGTGGGGCTTGTCAAGGAAATTCCTTTCCAGCTCTCATTTGCTCATTTATTGCAAGCATAAGGCATGCTTCACGTAACTATGAAGCCGCCTCACCAGCTATTGTTCACCAAGTGACGCTCGACTTGTGTAAATGCACAAGCCTTCTGTATGCGATTTTTGCAGCGGCTTACCCCAGCCCCTACGACTTTACTGCTCTTGGGCCCACGCTGCAGCCTCTTTTGAGACTTCCAAACGGGAATTACAAGACATCCTGGAGTGACCAAATGGACTTTTCTGGATCGCCCTGCTGCTGCTGGTAACGAGCACTCGCATCCGATAATTACTCTATCTCTCCCTCTCATGCATCGCTATAAACGGTTCACCTTTTTTTGCCAGTTTCTCCATATTTGTTGACGGAATGTTTGAAACAAAGCTGTCACAGTTATTATTTGGAAAGTGTTTTTCTTGTACAGCAGTTGCCCGCTTTTATTTTACTTGCACTATTTTTCTATTCATCAATTGCATTTCCAATGATTTTGATTTTGATTATCTCAGTACGCATCGTCCAATCTTCCAGTACATTTAGAGCACGTGTGTGGGCCTGTGTATAAGGACACTGCTAATATTACAGTCTATGAATACTGCAGTAAGTACAGTGGCGCTGAGGCCCAGGGTGTGGGGTCACTAGACTTCAGTTAGGGCGCTAATATGCTATATATTCACAGTTTTGAGGGGTAGGCTTAGTTCTTGCTTTCATTATGGCCCGTGGTACCACTTATGGGGGGGTGGGTGGGGTAGGAACACATACTGTACAGTTCATCCTCTGAAGTACAAAGGAAGCACACAATACCTTTGAGTAGACACATGCAGCATAATACTTCCTACAGAAGCAGCACACTACTGCCTTTAAAGTACATATGTAGCACACAGTGCTCTTTACTATCCCGTGACGTCATCGCCTTTAAAGCACGCATTTGCATGCAGCCCCTGCAATATATGTATGTTGCACACTACTTTACCATAAAACATGCAGCAGACTACTACATTCCATAAACACGTGGGGCATAAAGTTCCTTTCCATATATCACTGCAGCACACAGCCTCCTTATCATGTCATACGATTGCCTTCCATGTGCAGATCCTACACACTTTTTCCTTTCATACAGACAAGGCTTGTGCCTGCGCTATATCCATACAGTACACTACAGCCTTCTCCATAAGCATCTAGCACACAGACCCCTTCCGAACATGTGCCCTTTTTATACACACAGACGAAACCCAGCCAACCACCATACACTCATGAAACAGCAGCTCCTTTTAAGTTTCAAAATAGCACGTAGCGCACATTCATCGTACCTGCACACTTGCACAGCACACCTCATTTACAAATACTCCTGTCATACAGCCCCACAATCATTCCGCAAGGTACAAAAACAAGCATTGGCATAGCCAATGGGTCTCGCCTTTGGGACCTTATAAGTGTTTAGCCATGCAACACTTGATGTTGTTGCACCAAGGATATTGTGCTGGATAACTAAACACTTATAAGGTCCCAAAGGCGAGACCTATTGGCTATGCCAATGCTTGTTCTTGCTTGCCTTAGGACCCGTGGCACTCTTGCTACATCACTGGTACTGAACCAATGCATGTATTTCATGCCAACAATTTTCTAGCTACTTTAAGTATCAATTCCTCATACTGGGCCCAAGAGCTGTCATCTTTGAGAGTGTCACTAAAGAAAACAAGCATTTGCGAAGCTACTAGGTCTCACCTTGAGACCTATTGGCGCTGCCAACTGCTTGTAGCCATGCTGCGCAGCACCCAGAATGCTGTGCAGCGTAGCTCAAGAAAAAAAAAGCCTTTTGGCGCAGGCACTCACCTCATTTTGTGGGCACGTCTTCGGGCACCTACAAAATGGCTCAGGCGATTTTCTCTTTCTTTTTAGTTTCCAATCAGAGTAGGATTGGCACCTAAACAGAAAATGAAATGCGCAAAAGCGTTTTTTTTTAAAGTGGGTGTCAGGAGCGGAAGGAACGGTAAGGCAGAAAACAACACCTGGGACAGAAGCAACACAGGGTAGGTGGCGGTGTGCAGAAGCAACACAGGGTAGGTGGCGGTGTGCAGAAACAACACAGCGGAGGACGGCGGAAATAGAAGCAACATGGGAACGAAGCGGGTAGGGGCAGAAGCAATATGGGGTTTGAGGTAAGCAACATGGAGAGCGCGGGTGAGGGGAAGGAACACGGAGGACACGGGTGGGGTAAGCAGTGGGAAGAAGTACATAGGGAAACTCAACGTGGAGGGGATGGAGAGAAGCAGACATGTGACAGACCCGTATGGAGTGAAGGGCGAGAAAAGTACACAAAGGAGGCAGCTCAAAAACACACACATTCTCATGGAGTGCTTAACACAAAAGAAAAAAGAGGTTGCTCAAAAGCAAGCAGTGGAAGTCGTGAAGGCAACCAATCAAAAGAGATGTGCAGTGGGAGTGCTCTATGGTAGCGACAAACAAAATATTGACAAGTTTGGGCATGAATAGTAAGCAGGCAAATGTGAGTGACAATACCAACCAATGATAAGCAATGGGCGAGCTCCAAATCCCTGTATGTTCTTGACGAGTTACAATATGTCTCGCAATAGACAGCCCAGGCGCTGTCTAGTAGGCTTTGACTTAAAAAGAACCTGACTATAAAAGGGGTCAACTTCAAAGGAGAAGCACTTCTGGCTGTTCACATCTTGCCTACACTTGACACATGGAGGTTCACTCTTACTCTCCTGGGCTGACTGAGTGGCGCCACTTCTCTCGCACCGAGTTATCAAATGGGACCTGACTCTGGAGACAAATAAAAGGCTCTCTTCAGGCGAGCCAGAGTTCCACACCCACAGACGTGTGTATTCACAAAGGATCCTTATAAGCTAACTTAAAAAAATAAAAATAATGGGCTTCAAGCACAAAACTTACTTATGTGGCACTTGGGTGCATAAACAGCATAATCTACAAGTTCAGATTCATGTCAGTGATTCATGAAACATGACTTTTAGCATGGCAGAATGTTCTGTGTGCGTTCATCTTCTCGCAGGAGGATGGGAGAGCATTCCAGGGTCGCGACAGCTTTAAGGTAAGTGAACAATCCAACTTGCAGGTATATTGGTATTCACTGACTTTTGGCTGGCCAGCAGCTGGATATTTACTCCAGTCAAAGGTAGCCGTATGTTGGGAGGATAGGCTGACGTACCTGTGTAGGAAATTCCGATATTGGAGGTACCGTGGGAACTGGAGGCATTTAGATATCTCAGGATCATAGTGACACACGTGGAGAGTAAGTGGAACCAGCTAAATACTGTTAAACTGATCAGGGGCATGCACAGCTCGCTAGACTTTCGGGTGTCGCTTCCCTTGTCAATGGCAGCACGAATAGCCATACCAAAGACGACGGTATTGCTCAGATGCCTATATTTGCTTCAATGCAGTACGCAGAAGATTTCCCAGAAGTTTCTTGGGCATCTGAGGTCAGCATGAAATGCTTTAATCTGGGGAAAGAAGAGAAGTTGAGTCAAGATGGACACCTTGGTGTCTACTTACGATGAATGCGGGTTACGTGTGCCAGATCGAGAGGCATATTATCTAGTATCCTAACTGCAGTTTGCGGCATGTTGGTTTCAGCAAGCACAGAGCATGGATAAGGAACTGCTGGGAAGGCTGCTCTTGGAAGATTAACTGATAACACACTTGCTTGCAAAAAATAAGTAATCGCTGGACATCCCTCAAAAACTCAAGGTGGGGCAAACAGTTGCCATATACGCAGGATCTGCCGTTCTGGCCGGTACCTGAATTTGAATGACTCAACAAGATTTTAGACTTATCTAAATGGAGGTTGCGAGGGTGTAAAATACTCTGGGATCTATATGAATGAGGCGCTCTGAAGGGGTCTATTGAGGTTTTAGAAATTAGTGAGGGACCTGTTATTGAATATCCGCTATGAATGGGCGTGTGAAACAAATATGGGGAAAAACACAGGACATTTTGCAGGAATTTAGTGGATTAGAGTTGTTGGCCAGGGCAGCCCAGAGACGTGGCTGTTTCACTAGACTTTATGGCACCATAAGAGATGATACGGCTAAAGAACCACTAAGAAGGAGAGTACATTGAGAGGCAGATGGTGAATGCAACTACTGATAAATAATGGCAAGGAGCTCTCGCACTTGTACGCGAGGCATCAAGTAATTCTAGGTTCTGTCTCTTACATTATAACTTGATACATAGAACATACGTAATCGGGGTAAAGCTCCACAGAATCAATCCTGCGAGAGAAGCCTTCTGCCCCAAGTGTAGGGAGCAGGAGGCCACATATTTTCATCTGGTCTAGGATGGTCCAAATATAGGTGACTACTGGAAAAATATATTAAACAGATATGCAAGTCAAACACAAATTACAGTCTAGTTGCTCCTGCAGACATGTCTGCTAGGAATAGATGCTACCAGCTCAAAAATAAAAACAAGAGGAGATTTGTACAATATGCCCATTTGTTGGCCAAGAGACATATTGTGATCTACTGGCTTAACCCTAAAGTACCTACACATGAACAGTGGGTTGAAGACATTGCTGAATTGACCTTGGCCGAAGAATTTAAAATGAAACTCACCACAACTGATGGGAAACTACAGAAAGATCTGGACATTTGGAAAAGACTGGCTAGAATTTTGAACTACCTTCCCAACACTAGACCCCCATTAAATTTCCATATGACTTTGTAGACAAAAAATTTGGATATATAATGTAATCCCAAAGTAATTATATAAGGTGAACATTATAAGACAGCAAAGTCATCACACATATATTATTAAATTGTACTACTGAAATTTCGGCAGGAACGATAGAAAATGTTATGTTTGTTGATCTGTAAGCTTCAATAAAATATTTTTTTTAAATAGATGTACATGGAAAACTGTCTTCTACACAGATTGTTCCTATCCATAAAAGAGGATAGTGTCTATGAGATTTAAGATCACATTAACTGTGAACATTGTTTCGGCTTATCATGAAAATGAAGAAGTCATCTTCAGTATAATCTTTTTGAAGGACTGCATTTTTAAAGAACTTCCTTTGCATAGGTCTCAGTTTGGACTTCTAATTAGAGAAAGAGGAGCTGAGCAAATTACTACGTTCAGTAGTCTTTTTTTTAAAACATCTTTTTATTGAAAAAGAAAAATGAAAAAGGACAAAAGGACACATGACAGCAGTAGTTATCTCAGCCAGCGTCTGATCTCAATTACATGTCTCAATACATATTAGGACATTTATCCCCAATTTCTGCCGCATTGTTCCCACATCCCGCCTTAAAAAAATAAAAATAATGGGCTTCAAGCACAAAACTATCAAAGTGGCACTTGGGTGCATAAACAGCATAATCTACAATTTCAGATCTGCACAGTATAGTCAGGTTCTCTCCAACTGGGAAACTTTCCAACCGCCTGACAGAGCATCCTTCTACTTTCGTTCCAGCCTCCCCAAATTTTGGTCCATTTATGTAGGCAACCTCTCCCTTCGTTCACCACCCTCTCCGCTTGCTTGCACCAATCCATGTCGGTTTCCCAGTCTCGGAATGCGGGCCCCGCCTCCGCCCCTCCATTTTCTAGCTATGTTGCGTGTCCACCATGAGGCCTAATGTGACCCACATTTGTTGTCCAACCGTTAGATTTGTTATCTCCCAGATATTTAGTAAACACAATCGAGGCTAAGCCTCCACCTACGTTCAGTAGTCTTGGGCCAAACCTCATATGTTCATAAGAAAGACACCAACACAGAAGACCATAAGATATTACTCACTTATTTCGTTCTTTATCACTTTTAAGTAAAATAAAAAGCAGATGACAGCAAATCAGTGTAGAATGCAAAATAAAAATGCAAGACAACATATCAGCCTAACCTTAGCATTATACAATTAGTCCAGTTAATACATAGTTGTTCAATTTGAAATCCATGAATATTCATTTAAAAATAAAACATAAAAAGGCACTGGCTATTTCGATGATACAGAGTCTATAAAAAGATTTACTCAATGTCTGTATCAGTCACATAAAAGATAAAGGAAATATGGCTATATATCTACAGAGGTAGGCGTAACTGATGTAATTCTCTCTTGCGTAATTACTCGCAATTACCACAAAACTACTCGTAATTATGCTTGATTGTGTGAGAAGAATAATCCAGCATTTAGTGCTATTTTCTTTAGTGCAAAATGCACCCTTGCATCCAAAATTGTCACATGTTCATTTAGTGCTCAGAAAATTGCACTTAATGCTACAAGGCATGAAAAGCAGTAGGCAGCAGCCGCACACTCTCTCTTAGTATGTTCCTATGTTCCTGCGGTAGGATTTTTTGCCCAAAATGACTCTTAATTACTCAAACTGGCGAAATGGCAAGACTTCGGTATTTTCGCATCACAAAAGTAATGCATAATTACTGAAATTACTCTGATTACTCTGGTGTATTTTTTATTTTGTCCCAGTCTAGTTAGGTGCTATTAAATGTTTCATTTCTATTTTCAAGAAAAATCAAGAGGCATATGCCTCTCGACGTGCCTCAGTAGTATATTAAAATTGCATCACCCATTGTGTAAATTCTTGGTAATTATAAATCACCCTTTGGAAAGTGCCATTGCAGATCATCTAGGCCTGCACACACATAAGGCATGAGGCAAAGATTGCTTTGCAAGATTATAAAGTTGACAAGCACGCACCTTCTCTCCCATCTCAAGTATATCAGTGTTTCAGAGGCGGTAATGCAAGTACCCTTTCTAGACTTTTTGACTCATTGGTTCGATGAGGTATCTCTGAGCCTGACGCTCAATGTATCTATATGATAACTTTTCACAGCATCTCAAGGCCCTGAGAGCAGCCAGGCCAATCTTAAAGGTGCTTTTTTAATTGCAGCTTTTTCTATCACAGCATCCTTTCCCTGCCTGGAGATCGCATCATCCACCCATACTGCCCCAAAGTCATACTTTCACAAGAGGTTCTCCAAACGGTCTGCAGACGTAGCCTTCCCTCAGGCCTGCGCATATGCTTTTCCACAAATGTACTTCATTAGTTTCATTAAAAAAGTCTGTCAGTTTGTCAGCAAGCATACCAGTTGCCACTCTTCCTGGCTCAAGCCAATGAACTACATAAAGGCTGAACAAACACCGGATTTTATTACACTCAATCACATTTAAGTTTGTACTCTCTGTCCAATTGTATACCACTGCAGATTACAACATTGATGAAGTGATTTTACAGGTGAATTACTTAAGCAATACACCGAATGGCTTTTCAATTTTAACTGTACTATTGACAGCTTGGACCTTTAGTGATGGAGCAAGCAATTGAACATTCCAGTTTACAGTATGTGTAACCGCTGCTTCAAGATAATTACAGCTTTCCACCAGATCTAAGTTGTCTCCCATGACTAAATCTCAATATTTTACTTAATTGCTATTTACGGTTATACAGATGCAAACATCACACTCATCCAGCTTGCATCATGAAAGTTGCAACCCTATCAGCATTTGGTCTAGAAAGACTAGTGTGTCATCTTTTATCATCAAAAGCAATTTAGAGTACCCTAACCTCAGAGGAAGGTGAGTCATGGCTCTAGCAAGCCAGCTATCTGTAGGGTCAACAGAGTCAGAGCCAGAACAAGAGCCTCTTTTAAACCTTTATTAATACAAATTCTGTCATTGCTGGTACTCTGTTCTATGGGCAAAAGGACAATTTGCAATTCTCCAAAATTGTATTTTTTAACCCAGGTTTGTGAATAAAAAGTTAAAATTATAGCGAGAAGTTCAAGTTCAAGAGCCACACGTTGAGGGATTCCTCCACATTCTATAAACTTAAACACCAATTTAATACATTTGTATGATCAATTGACTTAAAATGCATGAAGGTATAAAACTTGTTATTGAAGGAGGCAGTTTGGTTATTTTTTGTGGGCGGTTTTCTGTACAAGTTTCTCACATCTTTTTTTCCAGTAGTATTTTTTATATAGACAAATAATGTAATTCTTTAAAGCAATGATCCACAAATCATTTGCATATTATTTATGAAACATTGTGTGTCAGTTTCAGGGCAGAGGCTACATTACATGCCAGTGTAGACACCTTTCTTACAGCGTCTGAAGAAAGAACAAAAGGACAACAAATAGCAATAAATGCTCTAAAAGTCTCATGGATTGGGGAGGACGGAGCCCAAATGGCAAACTGATATTTTGGTAACAATTAGTGTAGTACATTTTCCCTGTCTCTATGAATTTCAGAATGACCTTTTCAATATGAGACTTTTTTCACAGAGCCCAGACCTGCACTAGAGGGGGAGCATGTTGAAACTGTATGTCGTTATATATATATATATATATATATATATATATATATATATATATATATATATGTATATATATATATATATATATATATATATATATATATATATATATATATATATATGAATTTTGGCTCATTTTGAGCCTTCAGTATCATGTTGAGACTGTATGTAGACTATATACAGGAAATAAATGTAATGTTGCATAGATCAACACATACCTGTAACTGCAAGCAATGTGCAAAAAATGTACACACTGTGGTGAAGGGCTCTTACAAACAAAACACTGCAAAGTGCCTTAGAGAATTTGTACAATAAAGATTGCTGTTTGTGGTCTGCAGAGTTCGGCAAAATACATACATAAAACAGTAAGAGATATCGTTAACTGAAGACCATAGCATCACTCCAACTTATTAATTACTCATGAATGGCTCCAGAACTGTTAGAATTCATTTTTACTGAATACCGTAACATCCCAAATACTCATTTATTGTTAATGAAAAGCTCTAGAGCTGTTGTTGAAAGAGTTTAACTGAAGACCAAATTAATTACCTATGAGTGATTATTTTATTTTGGTTGCAAACAGTGCAAGGCGGGCAAACCCAGAGCTGGGACAGAATTATAATGGTTACACCAGTGTTGGTGCAATCTTGCACCACTATTAGCAGCATCTGACAAGTTCAGAACAGATATTTTGAACAATTGGTCACTGCAAATATTTGTGGAAGATTGCACCATCGTCCGTGCATGCATGTAATCTGGAATTGTTACTGCAAAATTGCTCCTGCGCTAGGTAAATCTTTTGATTCTTCAAAGATCGGTGTGAATTGGTATCTTTACTAGTGCAGTCCATGGATTCTGGAAAGGTTGGTGCAAAATTACCCCTCTACCATTGGAATCTATGTTACATGAACAGTTAGGTTACACTGGGCAGTTTGTGCAGTCCAGAAACGTTAGAACAAAATTGCACTGGCAGTGCAGCAGTCTACGTAATCAGGGCCAGGATGGATACAAACGCAGAGATGGTTGTCAGAGGGATTTGAAATAGAGTGTTTGATATCATGCACAATTCTGATACATTAGTGTTGGCTGGACCACCTGCTTCGAAGTTGTGGACACAGTTCTGGTCATGTCAGACTGCCTCCTTCCCAAGATGGCTCAGCCTAATCCACTTTTTCGATACTTGAAACGTTGGTGACGAGCTGAGATGACCAGGACATACTGCACTTATGCACTTACAAAAGTAATAACACATCATAATATATCAATTCATTAGTGACAAACTTTTTCACAGTTAGAGATGTTACCTGTTATTGAACTCCATGCCTAATTGCATGTATAGTGGTTCACCAAAACGACACTGGGGTAGCAGAAATGACATAATTCTCATGATAACCCCCTATAATATCCCCAATGGTTATCCTCTTGTCCCACCTACAGTGACTCAATAGTCATCTACGTGCTGCTCAGTGGATAAGACTTAGAGGGTAACTACAGATAGTAAGCAGGGCTCAAGGAACCCTGCTTACTTTCTGTTACTTATCTCGGGGTATGAAATGTACTCTTTTTAGGTCCCACCTACCAGATAGCCTAGCTGTCTGTTGATAAAAAAAACTGCACTCAGCTTACAGTGGGCTTAGAGCCCGCCCCTTGCTTACCGTTGGCTGGCTTTACTGTCACTCTCCTTTGTTTGCTCTTCATTTGTTGTGTGGCTTTTTTTTCTTGTGTCTGTCCCTGCCCTCGAGGGTGGATGAATTACTTGTATCCTACTGCTTGCTTCTCAAGCACTACTTTTTTTCTTTTTGGTTAAGCACTCCGTGAGAGTGCATGTGTTTTCCAGCTGTTGCCCTTGAACACTTCTCCCCCGCGTTGCTTTCTCTCCCGTGTGCTTCTCCCCCACCCGCTCCATTTTGCTCTCTCTTGAAGGAAGTGACCCGATTAGGGCCACCCGGATCACTCGCGACCACCTCTCAGCCTTCCATACAAATGAAGAGTCGGTCAGACAGTAGAGAATACAAACCAAAGTTGTTTATTAGTATACGCTCGAGCGGAGTCCGGTCTGACCAGCCTCCTCAGATTGCTGCAGAGGGACTGACTCTAGACAACTTGGTAGAGCATAAAGTACATTTCCAATACCCCTGAAGACACGCCCAGACAGGAATTTTCCAGTCTGGGAGCTGGTGAACAGAGGAGGTACAGAAGGATGAGCTACGATCCTGGGACCGGGCACACATTATCTTGCATTCAAGGTTACTCTGTCTGATCATTACCCAAAATGGCGGATAATACAAAATGGTGCCGCAAATGCTAACTTAAATCGTACAATGCTAGAAGGAGTCGACCAGATGCATTTCCAGTCCAATAGACCCTCCTTTTAGTATTTGCTAACAATTTTGTCTAATGTTAGGAAACGAATAACTTCTTGTAAAAGAAGAAGACTACTGTTACATGTTAATACACACTGTATCAATATTCAAAAATACCTTCATCTATTGACATTAGGTCTTGGACAGCCTGCATCTTCATAGCCGTAGGCTTAGTATCATGTACTGGGGTCTTTGGTGTGGGTGTCAATTTTCCAACACAGTAAGCACAGCAAGCAGGAAGGCAATGTACACACAGGCAACATGTGAATATTATACCACACAATTGCTACCAGAAAGATAAGGATCTTCCACCCCCAGGATGTTATTGACCCCAGAACCAACCAGAGACAGTCCAAGTACCATTCTCTTGGTGGATGTCAGATGCGAGCCTATGCAACCTCTGTATAGCGGCATACACATTAGGGGCGTGGTCTGGTATGTACACGCAACAACTGCTGCCAATGATGCGACAGGCCCCTCCCCGGTCAGCAAGGATGAGGTCTAACACCATCCGGTTCTGTAGAGCAACAAGCCTCGTAGCCTGGAGCTCAGCTGTAATATTGGTCAAAATTCCTGCTGTGGTATAAATGACCCCTTCCACTACTCTGGTGAGCAGACGAATATTAAGGCTATTGGACATAGGGCCCCAAAATGGTATGATACCCTTCATAGCATCTGTGAACTGCTGCAGGGTAGTGTCTGTCTGATCTCTATCTTCTGTATTAAAGACCCTTCTAATCCGGAACAGATGGGCACTTCTACGCTGTAATTGATGATCCTTATGATAATTGGGCGGTGCTATGTACACTGGGGGAAGGAGGAAAGAGAGGTAACATAAACCTGACCATCCCCTAGGAAGCCAAACTTAAACTTAAACTTGAGATCCACAAACAAAGTAGATATTATGCGGTGGGAGCAAAGGTGGGCTACTACTCGTGCTCAACGTATATGTATAGTTGCCATTACTCTCACCCACTTTCCCCTCCCCAAGCCCTCGAACACAAAAACCAGCTGTTGTGTTAACTACTGACACCGGTATTGCCTCATCCTGAGTAATATTGCGCATTTGGAATGAGTGAAAGTATTCACAGACGTTAAACCCCTGAAAACCCAACATTTCATTTTGAAGCCATGTTACATTTTTCTCTCTCTCATATACATTCATGCAAGCTGTCGGGGACAACGTATCAGGGGTCCCTTGTTCTCCCATGGTAAACCCTTGGTGGACACGTATATATTCTAACACTGTGTGATAATCAGCAGATGTCATATTCATAGTACAAGAATGATAATGAATGTATACCATAGAGAACAATTCAAGCCAACCCTCACAGCTCCCCAGATATGACAAGGGCAACGATAATAGGCTATCACTCTTATGTGTAACTGAAGGGAGCAGTCCACATATCCAACAATTAGTGACATTAGACGTATCATGAGCTTGGTGGAGCGCCTATAAAAACACATTATCTACATATGTCTTTCTGTGTTCACCTTTATGAGGGGCCAAAGTGACAAACATGTGTTCTGGAGGAACAGGCGTTGTGCCAATCAGAGAGTGCACGGGATATTTCTTCTCAAGGAACCATACTATTCCAAGCATCGCTATCAGGGAAATCAGAACAATCACCATGAAAACCATTTTACTCTTTGTGGACCAACCAGAATCATTCCGGCCAAAACGTGGTGCTGCAAATGGCTGTTCCTCCTCAATAATTGGGCGACCAAACGGATACATTATACCCAGAGGAAAGGAAATGCAATGGAGCCGATGACAAGAAAACAAGAAAGGGCAAATGTTCCCAGTGTTCTTCTGAGCCTCACTGGTACACTCCTATTGTTCATCAACGTTGCCGCTGTTGAGCACCGGCGGTGGAGCAGAGCGATCCAAGCTCTTCTGAAGAAATCCCACGTCGCTCAGGATAAGGTATCTCCTTCCAGGGGAGCACGCTCTATTTATCCTGTCCAATGTCTGAACAATGCACCAATTTCGCCTCTCCCTATTCTACTGTGGCCTGACTTATCGAGTCCGTACCTGCTAATCTGACTTCTCCTTTGGGGCACTGTTCCTCCATCGGGGGCGCAGATTGTACCTAGCTACTCCAGGCACAGAAGGGTCAGGAAAGAGGGGCTCAGACACAGAGGGGCCAATGGGCTGGGACTCAAGCACAGATGGGCCAGCAGAGCGGGGCTCCTGAATGGCTCGGGCCTCAGGGGGCACTGATGCATTCAACACTGCATCATTCTCTTCCTCCGTTTGTGTCCACGTTAGCTGGGCATCCGAGAAGGGGACAAAGCGGGGCACCTGCTCCCTCTCCGAGTCCCCGATGCCATCAAGAACCCATTGATCGTAAGGCAGGGGTAAAGGCACTCGGCTGCAGTGATTGGCATGAATCCAGTTCTTTTGGCCGGCGACCTTCACAGTGGTGCGGGTGGCAAGGAGCACATGTACCGGCCCCTTCCAATGCTGCTTCAAACTTTCTTTCCTCTGGAAATGCCTCACCAAGATGTAGTCACCGGGCCGAATATCGTGTCCTGGCCCCTCAGGTGCTGGCGGAAGGGTGTCTTGGATCTGTTGGTGAATAGAACGCAAACTTTTAGTTAACTCATACGAATAGTCCACCAGCAAAGGATATTAAATGTCAGAAAACTTTCGAGGTCGTGGTGCGCCCCAAACGTTTGTTGGGCGCCCAAACACGACCTCGTAGGGTGACAATCCTGTCCTAGAGTGAGCCGTGACTCTCATAGACAAAAGGGCTAAAGGTAAAGCATCTGGCCACTGCAACCCTGTGCTCTCCTGAATCTTTGCCAATTTCAGTTTGAGAGTACAGTTGTACTTCTCAACTAAGCCTGCTGACTGGGGGTGGTGTGCAGCATGAAATTTCTGTTTGATATGTAGACCTTCACACACTAACTGGATGACCTTCGAATTAAAATGGCTGCCGTTATCACTCCAAATTAAACGGGGCAAACCAAAACGAGGGAAGGATTCCTTTAGGAGTGCCTTCGCAGTCGCCATGGCTGTGTTTTCTATAGTGGGGTAAGCCTCAACCCATTTGCTGAATGCACAAACAACCACTAACACATACTTCAGATTGTTGACTCGCTCCATCTCAACAAAATCCATCTGAAGGACCTCAAAGGGAAAGAGGGTGGTGCAAAATTACCGGGGGTGTAGGGGTACCTTTTCCAGGATTATACATCATGCATTGCATACAGTATTTAACCAAATGAGCAGCGGTCTTGGGAATGTTGTCATTCTGCCATACAGGGTCTAGTAATTTACAAATACCCTTTGCGCTAATGTGGGCTGGCCCATGCGCCATAGTGACTACAGGGAGGACATATGCATCTGGTAACATCCATCTCTTTTTCTCTGACTTATCCGTCCAACACCCATCCTCATCCAAACTTGCTGTGCTCTCCTGCCATACTGCTATCTCTTCAATCGTTGCCTCGCTCTGAATCTCCTTCACATTAGCCAGCGTATCCTCAAACATAGTAACCTCGGGCACCCACCTAGCGGGACCTGCTACAAACATCTTTCTCATCTTCGTTCGAGTTGTCTCCTTGGCTGCCTGATCTGCAAATGCATTCCCCCTACCCACGTCATCAGTAATTGCCTTGTGGGCACTGCACTTTATTATGGCCAATTTCTTAGGAAGTGTCAAAGCAGACAGAAGGCTATGTATAAGAGGGCCATGCTGGATGCGTGTCCCATGGGAAGTAAGGAACCCTCTCTCTGCCCAGAGCCACCTACAATTATGGGCGACCCCGAAGGCGTAATGGCTGTCAGTATAAATATTAACAACCAGTTCCCCACTCAATTCACGAGCTCGAATAAGGGCAACTAGTTCAGCTGCCTGGGCGGACTGATAGGGAACTCGTGATGTCTCAACTACCGTATGCAGTGTAGTAAGTGCATACGCTGCAGTGGTGGTGCCATCCGGTAATTTGAAACAAGAGCCATCGACATATAGTTTCCCTTCGGGGTCAGATAAGGGAAAATCAGTCAGGTCTACCGTCCCTTCGTTTCCTCCTCCGTCCAAAAAATGCAATCATGTATATCAATTTCCTCACTCTCGGAAGGGAGGGGTAGCAACATGGCTGGATTTAGAGTGGCACATCTTTTAATTGTAACATGTGGTGCAAAAAGGGTCAATTCGTAACCGGTCAGACGTGCACTGGTGAGGTGCTGTGTCTTGGTTTTATTCAAAAGTGTATCCACAGCATGGGGTACCATGACTGTTGGTCAGTATCAAGTACGAGCCCAGCCGATTGCCTTATAGAGATGGCCACTGCCACGACCGCTCTTAGACAGCTCAGGATGGCTCTTGCGACCGGGTCAAGAAGAGCAGAAAAATAAGCCCACGTCCGTTGCTTACCTCCAAAGGCCTGTGTTAAGACAGAAAGCGTGCAACCGGCCGTCTCGTGAACTTACAGCATGAACGGCTTCATGTAGTCAGGCGAATCAAGCACAGGTGCAGAGCAAAGCGCAACTTTTAATTGCTCAAAAGATTGCTGACATTCAGGCGTCCAAGGCAGGGGTTCATGCACATCTTTAGTGGTTAGCGCGAGCAAGAGTTTTGTTAGTAATGAATAATTAGGAATCCAATGGCGACAGTAGGAAGTGATGCCAAGCGCGCACCTCCCTCTGCGTTTTAGGGATAGGCATTTTCACAATGGTGCTAATGCGCTCAGGGGTCAATCTTCTACCCTCCTTCGACAGTAGGTGACCTAAATAGGTGACCTCCTGTCGACAATATTGAAATTTAGAAAGGGACACTTTATGTCAATGGTGAGCCAAATGTAGCAACAACTTGACCGTACTGTCTTTGCATCCCTGTTCAGTACCAGAAGCAATTAGTAGATCATCCACATATTGAAGCAATACATTACCTGGGCTTTCAAGGCTTGGCTATATATACGAGGGCTCTCAGTATAGCCCTGAGGAGTTCGACAGAATCTAAAGCTTCTGCCAGCTAGGGTAAAACCGAACAGATGTCTGCTATCGGGATGGATCGGGATACTAAAGAATGCATTTTTCAAGTCAATGACAGAGAAGAATTTAGCAGAGGAAGGAATCATTGTCAGAAGGACAGTAATGTCAGGGACCACCGGGAACTGAGGGACCACTATTTTATTAACTGCGCGCAGATCAAGCACAAAACGATAAACATCGGGGTGATCATCGGGGGAGTCTGAAGATGCCTTTTTCAGAATGGGAAGAATAGGGCTATTACACACATTTGCCATTGTCTCTTCAACCACCCCGTCTCAATCAAGTCCTGTATAATCCGCAACAAAGCTCGCTCCCCCGCCTGTGGAATTTTGTACTGGGGAATACGAGGCAAAATGGCATTGTCTTTAACCTTAATGGAAACCGGGGGAATCTGCAATAGTCCTACATCCGTGTCACCTGTTGCCCACAAAGTGGGCGGCACATCCTTAAACTCAGCGGGAAGGGGCGCATCTTTGGACAGACACTGCTTAGAGCTGACTACGTTCGGACCCATTGTCATGTAAACACCTTCCTGAGAGCAATAAATGGTCGCATGCAACTTCTTTAATAAATCTAGGCCCATTAAATTTCCCCCACAGTTTGATGTCAACAGGAACGGTGAATCCACAGTTAAATGACCTATAGTCAATGTAAGGGGCTTGGAAATGGGGCTTACAACTGGTACACCAGAAAATCTTACCGACATGTTATTATGCCAGACAGAGCTGTCCCAGGGAACAATGACCGAAAAACAGAGCTATTCATTGCACCTATATCCACCAAGAATTCCTTAGCTGAGCCATGCAAATCTGCAATAACATAAGGTCCGCGCTGATCTACAGGTATCTGGACTATTCCCTCTCTCTGTCCCTGGCTGTCCTAGCTGTGAATTCGTATCTGTATGTGAAGTCAGTGCACACCTATTAAGCAAAAGATACGATAATGCTGAATAACTACCACAGGATTGCGTGCTACCCAGTATGAGGCAGCCAGCCTCTAATTGCAAATAACCTATCTGGTGAATGTTCACCAGTGTACTGGATGCACAGCATAAATGTATGAATCAACACTTAAACAGTCGTAAACAACAAACAATAAACTATATCTTTCAGTGTCTTACACTCGAATTTAATATTAAACCACGAAATCCTTGAAAAAATCTTTTTAGTTGCAGCAAAGCATGCTGACTGATTAAATGCTCAACAAAGTTCAAAGCAATTTTTGAAAAAAATCAAAACATGATACAATCTCATCAATAATATCGTTGCAAGTTACAACTCTATTACCCAGCCCAGCCCAATGCATTTCGGGATTGATTCCATCCTTCTTCAGGGGCCAATGTAAGAAAAACATCATGTCAACCATCTTAAACTCAATGTTATGAACATAAACAGTCTGTTTCAAGAAACGCATTTAATGCTCAGTGGAGGAATGAACATGCCTGCACATGTGTTTACATACGGCAATCCAAGAAAAAGAAATCAAACTTGTAATCAAACATAAAAATAATTATGTTGGATGACAATCGTGTGCATAGCGAAATCCAGAAAAGTTGTGCTTAGAACCACTTCACCAGAATGAAAACCCAGAGTAGAGAGAATTCACCGATCACCCGTGATCAAAGAAAACAGCTGGCGGGCAGTACCACCTCGTACTCTACCATTTCCCCGAGAAGCCTGCTGCAACAACACCTTCGTCTTCAATTCCTTGTGCTTTTTCTCCACCTTCTCCTTCTCCTCATTTTCCCTGTGCTCATAATACTGTGCCATACTCAATATGACAGAAGGGGAAGATGTCATCCAAGTGCTCTCCGAAGCCTGCAAACGAGCCGCAATCTCTGGGAGCAGATTCGTAACAAACCTGTTAATGAACAATCGGACACCCCCCTCTACCGACCAATCCTGTCCGCTGAAGTCCAAAAACACACCCTCAAACCGAGTGAAAAATCAGACACACTTTCAACTTTCTTCTGACGACATGCTGTTAACTTGTCCCAATCTACTCTTCTTGGTGGAATAAGAGAATGCATATAAGAGATAATTCGGCCAGGCAAAGCTAGTATCTCGGCCCTAGGCTTCTCACCAGGCTTCCTCTCCTGATCTCATGCTCTAATCTGATCCCAGGTACCACCCAATTCCGCACCGTGGTCCTGTCTGTGTACCTGCCTACAAATATCAACGGGTACCAGTAAACCAAAGAACATTTCAATATCAGCAAACGTCATCACTGTTGATGAAGCGGCCTCCGTCAATTCCTTATAGTATGCAGTAGGATTTTTCCTAGGGTCGGGTAACTGAGTCTTAAGGGACAACACCTCACTCCTCTTCCATGGAGTATAAACCCATTGCTCTTGGAATCGAGCCTCTACCTTTGGTCTGATAACGACTTCATGCTGGTCTCGCTGCTCTGGTATTTCTGGGTGATATATGGGGTGCACCTCCCTCATCGGAAACTGAGATACCACCTTCGGGCTCTTATCAAGCAGTCTACTCCGGTAGGCAACCATCGTCGCAACATTACCAAACACCTGACCAGGCGCCATGTCAGCTACATAGACATGTTCCTTAATATCATAGATAATCTGTGGTGCTGCCTCATTAAAACACTGCTCCCAAAGCCCAATCAAAGTAGCCGACATGTGCTTAAGGGCATGCTGCTGGACAAAAGGCTTGTTGTCTTTCATCACCTCCCACACATCCTCCACACTGTAAATGGGGTTACGAGCCCACTGAGCTGCCTAATTAGCCACCACCTTTTTCTCGGCCTCCCCCACATCTGATCGTATCAACGTCCGCCCTAACTGGTCCTTGAGTTTCGTCCAGTCCTTATCCTCATGGCCACGTACTGGTGTTTCAATATTTTGCGACACCGGGGAATAGGGAAAAACAATAGGGGTGAAAACAGGGTTGCCAGGCAATAATGTCGCTACTGGCTGTGTTGTAGGCGTAAGAGAAGGCGAGAGGGATGCTGAAGCAGTAGGTGTTGCCGGAACTCCAACAGATGTAGTTGCCACAGACGGTGAGAGCAAAGAATGAACAGGAGGTGCTGTGGCCAAAGTAGATGAAGCAGCAGTAGCAGAGGCAGAGGCAACAGAAACAGAAGAATCGGGTGACTGAGGCGGTGGGGGGAGTACAGGGTATACCTTCTGTGGGGCATACGGAGGCGGGGGGCCGGACAGCCAACAATTCCTCCACAAACTGATCAGTATCATCTCGGGTAACAAAAGACTTTTCACATTGCAATCGAAACTTCCTATCAGCACATTCTATTCCCTTCTCTACTTTCTCTCAATCATACGCTACAGCTTTTTGAGTCACTGTCTGTATCTTTCCCTTCCGGGCCTCCTTCTCTGCCTTCATTCATCTCTGCTTAGCCTCCTTTTGCCATGTTCTAAGGGAATCAAACATCGACTGCCTACTTCCTGCAGGAAATTATGTTTTTGTTCATCGAAGGTGCCCATCAACGGCCACTGCAACTCGGCATTGTCCCTCGTATATTTGTGCCATAATGTACTAAACATAATAGGGCCAAGGCCATGCTTGACATACATGTCGAAGTTAGGAGTGCCTTCCGGAGGCGCAGGCTGTCTTTCTTCCAAACGAGCATCAGTAGAACAACAACAACAGAACAATTTGCTAGCGCACAGCATTTTTCGAAAGAAAACAAATTTACTATTTATGCCGAGCAGATATTTGCAAATATCTTACCAAAGTTGGTCCTCAGACCCCACCAAATACAAACCAAAATGGTACCATGTTCACAAAGAATTCAAACAAATTCAAGCGCTTGTCCAAAAACGGTCCTCAGACCGCACCAAACACAAACCAAAATGGTGCCGTAGCCACCACGAACCAAAGCAAACTCACCTGGTGCACACAGTTGGAACCAATTTATTCTCCACTGCCAACTCTTCGGACCAAACGGTCAGATCCAAGGGTTTTGTCGTTCAGGACCCCAGCCGGGATGACCACTGGCCGAGGCACCGCCCGGTCAGACAGACAGGGCAGCTGCGAGTACCAGACTCTCTCGTGCAGGGAATCCCCGGCCCGCCCGTCCGACCCAACGTGGCCCCGACCCCCCTACCCGTCCGCGGGCAAGGAAGGGTCACTCACCGGTGGGGTCCCTGTTCGGGCGCCAACTGAAGGAAGTGACCCGACTAGGGCCACCCGGGTCACTCACGACCACCTCTCAGCCTTCCATACAAATGAAGAGTCGGTCAGACAGTAGAGAATACAAACCAAAGTTATTTATTAGTAGACGCTCTAGCGGAGTCCGGTCTGACCATCCTCCTCAGATTGCTGCAGAGGGACTGACTCTAGACAACTTGGTAGAGCATAAAGTACTTTTCCAATACCCCTGAAGATACGCCCAGACAGGCATTTTCCAGTCTGGGAGCTGGTGAACAAAGGAGGAACAGAATGATGAGCTACGATCCTGGGACCGGGCACACATTATCTTGCATTCAAGGTTACTCTGTCTGCCCACACCATTCTGAGCTGTGGGAGCAGGCCTACCTAGACAGAAAGGTATGCAGTAGGATAGGCAGCTTATTCATTAGCACAGAAAACTCAACCTTGAAGAAATACACATACAGAGGGCACATTGGCAGCTGCTTTTCGATGAGGCAGACACGAGATGATACAGACGTTAGTTTTGATCATTACCCAAAATGTCGGCTAATACAAAATGGTGCCGCAAATGCTAACTTAAATCGTACAATGCTAGAAGGAGTCGACCAGACACATTTCTAGTCCAACACTCTTGCCTATTGCTTCTCCCCAAACCTCTGCCCCCTGTGTTGCTTCCTCCCACCCATGCCCTCCATGTTGCTTCCTGCAGCCCTCTTACTTTATGTTACTTATATCAGGGTATGAAGTGTACCCCTTTTAGATCTTCCCTACCAGACAGCACAAGATGTCTGTTGGTGAAAAGACCTATTGTCAGCTTGTCAGTGGGCTTAGAACCCACCCATTGCCTAGCATCAGTTGGCTTTACTGTCACTCTCATTTGCTTGCTTTTGATTTGTTAGCTTGTGTGGGTTTTCCTTCCTCTTCTGTGGAGCATCCTTCATGTTGCAATGGTATGAGCAAGCTAGTTCTGGTCTCCTCTGCATCTTTTAAATCTCCTTAAAATCTCCTTAAGCAGATCTTTTAAATCTCAATCTTGATTGGTTTTTTCGTATACAATCAGGATATAACGTTATAAAAGAATGTCAGTTCAGTAGAATCCAAGACACCATATAAACAGGAACTTCTGAGCAGACATTGATAACAGGAAAAACAATACATAACAGAACCCCTCCCGATAGAGGTGATGCGGGCCAGAAGATCCCCCAGATGAGCAGGGAAGGAGGGTGAGGGGGAACAAATGGGGGAGGGACAAGGGAATAGGACAAAAAAGTCAGGGCGCCAGGCCCCATGCCACCCCCAAGAAGCCAACTCCCACCCCTGAAGTAGCCAAGGACCGAGTACAGAATACAGAACTAGGCCGACTGGTGTCAGCGTCTACAACTACCATGCAGGAAGGGGCACTGAGCAGTCCTAATGCAGGAGTGAAAGAAGGCAGATCAATCTACGATGCCTGTCTACTGGCTCACAATCTAATCAACTGAGGGATTTAACTCTACACTGTCAGATTTTTTTTAATGAGTCATAACAAACTTTGGTCAAGTGGACAACTGTAGTTTCGGGAATGATTCCTCCTGTAACGCTGCTGCTAACAAAGGTTGCGACATCCATAAATCTTAGTCACGCGACTACCGTATTATCATTTCCGTTGGTATTTGTGCACTTTGCCCAGCTCAGCTGCTTAGGTAGGATTTTGAGGCACTGATGCTTGCAGTAGAGGGAAAGGCATGATTTCCAGTGGTGAATATGTGACGTGAGTCTCGAATGGGGGAGGGGATGTCTAGGATATTGTTGCAATTGCTCCTGTTGCTTCCTATTTGCTTCAAGAATTTTAATGTTCACGACCCCAAATTTGGTTCCTGTTTCTGATAGTGGGCTCAGCATTTATTAGTGAGGAGGAATTCAACTTCAGAAGCAGGGTCCACAGGGGGCTGGTTCCAGTTGAGGCACCATTAACGATGCTCTCCACAAACGTGAGATCCTTTGGCTGTTACTGCTTTAGCTTGCTGATGATGCTCTGTTGTATTTGAAGTTTCTTCCTGAGGGGTTAAGAATCTATTCTCTCCTGCCATGCTGTTCAAGTTTCTTTGTGTTCTCTATCTGTAACTAAACAACAACTTACCTGCTCTTGAAGAATCACCATCTTCCAGAGTCAGACTGTCCATTCTGCCTCTCTGGAATTTCCCAAGTGGGTTGCAGGCTAGGCAACCGCTTCCGGAGCACGATGGCTATCATGCTCTAACTGAGAAAGTCTCCATGCACCATTCTAGTCACAACCTCCTGCAGTGTAGAGCTGGTTTGAACCAGTGCTTAATTTGAGCCTGTGGTTTCCTGTGCTCAGCATTGGCACTTAATTTTCAACACCCGCACTTATAACAGTCTGCCACATTGTGGCACTGTTTATCTCACATAGAGACAAACACAACAGTTGTTTACTAATTCAAAATTGCTTAAAATGGATAATACCTGCCTTCCAAGCCATTCTTATAGCTTTGGGGGCCTGGAATAGTCTGAATAATCACATTTGGTAGTTGTGTTGGTTCTGGCATTGGCAGTGCTGGTAGGAGCAATGGGCTGGTGCAAGCTGCAGTGGCCTCCTGACGAGGGCCCCAGGCCTATTGTTTCACAAATTAAGCACTGGTTTGAACATTTTTGCAAGGGCTGACTTTGGTGTCCAGTCTGGCCCTTTCATCTTCTGCAGATCACGTTACCCTAAATCCTTGGATTAGAGGAACTAGTATGTATTTATGCGGTATGCACCCCTTTCCAGAACCTAGAGCTCTATTTGTAATGTTCACCTGATGGTATTAGGGTCGATGGTAAATTTTGCAACTCATCCCAGAGTCTATTTGTTCATATTATATTCACCTGGCAGTCTCAATTGCATACCATCTAGCTCACGTTCAGTTTTTCTGCAGGGTTCGTTAACTGAGGTGATGGCTGGCTCTTAAGCTATGTTGTATGGCAACATCTTGGTTCCCCTCCCACCACCAAAACCCACAAGAGTTTTATTTTACAATACTAGCTTGAATTTCAGGCTGGTAGCACCAGGTTTGGGACAGTGGTCCTTGACGCTGCTGCATTGTAGTTATTTTTGTTATACACTCAGTAATATGACAGATGACTGACAGAATTTCTTCTTACGTGTGGCTGTAATTGTGATTGCTGCATGGTATGGCCTTCGATGATCAGCCCTTCGATGAAGAAGAGGGATCAAGTGGTACTTTCCTGATAACATACGTTCTGAAGAGTTCTACCTTTTACTATCCAGATCTTCCCGCCCTACCCTGTCTCTGAATTCTATGGTCTTTGTTAGAGGGCTTGGACCGTGCCTAGGATAATGTCTTCCGTACAATCTAAAAATTAAGTGGAAGAATCAGTAAGGTACCGATCTCCAGGCTTGATTCATCATCAGCTGAGAAGGTCTATAACAAGAAGGCATAGAGCTTTTCGTAATGAAGATTACTGTAAAGAACATTCACGCTTCTAACTCTGTTGGATGCTCACAAACTCTGGAACCAGTTTCCCTTGCACCTGAGTCCTTCAACAGGAAGTTTTTGAAAATCTTCCTTTCCCTTTTAGTCTGATCCTGAATTGGGTTTGCACATATAGGAAATATACCATCAATCATACAAAAATGAATCAAAATATTTTCGGGTGTTTTAATGGTTTTTAGAAATCCAGTGATCTATCATTTAGGAAGGAGGGTGGATTTCAAAAGGCACAAAGACGGGCCATGGAATTATTCCTTTTGGGGATTTATTGATATTAGTAAACACCCGCAAAACCAATGGTGAGTACCCATGTTTGTTGGATTTTCGCAAACAAAATTTCGACACTTTTCATATTTCTCAGCTTCCAGATCTGAAGGGCTTGACTACGGTGCAACATCAAATATGGTCTCTAGATTCTAAGCTCCTGTGCAGCTAAGCTCTGTTATTGCTGTCAATTTCCCTGAAAACTGCAAAAAGATGTCATCCAACGTCTAATAACAGACACATTTTTGAACCCGTTTATTTTGCGGTGAGATTTATATACATTTGTCAGGGATCCCTTCATAATTTTTTTTCATCAACAGCTGAGAGGATTATTTCTATCAAATAAATGTTGTGCGATATTAATAGGTAGATCGCTAGGCCCGTGTTTTAGGGCGAGATTACGCTCCCTCGTATTCATATCGCCTGCGTCTGTCCCCTGTCATTGGCTTCCCGTTTAATCTTGTTTGAGTGTACGGCTCACTCGCCATGATTTTATTGACTCAATCACAGACAGATTGTCACTTTTTATAAAATGGTCACCGCGGAACCACATCCCGGCGCACTCCGCGCAATTCTGCTTTCGGTAATTTAGTGCCTTTATGGAATTGCAATTTCAGGGCTCACTGCTTGGTTTTTTTTCTAAAATGTACTTTAGGAATTAGTTACTCCAACCACAAATCAGATGAATTTATGCACAGTTGTAATACAGTTTATGTGCTCATGCTACATTGCTTCAAAAACAGCAGATGTGAAATTATGATAAATATAATGAGTGGTTTTTTTTTTCCTTGTGCCTGATCTAGTGAAGGAGAGCGAGATGGGGAGCGTGTTTACCTATCGCATGCAGTACGTTTAACGTCTTAGTCAGTGCTTCTGACAAAGGCTGATGAATGGCCTCATCTCTTTTATTAAAGATAAGGGGAGCACTGCAGTCAGGAGATAGAAGGCGGCCCATAAATCTTCCCGAAATGAGCAGTCACATAATCACTCATCAGGAATGAAATCTACATACATTAACACTAACACCGGCGCGGCCATAAAGCGCGGGCCCCGGGGTAGCCAGGGGGCGCTTCCGGAAGTTTCCATTTTCCCCTGGGCGCGAGCGCCGAACGTCGGCGTCCCCGTGCGTCACCCGGGCGGGCGGGCGCGCGGAGGGCGGGAGGAGGGGTTAAGGCGCCATTTAAGAGCAGGGCACGTGAAAGGAGCAGCTGCTCCGCCATTACATTAAGAGCAGGGTGCAGGCCACAATTAAGCGATGCACCGGGAGAGGCATAACGCTGATCTATGGCGCCCATTCATCAGCCAGCACATTACACAATGATGGGTGACCTACACATTTTTTGACAAAATAATTTTTCACGGCGTTTGGGCGATTTCTTAAGCCTAATGCGCCTGCGAGGCGGAGAGTCCGGGCTTGTCATTTATTGCGCCCCTCCTTGACAGAAGGCAACCTGTCTTCCCGACAAAATGAACATTATCTGGGCTTGCTCGACATTTAGTGCAGGGCCTTAGCTGGTGACGGATGATAATGGCCGGGCAGAAATGTTAAAGTCTGAACTAATGTTCCCTTTCTTAAAGAAATCTCTTGAGGTTGGCAAAAACACTTTACACCTGCACATGAAAATGACCCTTTTTACTTTACCAAAAATAATCTACTTTTACATGGTCGCAGATACTAATGTTGAATGCTGCTGTCTACAAGAACATTATTATATTTTTAATTGGCTCATTATTTTAATATCATGCTTTCCTTAGCGGAGTTCTAGTCTTAGAATCCATCACAAAAGTGTGACAATTAAGTAAGCACAATGTAAATTGTGTTCAAATACATTTTCTGCCAAGTCGTCCACACATGCACTTGCCTTGTGTTGACAACTTACACATAGTTTTTACTATGTTCTATTTCAGGCTTAAAAGTACTTCTTTGCCTTGTATGTGGTATAACGAAAAATCGGTCTAATTTTGCTTGTACCTGGGAACTGCTTCAAACACTGTCCTATTGTATCTGCTTTATTATTTAGCCAGTAGTCATTCTGATGTTGCCATTTGGGTATGTATAATTCCCTGTTCAAACATATATGCCAAATTCAATCCAGGGCCGGCCAATTTAATTGGTCGAAATGAGCCCTATCTATGAAAAGCAGAACATCACACAGTCCCCTAAGGTAGCTCAGATGTGCCTTACAAGGCCGTCATGAGGCCCCAAAAGCAACCAAAATGAATCTAGTCTCCTAGTGAACTCCAGAGAGAGTGCTCTTTACAAACTAACCACAGTGCAGACATGCCATATAATTGGGTGTCAATGTGCTCACATCTGTGCTGCCCACCAAGACATATTATGCACCCCGTTACAAGAGCACATATTTAAACAGAAGTCTGAACATACACCTAATGCAGCCCGAATATGCAATTAACTGGCTAATGTGGATTGCACTAGCATTTTTCTTGCTGCGCTACTTACCACACATATATATTTGCCACACAATGACTCCCCACACCACATACAAAGTACAAAAACTATTTGCTACAGCCCTCCAAAAAAATTTGCAACTCAGTTCAGAGTGTATTTGTTCATACTGTATTTAAAAAAAATCTATTTCAATACATAGGAAAACAAAATAAAAATACAGATCTCAAACAACAACCATTAAAATAATCATATACAGTACACTATATTCTTTCACATAACTCAATATAGCAATAAAAATACATTAAAACAGTCAAAAAAGCTTACTTAGTTTATATTCGTCAGTCATTAATAGATAAGTAAATCATCTTATAAGCTAAATCAATACATTTTATAGGTTGGCTAATGTAAGAGTTATATTGCAGATTAAAACAAGTCCTAATTGCTTCTTTGATTGATCTTATTTTAATTTCTCTGAATATAGCTTTCAAGTACTTCCTTCATAAATCTAACAATTTTGGACAAAGACAGATGATATGTTCCAGGGTCTCAGACTTGTACCCAAGTAACACATAACCTGCACCCTCTTGCAGCTGTGGAGCGGTTTTTCTAAGAGCCGTCAAATTGTAGCAGTGGAATATATAGAAACCTGAATCTCATATATTTGATCTTTGTTTTTGCTATCAAAACAGAGCTTAGATATTCTTGTCTTGGTACTAAATAAGAATCTAGTGTCAATCGTGAATGTTTATAAGTTGAGAAAGGTCATTAATCCTCCTCACAGCTAATAGTTCCCGAGGTGTTATAGTTCCTAAGGTGTTTCTTATTATCTCTTTACACTCAGCTAACGTCATTGCAGTCAGCAGTTCCATTCACGGAAGATTTTGTTCTTGAATAAAAGAATCGAACATTTACTCCTTTGAGATTAAATGTTTGAAAGTATCTGGTCTGGCTTGTCTACAATCACATAAATCATTGATAATTGCAGTGGTATGATAAGTGATTTTATATAAATTCAAGCCTAATTTGCAGTGTGGCATCAAAGTGCATAGATTCAATAAGAATCTTAGATTTTTCAGTTAGATTTTGTACAGTTCTAGCAGTTTTTTTAATTCAAGCATCCGAGATGCATACAGAGGAGAATGAATCAGCTTAGAATGTATAGCTGTGATTGACAGGCCAATGACTCTTCCATAATAGATATTTTCAGTGATAAGTTAGGGATAATTCTGGATCTCTGCCTTCTAGAGAAAATATGGTCAAACTAGATACGTTTATAATCAATAGTCATTCCGAGGTAGTCATATTTGTTTACTCAATCAATAATTGAATCCCCTAAAATCCAGGATTTATTTTTACATCCTTTGCAGAAAACCACAATTTTGTTTTCTATTGAGTTTACTATTAATCCACTTGCATGGTTAAATTCATTCAGCTGGGGCAGTTGTCGCTGTAAAGATGGAGTAACCAAGTTAATTGCATAAGCCAGATGGGTAATTGCTTTCAGTGCTAGTTCCGCGGTTAGGCCATCTGAAACGTCCAGATAATAAGCCAACTACAAAATTAATAATGAGAATATAAGTGGTGCATGAATGAAACCCTGCTACAACCACTATATGTACACCTCTTAGGTTAGTAATTTTTGCCACGGCCGACCTTGATTAACTTTATCAAAAGCCATAGAATAGTCTATATAGCATATCATCAAATATATTTTTTGTGGCGTATCTTCTTCATCAACAGAGTGAGCGCGACAATGTTGTCAGTAGAAAGATCCAGCTTGCAACCCAGTTTGATATATCTTAATTAGATTATGGCCATTGACTAAAATTGATAATTAATTAAATAGAAACTTTGAAAATAGCTTGCCCTCTGCATCAAGAAGCACAATAAGCGCGTCATTTTTATGATTGATTTTCAACCACTTTTTATGAATCTGTTGAATTAATGAGCCTTTCCAAGATGGCAGAATCTGTCCTGTTTTTATCACCATTGTAAACAAAGAGGTTAGCAGTGTACACCACAGTGTTGGAACATTTTTCATTACTGCTACGGGAATGCCATTCAGACCTGCAGCTCACGAAGAGCAGCTTTATAAAAATTAAGTTGACAATCTCTGAGAAATACAAAGGACGATATCAGAGTATGTTCCAGTAGTTATAGTGATATCCATTGGAAGAAGTCCATTTATATAATTTTCCCAGTTTCCAATTGGAATGCAATAATCATTGGACATTTTGTAAGCATAAGTGCAAAGCCAATCAACGACCAAAATCGTTCTGTATTTCTGAAACTGACAACTTCTTCAACATTTGTCCAAGCATTGTCCTGATGGTTATGCTTGATTCTTGATTCCCTTAGCTGTTTGTTTATAATTATTTTTCAGCTGTTTCTCTGACTGTCTTGTTTGTTTGATCGATGGTCTTTTAGTAAAAGATGTAATGATTTCCGATAATGTCTTTTGGCAAGCAATATTGCTCAATCTTTCTTCTTATGATTTTGGGTCTGAAATCTGGGACAACAGTAGGCCTGGGCGGAAAACTACCCTACGCTCGCGTAGTTTGCGCAACTACGCGCTACGCGAATTGCACGTAGCACAGTGCAAAAACGCGTAGCGTAGCAGGCATTTTTTGCTTGCTCGCGGTCCTCAACGTCAAGTTGTCGACCGCAAGCGAGCAAAATGACATCCCGGCGAGACTTTTTCCTCGTTCGCGATCAGCAACATCAAGTTGCCGATCGCGAGCGTGGAAAATAAACCTCCCGGCGAGATTCTCAACGCGGGGAGGTCAGGTTTCTCATTGCGAGTGGTCGCGTATGCTCGCGACCGCTCGCGATGAGAAACTACCAGTCCGCGTTGAGAAAACTGCTGCTCGAGTACAAATCTACTCGAGCGGCAGAAAACGACCGCTTGCACTGTGCAAGATGCCGTTTGCAATGATTGCACAGTGCGGACAAGCATCCGGCACTGTGCAATCCTTGCGAACAGCATTTCCTACCGCACTACGCAGTTCGCGTAGTGCTACACATAGCTCGCGTAGTGCGAAGTGCACTTCGCGTAGCTACGCGTAGCGCTACTACGCGAACTACGCCCAGGGTTAGACAACAGTTGATGTTTATTGTAGGGGAAAGAAGCTCGAGAATCGAGATTAGCAGCGATTTCCACTCCAAAATCCATGCAAAAAGTGTTTTGTCTTTGGAACTAAGATTCAAGAGCCTGGCTGGGACAAAGTCATGATTACTCAATTGAATTGGTTGTTATTAAGTCACAATTCCATCTTAATATAGAGCTATTAATCACATTTATTTGTTCATCACTGATTGTGGGAAATCCTATGTTGGACATGGCTATAAAATAACAAGGTTTCCAGTGGATTATGGTTGCTTTCCTGCCTAGAGGTTATTATGAGGTTTTTGCATAGATTAAATTTAGAAAAATTCATAAAGGGGTAATCTATGATAGATTTGTACTTATCAATGCAAAATGTAATTTTGGCCGGTTGGTCATATATGATCCTGCCATTGAACGACCAAATTACTAGTTTGAAACAAAAGTTGAAAATAAGTTTTCCAGTAAGATCGAGACTTTAAATTTGCAACCAGCAATGGTTCAATGTTATACACTATGTCTCGAGAATCTTCAGACTGTAATGTGGTTTAGGATAATAACAGAATTTCATTAAAATCACTTGTTAATATAATGGACATATGTGTATTGGTTATTAGGGTAATTTAAAGCTACCTTTTCCTGCAACTTCAAGACATTCAAAATCAACTATTGTTTAGTAGATTTCAAATACGATTTCTTATTTATAAAGATTCACCACCCTTCTGGCCCCTTTGTATGGGGTGTCTGAGACCCAGGACAAGATATTTGATAGGCTCTGTTCACTCCCTCTCCCTGGGTGGTAAGGGGTCCAGTCCTGCAATTGTGTGTCCCGTGGCCGAAGTTTGTTTATTTATGTTTATATTTTATGGGTTCTCTAATAGGTCCTTGGTAGTAGTTGTGATCAATTTCTCCTCTATGCCTAGACTTGCTTTTCAGAAATAGACCAAGGTCTGAAGGAAGCTATTACATCAAGTTGACAAAAGAAATACAAAGGCACTTGAAGGCAACTTAAAGCTTAGCCCTCCCGCTACACCTCACAACTATCAAGCTTATACAAGCTTTCACTCCACTGAGCAAGATTATGGTAAGGCTGTGTCTGCCATGTCTGAGATAGATTAGGGTAGGGCTTTGCCTGCCTAGTCCTAGATCACGACTTCAAATGTTAGTGCATGGTTGATGCTTGATGCATTTATTCATTTACTATTTTTTAAAATAATCCCAACATGCATGTAGTGAATCGCCTGTCGACTGGGGAATGGGGTAGCAACTTGCAGATTCTTAAACTACCATTTTATAACTCTTGGATTACTTAAAACTGTGTTGAATTACATTACACTTGCACATTATTGCTTGTATAACTGTCAGTCTAGCCTTACTGTTGCGTTTGACTGGCTCCTGGCACTTGGCACATTTTCAAAGTTTTTTTTTTATTTAACGTGCTTGACTGACAATCCTTAGCTCCTGGTCCTTAGTCTTGGTCTTGGTCTGCACTCGTCCACTTTGGCGTTGGCTGCAAACCCAAGCGACATTTCATACCACCAGCTGTGCAAGGCATCATGATGGGGCAGCCCACCCTGATGTCCCAATGCCCAGAGGATTGCAAGGCAATGGGGCACTCATACCCTCCTCCTGTGTACCTCATCTTGAGGTGTCCCTTCCTCCTGGCTTACCAGGATTAAGGGATGCAACCATAGTCGCAACTGGGCTGCCCGGAGTAAAACCCAGAAGACTAGCACTGCCCTCCAGCAGATCGCAGTTGGTCACATCACACCACAGGGCTCACAGGCACAAGCACAGGGAGTCGCTTCCAAGCTGCCTCTCTCACTCAATCTGTCCTTAATCATAGCAACTCTTTCAAACAGGCATACTCGCTCTAGCGAATGCACACATCCACAACACTTTTTTTTTGTCAAATATTTTTATTAACATTTTCTTTTTTGTAACATATCGCATGATAGTACATTTAAATTGATTTCATTTCGAATGTTTGAAACATTTGTAATTACAGTTGTCTGTCTGGGATGACATCTAACTTATACACAGTATGATCCTTTCAATATACCTTATCACAGTAGTGTGCATGTCTGTACACATGAATATGCATCTCCTTCTTCTGACTACCGGTGTACCAACTACCGGTTGTGGTTCTTAACTATAACTGGGGTGTTCAACTGGGGTGGTGGTCATGAGATCCGAGATATGTGGGTCAGGCGGGGTGCCGGGGCCACGGCGTATCCTGTCTGTGGGTGTGGGGGCTTTCGTCAGGTTGGAACCTGTCTGGCCGTCACTGCCTTTCTGGCTGTCCTAGTCAGTATGTGGGTGGATTGTCGCGTGTCGTTACGCACTTGTAGTTGTGTGGGGAATAGTGTGTGTGCCTATGATCTGGGTCTGTGTTTGCGAGCCGGCTGGGGCTTGCGACGATATGCTGGGATCACCTTGCGTTGTTTGTTGGTTGAATTGGTGTAAACACACATCCACAACACTTAACCAGACTCTGGTCTGCAATGGACATTTTTAGAGGGACATTTCTAGGATTATGCACAGCTAATGTAATTTGCTGTAGCATATTTTTGTGAAATTACCGCAAAATTAAGTGAAATTATGCATAATTATGTGAAATGCATCTAGAATTCAGAAAATTCAACTAAAAAATATAATTTTGAGTTGATTTCTGGGCACTTGTATTCAAAACACTGCAGCTCGCATTTGGATTTGTAGTTTTGCGCTCAATAATTACCCAAATGGCCCGCTCGGGTAAAGAATCTACCTGAAATGTTTGTTGACCACCCATGTTAAGGAGCTGCTGCTCACGTTCAGAACACTGCTGCTCACATTCAGATTTGTAGTTTTGTGCTAAAAAATTACCTGAATGGTCTGCTCAGGCAAAAAATCTACCTGAAATGCTGCTTTTGTTTAAAAATTACCCGACCAGCAGATGTTGTGCTAAAATTTCTTCCTGAAATTATGGGATGTGGCGTAATCTCTTTATTTTGTGCAAATTTCGAAAATTACGCCAATTATGCCTGCATAATTGAAACTTCACCTATGTCTAGACATTTCCTCACTACCAAAAGGCACTGCGGCACAATAGTAATGTTATATTGTGCACTAAATAACTGCTAAATGACTGTAACATTAATACATGAGTCAATCAGGGGTATGCATGAATATTGTATGTTATGACATTCACTTTCCATTAGTGAATTTGTTGAAAGGGCTATACATGATCTCCAGATGAGCCTCCACTAGGTTTGGAAATTGGTATCGGAAGAAGATTTAGAAGAGGATGTACAGACAATTATATTGACTAATAGTTTCACAGATCTTAAGAATTTATTGCTACATCTAATGCTGGAAAATATTATTTATAGTATTGACAGAAAGTCCCTAAGGTCCGACTTGTCGGACTCTATTTTAAGTAGGTTCCTTCGCCATTTTAGGCAATGGATGTCGCCATTTTAGACAATGGAGGTTGCCATGTTTCTCAATTATGCAGAATCATTGTCATGTCTGCCATTTGACGGAGATGTCGTCTGACCGTATCTTTCTAAGAATGGTGAAAGTGTCAGGTCATCTGACTAATTACATAGATGTAACACCTGATACGACATCAGTCTAAGTCAAGTGTCTACTTATTACCATGTCAAGGTTAAATAAGAACAAGTACCGACAAATAGCCAAAATAGTGTAGTCTGAATTGATGTCCTCCTATGTCAGAAAATTAGTATATAAGGACTGCCATTTGACCACTTGGGAGGAGAGGTCCTTCACCCAGATTATCACATGATATTCTGCCAGAAGACGGTCTCACCCACTGCCAGCACACTTTGAAGATGTTACATCTTGCTCAGTGTTGATAAAGCTGAGTCCTGGTGGATGGCCACTACCAAAGTGCGTGTTTGCCCTTGCTAGAGAACACACCTTCATGCCTCCACTGATAATGACAGCACTTGCTGTCAACAAGGTATGCAGCGTGCCCCTTCCCTCTAAGAAAGTCTAGCCTGCAAGTTGCTCTGCTTTCCATGCTCTATCTAAGTGTAGTGCACAGAAGTAGGTCTTAGGATGTTAGGTTTTAGATGACATTTTTAATGTGTTAGAAATGTTCATTTTATTCTCATTGTTCACAACGCGCCTTCTTGCTATTTGCTGTTTTGATGACATCCTTTGTAGTTGTTACAGACACACCGAGGAACAGTCGATTCCTGTTGCTATAAATGCTTTTATTTAAAGCGTCTATTCCGTTTAGTCAGGGCCACTATCCCACGCAGTTTCATGGTTTACTATGAAATTTCACCTGATGCCACGTCATTTTAACTGGTGCCCTTTTAGGAGCTTCAAGAGACCAAGGATATTGAGAATGACTCTGGATACTTTACAGAGGACTTTTCAACCCCTTCAACAGACACTCACTTCCTGAGTCTGCTTCATGCTTATCAATGGTTTCTTGACATGTACCTAAATCCTCTGTGGTTCTATGCCTGGATCACTTTAAGAACTTTTCTTTTCATTATGTGACTTTCAACGATACTCATCATTATTCTGCTACTCAACTGATATTTTGTCCCTGTAAGAACAATTTCATCACCTGTGGCTCGTGAACTGCAGTCCCACTCTTCATCCCACAGGGTTTGAAGAGATCTCTACACTGAAAACATCACAGCTTCTTTCGTGCCTGAGGGATTAGCATGGGAAAAGGTTCCATATCAGATTATGGGACCTACGCAGACATTGAACTTGCCATATGTGATAAACGTTTCAATGAATGATGTTGTAATACGCGGTTCTAGTTCAGATGATTGGGACATTTAAAAAAATGATGTCCGATTTACAGGCATATGCTTCTTTGAATAATGAAAATCCTTATTTGAATTCAGCTAACTACAAAGACGTGTTGTTATTATCACTTTGCACATTATTACATACAGAGGACTAGATATCCTAGCAAAATTCACAACTACGCACAGTGGGAACACTGTGAGGCGCCGCCTCCTAATAGTGTTCCTGATTTCTTAAAGAGATTTCCTTATTTTAAGAGTGCTGATAAATCACATGCTTCAGCATTCTATTTCATACAGAAGCCACAACAGCTTCCGAAAAATCTGATCACTGCTAACAAGCTAATTTAGTCTACTGCATTTAGCCAAAATCTGGCTATTCAAGGATATGAATCCTGGAAAACAAATGTTGATGAGAAGAGTATTTGGGGAACCAAAGTTTGGCAGATCCAAGGTAAAAAGCCTCATTTCGGGCATGCATAATACCGAAGCAAATAATTTTTCTGAACAAAGCAATCCAACAGACTACCTGTCTGAGAGTTGGAACAATGAAGGATTTAAAAAAAAAATGTTTTTAACAACTCTTTTTATTGAAATCAGGGAATGACAATCAAGAAAAGTAGCATACATTAGTAATACCAACAAATCATGATACAGGGGAGACATTAGACTCCTTAAAGACTGACAATGAAGGATTTAAGGAAGCCATCTATACCAAAAGGCAATTTGACCTTGTTCAATAATTTGCACTTGCAAATAAGTCTGTCAGAAACAGATATAAATGAAATGATCCAACATAGAACTTGTAACTCTACTCAGACCCCTACTGAAGGTTTAGCCCTATGGCCATATAATTCTGACACCTGTATGCATTGTTTTCTTTCCAATACTCCTGGACCTAAAGCTATTCACCAGACTCACGTTACAACGCATGAATACCGTAGTAGTTACCACATTTAGTGAAGGCAAGCTATGCCAGAACTGGCTGGAGTATTACAGTCTTTCGGCTGTAAAAGAACAATTTTCCTTACCTAGGGAAAACATGGATTTTCTGACTTTCTTCTAGGACCACATCCTAAGAGAAATCAAAGATTCCCGGCTATAGGGATAAATGCCATTTATAATGAATTAAGAAAATATCCAGAAAAAGAAGCTGCAGAAAGAATTCAGCAAATAAATAAAAAATACTTGCAAACAGTTTTTAAACTTATTGACAATGAGATGCACATGCTTTCTAAAAGAGTGTATTGATTAAATCATAATCTGTTCTCAGCTTTAGATCTCATAAAAGGAGATCTGGGTTTATTATAACATGGCCAGGCTCAATTAAGAGCTACAATACAATTAAATTGTGCATTGCAAACACTTCGAGCAAGTTTCGTGCCTTGGCAACTTCTCAATGAAACAGTCATGTTTGAACCATATACTTTGACACTTACTCAGTAAACAGTGGCAAAAAGAATCCACATACACACTATTGAGTATAGAACAAATTGCAACTGCACAGTTTATAGTTAGTGACACTCCACCTATTACCTGGTTAATACATGGTATAATTCTTTACCCATTACAACGTTCTATTTTCATGACTGTCAAAAATAGACTATTAGTTGGTATGAGACTATACACAATTCACAGTTGTTTTATTCATGGAAGTTTCCTTTTTCTACATATGTTTTAATTAAAATTAAGATGACCCTGTGTATATTAGTACAGCAAATTTCAGAAATCCTCTTAGATACTCTCTTCTGTGCGATACTATATCATTAGATGGAAAGTGTAGTGGTTTTATGCCAGGGTTAAGTAGTGTTCTATCCATTTCTCCCTCAACTATGGATGGGACATCAATTTCGCTCTGCCGCCGGAGTTGGCAGTTTTGGCCATGGCGGGTTACACTTGTAATGCGGAGTTCTGGCCAAACTCCGCCAACTGCCGCGTGGTGGAGTTTGTTTTCACACGCAGCTTGCCAACAGTAAGTTGTTGAGCGCGAGCGAAAATTGCTGTCTTTTAGCATGATTTTCAAGTGCTAGGAGGTCACCTGGTGAGATTTTCCCAAAGCGGGCGGTCACGACCGCTCGCGTCGAGAAAGCTGCAGCTCGACTAGAAAATCTAGCCGAGCGGCAGCAAAATCAACGTGAGCAGCAGTGTCTTCTGGCATGCTACGTGGTGCCACTTGCACTGATCTTTCAGCGTGGTACGCGCTCCCGGTTTTAAAAATTAGAAAGCAGCTTGACATGCAGATTTCCACCCTTTCAAGGAACTCCACGGACACTCGCAGAGTTTTCATGTAGTTCTACGGAATTCTGCGGAGTTAAACTGAGCGAGTTCCCCTCACCCCTACCCACGACATCCATTACCGCACACCATGAACTCCTGAACAACAGTTCTCATTTATTTCTAACAAATGTTACTTGCTGTAGGTTGGAGCCTTGACAGCCACACTTGATAACAGTTTCTGAAACAATAAGTGTACTGTGGAAATACAGATTTTATAATGGACGTAAGCTCCACCATTTTATATTATTGTAGCCACCATTTTGTGGTAAGCTTTTCTTAGTTTGTCTCCCTAGCACAAAATAATGTGCTCCTTTCAGCTACACAGAACAAAGTGGATACGTCAAAAGACCCCAGAGCATATGTTTGTTCTCTACTTGCTAGCACGCAAGTAGGGCAGGATGCATTTAACAAACGGTCAATGATTAACATTCCTATTCACTGATATCACATGTATTACAGCCAGCTGCATAAATTGCTTATGTCTACAAATTATTGTTGATACAGGACGTGCGACCTTTTGTTCCATATCCAGATGATTAATCAAGTGAGCGCCTGACTCTGTAACCACAGGCGTGTCTATGTTTATATGTCTGACGCAAGTTATGTACAGTTCTGCTTTATTTCTGTTGACCACGGGATTACTGATGAGTGGTGGGAGTTAATGAGTAATCCTTATATATATATGTTTTGCATGCCATGTATACATATTTCCAGAGGTACTGGTCCTGACTAGTACATGATATCATCCTGGGATTATTAATCATCCTAGGCAGCTGCTAATTTTTCATACCCATTCCCACCTACACTTGTTCCAGCAGAAAGATATATAAGGCTGTCTATGACTGTGTAAGTTGTCCACTTCTCTCATAGCCACATGGAGCTGTGAGGTTGTGTACCCGCTTGAGCGAAATAAATCTTTTTATGTTACAGTTACCTCCGACTGCTGGTCTTCCTTGTTATAGGTGTACCTGTGGGAGGTTGGAGAAGGACCACTTCCACAGTACCTTGCATCCGCCACCTCGAAACATAATCAGGAACATCCTTTGGCCTAGAATAGATATGAAATCCACGCGTTTTGACAATCTAAACAAGCTATTGTCTATTTTTTTTTTTTTAAAGGAGGTCCCTTTGACTTTAGCAGCTGACTTCTATAACCTGCAAATAGCCAGAACTGCTTTGGAAATTCAGAGACTGTTACACAATCACTGCCCGACACATTTTGCTGGTATTGTACAAATGATATTTAATTCCTCTTTGACGACTAGTATTGTGCATCTTTTTAAGAACATTGGGTCTGGTGACTGGATTTAAAACAGTACTTTGGCAGATTCCATTGTTTTTTCACTTTTTATTCTCCAGCCTTTTTGGAAGATTCCCCATCATCATACTGCTAATCGGCTGTGATATCATCATCTTTCTCCTATTCGGTCAAGAAAACCAAGAACATGGAGTACAGGTATCCAGCTGAACAAAGGTGCCAAGAGATTCTAGCAGTTGATATGGGATATGCTTGGCTATCTGAACTCAGTGAGCACTGGACGCTCACCTCTCGCAAAATGGACACTACACAAGTGAAAGCAGTGTTCTGGTGCATAAACTGTCCGACTGAAATCATGTTGGACTTACAGATGAAACAGCCCCCAGCGGGTTATCTCGTTATGGAAACAATAATTCAATCTCTACGCAAGCACAAAAGACAATGGCAAACAAAACATCTGTCCCTTCTACAGAATGCTACCTACGATGGATCATTGTCACGAGTGGCACTTTCCTTCACACCTCTTGATGAGTGGCTTGATTCACTGTTATCTTTCGAGCTTCTTGGAGAGGAGCCACAATCACCACAGAGTTTCTCAGAGGAGCAACCATTTGCTGGTCCAGTGCAGATTTATGGCAATGAACATGTTATATGATTTTTATGATTTCTTTAAAGATCATTTGTATGCACCCAATGATGTGGACATCTTCTTTGATGAGAATTGAACTCACCATATATGCCACAAAGCCTGAATATGAACTAAAGAAAGTTATATTCTTTTACCAGACTCTTTTAAATTTTCAACTTATTTTTGTATACCGCATATTTTATTCCATGTCATCACTGGTATGTTTGATCGCCAACACGCATCCCTCTTCAGAAACACTTTAGACCAAATGCATTTTTCATAAATTTCTTGAAACAAAGCAAGGCTTAAAAGTATTCATACTGCGCTTCACTCGCTACATATGTTTATGAGAAATGAAATTGCCTATAAAGTATTCATGCTTCGCTTCATTAGATACATATTTATGATATATGAAATTGCCTATATTTTATGCTATAAACGTTACATATTGTTTAGATAGTTATCATGTTCTAGTCATTTTGGATCCTAGTGAGTTGAGAGCATAGATGTCTCTACACCTTAGTTGAGTCCCTCCATGGTAGATACGCCCCTCTGATGTCACATTCAGACATACATGCCGGGGATGACGTAAAGCACCTAAGGTCCAACTCGTCTGACTCCATTTTAAGAAGTCCCCCGTCGCCATTTTAGACAATGGATGTATAGACAATGGAGGTTGCTATTTCAGACAATGGAGGTTGCTGTCTTTCTCAATTATGCAGAATCATTGTCATGTCTGCCATTTGATGCAGATGTAGTCTGACCTTAAGAACTGTGAAAGTGTTAGGTCGTCCAACTAATGAAATACACACCTGATGTGACATCAGTCTGGGTCAAGTGTCTACTTATCACCATATCAAGGTTAAATAAGAACAAATATAAATATATACTCAAAATAGTGTAGTCTGAATTGACATCCTCCTGTGTCAGAAATTCCAATCTCGAATAAGATTTTGCATATAAGAACTGCCATTTGACCACTTGAGAGGAGAGGTCCTTCACCCAGATTATCACACAAGATTCTGCCAGAAGACGGTCTCACCTACTGCCGGCACACTTTGAAGATGTTCGAATAGTGCTTTCACACCTCTAACTGATAACGACAGCCATTGCTGTCAATAAGTTATGCAGGTGCGTCTCTCATCCCTAAGAACCTCTAGACTGGTAGTTGCTCTGCTTTCCATGCTTTCTCTAAGTGTAGCGCATAGAAGTAGGTTTTAGGGTGTTAGGTTTTATAAGAAATTTTTGACATGTTAGAAATGTGCATTTTATTCTTTGCTCACAATGTGCTTTCTTACTGTTTTAATGACATATTGGGTAGTTGTTTTGGTCATACTGAGAAACAGGTTATTCCTGTTGTAATAAATGCTTTTATTTAAAAGTGTCTATTCCTCTTAGTGCAGTGTGTGTGTGTGTGATATGGTGAAAAACAAAATAGGTTTGTTTCTGTTACCTTGGTGTCCCTGGTCCCTTGATAGAGATTGTTAGTAACCCAAAAGCAATAACTCTACTTCAACAATGTATTGGGTACTGGTCTGTGGTGCTACAATAACCTGTCTTTCACATTCAGCGCTGGTGCATTGAACTAAGTTCATTGTGCCACCCATGGGTGGGAAAGCAAACCTTGTAGAACTATGCCTCTCTGGGTCTCTCCCCCCTCCCCCATCTATCCTTCTAGTCTTACTCTTATCCCCCCTTCTCCCTCTCTGCGGCCTATGATTTGGCATTCACTTTGAAATGTTTGTGTAAAATGTTTAATTGATTATTGTTGTAACTTGCTGCTGTTCATAATGTAAAGCGCTCTGATACCTTCGGGTCCAGCCAGCGCTATATAAAACTCAATAAATACAAAATACAAAAATATGCCAAAGTCATATTTTACCAACAGTATAAGCACAGGATACCCTTGTGCAAAAATACAAATTTGATCTGGAGGGTAATGAAGCTGATGAGCAATCAAGGGTGAACATTGGTGTATATACTTTGGGAGTGTAAAAGGACAAATGGATTCTGGAATTAAATGTTTAACTGTGTTAATTTTATCACCAATGAGGAGATAGCAAGACAGAGCAACATTTCAGAACTCTTTCATTTATATGGATCCTGGTTGAGCTTTTAAAAGTTCCAAACTACAGAAAGTACGGCTTGATCTTTCCTGGTCAGATAATATTGAGTCCTAAGAACAAAGACTTTGCAATACTATTGTGAATGAGGAACAGGTTGAGCAATAAAAACATTATAATACTTTTGAAACAGAGAACATGATAATAAATTGAGACATTATGATACTATTGAAATAGAGGAATAGAACTAAGAATAGAGACATTTTGATGGGTAGGACTAGGAATAGAGACATTTCAATAGTGTCGGACTAGTGGAATATGATTAGAAGTATAGATGTCACAATACTTTTGAAACAGCAGAATATGACTACAAATAGAGACATCATGATACTGTTGGACTAAAAGTTAGCAAAAGAGGCACTGAAATGCTTTTGGGACAGAGGATTAGGAAGATTGACATTACAAGGAATAGGACTAGGAATAGAGACAATATAGTACTTTTGAAACAGAAGAATATGGTTAGAAACAGTGATATTGCATACATTTGGAATAGAGGAATAGGACTAGAAATAGAAACATTATGAGGAACAGGACTAGAATTAGAGACAAGAGCATACTGTTGGAACAGGAGAAGGAATACAGATATTATGATGCTACTGGAACAGACAAATAGGACTAGGAACAGAGGCATTGTGAAATTGTTGGAACAAATGAACAAAACAAGGATAGAGAAATTGCGAGGGATGGGACTGGGAATAGAGACATCACAATACAGTTGGAACAGAGGAACAAGACTAATAATAGAGAGATGAGGACTACAACTAGGAAAAGAGACATTACGATTCTGTTGGAATGGATGAATCGGAGTAGGAAAAGAGAAATTACAGTACCATTTTGAACAGACGAATAAGGCAAGGAATAGGTCTTAAAATAGAGGCACTGCACTGCTGTTGAAACAAAAGAATGGGACTAATACTGGAGGCATTACAATACTGTTTAAAAATGGTATATTATGGTTTGTCACAAAGTGTAGTTTAACAGCAGGGGCAGTGTGGGCAAACATAAGTGATTTGGAAAGCCTTCTCAGAGTATATGATTAGACATGCATTAAGGTGTCCCTGTAGAATATTTCCACCTAATGGATTGCTGACAAGCACAATCTTCCTGAGAGAATATCATAAGTGTGGGGGGTGTGGCTTGGCGCCCAAGGAGGATGATGGCGTCTGTGTAACCTCTGCTGGGCAAGGCGGGAGAAATGATGTTATGTGGCGGATTCCCACAATAAGGAAGTTCTCTTGAGTTGATACTGTGCTGGCTATTATTTACAACAGGGTCCTTCATGCTGCGGGATATCGTGAGAGATGCCTGCATAGGCTAAGACGGTCTTTCCCTTTGTGCTTTGGCGATCAGGTTCCCTCTTCCATTCTTTTTCAGAATGTTTCGTCTCTGAGGAGCATTTCATGAGGAACCTTGCCTTATTTATTTTTCATTTGACTGTTGTTTTCTGTCAAACAGACACTTTTTACTGAAAGAGGATTAATTCAATTTACCAGTGCAGTTTTTCATTCTCCCACTACATAAGCTCTCTATTTGTAAGGTGAAGCATATTTCACTGCACTTTCATTATCAATCAGGTCAACCTTTTCTTGGTTCCTCATTGTGACTTTCGAGCTAGACATTGAGGAAGGTTCATGTTTACATCTTGCCATGGAGATTTGATTGTTGTTTCTATCCCAATTCTTATTTATGGGTAGACTGAAAAATATCATAAAGTCTCCTAAGTTATCCTCTCAGAGGCATTCCAAGTCTTCCTTTGTAAACTCACAAATTTTAATGATGAAAGATTCATGTCACCCTTTAAATACAGGAGCTGCATCTACCTCAGCTTCTTCTTCCACTGTGCCTCCTGTATCACTGACTACGAGGAAAGTGTCCACTAAGAGACTTAAAAAAGACCGGCCCTTTCCCACAAAAGCTCTGCTTTCTGTCTCAATGGATCTTCTGCTGGCAGAGATCATGGCCTTGAGTCCTTTTATGGAGGAGACAAACACACAATTACAACTTCTCAGTGACAGATGGTCTCACATTGAGGAGCGGCTTTCAACAGCAGAATGACATATTATATATTTTACTGATACTACCCTCAAAGTAAACACCCTTCAAACACAGGTATCTGCACTGCAACGGCAGGTTGGAGACCTAGAGAATAGGAAAAGAAGAAATAATCTACCCATATATGGTCTGCCTGAGCGATCTGAAGGAATGGACCTTATCGCCTTTTTCAAATCATTCCTTCCTAAACTATTGAGTATACTGGGAATTCCATCACTTAATATTCAATAAGCACATCGACTAGGTCACTTATATACTTTTGCTTCTGGTTAAAAAAAACCTAGAGGAGTCATTCTTTACTTCCTGGAACATACTGATCTACTCAAAGTACTCTCCGCAGCCAAAAGGATAAAGCGAATTTTGTGGTCAGGTAATAGCGTGTACTTCTCTCAAGACTACACCAAGGGGCATATTCTCAAGGACTCATCGCCGGTTTATCAGCACTTTAGCGCCACAAAAGTGGCGATAGATTTATCGCCCTATTCTCAAGCTGGTGCAAACTGCCGATATCGCCAGTTTTCCAGCGATAGCTGCCTCAAAAAACTTCGCCACAGATGAGTGCGACAACTAACGCTAATGATATGCAGAGTAGGCGTTCCAGTGCAAAAACACACGAAAACACCACTTCGCGAGATTCACAACGACCAGTCAGATCTGCGATGCGAACCAAGAACAGGCGATAAGGCGCGTTAGCAGCAGGGATCTAACACCTGCCTTTTACTGGTGTTAAGCAGGACGACCAACTGCAGTAGAAAGGGAGCCCAGCCCAGAGCCACATCTGAAGACCAACAGATACCATGAAGATACTGATCATGCAGCTCGGAGACCCAAGAAGGCCACAACACCCACCGCCACCACCCCCAGGACTACCACCGAGGCAGCGTAGGACAAGACAGCAGACCGTCCGAAAATGGCATTGCCCCTCAGCCACACAATTGCAGAATGTGGGGAGAGGTGGGAACCAAGTATGTGTGAAGGAGGCAACTCACCCATGAAGAAGAATGTCCCCAATGCCAAGTGTGGCGGTGATGTGCTGGACAGACCACAGAATGCAGAGCACAGACATGTCCATGTGGACATATACTGCTGGTGTGTGTAGTTTTGTGGACAGTGGACGCAACCATGCCACCTCAGGCAGTGGGGAAGACCCTGGACATGTAGCTGTGCCGTCCCCCCCTGTAAGCGTAAGCGCAGTGGGCTGGGTCGGCGTATGCCACTGCAGCGTAGGAGTGCTGATAAAAAGGCCGGGGCCCTGGGCGTGGTTCTCTTCCGTGATGGGCAACGCGTCTGCCAGGGCGGCGCACATCACCCTGCCTCGAGTCCGCCGCCATGACCTCCAGACTCCGCGACACAGGCCCCCAGTGCATCCAGCGGCACAGCAACACGGAGTCATGTGTGTGCCGGACACTGCCTTAGTCCTACACTGCGGTCAGCAGGTCCCACAATTCAAATCATGCCACATTTCTGTTAATGGAGGAAACCACCAGTCAACAGACATTGCCCCCAGTGCGGCCGCCCGGATGACGCATCATCGTCGGCTGCACACCCGCTGAGCACTCCAGGTGCCACTAACTCAGTGCACAACAAGTCATCGCCACGTAGATGTGGGCCCTCGCTGACCGCTGCCTCCGGCCTACACTGCGGTCAGCAGGTCCCCCAAGTCAAACGACGCATCATCGTTGGCTGTGCACCTGCTGAGCGCTCCAGGTGCCACTGACCCTGTGCAACACAAGCCGACAACACGTGGCAATATTGAGGCAGAATTCGGTAGGCGAAAAACATTGCACCCAGTGCGGCCCGCACGGACGGCACATCGTCGTTGGCTGTGCACCTGCTGAGCGCTCCAGGTGCCACTGACCCTCTGCAACACAAGCCGACAACACGTGGATGTGGGCCCTTGCTGACCGCTGCCTCCGGCCTACACTGCGGTCAGCAGGTCCCCTAAGTCAAACGGCGCATTATCGTTGGCTGTGCACCTGCTGAGCGCTCCAGGTGCCACTGACCCTGTGCAACACAAGCCGACGACACGTGGATGTGGGCCCTTGCTAACCGCTGCCTCCGGCCTACACTGCGGTCAGCAGGTCCCCCAAGTCAAACGACGCATCATCGTTGGCTGTGCACCTGCTGAGCGCTCCAGGTGCCACTGACCCTGTGCAACACAAGCCGATGACACATGGATGTGGGCCCTTGCTGACCGCTGTCTCCGGCCTACACTGCGGTCAGCAGGTCCCCCAAGTCAAACAACGCATCATCGTTGGCTGTGCACCTGCTGAGCGCTCCAGGTGCCACTAACCCTGTGCAACACAAGCCGACGACACGTGGCTGTGTGCCCTTTCTGACCGCTGCCTCTGGCCAACACTGCGGTCAGCAGGGCTCGCAAACCAAATCCAATCCTGACATGCAAGGACACGCCATCATCGCTGGCTGCACACCCGCCACCACCGCCAGGACCACCTCCAACCAACAACTGCCAGAGTCGGAGGAGTGTCACAGCCAGCCCATCTAAGTTGCTCACACCTGTCTTGGATGCCATCATCAGCTTGATCCCCTGCTCAGCTCTTCAGGTGCCACTAACACCACAACACATGGACCCTTCATGATTGAGTTTTGTGCTGTGGACAGCGGACGCAACAATGTCACCTCAGGCAGTGGGGAAGACCTGGGACGATGATGATGATGAAGATGAGGCAGGTGTACCACACCCCACTGCAGCTGCAGCAGGAATATCCCGAAGGGACCAAATCATTAACAATTCCTTCACATGAGCACGCTCAGCTCTGGTGCCCCTACCTCAGTGCACTGCAAGTCATGGACCCTTTATGATTGAATCTGTGAGTGTGATCCGATGATCACTGTTCTAGTTGTTGCCAGCACCAACCACTCCCTGAGTGCTGGCTTACACCCACCCCACACCCATCCAGCACAGGCATCACTGGACATGTGACCCTGGTAATAAAAAGGGGCCGGGCGCACGTGCCAGTAGCCAGTTCCACTATCTATCTAAGTGTGTCCGTGTGGTCATTATTTATGCATGATGGGCCAGGGCCCTACCACATTACATTGTGCTGTGGACAGCGGCCGCAACCATGCCACCTCAGGCAGTGGGGAAGACCCTGGACATGTAGCTGTGCCGTCCCCCCTGTAAGCATAAACGGAGTGAGCTGGGCCGGCGTACGCCAAGCCAGCATAGGGGTGTGAAGGATTTGCCTGGGGCTCTGGGCGTGGTTCAGTTCTGGCCTGGACAAGGAAGTAACTAATGAGTGTGTCTCTGTTGTAGTGTCGGCGCCACCCAGTCCGCAATAGACAATGTTGCAATGTAGCATGCACCCGGAGGGCGGGCTCGCACGAACGGGGAAATGAAGGAGCGCAAGACCGCTCGGGGTCTTGACTCATACATGCCAAGTGTTGTGTGTATCTGTATTGCCGCAGCATGAGCCAAATGCCTAGGCTTAACCGCAGCGTGAGTTCAGCCAGGCATGAACTCTACGTCTGTGTCCGCCCTATCCTTCCCACAGGCCTACACTCGCTATCCAACACTTTCTCTCTGGAGTGGGAATAGTAATTTTTACCCCTACGCTATCCAACACTTTCCCTACTGTTGCCCCCTATGCTATCCAACACTTTACCTACTGTTGTACTCCCTGGAGTGGGAATAGTAATTTTTACCCCTACGCTATCCAACACTTTCCCTACTGTTGCACTCACTGGAGTGGGAATAGTAATTTTTACCCCTACGCTATCCAACACTTTCCCTACTGTTGCACTCTCTGGAGTAGGAATAGTAATTTTATCCTCTCCGCTATCCAATATTTTCTCTACTGTTTTAGTTAATGTAGTGTTTAATGTATTTTAAAAAGTTTAAAAATAATCAAATTTTTTAATTTGTTATATATATTTTTTATTTATATTATTGGTGTATGTGTATATATATGTATTTATAATTTTTAATATGTTTTTTAATAATTTATGTTATTAAAATAATTATTTATAAATATTATTAAGTAAGTGTATATATTATATTTTATACATATATATGTTTAATTTATTTTTACATTATATGTATTAGTTATAATTCTAAACATTTTAAAATAATTTTAACTATGTTTCTTTTAATTATATGTATTATTTACTTTATTTTACATTATTTTTTAAACATTAAAAAAACGATATTTTTAACAACGATATTTTTGACAACGATATTTTTTTTTCCGATATTTTTGTACTTACCATGATGTAGATAGGACTTCGATATTCTTGACATCGATATTTTTGTGTCGATATTTTTGTACCTCGATATTGTGACTGTCGATATTCTGTCAGTGATCCAGTTGACTCTTATGCTCTTGTGTCTAGTTATACATTAAATAATGAAAAATGCAAGATATTACTCCTAAATAAATTCACTTTTAAACAAGATTCTTTATCCTCCAATTTTATTTGGAATTTGAATCAAATAAAATATCTTGGCTTACGATTCACTCAATCCGTCAAGACTTCAATATCATTAAATATAGAGGAATGTATACGCAAGATTTCATCATTAATCAATCAATGGCATCTTTTACACCTATTGTGGTGGGGTTGTCTTGACACTATTAAGATGATGTTAGTACCCATTACTGTATACACTACTTCTAACATCCCATTAACCATTCCTCTCAAAGTTAAAAAAAAAATCTACACTCTCTTCATTTCTTTGGAATAATAAAAAACCTTGTATGTCTTTGCTAAAACGAAAGGGCCCTAAGTCTGATGGTGGTGTAAATTTCACAGACTTCTCTAAATATCACATGGCTTTCATGTTGAAACAATCTGTATATTGGGTTTCACAGTCCCCAAGATATCAACCATTATAAGATGATTTAGAAAAAAGGGTTTTATCACCTTTCTCCTTTCAAGAATATTTGACATTTACACGGAAACTACAAAATCTTTCCACCATCCATTCTTAAATTTTCTTGAAAACTGCTTGACTCAATTCTGCCTTGCTCGCCCACAGTTGTTCATACATTTCTTAATTCTTCTATTTGGCACTATAATTCTGTACAAGTTAATAACAAACCTATTTACTGGAAAACATGGAGAACAAGAGGTTTAATTTGGGCCAAGCAACTTTTCGTTCACAATTCCCTTATATCCGCCATACAAACCCAAACGCTAATTGGTTAACCAAATTTTTTAAAACTAAATTTCAACTCCTATGATACACCATATCAATGGAATGGCTTTTATAGAGCGCATGGCTACCCGGAAGCATCCCAGCGCTACGAATCACTAAGAGAGGGCCGGAGCTCTAAGGAAAGAGCCAGGTCTTGAGCTGTTTCCGGAAGGCTGAATGATTACATTGGCTGCGGTGTTGCAGTGGGAGACTATTCCACAGCTTGGAAGCATTATACAAAAAACGCCTGCCTCCACTTCTGGCCTTCTTGACCCTTGGTACCACTGCAAGATGTAGCTCATCCGAGCGGAGGTTTCTATTGGCTTTGTAGGGGCGGATCAATGATTCAATAATACGAGGACCATTTCCTCTCAAGGACTTATGGACAATGCATAAGGCCTTGAAATCAATTCTTTCCTTCACTGGCAGCCAATGGAGCATCTGGAGTGCGGGTTTTGCCGAGCTGTGCTTCTGGGTGCCCGTTAAGAGCCTGGCCGCAGAATTCTGCACCGTTTGCAGTTTAGATACAACATTCAATCATATATACTCACTTCCAATCTAGCATTCAATCTTCATCCCCCTCCAATAAATGCTTAGGTGATCTCTTACTCACAATCCCAAAGGCCTCCACTGTTTATTTTCATTTACATTGTACCCCTGCTGATAGAAACAAAACAGAGATGGAACTGTCTTGGGACACTTATTTCGAAATCTCATGACCTGTTTTAATGTGGAGGAATAAATGAACAAAACTTAAAAAATCCTCCCGGGAAGCAAATACAACACAAACACTTTTCTACATATACACAAGAGGCTCCCTTAGCTTTAGACAAAATCTACTCGCACCTTCCTGATACTTGCTGGTCATGTTCCTCACCCCATGCAGCTCTCAAACATCTTTTTTTCACAAGTACTCTCAATCATATGTTTTGATTACAGATATGGAATCAACTTAACTCAATGATTCATTCTAAGATACCTTTCTCCATCACTAACCTTTTCCTAGGAAGTTTGTCTGATGACTGGGTGCATATTGCAATGGATTTGCGATTACTGGATTTGCTGTTGGCAGTAGCATTTCAGGAAATAACAAAAAATTAGAAAGACTTTTTCCAGTTATCCTTTCAATCTTGGTGGTATGCTGTATGCCACAATCAAAGACTGGACACTGTCTACATGTAGCCTATGTCATTGACTTTAAAACATATCGCCTTATGGACACTAACTTTTTGGATAATTCTACAAAGTTTTCTTTTGCCCGTCAACCTCATGAAGAGGAAGTTCTCCAACCTCCTTGATTTCCCCCCTCATGGTAATATCAATTCTTATTCTCAACAATGTATTCATGTATATTACACTTATTCATGTAACTATTAGATTACTTTCACCATGAACCATGTATATATTCTCACCTATATTTCAGATGACATATGTTTCTCATTCTACTTGTGTTTTTATTCTGGATTATAATCCATTCTCTAATTGTATTTTGTTCAACTATAATAAACATCCTTTTAAACTAAAAAAAGAACATTATAAGTGTGGTCAGACTGTTGCAGAGTGTGACATGTTTGCTTGTCGAGTGTATGTCTTTGTCTTAGGCTGTCTTATGTGCATTATGGTTCCATTCGTTTGCACAATGGCTGATTGCCTGACACACTGATTTTATAACATGCACACTACCTTAAAAAGTCATTTATTGTTTTATCTTACTATAGACTATAAGCATGGGGCCTGATTCATAAAGGTACATTTACACTTTTGTTAAGTTTACACTTGCTGCTGTAACGGTACTACTTTTTGGTATTCACAAGTGTAATTTTACTACTAGTAATTTTACTAGTAGTGAAATTACACTTGTAGTTTGTGAATATCAAAAAGTAGTAAAGTTACCACAGTAAGTGTAAACTTACACACAAGTGTAAGTTTACCTTTGTGAATCAGGCCCCACGACTATACATTCAGGTTTATTTATCAGTTTCGGGCAAAGTAGATGCTTGTTAAGTTATAGGATTGAGTTTTCTACTTTAAAATATTTCTATGACTATGTACTATCAGATAATATAGAATGTGATTGCAAGTGCGCAGATGTTGTTTCTTGTAAAATGTAAGTAGAAAAGGTTGACATCGAGAAAGCAGATAATGAAATATAGCACCTGTTGTGGCTTCTTTCATCACCTCAAAGCACGTTAGATTGGATTGACAAGAAGTTACTGCTAAAGGACCGAAATATAGTATTTAAATGATACTCTGTAGGCTGCTCGTTGTACCTCATTATAGATGCAGAAAAATTGTTAAACGGCGAACTAGTTTTTTCGCATTGTGCTCTCGAAATGCACACTGAGGAGGAATTTGGGGTATTGTTGAGTGAGGTGAATCTTTGCGGTAGAGATCTGAGTGTCACTTCCAAGTGAAATGGTTGAACCCGAGCAGGGCCTAATTAGACCTTCATCCGTATTAGTTTAGTATCGTTGTTCCTAATTGTAATGAAGGTTTTTACTGCATATTTGTGCAACAGCATTGTTTGGTTCACTGTATTATTAATTCACTAAATTGTGCATTTCTCTAATAATTGTACACGACGAACGCACAATTGGAAGTTTTCTTAGACTGTTTGCAGTGAAACCGCAAAACATATTAACATGTCTACCCGAATCAAACCATGGTCATATTTGGAAACAGGGTTTCAATTTGAAAAAATATGTATTCATTTTTAAGATCCCAGACTGATTTGTGATAACAGTGGATCAAAGAAAGTTGGCAGACCTTTTAAGGAAATGGAATAGGAGTCACCTCTTTAAGAAATATTTTAAGAATATTTAAGAATATTGAAATGTGCAAAGGAGAGTTTATAGTTTCCATCACATATCAGCAATGGAAAAGGGGCACTGTCGAGAAAGATGGGGGTGGAGGGGGCTATTGTTACAAATTTAATATGAAAGACAAGGGGCAGTGGAAAAGGACTGACTGTCCAAGGAGTGCATTCACTATAGAGCATAAGGACTGTGGGTAAGGTGTGGGTGTACCTATCACACCTCTGCGGTGGGAGAGCTGTGGCTGTGGAGCAGGGCTAGCCATCCACATCACAAACCAGCAGTTAATGCCTGGGGCTCTGGATGAGACAGAGTTTCTCTCACACCTCTGAAATGGAGTAGAGAGGGTGGTAAAGAAGGAACAAGCATTTTGTAGGGTGATAAAGAAGGTCTGGCTGTACCCATCACTTCAGTGAGTGAGTGGGGTGTGAGTGAGTGGGTAGTTAGTGTGTGTTTGTGATGAGTGTGCGTGAAGTAAGTAAGTGATCTGGAAAGTGATTGTACGGGTGTATTCGTGTTTGAGGGTCAAGTGAACTACTAGCATAGCAGGTCTTCTGTGACTGTAAGGTTAGGGTGCAAACATTGAGTTTTTCACCAAAATTACACACTAAAAATCACAAAAGGCTGGTTTGAGTGTGCAAGTGTCTAAATGTGGTAGAAAAAGTCCCAACCATCCTCATCTATTTCAGAATGCTTTGGTGAAGAAATTTCCCAATAGGGAATAGTATCTTACCTATGGACAGAAAAACTAGTTACGTGCGGACGCATATTTCCACTGGGGGTGGGTGAAATATTTCGTTCCGGCAGCAGAACTGGGAGAATTTTGGCGACCTCACATTACCCTTGATTTTCTTGCATGCGGCTCCAGAAAGGTAAGTTGGCGAGCGTAAGCGAGATTTGGCATTCCCTACCGCGATTTCCAGTCACAAGGAGGACATCGGGTGAGATTTTTGTAACTCATGCGGTCGCGACCGTTCATGGCCAGAAGGCTGCCACTCGAGTCGAAAATCGACTCGAGCTGCAGCAAAATCAACTCAAGTATCTGCAACTTCTGGCTCACCGCGTGGTGCTGTTCGTGGAATCCCGCGGAGTTTCCATGCAAAAGATTAAAAAAAAGAAATACTCCACAAGGCTTTTACATCTTGGAATGCTTTTGTTATCTTATGCAGATTTGTAGAGCTGGCTCTGAGCAGGTGTGACTCTAGCCAAACCTTGGGCCTAGTGGGACTATTCGAAAAGCTGGATCGTCAGCATCTTGAGAAATTCAAGAAGTGAGTAGGAGGCTCTTATGTGTAGCGGCAGGCTGTTCCACCCTATAGGAGTGATGTTTGAGAAGCCTCTACTGCAGGATCTGGTTTCATGTACGCATGGGATGTGTGCCAGTAGGAGTCTGGATGAGCGGGGGTGTCTGGAAGGTTTGTGAAAGCAGATGCGATTGTTGAAATGTGCTGGGCTAGTGTTGTGTAGTTTCTTGAAAGTGTGGGAGACAAGCTTGAATTCTGCTTGTTTGTGAATGGGAAGCTAGTGGAGTTCCTCCAGGTGTAATGTGAGTGCAGTGTGGAATGTTGAGGGTTTTTTGTTGATCCCAGCATAGAGGGTGTTCCCATAGCCAACCTTGCTAGTGACTATAGCATGTGTGATGGTTTGCGGGGTGCTAATTGGGAGCCATTTGAAAAGCTTCCTCAGCGTCTGCAGGGTATGGAAGTATGTGGTGGTGATGGCATTGACTTGGGCAGTCATATAAAGTTTACTGTTGATGGCTGTCCTGAGGTTTTTGGCGTGGTTGTTGAGAGTGGGTGCCGGTCCGAGTTCTGTTGGCCACCAGGTGGAGGCCCACAGTGATGTGCTCTTCTCTAAGATCACAATTTCAGTGTTCAGCTTTAAACAGTTGTTCTTCATCTAATGGGCATTTTCAGTCATGCAGGCATTGAACTTCAATCGAGTACCGGGTGTCCATGAGGAGGAGAATAAGTTGCAGTTCGTCAGCATAGGAGAGGACGTTGATGTCATAAGAGTAGATGCTGCTGGCAAGAGGAATCATGTATGCGTTGAAGAGGGTCAGGCTCATGTAGGATCCTTGTGGAACTCCTCAGATGAGGTGGCGGGCATCTGAAGTGTACGGTGCCAGGCTGACTGACTGGGTCCTTCCAGTCAGGAAAGAGCATATCCATCAGAATGAGTGTCCTTGCATTCCGATGTTGAGTGGGAATTGAATGAGGATGGGGTGGGAGACTGTTTTGAAATAAAAAATAAACACATCATAATATTAGGCTATTTTGGGGAAATAAGATATTTCCAAAACTTTCCATGCACAAATGGCCCTGCACTCAAAACAACAGATAAATAATTGATAAAGGCAATTATAGTCCATAATTAGACACAAAGAATTGAAGTGATGTCTTCCCAAAAGAAAGAACAGTGATAGTTTTTTTGATTGTAGAAAATGAGTCCTTTTATTCTTTTTACTCCATAGAATTTTTTTTTTAAAACACAGCACACACCAGATAAGACTGTTGACGCGTTTCGTCCCTCATGGGACTTCTTCAGGGCTTGACAAGTAAGAAATATATGTAGTATGTCCCTTGAAATATGGATCCTGTTATAAGCAGTCGAAGTGATGGAAAAACAAATGTATAGGTTGTCCTTCTGCAGCATCAAAAAAGAGCCAAGCACCCTAAAGGTGCACAATGTATGTCTCCCCAGAAGTGAGAACACGGGATATGTATCTCCCAAATGTGTCTTGTTGGAGTCCGGTTCAAAACTTTAACTTATATTTAACTTTCTTTAAACTTTCTTTAAACAAATGAAAAACATAAGGGAACATGTCCAAGTAACATTTAATAATTAATTAAATTCAGCATAATCTTTTAACAATCAAACATACCAAGAAAGAAACCAAAATACTGAAACCTTTTGTCATCTCCATACAAGTCAGAGAGCATTAAAAATACAGTAATCAATTGGCCAAGGAGCAGAACATTTTTATAACTATTGGGTTAAAGTCTCTTTAGGGTTAGGTCCAGATCTGTCCAGGTTGATCTGTAAGTTGCTGCCCAGGAATTGACAAATAGGGACTCTATTCACAAAGGTAAATTTATATGAACAGATTTACTCATGTGTAAATTTTCTCTACATTTTATTTACTATTTATCATTTCCAAGTGTAGATTTACACCTAAGTGCAGTCTTTCATGTCTCCACCCTCACAGTTTAGGGGGTATAGAAGTGTAAGTCAGAAATTATGAGTGAAAAATTACTACTAGTAACTTCTTTAATGTAGGCAGAGATGTCTGCCTCCAGAGTGGGGATCTCCTTATGGGAAAGTATAAGGAAAAATAATAACGTTTATTAATTATTAAAAAAATAAGCTATTTTAATTTAAAATAAATTAATTTAAAATAATAATTATTAATATAAACACTAATAACATCAAATGTTACCGCACATTAGCTAAAAACAATAAACATTTAACATACATGAATTTTAATATTTTAATATGTATTAAATGCAATTAATAGTTATTTTGTATTCATTTAAAATAATGTTAATTTGTTACCAAAAAGTAAAATATTTATTTTTATAACATAAGATAATTTCTAATTAAAAACAAAAAGGTAAAATATTCAATTTTTCATTTAAGCTAACTTTTTAACACCAAAACCAATTATACATATATTTAATTTAAAAGTTGAAATAATTTAATTTATGTATTATTTCCTACGAGGCATTATATTTAGAGCATGCCTCCATTTTTTTCAATGGGAGTAAGTTGCAGTTCCTGTGAGTGGCCATATGTGGTGCTGCACTTACTCTAAGGCTGAGCTGGTGTACCTTCACTAATATTTAGTGACCTTTTTGGCTGTAGTATATTTTAGAGTAGTAATGGACTTACTCTTTTTGTGGGTGAGTGTTGGTATTTCCATGTCGCTTACCCCTCCTTAAACTCTTCCATTTAGAAGTAAGCATTCCCTCCTTCCTCTGGCCCCTTCCTCATTTACTACCAAAAATCATACATACGTATGCAGAGATCTGCACACACGTAGCACAGACCTCCGCACTTGAAACAAAAGGAGTGATGGAGACAGAGGTCTCCCGCACGTAGGCTAGTGAATAACATTTTGCAGTACTTGACTAGTACTACTGTAGTATTTTATGTGTACTACAAAATGTGAATCAGCCCCTAAATGTTTTGCAAAATATTATGAGCCGCCTGTTTTGTCTTAAAATCCCCAGATTCTTATGATCACACATAGGAGGACTGGTTCACAAATATTTTGCTTTGATTTCGTCTTGCAATACTACTGGCTACTCCTGAATTGTAGAAGTAAGCCAGAGGTACACATGGCTTTCTGTTGAAACTCAGGAATAAGCTAGTAATACTACTATAATGGTAAGTCACACTTACTCAAAGTATAAGCTTTGCAAATTTGGCAGTAGTTTTTGAGACCTTCTGCACAATGCCTCCAGCCGAATAAAGATCTTTATTAGGGCTGTGATGAAGAATGCTGTGGTTGAGGCGTCTTGGGAATTCATTTGTGACACATTGAAATAGCACACATTTTGTAAAGTTCACAAACTTCACAAAACGTCTTTCAAATAAGTCAGTGTGTACGAAATTGTTTACCACAAGTTTTTGTTTTGCATAAGCATTTTCCCACTACAACTATCTACAATAGGATGTTCAGACTAAGGGGCCGATTCCGATCCGGGTTGGAAATCGTTCCGACCGACACGGACCGGGACTGAAGTCCGACCGACTCGTACAGGCGCCGTCCGACCTGGCAAGTACGATGCGTCCCGGTCTAAATCCAACCGACTCTCACGGAATCAATCCGGACTGACCGAAACGTACGGAAAACAGTGCCCCGCTCGGAAACGGACCCGAAACCTTCTGACCGACATGGAACGGCTATAGTTCCGCCCGACACGAACACGCGCCGTACAACCTGCCAAGTACGATGCAATGCGTCGTGGACGAAAGCGAGTCGCACGGAGTCCAAGCCGTACAACCGATTCGTATGGAACAGAGAGATTGGCAAGAAAAAGAGCCCGTCGCGACCAGCGCGTACGTGAAACATGCAACATAGCACAATGTCAGTGTGACTGACTCGGATCACCCCGCAAGTGATGCCGCAGGCGTACGACCAGGTCAACTGAACGTCTCCGTCAGGCCCTATAGAAATCATGGAATTGACACAGAAAAAGGCCAAACAGGCAGTTAGAAAACAAAAAAATTCAATATTCAAACCAAGACACACCCACAACTCCACCTATAAAAAGTGCAAAAATCCAGACCATGATCCTTTGCAAATCACACAGACCTGCAAACAGACAACACCACCACACTGAGACATACAGCCACAACCTACACACTACACACCACTAGCACCACACAATAAGCACACTCACAGACACCCAGCCATACACATACTCACCAACCCTTGCTACCACACCCACCCACCCATCCATCTCCACCACCACCCATCACCATGCCCCCAAAGAAGAATCCAAAGTTCACAGACAGTGAGTTGGAAGTCATGGTAGATGAAATCATCAGAGTAGAGCCACAGTTATTTGGCTCCTTGGTCCAACAGACCAACCCTATCCCAGAAAAGCAAGATGTGGGCGAGGATTGTCGACAAGGTGAACGCACTAGCACCTAGCATGCGCACAATGGACGACATCAGGAACAGGTGGTACGACATACGCAGGAGGGTCAAGAAACTCATCGGCAAAGAACATGCCCTGAGCCAGCACACTGGTGGCGGTCCCCCTGCCAAACCGGTGCATCTCACTTCCTGGGAGGAGAAGGTGCGGGACATGCTCCCACCAGTTGGCCTCCATGGATTGCCTGGAATACCAGAGCCTGGTGAGTACACAAACAACTATTCCAAATTGTGATGTAATAGCAATCCGCACCCACAGACATTAATGTCAGGGGGACAGAGAAAACATTCACTGTCATCAAGCCACAGCAACCTAAAGATAACTATTCTCTCATGTGTATGCGATCTAGAGAAACACAATACCTGCAATGTCCCAGTAACATGTACCTAGGCCAATACATGTACAAACCCACTGACAAATACACCAGGGATTTGGCCCCAAACACCACCAAACACCGTCAGCCATCATGCTACCACAGTAACACACACTCCCAGGGAAGCGGAGTCACAGGAAGGAAGGTTTGGTGTGCCGGGAAGGTGGGTGTAGTGGAAAGCATGATGGGATTTGAAGTCACAGCCCATAGTCCCCATCCCACATGTCCCAGGAATACCCCCATGCACCATGCTCACCTCACAGGGAGTGGCAAAGTACTGCCAAGATTGATGAAACTGGGCTCTGGTGTGGGGAGCACAAGGCCTTGCTGGGACTTGGGCTCCAACAAACACCAGGACACCACTGTCAGACAACTTCAACATGTACTTAGACTCACTGTCATGGAAGCATGGCCCATGGTGGCCTATCTGGTCCAGGGGGATGAGGAGTACAACCTCAGACTACATCTCCCAGCAGGCCCTGTCACACACACCCTCCCACCAACACCAAACAACACACCTGGGACTAAGCACTACCTGAGACTCAAGGTAAATCGACTTCCAAGATGCCTGACACTGGGCCCTGGGGGAGGAGCAGCAATCCATGGTGGTATTTGTGTGCCAATGCAGATTGTAACTACAAACATACCTGCAATGTTACAGGAAAGATCCCTATTCACAAAAGTCACTAAACTAAGAACAAACTCACAGCAAGGCAATGGGATCCAAACACCAGTAACATGCAGCAGCCATCGTGTCAGCACACATTCAATACCAGGAAAGCTGAGTCACAGGAAGGAAGCATGGGTTTGCTGGGAAGGTGGGTGGAGTCAAATGCATGATGGGAGTTGAAGTCACAGCCCATAGTCCTCATCACACATGTCCCAGGAATACCCCCATGCACCATGCTCACCTCACAGGGAGTGGCAAAGTACTGCCAAGATTGATGAAACTGGGCTCTGGTGTGGGGAGCACAAGGCCTTGCTGGGACTTGGGCTCCAACAAACACCAGGACACCACTGTCAGACAACTTCAACATGTACTTAGACTCACTGTCATGGAAGCATGGCCCATGGTGGCCTATCTGGTCCAGGGGGGAGGAGGAGTGCAACCTCAGACTACATCTCCGAGCAGGCCCTGTCACACACACCCCTCCCACCAACAACAAACAACACACCTGTGTGAGGCACGGAAGTGCACGTTTCGCAATGTCCATGTAAGTCAATGAAACTATACATGAGCTGTCCATGCACACAGCTCTACGTGCACATAAAACGCATCAGGTCATCAGGACAATGTTCCAAACCTACATTGGCATCTGCCTGTGATAATTGAGGACAATGCTATGCACATACACTTATCATGAAGCATAGTACCTATTTGAATGTGTGTGATACGTTGATGTGTGCTGAACCACAACATACATTGTGTGTCTCTTCCATCCACAGGGGCATCTGGGGAAACTGCAAGAACAGACGAGGAAGATTCCCAGTCCTAGACTCTGGTTGACACAGAGCTGGCCGGTGTGGATGCCTCTCACTCCTCTGATGACGACCACGAACAACCTGGACCCTCCAGTGTGGATCAGCGTGCAGCAGCAGTAACATCTGCACCCCCTGCCACCACTCCTGCTACATCTGACAACACCCAGATGACCCCTACTAACAACGACAGACCAAGCCAACCCAACACCGAGGGCACAGCAACACAGGGCACCCTGGAGGTGGCTGTCAATACCACCAGTGCCATCACAGGAGGAGGCCCAGTGTCGTCTGTGCCTGCAACAGCAGGACCTGCTCGTGGGGGTAGGGGTGGTGGGAGTGGGGGCAGGCTGAGGCCACGTCATGCCCATGGTGCTGCACCCCAAGCTGATCCCCAGTTGGGACGCATCATAAATGCGTACCGGCAATGCACCGGAGACTTTGGCCAGGTTGTGGGACACCTCAGGGACATTAAACAACAGCAGGCTGAACATCATGCCAGATTGGACGCACACATGTTGCGGGTGGAGACACACATGGCCGCATGGAGTCCAAGATGGACAAGTTGGATGATGTCACGGCGGTGCACAGAGACATACTTGGATGCCTACGTCAGATTGAAAACAACATGGCCCCACCTCCCTGTGTGCCCACTACATCAGTTGCCACAACATCTGCAACTGCCACAGGTAGGGAGGTGGACTCTGACGGAAACTCCAGCGCACCGCCCCAGCCTGCACCTGAGGGACCCCCCCCAAAGAAGACGAGGGGTCGTCCAAAGAAGGACAAGTGAGAGGCAGCTGGCCATGCACATCCCCCAGGAATTGAACACCTGTTCCTGATGTCCACCATTGTGTGCAAACCCTTCACCTTGTCGACTGTCCCCAACTCTCCCACATGTGATGGAGGGTCTGATTTGAACCAATGGATCGAATGACTGTGGACTTTACTCTGGTAATTTCATCTACCAACACTACCAACCCCCCTGTGAACTTTGTATTCCCATTGCACTGTACAGCACTTCATGTCAACTACATCATTCACACACATGCACATAACTAAACACTTCAACTCACATTTGCAGCCTCTGTGTTAAATTTAACCGGGTTTGTCACATATAGGTGATGATATGCTAAAGTAAGACTGTGCAGGAAAACCACTAGAGCAATCTAAACACTGAAATGTGATTTATGTTGATGTGACACATATGAGAGGTACACACTACTAGGTCAACACAACACAAATTCCCTATGCCCATCAGATTCTTTGCCTCAGACATTGTGAACTGCAAGTACACACAAATGCTGAAGCAGTGGCAATCAGCCCACAGGTCCAGCATGCCAAGGATTGCCAGATGTGTGGACACAGAGGAAGCACACCACAAACTGGTGCGCACCTTTATTACACATACACAACAAGTAAACTAAACATCAGATGCAAGGTACCCTCACATGACAGTGATCAAAAGTAACCAAGAATGGCAGACATGCCAGCACCGGGGTGTGTGGGATGATGCATCCTGGAACCATTAAAGGTTGCACTCTGTGACCGTATTGTGCGTTTCAGAGGTTACATGTCACCAGACAACAGCCAATGGACCCTGTGAATGACAGACATACAACAGTATTGAAATCACTAAATCACTGCATACATCTACAATACACATTACAAACACTATTTCAAAGAGTTGTGAAAAGATACGAAGATTCACGGGCTCACTGTGCCACTGGAATCAAGCTATCCTGGCTGAAGAGGGGTGAAACCCCGAAACCGGTCCTAGGATGCTTGTTTCCGGTCCAGGGAGGACCTGGCTTGGCAGTTCGGGCTGGACTGTTCCCATGAGGCACAGGGTCAAGACTGATTTGCATAAGGCCAGGTCTAAACTGGGGTGGCATGGTGAGCAAAAGAATGATGGATTTAACCCAGATCTCTTGACTGGGGGTTAATGTTTTGATTTGTTCTGCATTCCGTCCATCAAATGTGTGTCTTTTGCTTTCTCGCCCTAAATGCGCCGGGTATGCCCAGACGTGGGTCCCGGGCTCACTGTGCCACTGGAATCAAGCTATCCTGGCTGAAGAGGGGTGAAACCCCGAAACCGGTCCTAGGATGCTTGTTTCCGGTCCAGGGAGGACCTGGCTTGGCAGTTCGGGCTGGACTGTTCCCATGAGGCACAGGGTCAAGACTGATTTGCATATGGCCAGGTCTAAACTGGGGTGGCATGGTGAGCAAAAGAATGATGGATTTAACCCAGATCTCTTGACTGGGGGTGAATGTTTTAATTTGTTCTGCATTCCGTCCATCAAATGTGTGTCTTTTGCTTTCTCGCCCTAAGTGCGCCGGGTATGCCAGACGTGGGTCCCGGGCTCACTGTGCCACTGGAATCAAGCTATCCTGGCTGAAGAGGGGTGAAACCCCGAAACCGGTCCTAGGATGCTTGTTTCCGGTCCAGGGAGGACCTGGCTTGGCAGTTCGGGCTGGACTGTTCCCATGAGGCACAGGGTCAATACTGATTTGCATATGGCCAGGTCTAAACTGGGGTGGCATGGTGAGCAAAAGAATGATGGATTTAACCCAGATCTCTTGCCTGGGGGAGAATGTTTTGATTTGTTCTGCATTCCGTCCATCAAATGTGTGTCTTTCACTGATTGGGAGGACATACTAACTCAAGGGACACATCAGTGCAACAATCATGACACGTAGCATGCAGAAACACATATGCTCTCACAGTGCACAACACAGACACATATCAGGTGATGCAAGAATTGTTGACAACACATCACTGTATACTTACAATTAGGAGAAGAAGTTGTTGATGAGCTGAGTCCGGACATCCCCCTCACCCTCATTGTGACTCGCAACATGTCCCAGGCCCGGATCCTCCCATGCTGGCGGTTGATGGCCGTCATCATCTTCGATGAGAGGCACCTCCTCCCTCACTGCCATGTTGTGTAGCATGCAACACACAATAAATATCTTGCACACCTTTTCAGGTGCATATTGGAGGGCCCCTCCTGTCCGGTCCAGGCAGCGGAACCGGCTTTTCAGGAGTCCAAATGTCCGCTCAATCACTCGCCTGGTCCGCCCATGTGATTCATTGAAACGTATCTGCGCTGGTGTGACAGGGTTCCTAAGAGGTGTCAGCAACCACGGCATGTTGGGGTACCCGGAGTCACCTGCATTCAAACAGCCAAACATGTCATGGGTCAGGAAAGAGCGTGTAATCCCAAGATACTTAAAACACACAAGGTAAAGTGCAATTACACACCGACAAGCCAGGTACGCTAGTTCTGCAGCTGTGACATCATATGTGGTATCCTGCTATTCCGCATGATGTAGGCGTCGTGTGCTGAACCAGGGAAACGGACACAGAGATGTGAAATTGTCATGTCCGCAAGACATACCACTAGGGCATTAATAGAGTGGAAATGTTTACGGTTGCGGTAAGTCTGCTCATGGGCCTGTGGTGGTACCAAAGCCACATGTGTCCCATCAATTGAGCCCATGACATTTGGCATCCCTCCCAGTGCATAGAAATCTCCCTTTATGCCTGGCATTTGTTGTTGGTTGGGAAATCGGATGTATCGGTCCAGATACAACAACATTGCCTCCAAAACATCACGGAGAACACGACTGAACATGGTCTGTGACATCCCACCAGCACCAGCCACTATGTATTGGAATGTTCCGGTGGCAAAAAAATGTAGGGCTGCCATCACCTTCACCTTGGGGGTCAGTGCAGTTGGATACGCACGCCCAGGTTGTAAATGTGGGGACAACTGCTCCTCCAAATCCTCAATCAGCTGGCTTGTGAAGCGGTACCGTCGGATGCAGTCACGTTCAGCCATGGTTGCAAGGTCCGGGAAGGGTCTGTGGACATTAGGTCTCCTGCAGTACATAGGGAATCAAAGAAAGTATTTCAGTTCCCCCACATCTGTGGCTATGACCATGCCAAATACCACATGCTACATCACATCAGGACACAATTGAGTCAGGTGTGTGCAATTCAGCATGGACACATATGCCAGCCATGTGCCCCTCACCTAACATGTCAGCTCCACATGGTGACACCACAAGTGCCATGCTCTGCTGTCGAAAAACTGTGGGCCCTGTCACAGAACATCTGAACATATGTCACATACCAAACACACACCTCAATAACTAGTGAGGACAGTTGTGTTGTCAAAATGACAGGGGACTGGCAGTCACACACACGGGGAACATGCATTGCAACATGGACACAGTCACCATGTAATGTCTGATGTACACGTTCCAACACAACCATCAGTTGTCTGCATGGCAAACGTGGATGTCTGTGACACACAGACACACCACCAAATCACATGCCCAAAACTGATGGAGGTTTGGGGGGATTAACGACTCCCAGATACAAATATGTCCATGTGCCTAGCACTATACGCAAATACTCATGATGTACCACACACAGCAAGGCCAGGGACACACATGACATATCATATGCAATGTAGGGTTCATGTAACATGGCAATACACAATGTGCCCTGCAACTGTGCCCATGCCACTTGTGTTGACCAGCAAAGTCCCCAAGCACAGTAGGGAGGTGCATCACTCACAATGCCTTTTTGTGACCATGTAACATGGCACATCCTGGTAGTGTGTACCACATTGTGCACATCAAATATGACATGTGTAGACATGTACCCACACATGTAATGAGGCATGAATAGAGATTGCCTGTACTGTGTGACAGGCTGTCACTGTGTTGTCCAGCCCCTCAGTCCATGTCAAAACATTTCGGTTGGCAGTTTCTGACCATCGAATGTAAGGGTCACACAGGCTTGTGCGATTGTGAATGACGCATCGGACACTTAGGGACCAAGGCGTTCGCACGCCTTGGTCATAGGCTGTAATGGCTATATATGCGGGTGCGATTTGATGAGACGCGTTGGACACATAGGGACCAAGGCGTACGCACGCCTTGGTCGTAGACTGTAATGGCTATATATGCGGGTGCGATTTGAGGAGACGCGTCGGACACTTAGGGACCAAGGCGTACGCACGCCTTGGTCATAGACTGTAATGGCTATATATGCGTGTGCGATTTGAGGAGACGCGTCGGACACTTAGGGACCAAGGCGTACGCACGCCTTGGTCATAGACTGTAATGGCTATATATGCGGGTGCTATTTGATGAGACGCGTCGGACACATAGGGACCAAGGCGTACGCACGCCTTGGTCATAGACTGTAATGGCTATATATGCGGGTGCGATTTGAGGAGACGCGTCGGACACTTAGGGACCAAGGCGTACGCACGCCTTGGTCATAGACTGTAATGGCTATATACGCGGGTGCGATTTGAGGAGACGCGCAGACGCCTAGGATCCAAGGCGTACGCACCCATTGGCTATTGGCTGTCATGGAGACGAGCCTTGTGTTTTGCTACGTGTGCGACTCGTGTGCTGCCAGATTCAGTTGGGCCACCACAACAATGTTGCAAATTCAATGGTGTCATGATGCAGAAAGTTTGAACGACGCGGAAGGCGTGTCCGATGCATTCAAAGTCATGGATTGGGCAAATTCGGATAATGCGAACGAGTCTGACCTATCTCTTTGGCCGCATCGAACAGATACTGCCTCTGTTGCACAGATATAAGGCTGTCTGTTCCCCAGAGACTGCACTTGCTTGCACTACATGCCACAGGACTGCATTTCATCACACCACTGCTGCTGTCTCTGCATCCTGCAATGGCACGTACTGTGGAGAGGGCCCCAGCATTCACTGAGGAGGAGAACCAGGCCCTGCTGGACAGCCTCCTCCCATAGTACTGCAAGCTGTATGGGAAACCAGGGGAGCAGGTGAGTGTGGAGTCCAATGCCTTTGCATTTGTACATGTAGTCTGACTGGCACTACTAGCATTGTGCTCACCAAGGGCAAGCATGCGCACGGAGTAAGTTCAAGTTTCTGAGTGTGCTGATGCATGTACACAGCTGGCAATGTTTCAGATTGACTTACTGTCCTTTTTCCCTTATTTAAATGTGTTTATGTGTGACATACAATTGACTAATAGTGACACTTCCTGACATGCAAAACCTAGCATTGATGAAGAGGGGAATGTGACAATGTCTGCCATTCCAGCCATTTCAGCAACCAAAAACTGTAAGGGCAACTATGAACTGCTGCAATACACCAGACATGTAAGGGTACCAATCTGCAGGAGGGCCTCATGGTGGTTTGGGAATAAGAAATTGCCAGTTCATTGCAGTGAGATAGTTGGTGAAGAGTTGCACCACAGCTGCAGACCCTAGACCCCAGCTCTCCTCATCAGCTGTGTTGCAGATACAGTGCTGTATGCTTGTCTGCGAAAGTTAAGCAAACACCTGTAACCCCCCCCCCCCCGGTAGCAAATGTGCTGACTCAATTGATATGTTGTTGTTGCCAGTGTTCACTAATCAATGTGGGTCATGCAATGTAGGGAGAGGCTGGGGAGGGGGTATAAGTGGAGTGGCCCATGTGATTGGTCTACCCGTGCTGGTACACGTCCTGTGCAACTCTGTGCCTCACAGTGTCCGGTCTGAGCAGTGAGTGGGTGTCCACCCTGAGGCCATCGGTCTGCCGGCACTGCCATGTCGTGAATTGGGGCTTGCACACAGGACAACTGCCCATTACCATAGTTGCACTACCTGTATACATGATATGCACTGTAAAGTTCTACATGTGTGTACAACTGTGTGTTTGGGAACATGGAGCATGTGTAGTGATGTTGTCTCACATTGTCATCCTCACAGGTCACTGCCCATGAGAAGAATGAAATATGGCAGACCATCGCCCGGGAAGTTAGGTCGGTGGGGGTCTACAGACGCCGCATCCGCCACTGCCAGAAGAGGTGGCAGGACCTTCGTGGCTGGACCCGGAGGATAGCAAGGGTTCAGCTGAAGCTGTTGCCTCCTCGCAGCAGGGGCGGACGCTGGAACCTGACCCCCCACATGCTACGGATCCTGGCGGTGGTCTTTCCAGACCTGGATGGGCAGTTGAAGGCCAGACAGCAGCAAGGAGGGGGTAAGTCCATGCCTTGTTGGTGTATTTGGGTTAACCTGCACTTTGCACTCCTTCAGCCAAGTTACACTCCCACAGTTAGTCTGTCTGCTCAGACAAGTTCCATGTGGCTATATTTGGTGATGCCCCATTCACATCTGATGCCCAGGTGTGTCCCTTCCACTCTTTCACATGTGTCACTTGGGTTGTGTGTATTTACTGTTGTCCAAGGGAATGTTGACAGCAACATCAGCAAAATGTACATTGACTTGAGCTACATGGGTGAGGCTAATCTGGGACATGTGTCAGATCATTTATGGATTATTAACCTGTGCTCTGTGTGTGCTCAACATCTCTGCACTAATTGCTGTTGTGGGTCAGCATAGGAGTGTGAGGTATTGACCACACACCCATGCAGCACGCATGCACAATCGTGACACATCAGACATTTGATGTGTATGAGTTCCAGAAAATGCATGGTCACCTGCATTGTGCTCCTGCTAATCTCATGTATCACATGGCCCATGGGCAGGTCTGCCTTCTCCGGTCATCTGAGACACTCTGGCCTCCTAATCTTGTGTGTCAGCCAACACTTCGACCATTATGAACGTTTATTATCATGTGTCTGACTCTGTGTCAAGTTGGCCTGCCATAGCTTTTCGTATTTCAGAGGTTTGCTATATGTTTGTCATGGACAGACATCTGACATGTGACTATTGGTTCTGCACACAGGGCAATACATATGTGTGTAGTCACTATAATGTGCATAATGGTGTATTCAACAGATTTTTGTCAGCAGCTTTACTATGTACTTGTGATGTCCTCTGTGATCAGGTATACAGGGTTGTAGACTCACAAACTGTGATGTGTCATGTTGCTTATGTGGCTTTATCATATTCTATCAAATGTGTGTAGCATGTGGTGACCATGTATACCTGACCACTACCGGAGTTCCATTCACAGTGCAAACATGAGTGTGACACGTTGCTGAATGTGGAGTTGGCATGCATTGCCCCTGTGACAGTAGTCAGTACTGACTGATGGGCCAGACAGGCCTGTGGCCTTATGTTACACACTAATATCTGGGGCATGCTGTATTGTGGCGTGTGTCTTGTACTGCAGCCACAGTGTGCTAGCTTTACGTTTCAAGACATGGGCCGTAATGGTGTCTGGTAATGGAAGTATGTTCATCATAGCAACAATGAGGTCATGCCATCACAAATGCTGTTCCAAAACCTGAGTCAGTGGCCTGGAATGTGACATGTGTGTCAGAACACATGACAGTAACGATCAGAGCAAAAAAAAAAAAAAAAAAAGAGAAGATCAGAGTACTGGGTAGTCTGGTAATGCCTGCACATGTGCTGTCCGACATCATACATACTATGGGCTGATGGGTCCATTGTCATCATGGGTACAGAGGGCATGGTTCACTGGCAGACTGATAGGTGCCAGGTTCACCTATGTGTGGTAGATTGTGATGCTGTTTTTAAATGATGCCAGGGCTTGCCCAGTGATGTGTTGCATTTTAGGTAATGTGTCCAGTAAACACAGGTGACTGATGTGAATCTGTTTCTCCTTGTTCACAGTATCATCGGCAGACACTGGAGGGGACAGCTCCATGGACCGTGAGGAGGGGCGCAGCCAGACTGGTTCCGCTGTGGAGGAGTCGGAGGGAGCCAGTGGCACGGAGGGTGAGGGGAGCCACACTGAGGGTGAGTCAACAGCCACTACATCTGCTGCGGACGACGAAGGCTCAAGTGATGATTCCCTGGAGGAGGCGGGTGTGCCAACACCAGAGAACACTGACAGCGAGTCTGTCCCCGCCACCTCCACCATCTCCACCCTCCCAGTTGCTCTCATCCCAGATGTCCGTGGAGCCCCCGTGTTAGGGCGAGAGTCTCCTTCAGTCCAGGCACCGCACCCCCTGCCTCTGTCTCCCCTGCTGCCCTGAGTGTGGAGTCTGTGGACCTGCTGAAGCAGATCCATGTGGGGCAGACATCAATGCTGAGTGTCCTCCATGCTAATCTCTTGACACAATTGGTGTCATTTGTGGAAGGCATGTCAGCAACCATGTCTGCCCAACAGCGGATCAGTCAGTCCATGGACTCCTCACTGACGGCAGCAGTGTCCCTCCTCCAGCAGTCCCTCACCACACCTACCTCTGGCCCATCCACAATCCCCACTACCCTCCCCGATCCGACCACACTCACACCTGCACCATCACGCACAACACCAGACCCGAGCAGCACAAGCACACGGAAATCTAAGGCTAAACGCACCAGCACGCACACACAGGGGACTGATGGCACACACACAGGGGATAGGGTACAGACGCACAGACAACCATCCACAACCACTCCGCAGTCCTCAGACACCTCTCCCACCAAAACCTCTTCCCTGGACTGCCCTGCAAACCCCCCTTCCCAGAAGCTCTTCCTCTGTGAGCTTGGCCTCTTCCCCTCAGATACACCTGGGCCAACTCACAAGGGGAAGAGGAAGTCTCCTCGCCGGGAGGGTATACCCCCGACCCCGCACACCCTCCCCAAGAGCAGGGACACTGAGGCCCCCACCCGGAAATCCCCAAGAACCAGGAAGACCCAACCACATTCACACACTCCCACCACACACTCTCCGTCCTCAAGCTCCCATGCCACCACTCCTTGTGTTCCGCCGCCACACCCTGCCCCAGGTTCACCCACCCACCGGTGGCACATCCCCAAAGTCATTAGGCCCTCCCCCTTCCACAGACACTTACACAACACCCACCCCTCAGCCTGTTCCTGCTACTGCAGTGGAGCCCGTGTCCCCCCCAACTGTCCTGGCCACTGCAGTGGAGCCCCCGCCCACTACATCTGACATCCTCACTGCAGTGGACTGTGTACCCCCCCCATGTGTCGTGGCCACTGCAGTGGAGCCCCAGCACACTCCATCGGACATGCTCACTGCAGTGGAGACCCCACACACTCATCATGACCCATCCACTGCAGTTGCTCCTATGACCCCTGTACACACCACCACTCCCCTGCCCCATTCTTGTGCCCCCTGATCCTGTCCCTGCGGTGCCTGGCCTGCCACCATAGTTCCCCGTCCAAAGGGTGATGTCCCCTACTGTGTGTCAGTGCAGGCAAGCTATGGGTGACATGTTGTCAGTTGTCCCCCATCATGGACAAATTTCATGGACTAGCCATTGGCCTTTTTGCATTCCGGACTGGACTTTTCCCCTTTACGTTGCTGAATAAAGTTATTTTTTGTTATTTCTTTGTATTGCATCTCATGTACATGATGTTGCTAAGGAGTGTACTTAAGTTGCTGTTGTGCTATTGTCATTTGCCAAAAAGTGATATGATGTTGTGATGTGTCTCATGTGTGCCATGGTACATGAGTCATATTGCAGTATGTCTCCAAATCATCATTGGGTGTCAAGTCAGATTCTCATGATCACACCTGCTTTTGCACAGGGATTGGGACAGCCTTTGAAGTACTTCACATCTTTGTTTTCCACTGTTGCACAGGTTTAGTGCTGACATGTGTGCACATCTTACATCTTACTGACTCGGGCCGTCAGCACCGGACATGCATTTTGATGCATGGGTGATGAACAAGTCATCTGTGTAATTAGTGCAACTTGCCATACATATGTTTGGAGTATGTGCTGGTGACTTAAGGGACACTGCAGGACACAGGCTGATGTGACCAGAACCTTCAGGCAGAATTAATAGGTGGCTCACTGGCAGACTTCTAGTCTGACATGACTTGGCCCTGCACAGACGACTGTTGGCACAGCTGTGGTTACACATGAGTGGAGTCACCTCATGGCAGTGTGTAATCCCGTGTCATTGACTGGGCCCATGTGTTGTGTTCTGTGTGCATGTCTCAGTGGGTTACCTTGCTTTTTTCCACACAGCCTACATTCCCTGCAGATGTTCCTGACTGTGATGCTTACTGAGTTGTCCTGTGTTTGCCATAGGTGTTAGGACTAGGTTTCCTGGGATGTGGGTGCATGGTAAATTACTGGTCATATGAGAGTCATCAGTGGGTGTGTTTGATGTAATGGCCCTGGTACGTGTGAAAACTCCCATGGGACATAATCAGGATTCACCACGGCACTTTGGTGTTGCCAAAACCAGGTTGTTTTCACTTTGTGGTAGCTTCATGTGACTGGGTAACTTGTATGTGTGTGTGAGTGCTCACACTCATCAGATCCTAGCCTTCAATGTCTGTTGCTGTGAAAATGTGTTCTTTGTGGGTCTCCATGTGCTCTCCATTGGTCTGGGACTGTGCCAAGGATCCCAATGTGTCAGATAAGTGTCACGTCATGCACATGTACCTCATGATATACAGTGTGGGAGTCATTCGCAAGGGATGTTGCCTGGCCATGTGTGATGTGTTTGTACACCTTGGATCCCCCCTCCACCCCTGGGATTGTCATCGGTGCATGTGCAATGTCAGGAGTCCATGTGGGCTTGGCTGCTGCTCATTGTTGCAGATCAAGGTGTGTGGCATTTGGAGTGGGCATATGTGAGTGTTCTCATGTCTAGGACCCTACATACATAGTGGGCTCACATCACAGCCCATGGCTGTTTAGTTTTCTGAGTGAGTGTGATGGCAGTTTGGCTGTCACTACATGCCACAGTGCGCACATGTGACTGTGCTCCACAGTAGGGTGTACATCCAAATTTGTAATCGCAGAGGGCTCATCATACAGGCTACTGTCGCCACAATGTGGGCTCCTTGTGGGTATTGATGGAGTGGGTCTGTCTCTTGCTGTGTTTGTTGCTGTGCAGCCCAGCTTAGGTCACATGAGTGTGTTGTGGAACCACTCATGTCACAATGGCTGATTGCCCACATAGAGGTGGCCAGTTTCTGTGGGACTTCTGGATGTCAGTGTGTACACATATATCTGTTTTGAGTGAAACCCCACATGATGAGTGTCGTACTAGCCTGAGTACACTGAGACACACACACATGTTGTGTTCATTATGCAGTGTGGGGCTGGCTGGTTGTGTTTGTGCACCTGCACCCATGCATTGGTATGGCTTTTCTGGACATTGCCTGGAAGTCGGGTGTAGGTATTGCCGTACTGTCCCTGGGACTCCTACCTCATCATTCGGCGCATTCTTCATGGTTATTATGTTCCATTGCTGCCATGATATGGGTCTTGATCACCTGATGGCTGCAATCTACACAGGATTCCTTGGTATGTGTGTCTGTTTGTGTGCATATGTGTGTATGCATTCTGGTGGCCACTACTTACATTGTGTAATTGTACATTGGAGGCATTGTCAGCCCCCATGTGCACTGCTACTCTGCACATGTCAGAGGGATGTTAGTCGACGCTGGACACTTCCACTCAACAGATCTGTGTTTGTTAGCAACACACCCACTACTTAGCCACTACATTGCTTGTGGTGTTACGACCAGGAATCTGACATGCAGATTTGCATTGGCTGTCATTTTTGGACAAGCACTCACATTTAGCTCACTGAGGTGGGGTCTTGCCCCATTGATGCAATGTTCCCGATATGTATGCATTTAGGATGCCACACTCACCTTTTGGTCAGAGTAGGGTGGGAGGGATCAAGCCCCATTAGCACGATGTACCACGTTTGGTGGTGTTTTTGACACCACATCCACCTTTTGCTCACAGATGTGATGTGAGTTACAGTATGTGTTCCCTTTCAGTGTCACTGTTTCTGGGACTTCACACACAATACACAATCTTGGCATGATGGTAGGGTGAGGGGTATTTGGCCTACAAGCCGTATGGGTGGTAATGCTGGGAGTGATAGGCATCCCCCCTTGTAGGTAGAGTTTGCTGGTAGTGATAGGCATCCACCCCCATGCAGGTAGAGTATGCTGGTAGTGATAGGCATCCACACCCATGCAGGTAGAGTATGCTGGTAGTGATAGGCATCCCCCCTTGTAGGTAGAGTTTGCTGGTAGTGATAGGCACTCACCCCCATGCAGGTGGAGTATGCTGGTAGTGATAGGCATCCACCCCCATGCAGGTAGAGTATGCTGGTAGTGATGGGCATCCCCCTTGTAGGTAGAGTATGCTGGTAGTGATGGGCATCCACCCCCATGCAGGTGGAATATGCTGTTGGTGGTAGGCATCCCCCCTTGTAGGTAGGGTATGCTGTTGGTGATAGGCATCCCCCCTTGTAGGTAGGGTATGCTGGTAGTGATGGGCATCCACCCCCTCTGGGCTGGACAGTGCTGATAGTGAAGGCATCCACCCCCATGTAGGTTGGGACTGCTGGTGGTGATAGGCATCCCCCCCTATGGGTTAAGGACTAGGCATCCACCCCCTATGTGCTGGAGAATGCTGGTAGTGATAGGCACTCACCCCCATGCAGGTGGAGTATGCTGGTAGTGATTGGCATCCACCCCCAATGGGCTAAACACTGCTGGTAATGATGGGCACCCCCCCCCTATTGGTTGTGCCTGCTGGTAGTTATGGCTATCTACCCCCTATGGGTATTGAACTTGCCGTTTACGGGGTACGCGTCGATTCCTGTTGTCCATTCGGTCATAGACGTACAGTGCAGGGATGACATGCGCGATCGGATACATGCTTGGTTCGTCTCGTACCCGCTGTTCGTGTTGTGGCGCGAATCGACGCCAAGAGACTCCTGTTCCGGATGCTGAGACTTCCCGTCAGTGGCGAACCGTTCGGCGCGTAGGAAGTGCGCATCGTACTTTCCCGACCGGAAGCTGCTGTTTAAATGCCTCCGGACGAGTCGAGTTCAGCGGTTATGGTTCCGGCTCGTACGGAAAATGTTGCTGATTTCGGAGCCTACAGCTCGGCAATCGGACACATTTGCGCATCGTACTTCCTTGCCCGGACGGATCGGCTCCGGGACCGAGTGGGTCGTAAGGTAAGGCTACGGACAGCTCTCGGAGGGCTGTCCGACCCGGATCGGAATCGGCCCCTAGGTACACAAGTTCAGGATTCTGGAAAAAACTCAGAGGTTATCTGATTGTTACTATTTGCCCTTCAGTATCATTGACCCTTCGACCTAGTCCACATGAATACAGAGCAGAAGTACTGTAAGCCCAACACAGAGCTCTCCCTTGTGCTCTCTTTTCCAAATTCTTTCAGTAAGGATATGATCCCTTTTGCTCTCCAGAATGATTTGGTAGTTTGGAACCATGAAACCTGATTTTATGATATTACATGTATGAGCTGTGCCTTTCTATGTTTTACCATTTGCATCACCCCAAACCTCATTTTACTACTAAGATCACCAAAACAACCCTTTCTAAATTCTTCCCTCGTGTATCCCTCCTTATACTCATCTAAGACCTCATTTTACTACTAGGACCTCCCAAACCCCCTCCTACTATGATCTCCCAATAAACAATTTTAGACTCTTCCCCCTTCTATTCCTCCATTATCCTTTTCAATTCAACTAACAGACTCACATGTCCACCCCTCAAATTAATTCATATTTTCCCTATACTAATTCACCACTAATGCTTCTTGGGTTCCGGAGTAGCATGCGACTCGCTTTAAAGTGCTTTAATGCCTTCTCAGGTGTAGTAAGCGCTATATAAATACAATTACAATTACAATTGTACGAAGCTGCAATAATTCCAGCCTAAAAAACTTTATGTTTTAACAGTCCATCCAAATAATGGTTCCACAGTTCAACTTAGAGACCAAAATAGAGTTTTTGGGTTTTTTTTACAAAACAATTTTGATAACACAAGATAGAGAACAAATAAATGCCTTTGTATTTACATTCTAAAAGTTTTTTTTAATCAATCAGATTTTTAGTTAACGCTTCTAAAATCAAACTCATTTGTTGAGTATCAGTCACAAAGCTTATATTTCATAAGCTACATAGTACATATTAATTGTACAGTTTATGAATTTTCAAACAAATGACAGGTTAATTCATATGAACAAGTTCATCCATCTAGTCAGCCGACATGCGCTTCGCAGTGTTCCATTTAGGACCCCTTCTTCAGGGCTGTAGGGATGCAGCGAGCGCAAGGTAAATAGTTTAATTTATTTATTTACTTACCTTACTCCTGCCCGTCATATGTCCGACTCCACTACCCCCCCACCCAGCCCCTCCCCCGCCCTGCCCACCGCCCTGCAGCACTCCCTCTGCGAGCCGCCACTGCACACAGCCCCTGCAGCACATGGGTCCCCCAACCCTTTCAGGGTGGCCACCACTTGTGTCAGTTAAACCAAGACAGGCACTGTCTGGTGTAGCAAAATGTATTTACTTTTGGGTACATCTGAAATGCAAACAGTGCTGAGCAGAAGACAATGCCTATGGGTGCTGCAGAAGCTCCATAGAAAGCTGCCTTTTTCTCGTCGCATCACAGGTCTTCCCTCCATTGCCTTCCGACTTTCATCCGTGGTGCATCCCAAGTGTGCCTCATAGAAATAAGGATGTTACAATGAAGCACTGCTAAATGACTACACTGTAAGTTTATTCTCTGAAGAGAAGCTGCCTATCTTTTGAAGTGACTGCCAGGTAAGTAAGCCGGGCTGTAAGGAAATGTTTTGTTCTACTTCCCAAACAGAGTGTAGGTTTGATTGGACTGCAACATAGCTTCTCGCAAAGCTTGGTGGTCTCATGGAGAACTGTGTCTCCTTTAAAGAGGTGTTTAGATGTGAGTGTGCTGAGTCATTGATAGGTTGTCTGATCACTGGTGGGAGGTGACCCAATCATTGTGTTGAGTCATTGAAAGTGTCCAATCCGTATGCTGAGTCACTGCAAGTTGGGCTGATTAGAATGTTGAGTCATTGGGAAGTTGCCCAATCGCAGGTCATTGTAGGGACATCATTTCTCTCAGGGTGGTGGGGCATTGTTGGTGCCGCATTTACCAGTGAGACAAAGGGCTGACTCTAAATTTGGGTGGTAAACACATCTACTCCGATTCCTGGAGGAATGAGAAATATGGAGGATATTCATTTGTCAAAAGCTCTTCCACTTTGCTATTCCATCTGTGGGTTCTCTCCCACATGTACCATGACCTCCATAAAGCACAATATTTTACTCTAATACCCATCTCTAAACCAATACCATAGGGTCTTGATTTGCTCCTGATGCTGACTGATACCTAATGAGGTTTGTCGGAATGGAGGTCAGAGGGTCACTTTCATTTATGCCTGTGATGAGTCCTGAAATCTAAGGTTGGCTGTGTGGGGCCCTCGATATGGTAAGCAGCAAGACCTCAATGCCGGACCCTGTCGTAATCAGGTTTTGCGTGCAGTGGTGTACCACACATTGGTCAGAGCAGTCTCCTCAGGAAGAGGGCTTCTGTGGTGACAGCTTTGATGCAGTAGCTCATCATGTGATCACCATCTAGGCAAACACCTACATTATTTGCCTACTGTGGGCCCGATACACAGAACTAACTTAAGACAAAATCCTAAATTTACTACCATTTTGGTATTCACAGAAGGCACTGACTCATTTTGGTATTCACAGAAGGCACTTACTTACTCATTTTGAGTAACTTACTCATTTTGAGTAACTTACTCATTTTGTGTAACTTACTCATTTTGGTATTCACAGAAGGCACTTACTCATTGATGAGTAAGTGCCTTCTGTGAATACCAAAATGAGTAAGTTACTCAAAATGAGTAAGTTACTCATTTTAGTATACACAGAAGGCACTTACTCATCAATGAGTAAGTGCCTTCTGTGAATACCAAAATGAGTAAGTTACACAAAATGAGTAAGTTACTCAAAATGAGTAAGTTACTCATTTTAGTATTCACAGAAGGCACTTACTCATTAATGAGTAAGTGCCTTCTGTGAATACCAAAATGAGTAAGTTACACAAAATGAGTAAGTTACTCAAAATGAGTAAGTTACTCATTTTGGTATTCATAGAAGGCACTTACTCATCAATGAGTAAGTGCCTTCTGTGAATACCAAAATGAGTAAGTTAAACAAAATGAGTAAGTTACTCAAAATTAGTAAGTTACTCAAAATGAGTAAGTAAGTGCCTTCTGTGAATACCAAAATGAGTTAAGTGCCTTCTGTGAATACCAAAATGGTAGCAAGTTTAGGATTTTGTCTTAAGTTAGTTCTGTGAATCGGGCCCTTTGTGTGGGTGACTATGGCAGATGAGGAAAACTACTGGGTGCTGTGGGGTATGTGTTTAAATTGATCATTCATTGCTAGACTAGAAGTAATGGTGTGCAAATGTGGTGAAGTTGGATTTGACCACTTTTTTAAGTTTACTAATTTTTAAGCTTCATAATGCTTGGAACATTTTTAAAAACAAATATTCGATAATAATTCAGCAAAAATTATGTTTTACAGAAGAAATACATGTGAAACCCACTTTTTGCAAGATAATTTTCATGCAAAAAATATTTCCAAAATTAACTTCCTCATCTTTTTTGTTTTTTGGGAAATGTCGCCCATAACTGAAATTTTACAAAGGTGACAAACGTCACAATTTCATGAAGTTACAAAGTTTGTAAAACCTCAATGAGGATTATAGTTTGGCCCTTACCTAAAAGATGAACGTTCCATTTAGAGCTTCTGCATTTTAGTTACTTCCATCCCTTCTATCCCTCAAGAGCCTTCAGGACATTCAGGGCCCGATTCCGATGTCGTGCGGAAAGCATCCCGACCGACTCGGATTTGTAATGCTTTCCGTACGACTCGACCGCGAGCCCTCTGTTCGACGTAGTACGATGCATCCCATGTAAAACACAACCGCATCGTACGGAACGCTATCATTCCGAACGAAGGCTCCGTAAACCGCATCGATGCGACCGACACGTTTGTAAACGTTCAACATTCACATGCCGGTCACGAGTCGGACTCGTATTAACACGCAGTGAGTTGATGTTGCAGGAGAAACGGTTACGGAAACGTGTCGGTCCGTGTATGAAATGTCAATGGGGAGAGTCAAAAACACCCAAATAAAGCATTGGCAAATAAAAAAAAAATTAAAACCACACCCACAAATGCACCTACATAAAGGGCCAACACCATGACCATGATCCTTTGCCACAATGCCAATACTCACAAGGAGCTTGCACCAGACATTCCTTGCTCTCTGCCTCACACACTCACACACACACACACCCAGCACACTAAAAAACACATATGCACACATATGCACACAACCTGTTACTGATTCACACTCACATCCACACTCACCCTCACCTTCACACTCTCCCTCACCATGTCCAAAAGGAAGCATCCACATTTTACTGATAAGGAGTTGGAAGTACTTGTAGATGAGATTGTCAGAGTAGAGCCACAGTTATTTGGTAACCTAGCCCAACAGACCCCCCTTGCCCAGAGAAATAGGATGTGGGAGAGGATAGTTAACAAGGTGAATGCTCAAGCACCTTGCTTGCGCACAATGGAAGATATCAGGACCAGGTACTATGATGTGCGAAGGAGGGTCAAGAAGCTGATGGCCTGGGAGCATTTCCAAAGCCAGCAGACTGGCGGTGACCCTCCTGCACAACCTGTCCACTTCACATCCTGGGAGGAGAAGGTGCGTGACATCCTTCCGCCGGAGGGCGTCTACGGAATCCCAGTATCACAAGAGTCTGGTGAGTACACAATCCACATTCAAATAAAGTTTAATCACACCTCTAGAGACAGCACTTCAAAGGATACAGTTAAACTAAGGCCAGTTTAAAAAAATGTACTAGATTCTAATAGCATGTGATGTGTATGTCATATTTTATACAAAAATAACTCAAAATATATTGATAATGCAACAAACCATAACCATGTACATACTTCTCAAAAACTCACAGATAGGCCATCTGCTCCACACAACTAGCACCAGTGTCAGACATCTTGTCCCAGTACTTTTCCACTCACTCACAGGAAAGCACAGTCACAGGTAGTCTGTTTGGGATGCCTGGGAAGGTGGGTCTGGCCACAGGCACCATGGGACTTGTAGTCACTGCAAACACTCCTCCACACACACAGCCCACACATACATGCTGGGATTATGCAAGCCTCACAGTCAGTGGAAAAGTACCAGCAACATGGCTGACACTGCTGCATGCTGTCTGGAGAACAAGGCCTGATGGGAGTTGTAGTCAAGTCAAACTACACGCACCAGTGTCAGACATCTTGGCCCAGTACTTTTCCACTCACTCACAGGAAAGCACAGTCACAGGTAGTCTGTTTGGGATGCCTGGGAAGGTGGGTCTGGCCACAGGCACCATGGGACTTGTAGTCACTACAAACACTCCTCCACACACACAGCCCACACATACATGCTGGGATTATCAAGCCTCACAGTCAGTGGAAAAGTACCAGCAACATGGCTGACACTGCTGCATGCTGTCTGGAGAACAAGGCCTGATGGGAGTTGTAGTCAAGTCAAACTACACGCACCAGTGTCAGACAACTCTACATTAGACTTCCATTCACTGTCAGGTAGACATAGGCCCAGATGACCTGTTTGGGTAGTGTGGGAGAAGGAGTGTTTGCACTGACAACATCACCTATCAGGCTCTATCACACACACACACCTTCACATATAAACCAACAAGGCCACCATGAAGAGTGGTGTCCTGACAATGATTGGAAGTGTACTGGCAGGATGTCTGATACTTGTGCATGGTGTTAGAGTTGTCCACAACACCTATCATGGCCTTGTGCTCCTCACACCACTACCCAGTGTCAGACATCTTGATAGTACAGTTTCCATTCAGCATCAGGGATAGCTTAGATCCTGGTCTGCTGTCTGTGCTGGCTGTGAAGGTGTGTGTAGGACAGGGCATGATGGGTGGGGAAGTCAGTGCAAACACTCATCCTCACACACCAACAAGACACCATTTAAATGAGCTTACATTACAGTCAATTATAATGTACTGGCAAGGTGTCTGGCCCTGCACACTGATGTTTTGAGTCCAAGGCACTGTTGGTGAGTAGTGGACAAATCAGACACCTGTCACCAGTGTCAGACATCTCTGAAGCACATTGCCAATCACCGTCAGGAAAGTAGACTCACAGTTAAGATATTTAGGATGTGTAGGAAGGTGTGTGGAGTATGGAGCCTGATGGCAGATGGAGTCATGGCAAACACTCCTCCTCACAAACAGCACAAACAGACCACCAAGAACCATGCATACCTAATGGTGAATAGAAATCTACTGACAAAATGGCTGACACTGGTGACATCTGCCTGTACAACTACGCACTGCTTGTGGACACATAGGCACCAGTCATCAGTGTCAGTCAACATTCACACTCACTGTCAGGGAAGCAGAGTTACAGGTAGCCTTTTGCTGATGTGTGGGAAGGTGTGTGTGGGCCAAGGCATCATGTGACTTGTAGACATTGAAAATACTCATCCATCCACCCACCCAGCCATGCAAACTCCCCTGGGCATATGCTTACATCACAGTGAGGATAAGTGTACTGTCAAGGTGGCTGACACTGCTGCATAGTGTTGATCTTGAAACCAACTCCCAGCAAGGCCCTGTGCACAAAACATCATGCAACTGTGTCAGCCATCTTGTGAGTACACTTACATTCACTGTCAGGTAGCCATTGCCACAGATGAGCTGGTCGTGCTGGTTGTGAGGAGGAGTATCTGCCATGACCATATCTACCATCATGCTCTGGCCTCCACACACCTTCATACATAGCCAAAATAGCATATATGGGACTTTGCTTACCTGACAGTGAGTGGCAATGTGCTGCCAAGATGTCTGACACTGCTGCATGGTGTCTGGAGCAGAAAGCCTTGATGTGTTTTGCAGTCAAGTCAAACAGGCACCAGTGTCAGGTATACGTCTGTGATAATTTGTATCACAATGAGGTAAGCATAGTACATGCTGGTCTGTTTGATGTGGGTGGAAAGGTGTACGTAGGACAGGGCCTTATGCAATTTGTAGCCATTGAAAAGACTACTCCTCCCATTAAGACTAGCTAACTCCACCTGGCCTAAGCCACACTCACAGTGAGGGGAAGTGGACTAGCAAGATGTCTGACACTGTTACATGGTGTTTGGCGCTCAGGTCCATGATGTGAGTTGCATTCATGTCCAAAACCATGCACCAGTACCAGCCATATTGCCAGTATATTTACCCACACTGTGAGGTAAATATAGGCACACAGGAGTCAGCATGTCTGGGTGGGAGTAGGTGTATTTGCAACCGGTACAACTCACATCAGGTCTTGTCAGACACACAATCTTCCCAACCAGCCCAACTAGCCTAACAAAAAGTCTGCTTACTTGTAAGTGAGTAGCAATGTACTGACAAGACGTTTGACAATGTGGACTGGTGTTTTTAACTCAAGTCCCTGTTTGGATTTTTACAATAATCAGACACCAGGCACAAGTGTCACACATCTCAATCTATTCACAATCACCGCACGGAAAACCTTCTGACATGTGGTCTGTTTTCACTGTGTGGGAAGAGTGTGTGAAGGACAGAGCCTGGTGGGAGTTGGAGTAATGTTAAACAATACTACAACCACCACGAACAACCACTTTCCCTGGGACAATGCATAACTGACAGTGAATGGAAGTGCAACAACAAGATGCCTGACACTGGTGCATGGTGTTTTCTGCACAAGGTCTTTTCTGTGATTTTGATTCACATTTACCACCATGCACCAGTGTCTGCAGCCTTGTCAGAACACTTACCATCACTGCCAGTGAGTCAAAGTCACAGAGGACTGTGCTGGGCTGCTCGGAGGAGGAGCATTTCTAAATCCTACTAATCACATCAGGCAGTGGACAACATACACCTTCATCAACATCACAAACATACCAACATGAACTAAGCGTACACACAGTGATTTTGACTTTACTAGCAGGATGCATGACACGGGGCACTGGTGTCTGACTTATCAACAAATAGCAACATTGACTTGTGCTCAAAACACCAGGCACCAGTGTCCGCCAGACTTGTCAGTACACATCCACATACTTGCAGGAAAGCATAGTTCCATGTGTTCTGCATTTGGATGCAAGAAAGAGTGTGCATAGTACATGACCTGATGGGATGTCTGTCCATTGTGAACACTCATCTGCAGAAACAGCCATACAAGACCACTAAAAACCGTGATTACCTGACAGTGAGTGGACATACTAATATGAAATGGCAGAGACTGTGGCATGGTGTGTGGTGCACAAGGCCATGAGGCAAGATGTCTACAAGTCAGAAACAAGTTCCCAGTGCCAGACAGCCAACCATTATATTTGGACACACTGTGAGCTAAGCTCATGTCCTGGTTGCCTGTTAGCACTGGGCATGAAGGTGTATGTAGGAGTGGCACTGATGGGACTTGGAATAACAGCAAACACGTCTACACACACAGCACAACCACTTCATTGTGGGCTAGGTCTATCTCTCAGTGAGTTCACGTGTACTTGCAAGATGGCAGACACTGGGGAATGTTGTCTGAACCTATCACAACTGCCACATTTACCTATGTGCCACAAAGACCAGCCAACATAGACACATATCTTTCACATACACTCACAAACATTGGCTGCACAACACTCTTCCGTGTGGCATGGTGGGGCTGGGTGAGAGGAGGGGTGTAAGTTTCACAACAATCACTCAAATATCAGCTAATCATAGTTCTTTGCCACAAAATGGCACAAAGGTAAGAATGTGAAATCATTTGACCATGGAGTTAATGTACAAAGTACATGATCTGTGTAGACACAAAGTTAAACTGTCACACAATTCTCCTACTCACAGCCATTCATATGTGTAGAATGTGATGAAAACAAGAAGCACCTCAATCACTCCATTCCCACACCTATCAGGCTAAGTTATCAGAATGTGAATGTGTAGGCAGACACACCAATGTGACTGCTGAAGACTAAGCCTGGGCGGAGTTCGCAGAGTTCCACTACGCGAAACTCCGCAAAGTGCAAAAAAACTCTGCTGCGCTCGGCGAAGCTCCGCGAGCGGCAGAGTGCATTAGATAAATGCTGTTCGCGATGATTTTCAGTGCCAGATGCTTGTTCGCACTGTGCAATCATCGCGAACAGCACCATGCACAGCGCAAGCGGGCGCTGCTTCCTTTTCTGCCACTCGAGTAGATTTTTACTCGAGCGGCAGCTTTCTCAACGCGAACGGACAGTTTCTCAACGCGAGCGGTCGCGAGCATACGCGACCACTCGCAATGAGAAATCTCGCCGGGAGGCTGATTTTCCATGCTCGCGATCGCCAACTTGATGTTGACGATCACGAACGAGGAACAATCTCGCCGGGAGGTGGATTTTCCTCGCTCGCGCTCGCCAACTTGATGTTGATGAACGCGAGCGAGGAAAAAAACTCCGCTCCGCTGCGCAAAGTGGAGTTTTTCGGAACTCCGCGAGCTCCGCGTAATGCGGAGTACGGAAAACTCTGCAAACTCCGCAAGCGGAGCAGAGTTCACCGCACAGACCTACTGAAGACATGTACTATGACCAGTACACAGGCCCAAAAAGAGTACGCACAAAGGGCAAGAAAGTGTATGTATCTCACTGTGAAAGTTTATATGTGGACAACCTAAACACACCTGTGTCATTCATAGGGTGTCAATAACCAGTCAATGTCTTCCAACATGCTATGTGAATTAAACACAACAGGCCCATTGATGCACATACCTGGACATGTCCATCAATCCCCCTCTTGTCTCAAAAATAGAGTCATCACAAAAAATATGTCTGCATCATGGATTAAGGAGTCCAATCTATTTACAGTTACTTATCATGAGCTTAGTTAGCCGATGTAATGTGTATGATTTTAGTTGCAGTGGACATTCATCAGTCATTGTGTTATGTTTGTACCTACAGTGCCAGCTGAGGACAGCACTGGAACCATCCAGGACAGCCAGGCCTAGACTCCGATCTATCAAGAGCCCTCCGGCGTTGATGACTCTCATCGTTCTTCTGATGACGACGACAGACCTGGCCCTTCTGGTATGGGTCACCCCACAGCACCAGTGGCGGAAAGAGCCCGATCCTCTGCAACCACTCCTGCCTCAGCTGCCAACACCCAGCTGACCCCTACCCACACGGACACAGCATCCCAGGAGACCAACAACACCACAGCAACACTGGGCCTTCTGGAGTTGCCCAACAACACCAATGACAACGATGAAGGAGGCTCCGTGTCGACTGTGCCAGCACCAACTGGTCCTGCTCGGGTGGGTAGAGGTGGTGGGAGGTGTTGTGGGGATCGGCAACATCATGCAGCTGGTGCCGATGATGTAGAGATCCAAAACCTCTCCAGAATCCTCAATGCATATGAGGATTCACAAGGAGAGATGGGCCAGGTCATAGGGATCCTCAGGACTATGCAACAGCAGCAGGCAGCCCAAAATGAAAAACTGGACAGGTTTATGTCAAAAATGGATGAACAGACTGAGGTCTACAGGGACATTGCCACCTCCCTCCGCAAGATTGCCACCAACATCTCCACACCTCCCTGTGCGCCTACCACATCCACTGCAACAACTTCTGCAACAGCCACAGGGAGGGATGTGGACTCTGGCAGAGAGACACCTGCACCTGAGTGTCCCCCTGAAAAACGCGGAGTCGGTCGTCCAAAGAAGAAACGGTGAGAGAAAGAGGTCTACGCATCACACCCAGGAAGTGACTACCTGCTCCCGATATCCTCCATTGTGTGCCAAGCATTCACTTTGTTGACTATCACAGAACTATCCCACATTAGCTGGAGGGTCTAAGTTGGACTATGGACTCACATAACTGTGCATCTACTTTGGAATACCTCATCTACAAACACTACCAACTACTATCTGCACTTATATAGTTTAGTTTGGTTTGTTGATGATACCCTCATTATGTGCACTGATATCTTCACATTATGCACTCAAATAAATCACTCTGCACCCAAAAAAGTGGTAATGTCGTTACTTTGAATAACTAATGTAATAACTGTAATGATGTTGAAAAAGACAAAGAAGCAAGTGTGCACAACATTGTTAACACATCACTTTGAAGGAGTACATTACTGTCTTGTGAGTAAATGTACATTGTCACAACATGATAGATGGACACAACCAGGTCATGGCCCAAACCATAGGACATGTTACAGATGCAATGCAAGTATATTGGTCAAAATACTAGCACCATTTTAAGACACAATAAAAAACACTTTTGTTAGCATAACAGTGCATCATGGAGCATGTTTATTTAAAAAAAATTACTTTGGATGTGTGAAAACACACAAGGCATGAATCCTTGTGTATCATAGGATTATTTCCCTGACACAACCTTGCGCATTAGCACTATTTAAATGGACATCACACAGTAAGAAAAAGCTGTAACATGAAGAAAAATGTCCATCAGTCCAAAAGGAATAGCGTGTCCTGGATTTCCAAACAAGTCCAATGTTTGAGTAGGTGCAAGCATCAGGTGTCTGGTGGGGTCGCAAATTGCATGGTTGACACGGCCAAGTACCCTGGTAAGGAGAAACAGAGAACAGAGTTCGGCACACAGGACTGAGCCTCTTCAATTTTGACAAGATTGTCAGCTGAAGAACAAGATTGTCAGTGTGTAGACTATATTTGATTCACCGTAACACTGTACATCTCAACTTTTCCATCTCACAAATACTTATCATACAACTAACATCATGGCAATTTGTATACACTCACAAACATACATACACATTGTACACCAGCAACACAACAACAAACACTTGGGGGTACTCCCCTACTTTCATTGCATACCTACACTCATGTGAAGAAGTTGTTGATAAGCTGTCGCCTCAAATCCACGACATCATCATCATCCCCACTGTCGTCATGTCCCAGTCCAGGATCCTCCCTCGCTGGCAGATGCTGGTCTCCATCGTCCTGTATAAGTGGAATTTCCCTCCGTATAGCCAGGTTGTGGAGCATGCAGCAAGCATTGATAATGTTGCACACCTTCAATGGTGCATATTGTAGGGCTCCTCCCGTCCGGTCGAGACAGTGGAATCTTGTCTTCAGGTGCCAAAACACCGCTCAATGACTCTCCGGCTCCTACCATGTGCCTCACTATACCGCATTTCGGCAGGGGTGACTGGGTTACGGAGTGGCGTCAGTAACCAAGGTTGGTTGGGGTACCCAGAGTCTCCTACATTGCAAATAGAAAAATATGATCTGTAGTTGGTTAACAGAGCATTATCAGACATACAATCTACACACAACACAGCACACATGTCACATCACCTACCAACAAGCCAAGCACGGTCATGTTGTGCCCGTGACATCAAATGGGGGATGGCACTGTTCCTCATGATGTAAGTGTCATGTGCAGATCCAGGGAAACGTGCACAGACGTGGGAGATGGTCATGTCTGCCAAACAAACCACCTGGGCATTAATTGAGTGGTAATGTTTGCGGTTACAATACACTACCTCAGAAGCCTGTGGTGGCACCAATACAATGTGGGTGCCATCAATGGAGCCAATTACATGGGGTAAGTGCCCCAATGCATAAAATGCACCCTTGATGTCTCCAAATTCTCCAGGTGTTGGAAACTTTATGTATTGGCACAGAAAATTCATCAATGCAGCCAAAACATCTCGCAGAACACGGCTGAACTGGGTTTGTGACATCCCACCAGATGTTGCCACTGTGTGCTGAAATGTACCGGTTTATAAGAGACAGTGGTCCCTGCGCAGAGATACAATAATAATAGTAAATATAGACCCAATCAGTACTATATTTCTGCCGTTATCCAGCCGGATATGGGCAATTTTAATATACAAATAAAAGAATTAAACAAAAAATGTGAATAAATTACAGTGGGACACAAGCCTGTATCCAAGAACTCACATAGCAAGGGGAAACGAAGAAAAAGGCTCAGGCAACATGTGGTTGTCTATGAGAAGCGGTCATGGTACAACAGACAACAATAAAGCAAGGTCACCCTTACACATAAAACATTTTAGACAATAGCAGTATATAAGGAAGACAACATGTCGACGACGTTTCGATCCTTTACAGAAAGATGTAGGATCATCATCAGGACATTATAAATAAGATGCCTGAAAACAATTGCCTGTGATTACTCAAACAGGGACGGAGAGCACTCAGTAGTGCTAGAGTCGACGGAAATGGATCCGTGTGGTGAAGAGAAAACGGGCAGCGATCTGTGGACCTAATAGGGCACTATGGCAGTGATAACTCCTTCGGGATTAAGGGATAGATGCGTGCGCCATTGTGGTGCTCATTTTCGGCCTATGTGGGAAGGGTATGCCCAGACGTGGGTCCCATGCTCACTACACCACTGGATTCAAGCTAGCCTGGCTGATGAAGGGTGATGCCCTGAAACCGGTCCCAGGATGCTTGTTTCCGGTCCAGGGAGGACCTGGCTTGGCAGTTCGGGCTGGACTGTTCCCACAAGGAACAGGGTCAAGACTGATTTGCATATGGCTGGGTCCAAACTGGGGTGGTGTGGTGAGCAAAAGAATGATGGATTTAACCCAGATCCTTGTGACTGGGGGTGAATGTTTGCATTGTCCAGCATTCCGTCCATCAATTGTTTCTTTTGCATTTGTCGCCCTAAGTGGGAAGGGTATGCCCAGACGTGGGTCCCGTGCTCACTACACCACTGGATTCAAGCTAGCCTGGCTGATGAAGGGTGATGCCCTGAAACCGGTCCCAGGATGCTTGTTTCCGGTCCAGGGAGGACCTGGCTTGGCAGTTCGGGCTGGACTGTTCCCACAAGGAACAGGGTCAAGACTGATTTGCATATGGCTGGGTCCAAACTGGGGTGGTGTGGTGAGCAAAAGAATGATGGATTTAACCCAGATCCTTGTGACTGGGGGTGAATGTTTGCATTGTCCAGCATTCCGTCCATCAATTGTTTCTTTTGCATTTTTCGCCCTAAGTGGGAAGGGTATGCCCAGATGTGGGTCCCGTGCTCACTACACCACTGGATTCAAGCTAGCCTGGCTGATGAAGGGTGATGCCCTGAAACCGGTCGCAGGATGCTTGTTTCCGGTCCAGGGAGGACCTGGCTTTTCAGTTCGGGCTGGACTGTTCCCACAAGGAATAGGGTCAAGACTGATTTGCATATGGCTGGGTCCAAACTGGGGTGGTGTGGTGAGCAAAAGAATGATGGATTTAACCCAGATCCTTGTGACTGGGGTGAATGTTTGCATTGTCCAGCATTCCTTCCATCAATTGTTTCTTTTGCATTTGTCGCCCTGAGTGGGAAGGGTATGCCCAGACGTGGGTCCCGTGCTCACTACACCACTGGATTCAAGCTAGCCTGGCTGATGAAGGGTGATGCCCTGAAACCGGTCCCAGGATGCTTGTTTCCGGTCCAGGGAGGACCTGGCTTGGCAGTTCGGGGTGGACTGTTCCCACAAGTAACAGGGTCAAGACTGATTTGCATATGGCTGGGTCCAAACTGGGGTGGTGTGGTGAGCAAAAGAATGATGGATTTAACCCAGATCCTTGTGACTGGGGGTGAATGTTTGCATTGTCCAGCATTCCGTCCATCAATTGTTTCTTTTGCATTTGTCGCCCTAAGTGGGAAGGGTATGCCCAGACGTGGGTCCCGTGCTCACTACACCACTGGATTCAAGCTAGCCTGGCTGATGAAGGGTGATGCCCTGAAACCGGTCCCAGGATGCTTGTTTCCGGTCCAGGGAGGACCTGGCTTGGCAGTTCGGGCTGGGCTGTTCCCACAAGGAACAGGGTCAAGACTGATTTGCATATGGCTGGGTCCAAACTGGGGTGGTGTGGTGAGCAAAAGAATGATGGATTTAACCCAGATCCTTGTGACTGGGGGTGAATGTTTGCATTGTCCAGCATTCCGTCCATCAATTGTTTCTTTTGCATTTTTCGCCCTAAGTGGGAAGGGTATGCCCAGACGTGGGTCCCATGCTCACTACACCACTGGATTCAGGCTAGCCTGGCTGATGAAGGGTGATGCCCTGAAACTGGTCGCAGGATGCTTGTTTCCGGTCCAGGGAGGACCTGGCTTTTCAGTTCGGGCTGGACTGTTCCCACAAGGAATAGGGTCAAGACTGATTTGCATATGGCTGGGTCCAAACTGGGGTGGTGTGGTGAGCAAAAGAATGATGGATTTAACCCAGATCCTTATGACTTGGGGTGAATGTTTGCATTGTCCAGCATTCCTTCCATGAATTGTTTCTTTTGCATTTGTTGCCCTAAGTGGGAAGGGTATGCCCAGACGTGGGCCCCGTGCTCACTACACCACTGGATTCAAGCTAGCCTGGCTGATGAAGGGTGATGCCCTGAAACCGGTCCCAGGATGCTTGTTTCCGGTCCAGGGAGGACCTGGTTTGGCAGTTCGTGCTGGACTGTTCCCACAAGGAACAGGGTCAAGACTGATTTGCATATGGCTGGGTCCAAACTGGGGTGGTGTTGTGAGCAAAAGAATGATGGATTTAACCCAGATCCTTGTGACTAGGGGTGAATGTTTGCATTGTCCAGAATTCCGTCCATCAATTGTTTCTTTTACATTTGTCGCCCTGAGTGGGAAGGGTATGCCCAGACGTGGGTCCCGTGCTCACTACACCACTGGATTCAAGCTAGCATGGCTGATGAAGGGTGATGCCCTGAAACCGGTCCCAGGATGCTTGTTTCCGGTCCAGGGAGGACCTGGCTTGGCAGTTCGGGCTGGACTGTTCCCACAAGGAACAGGGTCAAGACTGATTTGCATATGGCTGGGTCCAAACTGGGGTGGTGTGGTGAGCAAAAGAATGATGGATTTAACCCAGATCCTTGTGACTGGGGGTGAATGTTTGCATTGTCCAGCATTCCGTCCATCAATTATTTCTTTTGCATTTGTCGCCCTAAGTGGGAAGGGTATACCCAGACGTGGGTCCCGTGCTCACTACACCACTGGATTCAAGCTAGCCTGGCTGATGAAGGGTGATGCCCTGAAACCGGTCCCAGGATGCTTGTTTCCGGTCCAGGGAGGACCTGGCTTGGCAGTTCGGGCTGGACTGTTCCCGCAAGGAACAGGGTCAAGACTGATTTGCATATGGCTGGGTCCAAACTGGGGTGGTGTGGTGAGCAAAAGAATGATGGATTTAACCCAGATCCTTGTGACTGGGGGTGAATGTTTGCATTGTCCAGCATTCCGTCTATCAATTGTTTCTTTGGCAAGAATATTTTGGCCTGATGTTCAAAGGTCACATGGACACTAACCAGTGATGGACTGGCCATTGGCCTTTTGATTATGATGTAAGATATATTTATTTTACTGCTGAATAAAGCATTTTTAAAAAAAATAAAAACATTGTTGTTCAACAACTTGTTTCAGAGTTCACTGTGTGACAAGTGGAATTATTTTTTTATATATACAATGATATTAGTGGGGCATGTTTTGCATATGTTACATGGAGTTTGTGCACTTTGACAGAAGGTATTTTAAGATGTGGTGTCTGCATTTCATGGTTGCCATTGCCAAATTATGTCTTGGATCAGACTGTGAAATGCATCACAAGGTCTTACTTTTGTTAGTAAATTAGAGTGGTGTTGTCCTGCTATGTTTCTGTGTGTGTTGTGGTGGACTTATGCATTCACTGTGTGATCACACATATGTGTGTTTATTATTTTTCCTGGTCTAGCGTCAAATGTGCTATTCCCCTAGAATTTAGCATGCTGAATGTAACTACCTGATGATGAAAATCCCTCATCCTGCATACACAACATGATAATGACCCATGTTCTGATTGTGATCACAATGATGCTCAGGCACTCAAAATATAATTGACACACAATCTGTGATCATCTCTTGAACATGGCATGTATGTTTTTACTGGCCAAATGTTTTGTAGTTAAAGGAACGATGCTGCAGATCAATGTTGTGGTATGTAGGTCAGACTGTCCAGTTGTGACTTACCTCCCTGCAAGGTCCCTACATTGAGGGAAAATCCCTGCACCTGTCATGCCCTGAAAGTGAAGTTTGTGTGTTCATCATGACACTACCTCTGTCAATGCATGTAAGGCAGTGCCCCATGGTGGTTCTGTCACAAAGGCTGACCAGCAGCCTCTATTCAAAGAACAGATGGTATTCCATTGAAATATTGTGACATAATGTTGCATTGTCCTGTTTGGGACTGTGTAAGTATGTGAGTCCATTGTGCTGGTCTATGAAGGCCCACATAACCATGGTCTGCAGGTGACCCTGTGGTGCACCTGCATCTCCACTCTACCCATTCCTCAAGATTAGCATTTAGTTTTTCGTAAAACAATGTGTGATACCTTTCATTGACAATACCGTGTGAGCTTGTTTATGTGGAAATACCTGCAGCATGTACTCCACATGTACTGATATAATATTTTATTTTTGGCAGAGAAGTTTCATTTTTCATGTTCATTTTTAATGCTTTATTTTTACCCCAACCCAGAGAATGAAACTTATTGTATAGGGGTATTCTCACAAACACCAGATATGCATAATCATATATGGGGGTATTTACCCCAAACACAAGAAATTCCTCTTCCTGTATGAGAGTATTTGACCCCAAAACAAGTTAGGCATCTTCATGTATGGGGGTATTACCACACAAAACCACATATGCATATACACATATGGTGTATCCCCCAACAAAAGCACATATTTTCTTCAACATTGCTGTAGGTAATTGCCACCCCTCCTATTGACTGAACATTGCTGTAGGTAGTTGCCACCGATCCTATTGACTGGACATTGCTGTAGGTAGTTGCCACACCTCCTATTGACTGGACATTGCTGTAGGTAGTTGCCATCCCCATATTGACTGGACATTGCTGTAGGTAGTTGCCATCCCCATATTGACTGGACATTGCTGTAGGTAGTTGCCACCCCTCCTATTGACTGGACATTGCTGTAGGTAGTTGCCACCCCTCCTATTGACTGGACATTGCTGTTGCCACCCCCCATATTGACTGGACATTGCTGTAGGTAGTTGCCACCCCTCCTATTGACTGGACATTGCTGTTGCCACCCCTCCTATTGACTGGACATTGCTGTAGGTAGTTGCCACCCCCCATATTGACTGGACATTGCTGTAGGTAGTTGCCACCCCTCCTATTGACTGGACATTGCTCTATGGGTAGGTGTCGTACTTGCCTTCTGCGACAAACGCGTCGGTTGAGGTTGTAGTAGTGCTCGAAGAGGTAGAGTATGGGGATTACATGCACGATAGGATTCATGACTGCACGTCTCGTTCAGCAGGAATCGTGTTGTGGCTCGAATCGGTGCTGAAATACTCCCCTTCTGGCTGCTCTGACGTGTTGGTCGTAGCGACGGATTCGGTGCATGGGAAGTACGCATCGTACTTCGGTGTTTGTAATCGGACTTGGAAGTGCCTCCAGACGACTCCTTTCTGTGTTTCTGGAGGCTTTTCATTTGGACTATGAGGACGGAATCGGAGTGACCGTCTCGTTCGGTGAGTAAAGGTTTTTGTGCATCGTACTGCGTTGTTTGGTTTAACCGGCTCCCAATACGTGTCGGTTGTACTGTTCGCCTCCGGACGCATCAGGGAGGGCCTTCCAAACGACATCAGAATCTGGACCTCAGTGTGGAGGAGACTTCTCTGAAGACCGTCCTCTTTTCAGGCTAAGCAGACGCCCATTGGGGTGGAATTAGACTCTTGAGGGGCAGAATGACTGCCAAAAACCCAGTCGAACTTTTTTGTCAAAATCCAACTCATTCCAGTGTAGAAAGTAGAAAGTCCCTGGGTTGTCTGAGGAGATCTCTGGGACCCACTCTCAGACACTGTGAGTATAATGACATTTGAAAACCTAAGATAAAAATCCTGGGCCAGAAACTCCTATATTTCCTAAAAAGCATTTCCAGACATACTTAGCAAAATGAAGCACGTCGGTAGGAAGCAAGTCAATACCATGACCATCATCTACCTATTTAATGGAGTCCGTACAAACTCATTTGCTCAAATATATTTAGCAAAGAAAAACAGTCATGTATTATGGCAATTCTGTGGGTGTAAACCTTTCCCACGATTTTCCAGTTCAAATGAAGAATTTCAAAGGTAGCATAGGCAAATCAAAAATGGTCCATGCGAAATATGTATCCATGCTCAACCATTTGGAGATGCATAGTAACTCTGAAGCCAACTCTTCTACTTTGAAATATGTTTCACATGGGAAGTCGATTAAACACGTTTTTTTTCTCGTGATAACGTTGCCCACTAGATGTACCTGTATCTGACGTTTAGGAGCACTCCTTATTGGCACTCAGATAATAAGATTAGAGAAGCTTGCTCAGATGAAAACAGTTGACCTTTTTGTAACTATTGAAGCCATTGTCCTAGCTCTCTTGAGTTCGGCCAAGCACCTGTTTGTGCTCATTGAGAGAATCTTACCATGTGACCAGTGCTAAAACCCATGTATAGCAGAGGACAAATTTGAGCTTTGCCTGTAATAGATGACCTTGTCTCCACCGATGATTTTTGGGGACACTCTGGTCTGTTGATTCGGCGAGTAGAAAACAATTTTTTGCTTTTGTCAATAAATGCTTTCGGACTCAAGCTAACACTAAGGTGAAGAATTCTTTGACAGAAGCTGGAGCCCCATCCTAGAATTGTCAAGACTTGGCGAAGAAGCCAGAGACGAAGAGTAACTCTGTTCGCTAACCACAGGTGCCAAAGGTAAGATGGCAAGATCCAGGTGGTAGCCTTGGTGGAGATGAGCGAGTGTTTGGCACGCTGATCAGGTCACCCTAGAAAGAGTCATTTTGTAAAGTGAGTCTCATTTGCATATATTTAGTATGTATTGGGTAACTTTTCATTACTTAAATATTGCATGTGTCATCTGGGCAGGTGACAATGGGATAAACTTCAGGAAACCTTGGTGACAATTGTTCAACATCAGACTGAATTTAATCAGCCTGCCATAGTCTGGATGCTTTCATGGAAATGGCGCTCAGTTGTCACTGTAATACGGCATATGCTGTAGATATTTAAAACAAACTCTGCTCATGAGAGATAAGAATCTGGGTGTTACCCAAAATGACATAGAAGACCTGTAAGACTGACTTGTAACTCGCACAATATTCCCAGAAATAGTGTTCAGCCTCACAAATTTTTCACATTCTCGTATGAGGTGAGAACTCCTAGGTGTGTCCTGCAACGAGGTGCCAGAGCTTCTTCACGCTCGCTCAAAAAAAATAGATTCCTGCACTATTTCACCAAGGAAGACATCACCCACAAAAAGATGTCAACAGTCAATGGGCAAAAGGTTTGCAGTATTAACTTTGCATCCAGCAAATCCAAGTGATTTGAGGATATACAGGCTGAAGACTGGTAGGGTCTTCAAGTGAGCACGCTTGAACTATTGCCTTGTAGTGCTGCATGACCGTGTTCATCAGATTCACTCAGAAAGGAGCCGCCATCTGATGGGGCTTCACCAATAGAAGAATAACTTCCAGATTATCATCCATGACACTCATCCTTGATACAATCCTCTCCATTATCTGAGTTAAGCAGGGGTGGCTCCTCCATTATGGTGGAGGAGAGTCGCCCCAATGAAAAATAAAATCATAATAAAACCACTTTATTATAATTTTATTTTTCATTACTCCCAGCTGAGGTTAGGGCGGGGGCAGGGCCATCCTGTCGAGCGCCACACTACAGGAGGAGTGTTGGCCAAGCAGACATGCGCACTTATGTTTCTCCAACCCAGCTGTGTTGCAACAGCTGGGTTGGAGAAAAGCCCCAGGCTCCCTGGGCCTGAGCGAGCGTCAAGTCAGCCGGCACAGGCCAATCATGGTGTTGCTCTCATACTGGTATTACCAGCATGAGCGCAGCCCTGTGATTGCTTCCTGGGAACCTGTGCAGCATGACCAGCGTCAAAAGAGGAACATAGAGGTGGCGAGCGCAGGAGCAGGTACGTTTAAAAAAATATATTTTCCCCTCACCTCGTCCCCCTGCGTTCCCTCACCACCTCAAAATTGGAGCAGCCGCCACTGGAGTTAAGGCCTAGGCAGCAGTAAACCAGCGAGAGGCTTTGTTTGTTTTCTACCTAAAAACGTTTCCCAAATACTTGGTGCTAGGTAGATTGCAAGGTACTTGCAGAAAATTGTATAAATTGTAAATTACAAGAAGTGTGTGAGTGATGTGAACTGAAAGTGACCATGCTCTGCAACACAGGCGAAGGCGGGGTAAAGAGTGTGATAAGAACCAGCATAATCCAAAATAAAAACAACTACAAAGTCTCTGGTAACAGTGTAGGAATTCAAGAAAAAGAAACTACTCCTGAAAAGCAAACTACACTCCCTGTCAGGAATCAGCCTGCATGGAAAAAAACAAAAAAAGATCAACAATGTAAAACTTTACAGATCATGATTATTTTTCATCACAAACTCCTGTGTGCCTTCGAAACAGGAACAAATTTCATGAGATAATAGAGCGCAAAATGGTGTTTTGTGCTCCTAGAAACAAAGGGGGTCATTATGATGGCGGAAGGCCCGCCACCGCCAGCAGTGCGGTGGCGGGCCTTCCGCCATCGGACCGCGATTTTCCCCCCGCCACTTTACGATGGCGGGGGGATCCAGACTGCGACCATGGCGGACGCAAAGGCCGTCTGCCACGGAACCGCCACAGGCAAGCGTTACGATTGCCTGGCGGACTATCCAGATAGGCTAAAATGGTGGCGGTGCCTAGCAGGCACCGTCCGCCACATTAGGATGCTGGCTACAGCCAGCCTTTCCATGGCGGCGAAACCGGCATGGAAAGGCTGGCGGGGATTTGTTTTGGGGGCTCGTTGCGGGCCCCCCTTGTGTTGGGGGGAGATGTGGGTGCACTGGGGGGGGTACCCATACATTTCACAGCACTAAGTGGCAGGCACCGTGTGGTGCCTGCCACATAGTGCAGTGAAATACACCACCTGCTTTTTTGGCATCACGGCGGGTGCTGCAGTCAGCAGCCCCCGCCGCAATGTTAAATAGCAAGATGCGACCGCCATGGTGGAGGTCGCATCCTAATCAGTAGTGCGGAACCGCCGCATGCATGGCGGGTGGTCCCGATCCCCACCACTTTGGCGGGCGGACTCCAGTCCGCCCGCCATCGTAATGACCCCCAAAGTTATGTGCACATTGCATGCGATTTCATATTTTCTATAAGCGATGCACCTGCTGGATTTCGCAGTCTGTACTTTGGAAACTTTGTGGCTGGCAATTTCCTACCAATTTGTACGACCTATAATAATCTGGGCTTTAAAAAGTGAAAGATTTTACACTTTACAGTCATTGAATTTGTTTGCGCTTCACTGTTCGCTTACTTGTCAATTTGATTTTGTTTTCTTTGCATAGGTTGCATTGTTACATGTGCAGAAAACCCTGGGAACGGTGCGACTCCAGACTCTAAGGAGAAATCCTTTTGGAGAGACACAGATAGAGGTGGTTTTTCAACGGTGTCTCTCCCCTGTCTGCTTCACTTCCCGGGAACAGTGTTACATCTCCTGACCAGGGCCACATGGGGTGTGCAGACAAAATATCAAGTTAGAAATTTCGAACTACAGAAATATCAAGTCCTAAATATCGTCAGTGAGAAATATCGACAGCAAGAATATCGTGTTCAAGAATATCGATTTGAAGGTAAGAAATATCGTTTTTAAAAATATAGAAGTCAATAATATAGTTTGCAAAAACATAGTTGTTTAAAATATCGATTTTTTAATTAGTGTTATGTATTTTAGTATATATTTTAAATGTATGTGATGTCTTATTTTTGTATAAGTATTGTTTATGCTTTTTAATATATGTGTTACATTTTTAGTAGTTATCAATATTATTTTAATTAAATTTTGTGTTTTTTTGTTCTGTAGCGGGTTGTGGGTTTATAGGGGAATAGGGTGGGAAGTAATTTAATTATAATAAATGAATGATACTTTTTTTATTTATTGAATTTAGATTTTATAGTGTTAACTGTGGGAAGTAATTTATTTATGATTAATTATATAATTTGTTGTTAATTAATATTAGTTAATTCATTGAAAATTAAATATGGAAATTGTGTAACTAATTTTAGGTGTGGGTTGTGGGGTTTATAGGAGTAAAGAGTGGGAAGTAATTTATTTTTAATTAATTAGGGGCCCATTACGATAACCGGCGGTAAAAATACCGCCAACCGACATAGCCTGAAAATACCGCCCGCCTGCAACATTGAAATACCGAACGAGCAATTATGATGACGCAAAGCAACCACCGCCCGCAGCGGAAAAAAATAACAGAATACCGCCCGTCCATGTCAGAGTCCAAGACAATCCGTCCGCCACGGACGCAATACCGCCCGAAAAAGCCAAACACGACCGCGCGGACGGACTACACACCGCCCGTCAAATTATGATCCCCCCGACATGAGGGCGGGAAACCAACACATATCCCGCCCGCAACGGCGAACTACAGAAATGAATAACTGACAAGGCGGAAGGCCTGGTGGACACGTCCGTGCACGGAAATCAGTGGCGGCACAAACAAATACACACAGCACGGCCAACAAGTCCACACAGTAAACGACGCCAAAATACACAGACACAGAACCCATCCCAAAGACACATCTCCCTGCCAAAATATAGAATTAGCATAAATCCCAGGACACCACGCCCAACACACCTGAAAACGATAGACCATCATGATACACCCATATAGGTGAGTACAAAAGCAGCCCCCTCACAGACCACAAACCCTTGCACCACGACAAAGCCAACACCACAGCAGAGAACACGGAGAGACACAGAGGAAAGCAGCATACCACATGCACACACACATCACATCCATCACCACAACCACCACCACCACCACCTAAACACCGGCACCACAAACCCCCTGCACATTACACACCAAACACACCACACGAGCACCACAAAAACTACACTACGCACCATGGCAACACAACGAATGCCCAAGTTCACTGCCACAGAGTTGACGGTCATGGTCGACGAGGTCATCAAGGTGTACCCACAAATCTATGGGAACCATGTCCAACAGACACCAGTATCCACCAGAAACAGGATGTGGAAAAGGATCGTAGACCAGGTGAATGCAGTTGGGAACGTGCCACGCAACCGGGGGGAAATAACCAAGAGGTGGCAGGACATGAAAAGCCTGGTCAGGAAGAAGGAGGCCAAGAACCGTGAGCTGGCTGACAGGACTGGCAGCGGACCACCCGCGCCATTCAAGACCTTCAAGGCGTGGGAGGAGAAGGTGCGAGGCATACTACATCCGGAGAGTCTCATCGGAATACCAGGGGGAGTGGAGGCTGGTAAGTACAAACAAATGTGTACCAGCACACCGCCATGTACAGACATGCACTAACACAATGCCATAGCACCGAGGGCCAAACACCCCCATGTCCAGCACACAACACACCAGACATCTCTCACACATGCAACAGACACTCCCACACACTCAGCCCAAAGGTACCAACAAACAAAACAATGGGGGCATGTGCACAGTCAGCCAGCACCACAACTCCCACCAGGACCCTCTGTACCCCAGATGTGCTGGAAGGAGCACTTCCCACACCCACACCCATGTGTCAGCCATAGCTGCACTAATCAACAAGTAACAGGTAAGGAGCCGTACCACAAACTCCGAGTATCGGAGGGTGGACTGCAGAAGTCCCCCCCACCCAGGCCCCCACTCCTACAGCGCAGCAAGATGGAGCACTCCCCACACCCATGTGACAGCCATTGCAATGCACACCCACACCCGACAGGTAGATATGTTACCCTACATGGAGGGCTGTCTGTGGATGGTAAACCATCACCACGACTCACAACACGGCCCCCACACCCACAGACCAGCAAGATGGAGCACCCCTCCCTCCCACAACCATGTGGTAGCCATTGCATTCCACCCTCAAAACCAACAATTGGGTAGACTACTGTACAGGGCGGGGTGTCTGTAGGCATGAGGACTGCACTACGACTAACATGTGGGACATGTCACCTAGCAGAGCGACAGGTAGCACTGCTCCCTGTTACAAACATGTGACCAATGTGCACCCGGACATCAATTACAGAGTCATATCCCACATGAGCCATCTCAAATGCAGAAACACGTAACGAGTCACGTCAGCATGCACAAGTCTAACTGGAGTACTGACCCACATGGCGTGCACTGTGTCAGTCATCACACACATCAGCAACACCATCCAATCTTGTCCATGTAGTCGTGTCTGCTTCTACCCTTGACATAGTACAACATCACCCATGTAAGTCTGTCTCGTCCAAATGAAACATAGTGGAACCCCAGTAATGTCACATACACCACTGAACCCATGAACCACACAGCTACACAATGCACATTCAAAATCTCATCCATCCCATCATCCAGCCCCAGTGACATGAAAGGTATATCAGCTAAACAGTTGCCCCATAGACGGTAGTACAGCAAAGAGTCCTGCCGATGACCAATAATGTGTCTGCTGTGTCTGAAGCGCTCGTCACACTGTGAGTAACAACATACAAAATGCAGTCAACACCCCAAGAGCACTGCATTGCTGCACATGGGTGAGAGTAGCACGCACACCAAGGAATTGTACCATCTGCAATACGTCGTGTGGCATACAACCATCACTCACTCACTACAATGCCTGCTGTGGAATGCCCATAAATGACAACAGTGAGCAGATATGCTGGCAAAGTCAGACATACACACACCTTTGTCTCTGTAGTGTCGTGTGGCCAAAACACATGTCCCCTTCTGCACCCATATGTCACTGTATGTACCACAGTACCATATTCCAACACTAAACCGTCCATGGGGCTGTACCCCGTTCCCACCAAAGCCACAAAATGTAGGGGTACTGCAACACACACCAATTGGCATTACAAATCCGTCCCATGCCAGATGCACCCATCACACTATTCCATTGCCTTGATCACGCACACACATTGTAGAGACATACACACGCATCCGGCAAATCAGTGCACAACTGTGCACAAACTGTGCATGTCAGACATCTAACACAAACCATGCAAGGTGCAACACAATAACTTCGTCTCCGCCCCACAGGTGACGACCAGCATGATGCTGCGGATGGAGACACCAGCCATCACAGCCAGTCCACAAGCACCCCACACGGACTCACGGATGTGGAAAGCCTGGACACCTCTACGGACGAGGACTCCCAACCTGGCACATCTGGCGTGGCAGGGCGCAAATAGCACACCAGGACCCCTCCTACCTACCAACCCATCTCCCAGGGCTGGTGACCAGTCCCAGGCCCCTGCTGCCACGGTCATTGCGGCCAACACCACCGCCGCAACCACCACCACCATCACCACCACCAGGGCCTCCCTGGCCACTCAGCCATCCCAAGAGGTGGCACAAACCTCCACATCTACCCTGGGAGCCAGGAGGAGGCCCCGGGTGACCAATGTGGCGAGTGGGCAGGTCGGTGGCAGCAGTCCAGGTGGGAGGAGCAGGGTCAGGCCAACGCCAACAGAGCCTGGGAGCCAAGCCCTGCCGCAAATAGCCAGAGTCCTTGGGGCCTATGAAGAGGCCCAGGGACAATGGGCCAGGTCAGCTTCCGACACGAGGGAAGTCCTTGGGGTGTTGAGGTCCATGGACGCCCGTATGGGCCAATTCGTGACCCGCATGGGCCAACTTGTGGACCTCATGGGCCAGCTAGTGGTGGAGGTGAGGGCCCACTCAAGGCCAACCACAACACCTGCGCCACCACCTGCTGGGGCGCAGGGACGTGCAACATCCAGTTCCCCTGCGTCCACAGCGAGTGGGCAATCCTCAGCCACCACCAGCAGCCCACAAACACAACCCCCTCCCCTCAAACGTGGAAGGGGACATCCGAAGAGGAAACAGATGTCCAGGGAGGACTTCGCACGCTCCAAACGCCAGTGAGTCAGCCAGCCATGGTGGCCACCCTCTGCATTCACTTGGACTACCATCCCACCCCACACTGCCAGTCGAGTGGCAAATGTCTGTTGGACTGCGGACCCAGGACAACATGGGTACACCTTGACCATCACGCGGACAGGACCGTCAACTCATTGTACAGCATGCACCACCTTCTTGATCACCTTTTGCACAATCACATGTCACCTTTAAAATAAATACACCTGAATCACATCCTATGTCATCTGCTATGTTTATTATCAATGGTGCACAAACGTCTGCATGTTCAGAAATTCATCTGTAGTGTGTTCTGTCGATAGGCCAGGAGAGGCTGTAGGGACCTAGGGGTGACAAACAGGACAAGAGTCCATTGACTGTGTGTGTCACACACTCATCACACAGTACTTGTCATCATGCCTAAGCAATGTACACACATCTCACAGAGCAACAGGGCACAATGTCACAGCCACTCTCAGTGGCATACTACCCTGGACATGGACCATTGCCACACAGCACTCAGTGAACAATAGGCCGCCCTGTCAATGCACACATACACATACACAACTACAGCGACATCAGACGTCGTACATGGACACTCACCGTCAAGTGAAGTAGCGGGCGATGAGCTGCTTGACACTCATTCACTGCTTCCTCCTCTCCACTGTCCTCGTCACTGGACACGGCTTGGCCTGCAGGCGGGGGCCCTGGCTGATCACCGTCATCCACTATCAGGGGGATCCGCCTGCGAATAGCGAGGTTGTGCAGCATGCAGCATGCCACAACAATCTGGCACACCTTCTGTGGGGAGTATGCCAGTGCACCCCCGGTGCGGTCCAGGCACCTGAATCTGGATTTCAGGAGTCCAAATGTCCGCTCCACCACACGTCTGGTCCTCCCATGTGCCTCATTGTACCTGACATCAGCTGGTGTACGAGGATTGCGTAGTGGACTCAACAGCCAAGGCCCATTAGGATATGCAGAGTCACCAACAATCCACGCACGGTCCGGTTGCAGATTGGTCATCAGACGTGGGAGGATGCTGTGGCGCATGATGTGCGAGTCATGGGTGGAACCGGAAACTTCGCACACACGTGTGTAATTATCATGTCCGCCAGGCACACCACTTGCACATTCAGGGAGTGGAAATGTTTCCGGTTCCTATAGATGTGCATAGAAAGCACCCTTCACCGCAGGCAAATCACGGGCCCTGGGGAATCGGATGTACCGGTTCCTGTACCGCATCATAGCCGACAGGACATCCCGTAGCACCTTGCTGAACATGGGCTGGGACATCCCACCTCCACTGCCCACCGTGTGTTGGAATGAACCGGTAGCGAAGAAATGCAGTGCCGCCATCACCTTGGCCAAGGGGGTGAATGCAGTTGGATACACCCTGCGAGGACGAAGGTGGGGTTCCAACATGGCACAGAGGCGATGCAGGGTGGGCCGGTCCAGACGGAACTTCCTGATGACCTCCACATCCTCCATGTCTGACAGCAATTGGTAGGGGCGATGTATGTTTGGTCTCCTCCTAGGACAGATGGAAGTGGACACATGTCAATGCAACACACAACATGGCATTTACACATACACAAAACAAAGATCACTGTCAAAGCAATAGTATCAACGAACAGCTGACAAGTAGGGACAGCACAGCAACATTACTCTTACACAGATCCCCTTACCAGTAGCAAGGACCATTGACACATACCATTGCCATGAGCATGCACATGGGGAGTGAGGCCATATTAGCTTGATAGGCATGATGACGGAGTCAGACTGCATATGTGGGTAGCGGCAACACCACGGCATATACCTAGCTGCTGTGCCTGACACCGCTTCCGAGGCTGGGTGAGTATGGCACACACCAACAACACAACATACACAGGCTGAGCGGTACACCAATCGCAGCAGCTTGGTCACGCAGAATCAGCCCCAAGGGGGCTATATCAGTGTGGGAGGGTGACAGGCTTTACCACAGCTACCAGGGCCTGCTGACTGCCACTCCTCAACAACACATGCTGCTGCTGCCACCTGCCACCTGTCCACCTTAATGTCGACGACTTTGATGACATGTCCATGTCCACTCACCGGCGAGGAGCTGCAGTTCCTGGATTCCGAGCTCCACGCACACTGCCCAAGGCGAATACCGGCAAAACTCATGTGTGTGTAAGACAGCTACAGTGTGTGTGGGAGTGCATGTGGGGGACACACATGTCGTTCATCCGCAGCCATATGAGACTGAGCCTGTGGGGTTCCAACATGCACCGCTTACCATGCTAACTACAGGTGGAAGGTGCATGTAGGCTCTCAGGTGTTTCCCCATGCATGTCCCTCCCGAGTGGTGGTACATGGCTCTAGTCCGGGTACCATGCGGGTGTACGGCGTCCCACCACCTATTTTGCCGTGAGCTCGGTGACTGGGGCGAATGGAGCCACACATACACTATTTGGCCTCTCTGGGGAGAGATTGGAGCTGCTGCACACGCGCGTGCTCCCATGATGCAATCGCATCAGTGGGGTGGGCGAGGGGAGGCGATGAGTCTGATGGTGCAGGCCATCTTCCGTGACGTCACTACCTGTCATGACGTCTGCGTGCCACCACCTCTTCTTGTGCCCTGCTGCACACTGAGAATGTATTGCCTGCGAGATGTGACCAGGAGCAGGGTGCCATGACCTCCCACCCACCAAGCTCCACTGCCATCCCATGCCCTGGTTAGCCTGTGCAGGTGGACGATGTAGGGGGTACACCTGAAGGCCAGGGGTGTACATGTCTCTGCACGGGCCTGGCTGACGCACAGCAGTATCCAGCATGTCCCCAGAGGGAGGGCCAACGTCCACACCTGATGCAGCATGGGTCGTGTGCCCGCCTGTTGTGCACACACTAGTCTACATTCATCCCCAGACAGCTGGTCTTTCCACATACCCAGAACAGTGGTAATGTACCCCGCAGGGTTCGTCCCCACACAGTCTGTATCGACACTGCATGTGTGCACCCACCCGTGCCACAGACCCACCTGTGCCAAGAGGCCCTCCCGCTTCACATGCCACATGTGTGTATTCCACAGTTGTGCTTCTCTCTCAGGGGCGGACATCCAATGTCACTTGACTACATGGTAATCTCACAAGTCCCGTGTACTTCTCACACTCTCATCCTCTCTCATTCGTACTTGTCTACGATCAATAATACTCCAGAGTCAGATATTAGCTTTAAGGCATGTATTTAAGCTTACTTCCTCTGTGATGCAGGATGTGGACACTACTGGCAGCGTAATGCATGTGGAGGATATACTTAGCATGGTTACACATTCAAAAGGGGGTACAGGTAGATGTGATAAGTCGTTAATTGTGGAAATGAGGCTTCAGAGTTAAGAATGCCCTACCCTTGCTATGCTACAGTACGTTAGCTCATTACTGAGGTGCCCTAGGCTGTGACACAGACAGTATTGGTTTACCCTACCAGACAGCTTGACATCATGAGCACAGTACATCTAAGTCCCATGGTACAGGTTTACGACAATAGTGACTCCGACACACCTGCGTCAGAGGTGGCATCAGAGCATGAGCCTACATGCATGCAGCATAGTCTCACATGTTGTTGCGATATGGTGGCTACTGTACATGACTCAATGCCCGGGGACATGTTGTGGGGTGTTGCATTTGTTGTCCATGCAAATGTCCTTGCACGGAAGTTCAGGAGAAGGTGTGATGACAGTTCTCAAGTTATTCAGCAGACAGATCAGCGTGCACTTACAGGTGCCTGTGTTCAGGTGCGCGGCATGCATATTGTGGCAATGTGGTTCGTGCAATGTTGGCCATGTGGTCACTGTACACAGGTCCCATTCCTCAGCCTCCCCATGTTCATGCAGGGACACGGGATGTGGTGATGGACAGGGTGCATGTCCCGGTAATGTCAGGTGTCATGACGGTGGTGTTGATGGTCAGGTGTTTGTTTCCGTGTGCATGGTATAGTTGTTGCACAGCTGACTGGCCTCTGCGTGCGGACGGCAGGCATGGTTACGGTGTTGCACATGAATGTTCAATTGTGGGTATTGATTTGGGGACCCATGAATTGACAGGTTGTCAGGTATGCGATACCTTCCTGCAGTGCATCCCTCGCATTGGTGGTATTTGTGGTTGACATCCAGTGAAGCGGATGGTGGGTTGCAACGTGTTCCTCGTAGGTTGTCCCTTGTAGGATCCTGATGGGACATGTCGGGTGACATTCGATGAAACTGTGATCCAGCATACGTTGTGCGGAGGCACACTGGTTCCATTGCAGTGTGTGTCCTATTGCAGCCACAAACGCCATGCCCCCATACACTGAACAGTTCCTGTCGTGGGCGTCCAGGGGTGAGAACAGGTGTACCAGGTCCCCAATTGGACATGCCGGGTTGGAGAGACATAAATCCACAGGCCAGTGGTACGGGCACCTCCGACAGTAGAAAACGGGGATGACGCAGCTGAACATTTCAATGCGGTAAGTTACTCGATAACTTACATTCAGCATGGCCAGAATTGCACAGCCCACTGTCTGTATCAAGCTATTGCTACAGCTGCATCTGTCTGGCGTAGGTGTATAGTACTGGTGCCCCATCCAATTTGCTGCTGGGTGCTGTGGTGGCGTGCTCCGGCTGCCTGGGCTGTCTGCTGAGTGCGACCTCGGACGGTGCTGTGTGTTCTTGAATAGATGTTAGGCGGCAGGACTTTGTGTATGGCTTGGGAGGCGGCCACAGGCCCTCATCCCACATGCTCCTATGAATGGTCAAGGCCAGTGGTGTCTGACTCCTTCCTGATTACTTGCATTTGAGCCACAAGGCGCAGTGTTATAATTGTATTTTGTGGTTTTATCTTTCTTTCATGTTCGGCGTTATCTGCCAGGGGATGGTTGACTCAGCATGGCTATGTTTGGGTTGTGGTTGTTCCAATGGCTCCGTTCTCCTGCAGGATATGTTGCAATGTGATTTGGCTGTGGGAATGGAAGGACATTCACTGCTATCTGCTCTCCCGTGTGTGGGTGGGTCACTTCTTTCCCGCTGTACATTGGGACTTGTGTGTGGGCGCCGTGATTGTGCACACCTGTTCTCAGCCAGCAGGGTTTCTCTATTTTGGACATGGCATGGCTTGTTGTTCCGTGCAGGGTAGTATAGATATTGTTTGTTGTGACTGGCATGCCTTTTGCGGGCAATGTCCATTGTTTGTGCACTTCTGTCGCAGCTGCCGTGTGCTTCTCCATGCTTTGCACACAGGTGTGTGTCCTCTTCCGACGTCACTTTGCTCCCCTGTTCGGCACACTTGTGTGACTACGTTTTGGCAACTGTGAGTTGTTGGTTGTGGTCATGGTTGACACAGGGGGACCACGTGACTTGTGCCTTCAGGGTGGGGCTGGTGTGTGTGGTGTGTTGTTGTGACCCTGCGGTGTTTGCGTGCAGCCCATGCGTGGCGCTGTCGTTGGCCTCTGCGTTGTGCGCATGTGCGTCATCGCCGGGGCGCTGCGGTGCTGTGCCGGGTACGTCACCTCCTGGTCCGGGGTATTGGGTGCCCAAGATGTTGCGGGTTGATTATATTTTACAGGTGGGATATGTGTGGGTACAGTGTTGGATGTGTCTTGTCCCCACAGGGGTGTCTAGGGGGCCCATGTACAGTTTTCCCGTCCTTGCATTGTGTGCGGTATTTGCATGCCCTTGTTGTGTGTCTGCCTACCTGCGTCGTCGTTGCGCGTTCACTCCTAGCTGCTGCATCAGGTACAGCATTGGGATGGCCTGGAGTGCAGGATTCATGTCGGAGTAGGCCGGGTTGGTGTTTCTGTGGTCGTCAATGTGGTTTCCGCCTCCTGTTCTCGTGCGGTGTCTCTTTGCCGATGAGGCTGTTTGGTTGTGTCATCGTAATTTGTACGCCGGGCGGTGCGTCATTTCGTCGGACGGTGTGCCTCCGTTGGCTGGCGCCACAACGTAAACGGGCGCACTTTGATGGCGGGCGGCGTCGCAGGGTTGCGGGCAGTATTAGCCTGGCTTTTCACATCCTAATTTGGCGGGAGTGCGGGCAGTTGCTGGCGAACGGTAACTAGCGGTTTTTACCTCCGTCGGCACGGCGGTGGTGTTTCCGCCCGCCATCGTAATGACCCCCTTAATAATGATTTGTTAATTAATATTCATTAATTAATTAAAAATTAAAAATTGAAATTGTGTAATTAATTTTAGGTGCGGGTTGTGGGGTTTATAGGGGTAAAGGGTGGGAAGTAATTCATTTGAAATTAATTAATAATTAGTTGTTAATTATTATTAATTAATTAATTGAAAATTAAATATGGAAATTGTGTAATTATTTTAAGGTGTGGGTTATGGGATTTATAGGGGTAAGGGTGGGAAGTTAATTAATTTTTATGTGTTTTAATTAGTTTTTTAATTAAAAATGTTTATTTATTGATAATATATTATGGTAATTATGTAATTACATTTTATTTTTAATTTAGACGTGGGTTGTGAATTGTGTGGTGTTATAGGGTAGGATGTAAATGAAACAAATGTATGTAGTAATGTTTTTGTTTATAAATAATTTCTAACTATAAATACTTGTATGAAAAATATTTTTATATTTTATTTAGTATAATATTTGTGATATGTATTTAACATTATAATATGTTTTTTTCAAATTTATAATATTAATTATATTTGTATTTTAATTTTTAACATATTTATATATTTTTTTAATTTAGTTTGTTTTTCAAATATTTGTTGTTGTTGATATTTTGTTTGTTTATAATTTTGAATTGACTGTAGTGGGAATAGTAATTTTTATCCCTCCGCAATCCAACACTTTCCTTACTGTTACACTCACTGGAGTGGGAATAGTAATTTTTACCCCTCCGCTATCCAACACTTTCCCTATTGTTGCACTCATTGGAGTGGGAATAGTAATGTTTACCCCTCCACTATCCAACACTTTCCCTACTGTTACACCCACTGAAGTGGGAATAGTAATTTTTACCTCTCCGCTAGCCAACATTTTCCCTACTGTTGCCTGTTGCACTGACTGGAGTGGGAATAGTAATTTTTGCCCCTCAGCTATCCAACACTTTCCCTACTGTTGCACTCATTGGAGTGGGAATAGTAATTTTTACCCCTCTGCTATCCAACACTTTCCCTACTGTTACACTCACTGGAGTGGGAATAGTAATTTTTACCTCTCGCTATCCAACACTTTCCCTACTGTTGCACTGACTGGAGTGGGAATAGAAATTTTTACCCCTCCACAATACAACACTTTCCCTAGTGTTGCACTGACTGGAGCTGGAATAGTAATTTTTCCCCCTCCGCTATCCAACACGTTCCCTACTGTTGCACTTACCCTCATCTACCGACCCCCTGGACCCCGCGGACCCTTCGCCAACTCCATCACGGACATTATCTCCCCGCAGGCCATCGCATCCACCAACTACACCCTGCTGGGAGACCTCAACTTCCACCTCGACAACCAACTGGACCCCAACACCACATCCCTCCTGGACAACCTCCACAACATTGGACTGCGCCAGATCGTGACCGAGCCCACGCACTCAGCAGGACACACCCTCAACCCCCTCTTCACTACAGGAAACTCCATCACCTTCAGCCACACCACCGAACTCCCATGGACTGACCATCGTTGCGTCCACTTCACCTTCAGAACACCCACCATCCACAGACACCAGCACCTGCTTCCATGAAGAAACTGGACCAAAATCACCGACGACCAGCTCACCTCCTCACTCAACAACTCCACCCCAACCATCGCGGAAAACGACGACCCCAACACCGCAGCCCGAACCCTGCATAGATGGATCTCGGACAGCACCAACACCATAGCCCCCTCAAGAAAAACAACAATACCCGCGCCAAGAAAGGCAGATGGTTTACCACCGAACTTCGAGAGTCCAGAAGCACATGCCGCCGCCTCGAAAAGGCCTGGAGGAACACCAAATCCACAGAAGCCCACGACAACTTCAGAGCCGCCACCAACGCCCACCATCAACTCATCAGAGAAACGAGGAAAAAAGCGATTGAAGACAGAATCTCCACCCACGCGCACAACAGCAAGGAACTCTTCAGCATCATCAAGGAGTTCGCCCAACCCACTAGCGAGTCTACCGACATCCCTCCCTCACAAGACCTCTGCGACAAACTCAGCACCTTTTTCCACCACAAAATCAAGAGCATCTACGACAACTTCGACGAAGACAACCAACACACTGAACCCTCACCAACCACCCCCGACACCCGGAAACCAGCGATTGACGACTGGACAGCCCTCACCACCGAAGACACACTGAAGACAATGAAGTCAATCCACTCAGGGGCCCCCACGGACCCCTGCCCCCACCACATATTCAACAGAGCCGCCGACACCATCGCACCCATGCTCCGCCACACCATCAACCGCTTCCTGGCGACCGCCTCGTTCCCCGACGATTGGAAACACGCCGAGGTCAACCCCCTCCTAAAGAAACCCTCAGCGGACCCCACCGACCTCAAAAACTACAGACCCATCTCCCTGCTCCCGTTCCCAGCGAAAGTCATCGAGAAAGCCATCAACAGCCAACTCGCCACATTCATTGAAGAACACAACATCCTCGAGTCCTCCCAATCCGGCTTCAGAAAAAACCACAGTACGGAAAACGCCCTCCTCGCAACAACAGACGACATCCGCACCCTACTGGACAAAGGAGAAACAGTAGCCCTCATCCTCCTCGACCTATCAGCGGCGTTCGACACAGTCTCCCACCGCACCCTAATACGCAGACTCTACGACGCAGGAATCCAGGACAAGGCCCTCGACTGGATCTGCTCCTTCCTCTCCGTCAGGACGCAGCGGGTCAGACTCCCCCCTTTCCTCTCGGACCCCACACCTACCACCTGCGGAGTCCCCCAGGGCTCCTCCCTCAGCCCGACGCTCTTCAACGTCTACATGGCTCCACTCGCTCCCATCGTCAGAACCTACGGACTCAACATCGTGTCATACGCAGACGACACCCAGCTCATCCTCTCCCTATCCAACGAGCCCAACACCGCCAGACGCAACTTTCGAGAAGGCATGGAAGCCGTCGCCAAATGGATGAAAAACAGCTGCCTACAACTAAACACTAACAAAACAGAAGTACTCATCATGGGCCCAAACCCCGATGCCTGGAGCGACACCTGGTGGCCCCCGGCCCTCGGAAACCCGCCAACCCCCACGGACCATGCACGCAACCTGGGAATCATCCTGGACTCCGAGCTCAAAATGGACCGCCAGATCAACTCGGTCTCGTCTTCCTGCTTCCACACCCTCCGCCTCCTTCGTAAGACCTTCAAATGGACACCCCTCGAACACCGAAAGACCGTCACTCACGCCCTGGTCACCACCAGACTCGGCTACCGCAACGCACTCTACGCCGGAATAAACAAAAACTTCACCCGCAAGCTACAGAACATCCAGAATGCAGCCGCAAGACTGGTCCTCAACCTGCCAAAACACTGCCACATCTCCCAGCACCTGCGCACACTCCACTGGCTCCCTGTTGAGGCGAGAATCACCTTCAAGATGCTCACCCACGCACACAAGGCCCTCCACGGCACCGGACCAGCATACTTGAACAGCCGACTCAAATTCCACGCACCCCAAAGGACCCTACGATCAGCCCAGCTCTCCTACGCCGTGGTCCCCCGCACCAGAAAGACCAGATTGGGAGGCCGCTCCTTCTCCTTCCTCGCGGCCAAAGCATGGAACGCCCTTCCGCTCCACCTCAGACAGACAACATCGCTCCCCATCTTCGCAAGAAACCTCAAAACCTGGCTCTTCGACAGACCCCCTCCTTGATGGATGGAACCTGCACCCCCCCACACCCCTAGCGCCTTGAGACCCTTACGGGTGAGTAGTTGCGCTTTAACAAACCCCTGATTTATTGATTGACTTATTGGAGTGGGAATAGTAATTTTTATCCCTTTGCTATCCAACACTTTTCCTACTGTTACACTCATTGGAGTGGGAATAGTAATTTTTACCCCTCCGCTATCCAACACTTTCCCTACTGTTGCACTCATGGAGTGGGAATAGTAATTTTTACCCCTCCACTATCCAACACTTTCCCTACTGTTGCACTCATTGGAGTAGGAAAAGTAATTTTTACCCCTCTGCTATCCAACACTTTCTCTACTGATGCACTGACTGGAGTAGGAATAGTTATTTTTACCCCTCCGCTATCCAACACTTTCCCTACTGTTGCACTGACTGCAGTGGGAATAGTAAATTGTATCCCTCCGCTATCCAACACTTTCCCTACTGTTGGACTCATTGGAGTGGGAATAGTAATTTTTACCCTCCGCTATCCAACACTTTCCCTACTGTTGCATTGACTGGAGTGGGAAATTTAAGTTTAAATATTTTTAAATAGTTTAATGTTTTAATTACTAATAGAATGTTTTTTAACATACATTTTATGTTATTGGTATATGTTTATATATATATTTATTTGTTACATTTTTATATATTTTTAAAATTATTAAATAAATTAAAATTAATAGTTTATTCATTGTTTTACAGTAAATGTATATAATATTTATTATATATGTGTGTTTAACTTTTTTGGTTCATTTGTTATTTTTGTTAAAATGTATATTAAATCTATTTTTTTTTAAATAAATTTTATTAGTTAATATATTTAATATGTATTATTTTTTTATATGTAGATAAAAAGCGATATTTTTTACATCTATATTTATGTCATCAATATTTGTTTTGGGATATTTTTGTACTTACCTTTATAAATATAGGATATCGATATTTTTGACATCTATATTTATGACTCGATATTGTGGTATGGGGATGTTTTGGGTGTCGATGTTTTGTCAGTGAACCCCACATGGAAAACAGATTTGTGCTTGCCGGGAAATCCTTGCGTCTAGCAGCCTTTTTTCATCCCTGGGGTCTACAAGGTAAGGGAAAAGGTTCATGATTAATTTGGCCTCTGGGCAGGAAGGGTCAGCCTCTATGTGTGAGTGTGGCGGGGGATGGGGGCAGGCACTTTTGTAAAGGGAAGAGTCTCCCCGTTCTAATGGTGCTCCTCTATGAGCATTTTGCCCAGTGAGCAGTGTTCAATCAATCAGTAGATTTGTAGAGCGCTTCTTGTCACTTGTAAGGGTATCCAGGCCCCTGGGCAAGAGCTAAAATAAACATAAATGGCAACTGCCGGTCACCTACGTCTTTAGTGCATTTTCCCCTCTCCTAGGTTGGATTGATAGGCATGGATGTCATTTAGGGGTCACCAGGGGTTGCTGCTGAGGCCCTCCGAATGCCCCTTGTGACCCCTGGCACTTCCTGTGCGATCCCTAGCATCGGCAATGGCAAAATCAGTGTCAGGAGCAGAAGTAGCTCAACCGTATGGACATTGATGGGGGCTTCCCTCTCCTGGCTTTTTGTCAATTTTTAATTATATTAGTGAATAATATTACATTATTCTCTATTAGTTTAATAAAATATGGAGCACAAATAGCTGGAATATGACTTTCCCTGGCAGCTGAGGTAAGTGAAACTAAATGCTTTCAAATGTATGTATGTTGTGTGTGAGCTTGCAGCTTTGAGTGTGTTTATGTAAGAGAGAGTGTGTGTGCATGTGTAGGCAGGGTGTGTGTGTATGTGTGAGTGTGTGTTTGTGTGAATGCATGTGCATGGTAAGCATATGTGTGTGTGAGTGAAAGTGAAGGGCAATGGGCATGTGAAGTTACTTCCGCTACCCCTGGCATTTTGGTGAATTGACGCCCAGGTTGATAGGCCCTCTCCCATCGAAAGGGAAAGTCTTAACTTTATCCACTGAGGGGTTGGCTCCTAAGCCGGGAGGCCACCTCAAATAATAATGAAGAAAAGGCACCTGCTTGCCTCGAGGAAGAATTCCTGCTCCAGGATTTTGGCATTGCGCAATCCCTGCAAAGAATCCCCTTGGGAGGGGCACCATTAGAAAGGAGAGAAACTCCCCTTTTCAATGGCATCTCTATATCCAAATAATCTGCCCGAGGGCAGCACTAGGTCTCTCAGCACAGATTGCAGCTAAAAATAAATGATAGCCCCAATTTTCCTGGAGTTCCCTTCCCTGGAAGAGCTGATCAGGTGGAGGTGTGCTGGGACTGAGTCTCAATCACCCACCCCACCAGGAAGGGAAAATGTTACAAAATAATACAACCCCCGGGTGGTGTCGGCCCCTTTGGCAGGAGCGACGGTCCCAAAAAACCCAATCCCTTGTTCCTAGTGGAAGATTCCTTTGGGAGGTGCACTTTTGAAAAGGGGAAACTTTCCCTTTCCAACAGTGCCTCGTGCTGTGAGGTGCCTGGGGGAGGAAGATATTCCTCAAAACACGGACCACAAAACTTACCTGTCTCCAGGCACTGCATCTTCCTATTCTATTTCTATTACAGTAACATTCAATAATGCCTGTGTATGTGCATGCCTGTGTATGTGCATGCCTGTGTATGTGCATGCCTGTGTATGTGCATTCCTGTGTATGTGCATGCCTGTGTATGTGCATGCCTGGGTATGTGCATGCCTGTGTATGTGCATGCCTGTGTATGTGCATGCCTGGGTATGTGCATGCCTGTGTATGTGCATGCCTGTGTATGTGCATGCCTGGGAATGTGCATGCCTGGGTACGCATGGGCGGCCATCTTTGAATGTTTTTATCAAACATTATTTCAAAGACATTCAGAGACAGCCACCAGTGCATCCACACATCTATGCACGTGAAGGCAGTTATGTTTTTTGTTTTTGTTCCAGTGAGAGAAACTTTAAAATAACATTGGCAAAGCAAATAGATTGGCTACCACCACAAGATAACTTGGCTTTGTCAGTGGTTGTCCATATGTAAGGTTATTTTTACCAAAAACATTCTCTGCGATGGAGGTTTGCTCAAAGGCAGCAACATAAGACCTAAAGCACATAATAGCGCAGTGCCCTAGGCAGACACACTGCATTAACAGTTATAAAACAAAGTCATTCCAACTGCATTGAACAGTAATGATCTCAGATTCATCCATTGACAAACATCCAAAACAATTCATGAAGCCAGTTCTGTTGCCAATGGAAGGGTGGCCATTCTCCTGACAAACATCTTAAGCATCTCAACAGCCCACTGCATCTTCCGATTTGGGATGAAAATGCAAAATTTAACACACATACAGTTTCTCTGAACAGCAGCTGTTGGATGGCTGGATCATCCCAGCTGAAGAAAGTGCAGGATCTGCACACTGGGTAGGGACGTAGAGTATTCAATGACCTTCCAAATGAAGAGGTGAGTATGGACAGGTGATTCGCTGCAGGCGAGATAGGTGTGTCCCTTCCCAAGTACCCCACACCTTAAAGAGCAGCTTCAGATTAACCAAGACCTAACAAAAAAAATCCCCAACAGAAAGATCCTTCCATCTTTAATGGTTCCCACAGAAAGTCATGTGGGCTCTGCTAGAGAGTTATTTCCTGCTCAAAATGAATATCAGGTCCACGCAGCAAAGCCCTGTGGGGAGAGTTGGAGGGGAGGGATAGCTACATCCCTGCCCACTTGGTGTTGGAACAGAGCAGGGCATGACCAGCACCTACTGCAGTGGCAGGCCTGAGACATGGTTAAGGGGCTACGTATGTGGGTGGCACAATCAGTGCTGCAGGCCCACTAGTAGCATTTAATTTTCAGGCCCTAGCCACATGTAGTGCACTTTACTAAATTAAGTGTGCCAATTAGAGATGAACCAACATTACCATGCTTTAGGGTAGAGAGCACAAGCACTTTAGCACTGGTTGGCAGTGGTAAAGTGCGCAGAGTCCTAACGCCAGCAAAAACGAGGTCAGAAAAATTTTGGCTGTCAGGTCTAAGAATTCTGTTATTGCATACAGATATATACCACAATAACTGACATGCACCTAAAATCAGCCAGGACTATTGGCTTTGTCAGTGGTTTCTAGCTGTTCAAGATAAATGAGTGACAACAACGATTTTGTTGTAACTAATATTGTAAATGTTTCAATTTTGTAATTATGAGACTGTGAATTAAACATTACTGTGGCCTGTGGAAGAGGTTGTGGTCTTCAGAGTGTCTCAATCACTTCCGTTATGTTCACTCTATATTAGACACGTACGCCTTTTTTTTCTGCACATCTCGTCAATCTGCATATCTGAAACCTCTTCTCTTTCCTCTTCAGCACTCTCTTTTCACCCTCTCCTGAATGCACTTCCTCTCATCTCTTCCACTTCAACCCTCAATCACACAACGCACCCACTCACTTGTATGTACTGCATTTTCTTGAACTTTCGTCTTGTCAATATTACGGCACCTCTGTATCTTCTTCACAAACATTTGCACAGAATCATAATTGTAACTAGAATACATGACCATTGCTCTGCGTGCTCTGCAAAGAGGCCAAGGACTGGATGATCATGTATTCTGAATTCCTTTCTGACACATTGACAAGAGCTGTGAAAAACCTCACACTGCCTTCAGCCTCAGCTCCAGAGCCCTCTATCGTGGCCAGTTATAAACACATGGAAGTGACTCAGCTCAAACTATAAACTATAAACTATACAAGAGTAATATAGGACATGAAAAAAATATAGAGACACAGCATTATGGTACTAGCTAACACTTTTATGGAATGCATGATTAAGTCAAATGTGAAATATAAACAGGAACTATGGGGCTCATTACGATGGCGGGCGGAAGCACAACCGCCGTGCTGGCGGATGCAAAAACCACCAGTTACCGCCGGCACGCAGCAGTCCACACGCCCGTCCAATTACGATGCGAAAAGTAGGCCAAACACCGCCGGCAAGCCAGCAACACCGTCCGCCATCAAAGTGCGCCCGTACACGTAGCGGCGCAGCTCAACTGACACACACCGTCCGACGAAACACGTCCCGCCCGGCGTATAAATTACGATGCCGCAAACAAACGGCTCCCACGGCTAAGAGACACCGCACGTGAAAGAGAGGCGGTAACACGGACGCAGAGCACGGACAACGAAGAAGCGGCACCCCGAGCATGAATCCAGCACTGCAGGCCCTTCCCATGCTTCTGCTGATGCACCACCAAGGACGCAACGTACCGCGGAGACGCAGGTAGGCACACACACAACAAGTGCACGCAAACAGCGCACACAGTGCAAGGGCGGAAAAGCGGACAACCCCCACCAGCGCGTGTACACTACACATCCACCATTGCATCCACATATGACACACAGGCCAAATCGTAACATCGCGGAACACATGTGTACACACCACCTGGGACTAGGAACCAACCACCCCGTCACGGCCCCAAAGCAGCGATGACGCCGCCACACATGCGCACAACGCAGAGGCCAACCGCAGCGCCATGCATGCGTCGCACACAGACACAGGGACACAACCAAGCAGCACACACATCAGCCCCACCCCGAACGCACATGACACGTGACAGGCCTGCCACAGACATGTCCCCAACGCCCAATTCACGGACAACACCCAACGCCACACAACCGACGCACACATGTCAGTGAAGTCACGCAACAGCAGGACACACCCCAGTGTAACAAACATGGCGTAGCACACAGCGGCGGCCACACCAACTAGGAGAAGCAGGGCCCATTCGGGAAGAGGAACGCCAGTACCACACTGAAAAACCCATACCACCCTGCACATATGAACAAGACATATAAAACGGAACACCAAAGAGCACGGGGACCGACAACAGGTGGCCCAAGAATAACATTCACACACAAGGCCCAACGCAGAGCGGAAAGGCAGCCTGCCGCCCACACAAGGGAGAGCAGACAGCACTGAATGACCTTCCATTCCAACACCGAAAACCACAGCCCTACGACAGAAGCCGGTGAATACAGCCATTGTCCAAGAATAGACCAACACAGGCATGCCGAGGAGACCGACCACAGGGCAGATAGCGCATATCACAGAAGCACACAACGGACGGGGAAGAAAGAAGAAAACACTCCCCATGTCGGCCACATGCAAGTTAATTGGAAGGAGTCACACATCACTGACCTTGAACTGTCTGAGAAGCATGTGGGAAGAGGGCCCGTGTCCTCCAAACAAGCAAACAGAACACAAGTCCTGTCTCCCTACGACTACACAGAGCTCACAGCAACCTCGGAGCGTGCACATTGCAGACTGCACACACAGCCGGAGCACGCCACCACAACGCACCGCTGCGAAATGGCAACCGCAACACACCTACCCAACTACGACGAACAGCTCAAGCTGTACAAAACCAACCTGTTCCATACATTGGGATGCGATCTCCTGTCCCTGCTGAACGTAAGTTACCGACTGACTTACCGCATCACATTGTTCAGCTGCGTCATGCCCGTCTTCTACTGTCGGAGGTGTCCCTACCAGCATCCCGTCGAGATATGCCTCTCCAACCCGGCATGTCTGAAGGCGGACTTGCTACCACTACTCCTCCCTCTGGACGCACACGACAGGGCCTGCTCTGCCTATGGGGGCATGGCGTATGTGGCCAACATCGCACCCGCACTGAAATGGGACCACTGTGGGACCACTGTGCCTCCACACGACGGATCATCGAGAACAGCTACATCGAATGTCACCCAGCATGCCCCATCATGGTCCTCCAAGGGACAACTTACGAACAACACCTTGACAGCCACCATCCGCTACATTGGCTGGCAAACATGTACACCACCAATGACATGGAAGCCCTGCTGGACGGCATCGCATACCTGACAACCTGTAAATACGTCGGACCACAACGCAGGTTCCCCGAGTGACCTTTGATGTCCAACCCCGCACCCATGCTTAGCTTCCGCACGGACTGGCCAGTCACCACCACAACAGCCATACCAAACGACCGGCAACTGTAACCACACCATCAACGACATCGCCATGACATCGGATATGACCGGGACATGCACACTGTTCCCCATCACATCCAGGAACACCGCATGCATCGTGGGAGGCAGTGGCATGGGCTCTGTGTATCGCACCCACATGGACGGAACTGCACGAACAACCAGGACACGACATGGATCCAGCGCCCATGGACACACACACCGCTCAGTGGACATGAATAGGTCGCCTGGAGTCTGTGGGTGCTGCACCCCTCCCACCCCCGCCCCGGGAACCCCATACCAGGACCTTTGCATGGACGTCAAGTGCATACAACAACAACACGACCCCAGTGACTGTGACATGTCCAGTAACCACCACAGTGCAACAACAAGTGGCACGCCGCTGCATGCACGCAAGCACATGCCCTGATGTCATCTCACATGCACGCGTGCATGAGGAACAACCGCAGCAAACCTGTCACATGGAACTGAGATGGACTGTGCCCATGATGCCAAGCGGTCTGGTAGGCTACATGTATACCGTCTGTGTCAAAGTCCGCAGCTCCGCAGCTATACGCAAATGTACATTAGCACAGCCTTGGCCAAGCAGATGTCACTCTGAAGCCCACATCCCACATGCAACAGCCAATCACATGTAACCCCACACCCTATCCCATTTGCAATCATGCTCAGTATATCCTCAACATGTATTCCGCTGCCAGTAGTGTCCACTATACTGCATCACAGAGGACAGAAGACTCAATATAATGTTTGAAACCAAAACTGTCTCCGCTGACTCATTTCACATGTACGAATGAGAGAGGATGAGAGTATGTGAAGTACACGGCAGTCGTGACATGACCATGTAGTCCACTGGTATTGGATGACAACGCAAATGAGTAGCACAACTGTGGAAGACACACATGTGCCGTGTGAAGTTGTATGGACGCAGTGCACAGGTGGGTGGGTGTGACGGGTAGATGCGCACATGCCAAGTTGGAGCACGCCGTGTTGGGAGGGGTCATGAACAGTACACCACCGCTTCCCTGGGCATAGTGAGAGGACACCTGTCGGGGGGAGTGAACACGTGTGTGCACAGCAGCCGGGCACATGTACATAGCGGTACCAGGCGCACCTCAGCCCACCCTCTGTGGACAAGCAGGATCCTGTTGTGCGCCCGCCATGCCCCTTGACAAGGCACACACAGCCCCAGTCGACCAGGTGTAACCCCAACATAGTCAATCCGCACAGGCGATACAGGGCACGGGATGGCAGTGGAGCATGGTGTGTGAGAGGTCTCCTCGCGCTCCTCCTGGTCATATCACGCAGGCAATAGAACCTCAACATCTAGCATGGCAAAAAGTCAAATGGAAGTGTAGGGGGACGCACCACAGCACGAGCAGCACTGACGTCACGGGAGGTGGCTCGCACCATCCCATCCATTGCCCATCATACCAACCACGCCACATGCCATTGCGACTAAGTGCAAGCGCGTGCGCCACCACCCCCGAGCCCTCCCCAGAGAGGCCAAAGAGTGAATGTGTGGGCCACCAGTCACAGACGGACGCGGCCTGGCCGCAAGGGCAGCCACAGCCACTGGGTGTCGCAGGTGGCGGATCCGGAAGGCGAAGACTGTGATGCATAGTCCATGCAGGCCGGGTCTCCATTTGGGGCACCACGCAGGTGGACGGCGTCCCGCCACACATCATACCCTGAGACAGCCCACTCGTGCAACTGGACCCACACATACACTCCTTGCCCTCTCTGGTGCGAGCTTGGGGCTGCCTGTGCAAGCGCTAGCCTCGCAGGTGAGCATGCATATTGGGGGCGAGGGGAGGACATGAGGGCTGGGGCGAAGATGACCGTATCACTGTCAGTTAGTACAAGGGATGACCCAGATGTGGAAAGGAAGAGACGTGTCCCGTGTGTACTGCAACTAGTCGCCAATCCAACCACCCCCCATGTCCGGAATGTAAGCCCGCACCTAGGCTCGCCCATCCGCCACATCGAACATACCACCAGCACGACAACCTTCCCATTCGAAACACTGACTGGGGTGGCGACCAGTGAACAATCATGTGTAGCCTACCCACGCGTACATGTGGGCCCTCAATGATCCATGTCACCTGCGGCAAAGACATGACATGCGCAATGAGGGAAGTGAGGAGAGCTGTCCGCCCCACGCACAGAAGGTGCATCAGCTCCACAGACCCAGCAGCGAGTCCAGCAGGGGTCACATGTGCAGGGGCAGCTGTGCCTGGTGTGAAGGCACATGCATATAGACAGCACATCGACCAATGTGTAGTCTGCCCACATCCACAGTCCATCATCATGCGGACATAGGAATTGAACACAGGGCAACACATCTTAGTTGGTGCACCCACCGTGACCAACAATGCGCAATCATCGACGTACCCGCCCTGTGCATGGCCCCCCACCCAACGGAGGCACATCCAGTGCCACCATCCCACACACACAAGCCTTCCACGGAACATGCTGTGTCCAATGCTCAGTACAGAGTCAGCGCCCATCTGGTGGATCCTGAACAGGAGACACATGCACACACATGCCAGCTCCCACTATGTACGTCTGCCACCTGGCACGTGCAATGTAACCTCTCACCTGTGACGTGTGACTGCAAGCACACAGCCGTCTTGGCATGGGGCTGTCAATGTGGACACCTGTCAATGTTTCGGGAGGTGTGATCCGTACAGTGCTGTACATAGGGTGCAGTGCTGACACCTACTACTGTCTCATATCCCCTCGTGCCACAGGTCCCACTTGTATTGGCCGCTCAGCCCGTGCCCACATCGTCGTCGTCGTGTGCCATACTCATCCAGCCTCGGAAGCAGTTCCATGCTCAGCAGACACTCATGTTGCCGTGGCGTTGCCGCTTGACGAATATGCAGTCAGTCCCCATCAGCACGCCCGCAAGTCATTGGGGCCTAGATCCCCATGTGCATGCACATGGCAGTGGTATGTCTCACTTGCCATTGCCATTGTTGGGAGACCTGTGTAAGTGTATTGTGGCCGTGCCGTCCCAGCTTGACAGCTGGGCTGTGGCTCATGTGCTTGCTCAGTCATGTCAGTGATGTGTATGCGAAATTGCTATGTGTCGTGTTGCTTTGACATGTGTCCTCTGCCATTTTCCCCAGGCGGAGACCGAACATTGACCGCCCATACCAATTGCTGGCGGACATGGACGATACAGAGGTTATCAGGAAGTTTCGGCTGGACAGGCCAACCCTGCATCGACTGTGTGCCATGTTAGAGCCCCATCTCCGTCCCCGCAGGGTGTATCCGACTGCTGTCACCCCCACGGCTAAGGTGATGGCCGCCATGCATTTCTTCGCCACTGGGTCATTCCAGCACACAGTGGGCAGTGGAGGAGGGATGTCCCAGCCCATGTTCAGCAAGGTGCTGAGGGATGTACTGGCAGCCATGATGCTGTACTGAAACAGGTACATCAGATTCCCCAGGGCTCGTGAATTGGCGGCAGTGAAGGGTGCATTCTATGCCCTTGGCAGAATCCCACACGTCGTGGGAGCCATTGACTGCACACATGTTGGCCTTGTTCCACCACAGGCCACTGAGCACCTGTACCGCAACAGGAAGCACACGCACTCCCTGAATGTGCAAGTGGTGTGCCTTGCGGACATGGTGATCACCCACGTGTGTGCCAAGTTTCCAGGCTCGGCACATGACGCACACATAATGCGCAACAGCATCTTGCCACGACTGATGGTCAATCTGCAACAGGATTGTGGCTGTATTGTCGGTGAGTATGTGGAGTGGTGTAGCGTGCTGGTTGTGCGATGCTGTCCCCTGTCCAGTTGGAATAGCTACGGTTCTCTGTGTCCCTCACACCCAGGTGACTCTGCGTATCCGAATGGGGCATGGCTGCTCAGTCCATTGAGGAATCCTCGCACCCCAGCAGACGATCGATACAATGAGGCACATGGGAGGACCAGACGTGTGGTCGAGCGTACCTTTGGCCTCCTCAAGTCCAGGTTCAGGTGCCTGGACCGCACCGGGGGTGCACTGGCGTACTCCCCACAGAAGGTGTGCCAGATAGTGGTGGCGTGCTGCATGCTGCACAATCTGGCCATTCGTAAGCAGATCCCCCTCATTGTGGATGACGGAGATCAACCAGGGCCCCAGCCCGCAGACCAGGACAGCTCGAGTGAGGTGGACAGCGGAGAGGAGGAAGCTGGGAATGTGCGCCAGCAGCTCATCGCCCGCTACTTCACTTGACGGTGAGTGTCCATGTACGACGGATGATGTGTCTGTATCTGTGCAGGTGTGTGTGTGCTGTGTCAGGGTGGCCGTATGTTCACTGCGTGCAGTGTGTCAACGCTCCATGGCCAGGGTAGTATGCCACTGTTGGTGACTGTGGCATTGTGCCCTATTGCTCTGTGCGATGTGTGTACATTGCTTGTAGTTGTTGACATGTACTGTGTGATGGGTGTGTGACACACTCATTGAATGTGCTCCTGTTCTGTCTCCCACCCCTAGGTCCCTACAGGCCCTCCGGATTCCATTGCCATGCCACGCATCAGGTGCCTTTCCGCCCAAGGTGGCCGTTGTATTCCGTACAAATAAAACACAGGGCACAAACAGCAGTTAGTGAAAAAGGTGCATTTATTCCAAACTGTGACATGTGATTGTGTGTAAGGTGATGACAAAAGTGGTGCGTGCAGTGACAATGAGCTGTCGGTCATGGCTGCGTGATGCTCAGGGTGTACCCACTGGTTCTATGTCCATAGTCCAACACACACATGCCATCCAGCTGGCTGTGTGGAGTGGGATCGTAGAGCAAGTCAATGCAGTGGCTGGTCAAGGAAGGCTGGCGGAAGGCTGGCTGGCTGCCTCACTTGCGACTGGAGCGTGCGAAGTCCTCCCGGGAGATCTGTTTCCTCTTCGGACGGCCCCTTCCACGTTTGCGAGGGGGTGCCTGCTTGCGACATGCTGGTGGTTGAGGTGTGCTCACTGGCTGTGGACGCAGGGGAACTGGACACTGCTGCTCGACCCTGCGCCCCGGCAGGTGGTGGCGGAGGGGAGCTGCTATCCCTGGCCGTGTCCTCACCGCCACCACCAGCTGGCCCATGAGGTCCACGAGTTGACCTATACGGGCGTCCATGGACCTCAGCACCCCCAGCACCTCCCGAGTGTCTGAAGCAGACCTGACCCATTGTTCTTGGGCCTCCTCATAGGCCCCAAGGACTCTGGCCATTTGAGGCAGGGCATGGCTCCCAGGGGAGGCAGCGTTTCCCTGACCCTGCTCCTCCTACCAGTCCTGCTGCCACCGGCCTGCCCACTAGCCACATTGCTCACCACGGTCCTCGCTGTGGCTCCCAGGGTGGATCCAGTCGGGCCGGGCCACCACCTGCGCTGGGGCTGGTGCCAGCGAAGACGTGGTGGTGGTGGCGGTGGTGGTCGGTGCGGCGATGGTGGCGGTTGCGGCAGTGGTAGTGGCCGCAATGACCGTGGGTGTGGCCGCAACGACAGTGGCAGCAGGGGGCTGGGACTGTTCAGCATCCCTGGATGATGGGTTGGTGGGTAGGAGGGGTCCTGGGGAGCGGCTGGGCCCTGCCACACCAGATGGGCCTGCTTGGTGGTCCGTGTCCGAAGAGGAGGACAGATCCTCCAGATCCGTGTGTCCTCGTTGGGGGCTTGTAGGCTGGCTGTGCTGGCTGCTGTCTCCATCCCCAGCATCCGGCAGTTCGTCACCTGTGGAGAGAATGAGATTTGTTATTGTGTTGCACCTGGCGAAGTATGTATTTGTCGTCTGACATTGGCAGTTCGTGCAATCTCGTACATGGGTTTCCCGGAGGCGAGTGTGTGGCTGTGGCATCTGTAGTTGTGTGTGCTAGGCAATGGGACTGTGTGCTGTGCACATGTGGCATGGGACGGATTGGCCATGCCGATGGGTGTGTTGCTGTGCCCCTACTCATTGTGACTCTGGTGTATGCGGGCTCCTGGCCCATCCTGGGTCTGGTTTGTACTTTGCTTTTGGGGTTCATATGGAACGCTTAGGAACGCATATGGCAACATGGGGGCCATGCCCCAGATTCGCATTTGGGAGGGGATATGCTTTTGGGGTTCAAATGGAACGCTTAGGAACGCATATGGCAACATGGGGGCCATGCCCCAGATTCGCATTTGGGAGGGGATATGCTTTTGGGGTTCAAATGGAACGCTTAGGAACGCATATGGCAACATGGGGGCCATGCCCTAGATTCGAATTTGGGAGGGGATATGCTTTTGGGGTTCAAATGGAACGCTTAGGAACGCATATGGCAACTTGAGGGCCATGCCCCAGATTCGCATTTGGGAGGGGATATGCTTTTGGGGTACATGCTGTGAGCCATGGGTGCCGAACGTGACATGTGTTGTGGCAGCATGACAGTGCATGGTTTGAGGTGTGTGCATGCTTGACATGGCCTGCATATTTGCTGTCTGTTGTGATTACTGGACATGGCATTGGACGCATCGTTATGGGTGATTGATGGTTGTGTGTGTAAGCCAACGTATTGCAGTTGTCCCATCTCCTTGGTGTGCGTGCTGCCCTGTGCCATGTGCATCACTGCAGTGCTCGGGGGGGGGGTGTGGCCCATGTTGTGTGTTGTTGCTCACAGTGTGTCGTGCGCTTCATTGACTTCTGGCACATGGTTGGTCATGGGCATGTATCTTAGCGTGACTGCTCTATGTGTGGCAGCTGTGCGGATGACATGCCTTTCATGAGACTGGGGCTGACGGATGGGATGGATGGTATGTTGTATGTGCATGGTGTGTCTGTGTGTTTGATGGGTTCAGTGGTGTTCGTGTGCATTTCTGTTGTTCCGCTCTGTTGCGTCTAGTGTTGTTTGTCTTACATAGGCGTAGTTGTGGGGTGTGTGGTTGACAGGCAGTAGGGGCTACATGGACAGGACTTCAATGGTGTTTCGGTTGTGTGTGATGAGTTGCACAGTGGCTGCCGTGTGGTACTGTTTTCAGTGTGGCTTGTGTATGCAGACGTGGCTCCTTGGGTGTTGCTATGTCTGTGATGGGTCATGTGGGGTGTGAGTCTGTTGTTCATGTCCGTGTGCACATTGTTCACTTGTTCGTGACGGTGGGCGGTGCTGCGTTTCGTCTGCTACGTGACATGTCCCATGTGTTGGTCGTGTGCCGGTCCTCATGCCTCCAGTAATCCAGCCCTGTCCAGTTTCCCACCTGCAGGTTGTTCGTGCGTGCACTGTACTGGATGCCACATGGCTCTAAGCGGGGGTGCTCCATGTTGCAGGTCTGTGGGGGTGGGGGGTGTTGTGGGTCGTGGGGTGGCTTGACACCCACTGACACCGATTGCTGTGGACCGTGATGTCTGCCTTTCGGCTGTCGTTGTGCACTGCGGTGGCTGACACGTGGCTGTGGGGTGTGGGGGATGCTCCTCCTTGCTGTGCTGTGGGACTAGGGGCCTGGTGTGTGTTGTACTTGGGCTGTCCACCGTCCCACCCACTGCACTTTGTGTTCCTGCCACTTACCTGTTACTTGTCGGTTTGTGCAGCTGTGGCGGACACATGGGTGTGGTGGGTGCTCGTTGTGGCGCTTCTGGCATATTTGGGGACCTGTTGGTGGTTACGTGGCTGGCTGAATGTACACATGTCCCCACGCATCTTACAGTTGTTCTGTTTGGGCTGTGTGTGGTGGTGTCTGTTGCATGTGTGTGTCGTGGTATTGTGTGCTGGACATGGGGGTGTTTGTCCCTGGGAGCTGTGGCATGGTGGTAGTGCATGTGAGTACATAGCGGTGTGCTGGTATACATTAGTTTGTACTTACCAGCCTCCACTCCCCTGCTAATCCGGCGAGGATCTCGGGATGTATGATGACTCGCACCTTCTCCTCCCACGCTTTGAAGGTCTTGAAGAGCGCGGGATTCCCTCCGCCAGTGACGGCAGCCAGCTCTCTGTTTTTGCCCTCCTTCTTCTTGACCAGGCTCTTGACATCATTCCAACGTTTGTTTATTTCTCCTCTGTTCCTGGGCAGGGTCCCGACTGCATTGACCTGGTCTACGATCCGGTTCCACATTCTGTTTCTGGTGGCTAGTGGTGTGTGTTGGACCATGTTCCCATAGATTTGTGGGTGCACCTTGATGATCTCGTCGACCATGACCGTCAGCTCAATGGGCGTGAACTTGGGCATTCTTTGTGGTGCCATGGTGTTTGTGGTGCTGGTGCGGTGTGTGTTGTGTAATGTGCAGGGGGTTTGTGGTGCCGGTGTTTGGTGGTGGTGGTGGTGGTGGTGGTGATGTGTGCGTTTCTGTGGTGTGCTGTTGTCCTCGCTGTGTCACTGTGTCCTCTCCTCTCCTCTCTGGTTTGCAATGTTGCAAGGGGTTGTGGTCTGTGGGAGTGCTGCTTTTGTACTTACCTATGTGGGTGTGTCCTCATGGTCTGTTGTTTTCAGGTGTGTTGTGTCTGGGGTTCTGGCCTTTGTAGTTTTTGTTTGTCCGGGGGTGTTTTCGGGATGTGTACTGTGCTTGTGTATTTGTGCGTGCCTTGCTGTGTGGACTTATTGGCCATGTTGTGTGCTATTGGTTTTGTGAGCGGATGGTTTCTGTGCAGGGACGTGGGCGCCATGGTTTCTGCCGTGTCGATTGGCATCGGCGTTGTTTGCGCTGGCGGGCGGTATATTTGTGGTTTTCCCGCGCTCATGGCAGTGCGATCGTAATTTCACGTGCGGTGTGTCGGCCGTGAGGGCGGGCGGTTTTGTGTTGTCGTGCGTGTTTCCGTCCGTGGCGGGCGGTTTGACTCCGACTCGGACGATGGCGGGCGGTATTTTGTGTGATTTTTCCGCCGATGGCGGTTTTCGGTTTGTGTTATCGTAATGGCGTGGTCGGTGTTCAGACGGTGTATGCGGGCGGATTTTTGCCGCTTCCATGCCTGGCGGATTTATTTACGCCGGGTATCGTAATGGGCCCCTAAATCACCAACATGGATTATCTTAATGTTTTACATTCATTATTCAGAAATCAATTAGTGTTTTTGCCATTAGAGTGCAGGACATAAATGAAGGGCCTGATATGGACTCATTTCAATGTCTGTTTTTAATTATTACTGGGTCTGAGACGGGGAGGGACCCGGCCCACTTAAAGCCCTGCTTGTATGCAGACAGCTCCCTCCTCGTCTCTGTGAGTCAGTGCCCGGGCTCACCGATGTCAAAGGCCGGTACTGACGTTAATAGCGTGTTCTTCCACAGTAAAACATAAGCGTGATAAGGGTCAGATTGGGACCGAAAATAGATTCGGGCACCAAAATGAAAGTGGACCCCATTAGTGAATTACAAAACTAGAAAACAGCCTAGGTTTGAAAATTGGAGTACTCTGAACTTGAAAAAACACACTGTATAAGTGTTTTGCAAAGTATGGAAGACTGCATGGATTTGAGTTTGTTGCAGGCAATATCTGTACAATTTCAAGGAAGTCAACAGTAAAACCAGCTCAACAGGCCATAAAACAGACTCACAAACTGTCAGTAAACCAGCCCACACTCTGGCTGTCAGACCAGCCCAACGGGCTCCTCCTGATTGTCATATAGGCCAGTCTGACCCTGGGCATGATGGTAGTTTTGGTGTACAATATCGATTTTTTTATATCGACCTACACTAATATCGAGTTTTTAATATCGTAGGGACAGAATATCGATGTCAAGAATATCGGTGACCAAAATATCGACCTTAAGGTAAGTAATATCGTTTTTTTTATATCGAAGTAAGTAATATCGAGTAAGTAATATCGAAGTAAGTAATATCGTTAGCAAAAATATCGTTGTTAATAATATCGATATTTATATTAGTGTTATGTATTTTAGTATGTATTTTATATGTATGTTTAACATTTTTTGTAATGTATTTTTATTATTTTTAAATATATGTATTAAATGTTTAGAAATTAGTAATTATTTTTACGTTAATTTTGCGTTTTAGTATCAGAGCGGGTTGTGGGTTTATAGGGGAATTGGGTGGGAAGTAATTTCATTATAATTAATTAATTAATATGTTTTTATTTATTGTTATTGATTATTAATTTATTGTTAATTAATTATTAATAGGTCATTATTATTTTTTAATTGATTAATTTATCATTATATTAATTATATATTTCTTTATTTATTGTTATTGTTACTTAATTTATTGTTAATTAATTATTTATTGGTAATTAATTTTTATTAATTGATTAATTGATAATTAAATAAATTATCTTAATTTTTATGTGTAGCGGGTTGTGGGTTTATAGGGGAATAGGGTGGGAAGTAATTTAATTATAATTAATTAATTAATATTTTTATATTTATTGTTATTGATAATTAATTTATTGTTAATTAATTATTAATTGGTAATTAATTTTTATTAATTGATTAATTAAAAATTATATTAATTATAATTAATTTTTATTTTTTATTTCTTGGTATTGTTAATTAATTTATTGTTAATTTATTGTTAATTTATTATTAATTGGTAATTCATTTTTATTAATTGATTAATTGATAATTAAATTAATTGGGTTCTTTTATGTGTAGCGGGTTGTGTGTTTATGGGGAATAGGGTGGGAAGTAATTTAATGTTATTTAAGTAAATATTAATTTAATTTTATTGGTATTTATTATTAATTGTTTAGTTAATTAATTATTAATATGTTATTTATTTTACAAAAATTATTTAATTAATAAGTATGTTAATTTAACCCCTACGTTATCCTACATTTTCCACACTGTTACACTCACTGGAGTTGGAATAGTAATTTTAACCCTTACGCTATCCAACACTTTCCCTACTGTTGCACTCACTGGAGTGGGAATAGTAATTTTTACCCCTACGCTATCCAACACTTTCCCTACTGTTGCACTCACTGGAGTGGGAATAGTAATTTTAACCCCTACGCTATCCAACACTTTCCCTACTGTTGCACTCACTGGAGTGGGAATAGTAATTTTTACCCCTACGCTATCCAACACTTTCCCTACTGTTGCACTCTCTGGAGTGGGAATAGTAATTTTACCCCTACGCTATCCAACACTTTCCCTACTGTTGCACTCCTGGAGTGGGAAAAGTAATTTTACCCCTACGCTATCCAACACTTTCCCTACTGTTGCACTCCCTGGAGTGGGAATAGTAATTTTAACCCCTACGCTATCCAACACTTTCCCTACTGTTGCACTCACTGGAGTGGGAATAGTAATTTTTACCCCTACGCTATCCAACACTTTCCCTACTGTTGCACTCACTGGAGTGGGAATAGTAATTTTTACCCCTACGCTATCCAACACTTTCCCTACTGTTGCACTCCCTGGAGTGGGAATAGTAATTTTAACCCCTACGCTATCCAACACTTTCCCTACTGTTGCACTCACTGGAGTGGGAATAGTAATTTTTACCCCTACGCTATCCAACACTTTCCCTACTGTTGCACTCACTGGGGTGGGAATAGTAATTTTTACCCCTACGCTATCCAACATTTTCCCTACTGTTGCACTGTTTGGAGTTGGAATAGTAATTTTATTACCTCCGCTATCTATTATTTTTTGTATTATTTTAGTTAATGTAGTATATAATTCATTTTAAAAAGATTAAAAATAATTTTAATTTTTTTAATTTGTTATATATATTTATTTAATGTTTATTTATATTATTGTTTTATGTGTATAGATGTATTTATAATTTATATGATATTTTAAAAAAATTATAAGTTATTAAAATAATTATTACAAATTATTAGTAAGTCAGTATATATATTATATATTATATGTCCAAGAAAGAAAGAAGTGACTCAAACAAATAGATTCACCATAGAACAAAAATATATTTCCACTACAACGTTTCAGCTTCCGCCTTCCTCAGGTAGTACAAGATGGTTTGCTCAGTGGCTGCACAGATGTTTTCTTGTGATCCTTCATCTTCAAGTATTATATATTATATGTATATGTTTATTTTATTTATTTTTACATTACATATATATTACTTATAATTTTTAAACATTTTAAAATATTTTTAACTATGTTTATTTTAATTATATGTATTATTTACTTTATTTTACATTATTTTTTTAACTTAAATAAAAAACGATATTTTTAACAACGATATTTTTGACATCGATATTTTTTTCTCGATATTTTTGTACTTACCATAATGTAGCTAGGATGTCGATATTCTTGACTTTGATATTCTTGCGTCGATATTTCTGTATGTCAATATTCTGATCTTCGATATTTTGTCAGTGATTCCATCTCCCTACATCAGCGCTGACTAGCTGGAGAGAAAAGCAAAGTCTGGCTAGGCTCTACGATCTTCATTGGCCCGCTCCTTCATATGTACCCTGAGCTTTATACACCAAAGCTAGCAGACGTCTCCTTCAGTGGCTTTGCCTGGACCAAGCTCTATGCACGTACCGAGCTCAAATCCACAAGGGCAAACGAGGTCGGGGTATCTGAGGAACGGGTCACTCTTCACATCATTTACAGTGTGAGTGATGGATTATCTGTTATTTCAGCAAATCCCCTTTAAAGAGCATCTGTGTGCCAACCCCAGATTCCTCCCTCGCTCCAGTCACCCACCACGCTCTGCTAATGCTTCTAGCCCCATCTGTATTCTCCTCTGTGAGGCTGACGTAGGCAGTGCCCCCTCCCCTTGCTGCATGCTTCCTAGTAGTACTGGAACTGTTGAATCCTGTAAGATGCCCACACAACCACTATTTTAGTGGTGCCCTCACCTCTCCCTCAGAAGTTTGTAACATAGTATGAAACTGTCATAATGTCACGTCAGAATATGGACGACCATTATATCATTAACGGGGGTATACATTGGTAAGAATTGGTTTGCTGTAGTTACTTCACACATATGCACCTTGAGGTCATATATATATTTAAGTTACATAGATGTGGCGTTGAGAACAGTTAGAATAGTAAATCTCTAATTACCAAGACATACTGACCTCCATGGTGTAGTCGAAGTCAATATTTCAGCATGATATCTCAGCTTGTCAGAATTCTTGCACTCAGTATTCTGGCATAGAATTGAGAACCCTCCATAACCTTTCCAGGGGATAGTATCCAACCCTCCTTCAGCCTTCCGGATGCTACCATGATGGGCCCGCACTTTGGAACTGGGGGGCACCATGCCAAAGAACCGCAGTCTGGACCTCTTTCATACCTACACCAGTGATGGCGGAAGGCACAATCCAGGCATGACCAACCACCGCCCAGGTCTTCAGTTTAGGTCGCCGAGCAACAGGCAGAATAACCTCTCCTCTAAATATGCCAAAAGCTGTCCCCCCTCCCCACCCATGGTGCCAAAGTGGGGCGGGCTCTACTGGGGACTGGAGCCAAAGCTCGACACAGAAGGGTCTATAAATAATGCATCAGGGCCACATAGGAGACAGTTGTCTATTCTCTCTCATCAAATAGCACATATAAACCTTGCACCACGCTTCCTACAAAGTGATTGCACCCCCAATCTAGCACATCCCAGGGGATTATGTTGGGTATCGTCTGTCTCCTACCTACGGAGAGGCTGAGGAGTTCTGTCTTTGGAACGTCCTTTGTTCTTTACGAGGGTTACTTTGTATCGAAGCCGACTGACAATTGCATAGTGCAACTTGTTACGTGGTCCTTCAACAATGCTTGATACTCTAAACATCCAGGTTGGTAAGTATTCTAAAACTAAACGAAATTGCTATGTAGGTCTAGCCTCGCTGTATAAAATGTCAAATTATTTAACAATACCAATATTTGAGGTCTTAGGGCCTGATTACGAGTTTGGCAGACAGAGTTACTCCATCACAAATGTGACGGATATCCAAATTACAGTTCCATGATATTCTATGGAACTTGTAACATGGCGGACGGGATATCCGTCACTTTTGTCACGGAGTATCCCATCCGCTAAACTGGTAATCAGACCCTTAGTCACGGCCACGGTGGAACCTCCACCAAAGTGGATGCACCCACTATATGAAGATTCAGTAGAGTATTGTCTTCATGGAGGAATTCCCCACAGTGCACTCTGACAGTCATAGATACACATCCGTCACCCTAGACTGGATGGTTGGTGCCCCGCCATACACGCCAACCTCTACAAACATCTAGGAGGGAGAAAAGACAATCGAGGACCATTCATTTAAATACATCTTGTTTGAGTGGAAGAACATGGGTTCTCCTGTAGTACTTCTTCCTGTACTCATAAATGCATTTATGACTCAACCCCCACATTGGGAGAAGCAGATGTAGAGGAGAATTTGACATTTTAGATGGATTCCCTATTACTGTTGTCTGCCAAATCAGAATCTCTGCCTTCCTTCTAGTTGCCAAGCACATTCTGAATGTGCAGGCTTGAATAAAGTTTTGGAAATGTCGCCTACTAAACATCGCCCATACAAATATAAATGCGTCCTAAAAACAAGGCCACTGTTTACATTTACTGCACGATTTGGTGCAATTATTGTCTTTCTCTTACCTGCAGTGGAAAGTAGATGCAACAGACATGCTGAACTTTACATCTTTGAGTTGAAGGAATGTTCAGTAATATATTTGTTTTAATTCTTTTTAAAGTCAATTACATTTACTTTTGTTGAAAAACTGAAGTTATATATGGTTATGACATGCTTTCTTTTCACTGTCAGGAATTCTTATTCTGCAACAGTTTCAGTTTTACAGAATAATTGTGAAATGGGCTTGAATGACACATGAACTTTGCGTTGACAGGATTAGACAATCTCTTTCTCTGTCACATAAAGGTAAGTGTTTCGCTGAGTGCGTATTTACTGGTTTGTTCACAATAAATTTAGGATTCATTGAACAGAATGTTCTTTGCTATAATATAATAACACAATAAGAATAAGAATAATATTAGTATTTCAATTGTTCTTAATAGCAATAAAATAATGACTAGAATAAATATATGGGTAATAAGAAAAATAAACTTATCATGGAGTGATGATAATGCTGGTTATAAGGCCTTTTTGCACTGCCACCGTGTTGTAGCTGTGGATCACTAGTTCAAAATGTTTTATTTTATATAGCATTTCATACGGCACCGCTGCCATTTCTAAGCACGGAAAATTACTGGTATTACTATTAACCAGTTTAATGGTACTGGATTTTTCGACCACGGTAGAACGGAAATCAAAATTATCAAAAGTTCCCTGAGGGTGTGGAAGACGTGTGGGACTGATTTTTGAGGTCCCAGAGCACTTTGGTATTACAGGGGGAACGCAGAGGCTTGTGCAGCCCCTTCTGTAATATATGTAGCGCCGGCGTGATCTCAAAGGGGTGTGTCCTCATTTGTATGGGATTATTGCCAGAAGCAAACGAGGAAACACTTTGCCTCTGTGCCCATGCCAGATTATAGGCATGACCACAGAGGCAAAGAGGCTGTCAGCCGGTGCAGTGACAGCGCTCCACAAAAAGGTTGCGCACAGTCAGTGTGACCCACAAGGCTGCCCCTTGGAAGGAGGGAAAGGGGGTGCAATGCCCCAGTTGCAGTTACTTTCTGCACCCGTCTGCAGGGGGAACTCTGCTCCTTTTCAGATGCAAGCTGGGTGTCAGCTGTATGGTGAAAGAGGACCAGCGGCTTCAAACAATCGGTCAGCCTTTCACTAACGCACGAACTCACGGCAGGCACGAATTCTCGAATGCGCAGAGGGCGGCTTATTCATTATAAAGGGCGCACTGCCCTGGTCTGCGCTGGGCACACCCAATAAAAAGGTGTGCCATGAAGCAGACCAAGCCTGTGTACCCATACGTGATATTGGCCAATGTGTCTTAGTGGTGGGATTTAACTCAATGATCCATTGCACCAGCATAGCAGCCATTAATCACTTCAGCGATACTCATGTTATTGACATTAGAAGCATGAAAACCAGGAGAAGCCTTGCCAGCATTTGAAACTTCGGACCTCATGTCATACACTCAGAAATAGGTTAATTAACCCCCAGACCGATTTCATTGCCTTTGTCATATATAGTAGTATTAAAATATTATGTTACACTATGTTGACTGGACTAAAATACACTTATTCAGGCTTAAAATGGGAAGAAAGATAGAAGGGGAATTAATTGAAAATTAATAAATTAGTTACCTGTTATTATTCCTAATAATAATAATCGTGCTAATAGTAATTCATTATTTATTTATTTATTTTTATGTAATGTTTTATATAGCACTAGCTAGACCTGAAGATATTAGAGCGCTTTACATATAATGCAAGATTTGGTTGAAGTACATACATATATACAGACAAAGAAAAATTGTGAGGCAGTCAAGTTAGTTGCAATATGCGGACATCAGAACAGCATAAGTTAATGGCTTAATTGACATAGTAGACATCTGAAATAATCAATGACCGCCACAATGGGTCTAGTCGGTTTGGGTGTGAGCTTTGGGAACATAGCTCAGTTTGCGTGCGTGTTAAAGTATTTGTTGAGCTGTAGGTATTTAAGGTCCCGTTTGAAGCAGGGAAAGGAGGGGTTGTTGCGGAGATCTATAGGGAGTGAGTTACAGATCCTAAGTGCATTTCCAGAGAAGGAGCGTGTCTGGGAGGATTTCTTTTTCAGTTTGGGAGGTATGAGAAGAAGTGAGTTGGAGCTTCTCCGAATCCTGACTCTTCCTGCTTTCAAAAGTTGGATATCTAGATAGTTGTGGTCATGTGTATGAAGGGTTTTGTGGGTGATGCTAGCAGTCTTGTAGATACATCTTCCTTTGATGGGAAGCCAATTGAGGTTCTTGAGGGCCGGTGAGATGTGCTCAAACCGTTTAAAACCTGTTAGGAGCTGTGCAGCCGTGTTGAGAACTGTTCTTAGAGGGGTAAGGTGATTTTTCAGAGCTCCTGTGAAGATGGCTTTGCCATAATCCAGTTTTGAGAGGACTGGAGATTGCACTACTATCTGAAAGTCATGAGGGGGGATGAACGGTTTTATTTTCTTGAGATGTTGATGTGGTCCTTCATTGACATATTTTTGTCCAGGGTTGATGTCCAAGGACTTTTTGGAGTTGGATAGTGTGCAAGAACAATTTAGGGCTTCCAAATTCTTGAGCCAATCTTGGATTGGTTGAGGGTTATTTTTAGGGGAGAAAAGTAGTAGTTCAGTTTTGTTGGGGTTCAACTTTAAGTGGTTGGTGTTAAGCCAAGTTTGTATCTTGATTAGTGTAGCGTTTCAGATGTAGGATGCCACTGGGTGATTTAATTGTGTAGTAGAGTTGGGTGTCATTGGCATATAGGTGATATTTGACTCCTGCTTGCTTCAGGATAACAGTAAGGGGTTCCATGAAGAGATTGAAATGGGATGGGAGAGAATTGAGCCTTGGAGTACACCATGTGGAACTGGAGTAGGTTTCGAGAGACAGTTGTTGATTTTGATTTGTTGCGAGCGACGTTCAGGCAAGATGTGAACCAACTTATGACTGTGCCATTGATACCAGTGCGGTTTTTGAGTGTCTCAAGTAATGCTGGGTGATTTACTATATCAAAAGCTGCAGATAAGTCAAGTAGGAATAGGAGGCATGTGTCACCTTCATCTAAGGTTCTGTGAATGTCATCCGAGATATTGAGCATAGCAGTTTCTGTGCTACAGCCTTTCCTGAATCCAGATTGGAAGGTGTCATGGAGGTTGAATTTGTTTATTTGTTGGTTGAGTTGTAGTAGGACGCGCTTCTCCATTGTTTTGGCTAGGAACGGGAGGATGGTGATAGGTCTGAGGTTATTGGGGTCGTTTGGGTCCGCCCCTGGTTTTTTGAGTATGGGTGTGATCAGGTACATAGCCTGAGGAGACAGATGCATTGATGATTTTTGTCCAGAACGGGGAGATGATTTGGTTTTGGTTCTGTACTATTGTGGATTGGAGGGGATCAGTAGTGTGGGATATGAGCTTCAAGTTTGTAATTATATTATATGACTTTCTGTCATGGGGTTGAAGTCAGACCAATTAGCATTGGTTTTCAGTTGAAGGAGATCATGGTTGACATTAGTTTTTCTTCCGGCCTATCGGTCATTAGTTAAGTCTGGGGGGGAGCTACCGTGGTGGGATGTGAGTCCCTGGGGCAGGTTGGTAGAGGTGTCAGATGTGTGACTTGGATGACGGATTGCTCAATTTTTGCGACTTTATCAGTGGAAAAGTTGGCAATTTCTTCACAACATTCATTGGTAGCTGTTGTTTCATGCGGGGCGCTAAGGGTAGTTTGTCGTTTAATGATGTCGAAGAGCTCCCTAGGTCTGTTCTTAGCGCAGTGAAGTTGGTTGCGAAAGAAAGTGGCTTATTCTCTAAAGATCTGTTTCTTATAGAAAAGCCGTGCAGTTCTTAGGAGTGAGAGTTGCACTGTAGAGAAGTACTGTCTCCATATTCTTTCTGACTGTCTTAGTTGTCTCCTCTTGTTGTTAAGATCTGAGTTGAACCAGGATTCCATTGGATTTGTCTAGATTGTTTTAATTTGAGCGGTGCCACTTGGTCAAGAACATCAGTCATCGCTGTATATTGGGCGGTGAGGTTCTCAGCCCTGAGAGCGAGAGGTTGATACTGTAGTTGGGCCCAGACCCTGGATTCCAATTCCGTTATTGGAATTTGTTTGATGTTCCTAGCCCAGTGGGTAGGTTTGTTGGATGGGTGTGGGGGGGGGGGGGGGTTGAGGTGGGTCTTGATATTAAACAGTATGAGATGGTGGTCCGTCCAGTCAATGGGTCTGATGGATCGAAGTGACACAAGTTAATTTTTGGTGATTATCGCATCTAGATTGCAGCCTTTATTATGGGTTGGTTCATTACAGAGTTGTTTGAGGTCGTTTTATTTCAAGAAGGTTTGTAAGGTTACGGACTGAGATGTCTTCTGAGTTGTTCTAGTGAATATTGAAGTCGCCCAAGAATGCGTCCTTCATGTCAGTTAGGGAGAACCGTGGAAGAGGGGCAGAATGTAAAGGGATAGATATATAGTTTCCAAAATATGGAAATGGCTGTAAGAAGGACATTTGACGTATGGTTTTTTGAACTTGTGTTGTATACCAAGATTAATTCTCATTTAAAATTGCTTTTTTTAAAACAGAATTATAATGTCCATAAAATAAACATTATTGTGGTATTTTAAGAGAGCAGCATCCAAGTGAAAGGCCTTCATTAGGTGTGGTAGTAGACCAATGTAAGACTGCAGTTGGTGTTAAACACTTTATGGTGCTGCAGAGCAGTGCGTGGTTGCAATGGCTGTAAAGTACTTTACTGAGGTACATTAGCAAAGCAGTGTGTGGCTGCAATGAATGTAAAGTACTTTACTAAGGTGCATTAGCAGTGTGTGGGTGCAATGACTGTAAAGTTCTTTACTGAGGTACATTAGCACAGCAGTGTGTGGGTGCAATGGCTGTAAAGTACTTTACTGAGGTCATTAGCAGAACAATGTGAGGGTGCACTGGCTGTAAAGTACTTTACTAAGGTACATTAGCAGACCAGTGTGGGTGCAATGGCTGTAAAGTACTTTACTGAGGTGCATTGCACAGCAGTGTGTGGGTGCAGTGACTGCAAAGAACTTTACTGAGGTGCATTGCACAGCAGTGTATGGCTGGGTGCAATGACTGTAAAGTACTTTACTAAGGTACATTTGCAGACCAGTGTGGGTGCAATAGCTGTAAAGAACTTTACTGAGGTGCATTGCACAGCAGTGTGTGGGTGCAGTGACTGCAAAGAACTTTACTGAGGTGCATTAGTAGAACAATGTGAGGGTGTAATGGCTGTAAAGTACATTACTGTGGTGCATTGCAGAGCAGTCTATGGGTGCAATGGCTGTAAAGTACTTTACTAGGGTACATTAGCAGACCAGTGTGGGTGCAATGACTGTAAAGTACTTTACTGAGGTACATTAGCACAGCAGTGTGAGGGTGCAATGACTCTAAAGTATGTCACTGAAGTGCTTTGCACAGCAGTGTGTGGGTGCAATGACTCTAAAGTATGTCACTGAAGTGCATTGCACAGCAGTGTGTGCATGCAATGGCTGAAGTACTTTACTGAGATACATTAGCAGAACAGTGTGTGGGTGCAGTGACTGCAAAGAACTTTACTGAGGTGCATTAGCAGAACAATGTGAGGGTGCAGTGACTGCAAAGAACTTTACTGAGGTGCATTGCACAGCAGTGTGTGGGTAGGTGCAATGACTGTAAAGTACGTTACTGAGGTGCATTAGCAGAACAATGTGTGGGTGCAATAGCTGTAAAGAACTTTACTGAGGTGCATTGCATAGCAGTGTGTGGGTGCAGTGACTGCAAAGAACTTTACTGAGGTGCATTAGCAGAACAATGTGAGGGTGCAATGGCTGTAAAGTACGTTACTGTGGTGCATTGCACAGCAGTCTATGGGTGCAATGGCTGTAAAGTACTTTACTAGGGTACATTAGCAGACCAGTGTGGGTGCAATGACTGTAAAGTACTTTACTGGGGTGCATTGCACAACAGTGTGTGGGTGCAATGACTCTAAAGTACGTTACTGAGGTACATTGCACAGCAATGTGTGGATGCAATGGCTGTAAGTACTTTACTGAGATACATTAGCAGAACAGTGTGTGGGTGCAATGACTGTAAAGTACGTTACTGAGGTGCATTAGCAGAACAATGTGTGGGTGCAATGGCTGTAAAGTACTTTACCAAGGTACATTAGCAGAACAGTGTGGGTGCAATGACTGTAAAGTACTTTACTGGGGTGCATTGCACAACAGTGTGTGGGTGCAATGACTCTAAAGTACGTTACTGAGGTACATTGCACAGCAATGTGTGGATCCAATGGCTGTAAGTACTTTACTGAGATACATTAGCAGAACAGTGTGTGGGTGCAATGACTGTAAAGTACGTTACTGAGGTGCATTAGCAGAACAATGTGTGGGTGCAATGGCTGTAAAGTACTTTACCAAGGTACATTAGCAGAACAGTGTGGGTGCAAGGACTGTAAAGTAATTCACCAAGGCGCATTAGCAGAGCAACAATGGTTGCAATGGCTGTAAAGTCCTTTATTGAGCTGAGGTGCATTAGCAGAGTAGTGTGTGGCTCATAGATGCTGGAAGTAGGGGTGCTGAGGATGCTACAGCTCTTCCTAAATTACCATGCTGGAATTTCGAAGGTGAGAGGAGTAAAGATGCCTTTAAACTTAGCTTTTATCTTGTCATATTTACTGTGAGTTCAAATGTCAGACTATGGGGCCGATTCCGATCTCGGCCGGTAGGGCACCGAATCGGATTCAGCTTTACCGGATCCGATTCGGAGCCCTCGTTTACGACCGATTCGTGCATGCGTCCGGGCGAGCGAGTACGATGCGAGCGTACGCGAAATCGCCGACCGACTCGTTCGCGGGTCCGAACCGCACCGACCGACTCGCACGGACACGACTCGCACCACGCAATGGAGACGTTCCCCGACCGAGCAAGTACGATGCGCGCATCGAGCAGTCCGACCGACTCGCGCCGTCCGGCTCCAAAAGCAGTCGGAGCCGTACTTCGGGGGTCCGTGTCGGACCCCCCTGCACGCCTAGCCGCGCGAGTCGCACACAGGGGGGACCCATGGGTCCCCCCTACACGTGCATGTGCGGCGCGACCCGCATCGACGCGTACCCGCTGTAGGGGGCGCCGTTGTTCGTGTCTTTCCCATTGAGTCAATGGGAGCCCGTGTACGCGTTGTACGACCGGCTCCCATTGACTTCAATGGGAGTCCGACCGAATCGAGTCCGATAGCATACGGACGCATCGTACCCATTCGGTCGGGCTGCTAGGGTCCGATTCGGTCGGACATCTCTCCGGGTCCGGCTCGGTCGGAGAGATTTCCTGCCCGAATCGGAATCGGCCCCTATGTCTTCTGAAAAACTGCTGCTTTTTCTTTTAATATGTAGATTAGTGTTTTCTTTCTCTGACTGCAAAGTGAATTTGTAAAGTGAACTAAGTGACAATCTTGCTGCTGCGAAAGGAAAAGGCTTAAGAATGCAATTGACTTCTAACCCACAACACAATTTAAATACAGATAAATGAATTGTACAAATATTTCAAAATAAAGCAATAACGAAATACTTTTGTTATGTAATTCTGAAGTGTGATAGAAAAAAGATCTTAATAGTTTCAAAACAAATCAAGACTCTTTACTTGATGAAGCGCAAATGACAAATAATCTGGTTCAATTCCAATTTCCAAAGATTATCGTTTGCGCTCTCTATAGTTTATCAGTCAAACTGTACGTCTGCAAGTTTTCTGGCCATTTTAATGTCCATTGTTTAGTAATATTGTAGTGACAGTGTGCTCCAAAATGCACCGCCAGCTACATACTACTACACCCTTACCACTCTCTTGCTGAATGGGCGTGGCTCATTTACTACACTCCTTCTTTGTGTGACGCTTGGACTTTTCACAGTCATTACGGGTTCAGTGACATACCTTCAGGGCTACTAGAATCATGTGGTTCATTGGCGTTTTTCCGCATAACTTTGGATTTGCTGCATTTGCCACATAATCCATCAACTGCATAAATTGCAGATTTTAACAAAATAAAATTGTTTCTTGCTCAAATGGATTTAAAAGTTACTAAAAATGCAGCAACATGTTTTGCCACACAATGGAACGCCCTTCCGAAACGTTGATTGGTCACCTTTCATTACTTTATTGCTGTATTTGAGTGTTAAAGTGGTAAAGAGGTGAAACCTTTGCTAAAACAGTGTAAACGAGTGTAGAAATTACAAAATAATGAAATAATACGATCAGCAAAAATCCTGCATAATTTGCCTTTTCTTGACACATAATTTAGCTGGCTCTGCCACACAATTTGGTGCTCTCCTGCTAAATAATTTCAGTGGCCCTGCATAAGATTAATGGCAGCACCCTCACTCTGAAAATTGTTCCAGCACCAATGGTGTGGCTACAATGGCTGTAAAGTACTTTACTGAAGTGCATTAACAGAGCAGTATGTGGTTGCAACTGCTGTTAAATTCCTACGTGCACTATTTTTCTACGGTGCATTGCAGTGTGGTGTGTGCCTGCAGTGGCTGTGAAGTACTTTACTGAGGTGCAATGCAGTGCGGTGTATTTCTGCAATGGCTGTAGTCGGTACAAATCACTCCTCAAACTTTCAGGTAAGTTGGCTGTTGAGGGTATTACATTACTAAGTTCCATTACCAGAGCAGTGTGTGATTGCAATGGCTTTAAAGTACTTTTCTGAGGTGCATTGGCAGAGCAGTATGGGAGTATATGTTCAATGGCTGTTGAGTACTGAGGTCCTTCACTTTAGTTTGTGTATTTGCAGAGTAGTGTGTGGTTGCAATGGGGGTAAAGTACTTACCCGAGGTGTATTTCCCAGAGTTGTGTGAGGTTGCAATGGGGGGAAAATACTCACCCAAGGTGTATTTCCCAGAGTAGTGTGTGGTTGCAATGGGTAATGTACTTACCTGAGGTGAATTTCCAAGAATAGTGTGGGGTTGCAATGGGGGTAAAGTACTTACCCGAGGTGTATTTCCCAGAGTTGTGTGAGGTTGCAATGGGGGGAAAATACTCACCCAAGGTGTATTTCCCAGAGTAGTGTGTGGTTGCAATGGGTAATGTACTTACCTGAGGTGAATTTCCAAGAGTAGTGTGGGGTTGCAATGGGGGTAAAGTACTTACCTGAGGTGTATTTCTCTGAGCAGTGTGAGGTTGCAATGGGGGTAAAATACTTACCTAAGGTGGATTTCCCAGAGCAGTGTGTGGTTGCAATGGGGGTAAAGTACTTACCTGTGGTGTATTTCCCAGAGTAGTGTGTGGTTGCAATGGGTAATGTACTTACCTGAGGTGAATTTCCCAGAGTAGTTTGGGGTTGCAATGGGGGTAAAGTACTTACCTGAGGTGTATTTCTCAGAGCAGTGTGAGGTTGCAATGGGGGTAAAATACTTACCTGAGGTGTATTTCCCAGAGCAGTGTGTGGTTGCAATGGGGGTAAAGAACTTACCTGAGGTGTATTTCCCAGAGCAATGTGTGGTTGCAATGGGTAAAGTACTCACCTGAGGTGTATTTCCCAGAGCAGTGTGTGGTTGCAATGGGTAAAGTACTTACCTGGGGTGTATTTGCAGAGTATTGTGGGTTGGAAGTGGCAGTCAGATACTTTAGTGAGGTTCACCAGAATCACAGTGTGAGGTAGCATTGGGTATAAAACAATTTTCCTGAAATCTTTTCATGATGTGCCCCCAGAATGACATAACATGTTGTCATACTGTAGCAAGCAATCTAACACTCTGTAGGGGTGTTTGCGGAAGTGTACTCCAAAAAGTACCTACAAATACTGATGATCAGCAGTTTTAGTGAGACAAACATTGTAAGTGAGTTTGGAGGCACTGGGCACTCTAAAAGAAAAGTTCAAGTTCTCTCTTTCTGAAAATAAATCCGGCTTGTGAAATCAAAAATATATTGTATGGAGCCAAAATGTCTTAGGGGCTGTTGAGGGCTGGTGTGTAGATATCGTCCCAGAAATTTTGGCCAAGTGGATGTTGAGTGATACTTTTTATTTTCTCACATACACATTGTTCAAATTGCAAATATTGCAGGGATTTTCACTTATCCATTTTCAAGCACATACTGTCAAGTACATCAGTAAAACTATTCGTTTCAAATTCCTTTGTGAGGTGACTGAGCAAACTTCAGTTCTTGCCACAGCCTTGTGACTCATAGACATGGCTTAGGGTCCACCCCACAGTCACAAGGACATTGATGTAACCTTGAGCACTATATGTTTACATAGGATAAAAATGGCCTTTGAGAGGTGCATTAGCAGAGCTGTGCGTGTTTGGCAGCCTAGGCTATGGGAATGGGACCTGGATCATGTATGATGCATTAGGATGGAGGGCTGGAGCTGGGCTTAGGGAGCTCTTATGCTCCCGCCTCCCGAAATGACAGTGTGGGCCTCATTACGATGGTGGTCGAATGAGCATCTGACCGCCATCGTAGTGGGATGGAGACCGGCCGACAAGTAGTCAGCGGCTCCACCCACCAATATTATGATGTGACCGCCGTGTAGGCAGTAGGAAACATGCCCTTTACTATTGCAGCTTGTGCTGCGGCCCAGAAAAGGGCCGCAGCACAAGCAGCAGTAGTAAAAGGAATGTTTTTAAACATGCCTGGCACACGGTGCATGGATGTTTCGGAGGACACCACATGTGCCCCCCCGCCGGCCACTTTGCAGAGGACCACGGGGGCCCTGCTAGGGGCCCCCAAAGTCCCTTTCCAGCTGCCTTTCCATGGCGGTGGGGCCGCCATGAAAAGGCTGTGAAAAATGGACATCGTAATACCTATGGCAGAGCCTGCACAGGCACTGACTTCATTGTAGAGATCACAGTCTTTCCCCCCGCATGCCGCGCTCCGACAGCCAGTATCTTAATCCAGCGGTCGGAACGTTTTTTTGGCTGCACTGACCGCTCCTCCGCCTTATCGCCCCACTAACTTCAATATGAAAATTAAAATGATAATATCATATTGTTATTATAATTTTATTTTTCATATTTAAGTGAGTGGCTCTCAGGCAGGGCTGGCCAGAGCAGGGAGAGGAGTGGTTTGCACTCCTTAAGTGCGCATGGCTGCTTGGCTGGCCTGAAACAGTCCCGCGTCTTTCCTACCAGGCTTGCTTTACACAGCCTGGTGAGGAACATGCAAAGCCTCCCATTCCCCGTCTGAGCGCCGTGGTTCGGTGCTCAGACCAATCACAATGCTGCAATGCAGCGTTGTGATTGGCTAAGGGGAGCCTGGGTGCTTCCTGCTCCTTCCTGCAGCCGGAGGAGACAGGAAAAAGAGGATGTAGAAGAGGCGGCGGCCGGCCGGCCGAAGTAAGTGTTTTTTGTTTGTTATTTTGTTCCGTCCCGCACATCCCCACCCCCGCCCACCACTCCCGATCAGTAGCAGCCCCTACTGTCTGGCTGTCGGGTGGACCGCCACCTATGGCCTGTCGGTGGTGGTCCGCCCGACATACTAATGAGGCTCTATGTGTTTGGCAACAGATATGCGAATTGATGGGTTATATGGTAATTGGCACAGGAATTTGTAAACTGCAAAGGCAATGTGTATATTTGATAGTAGGTAGTATAGAAACTAGAATGCCAATGGATGCTTTACCTACTAAGACAACGTTTACTGGGCGTCTGCATGGAAATGGTTTATATACATTCCGTTAACATGTAGAAGCTAGCATGCCAATATATGTTTTACATACTTGGACGCTGGAAACTGCATGGCAATAGATGGTTTTCACACGGAGGCAATATGTAAATAGAATGGTAATATTAAAGCTCCGGTACCTTGGTAAAAAAATATATACTATCAGGATTAAATGAATGCCACCCTGAAGATTAGAGCTATTAGCCCAGGTGCTTCCAGGACAGTTACAGTTTAGTTGGCAGGTTCATTAGAGACCTGCATGTTCCATAATCTCTCCATGTAGCACAGATGCACAGATTTTATGATACCTGGACCAGGTGCTTTCCAATAAGCGAGGCCCTTGTGGTGGCAGAACTCAGGTTCCGTGCAGTATTCCAGTACTGCCCTCAAAGTCAAGGAGCTCGGGTTTCTGAAGCAGAGAGCTTCATGTGTTTTCCAGTCAGATTTCATACATCTGCTCCAGGTCTAGTAGTAAATGTAGTGGTAGGAGAGGACACTCTTAATACATTAGGTCGTGCAGGTCTTTTTTTTTCTTACATAACTAATTTACCCCAACATAAACTGCACATAGAAATTCTTAAAATCCAGCTTTGCTGTCATCCAATATTTTAAGACCAGAATTTTATATGAACGTACTGGAAAACAATGGCGTTTGTTTATGTTCTTTAAATACCAAACTCTCTATATTTCTTGTACTTATTGATTGTCCCTTTTATGTCATTGCTCGTAAAAAGATTTAAAAACCATTCTTATTTTAAATACTTTATACGGTTAAGACACGAGGTAATTACACTTCTGGCAAATATGCACTTTTTGACGTTGCCGTAGGAATTGCGCGTTTTTGAGGCACTATTAATTACAGATGTAGGGGCATATTATCAAGCCCCTATCACCACCACAACATCACTTTTTGTGACGTTGTGGTGGCGATAGGGTCAGCCCCATATTATCAAGGCAGCGTTAAGCCACTTAACGTGGCTTAACGCTGCCTTGATAATAGTGCCCCTTTCACGCAAAATTTAGCGTGAATGGGTGTTGCGGTGGGCGTTCCACCGCAACACCCATTCACTTCAACGCTGCCACCTATTATCAAGAGAGGCGATAATAGGTGGCAGCGCTGAACTTAAGACCAGGAAAATCCTGGTATTAAGGTGGCAATACGAGGAGAAATGCTTCATTTCTCCTCGTATTTTGCTTTTCCATGTGTGCTGCCTTGTGCAGCACACATGGAGAAAGCAAAATGCCAAGGTTTGTTTATGTACAGGAAGGTGTCCTTCCTGTACATAAACAAACCTTTTAAAATGCCATTTTGTAACTTACATGTGTGCTGCATGAAGCAGCACACATGTAAGTTACAAAATGGCATTTTAGGTTTGTTTTAGTGTGTTTTATGAACGCATGTCTCAGTATTTTTACATTTAACTTTACTGCCACGGGTATATATTTCCTCTCTCCATGCACGTCTTCTAGAACACCGGCTTATAGTGCACACTTTTTTGAATGCCCCACTGCACTATTCCAGGCGAGGTCCACTTATTTCCTTCTTGCCTCATTCCACGTGACCAAACTGATGTTTTTAATCAACTCTGCTAGTGGCTTCAGCGCTTTAGAATATATCTGACCATAGTGCAGGTTGAATTGCAGATTCTACCAGTGAGGGAAGCTTATCTTCATCCAAGTCTGGCCTTTCTTCTCCCAACTCAACTATCCATTATTTACCTTTCAAGAACTTCTTCAGTATTTCAGTTCGCCCTGTTCTGCTATTAGGTGAATTTGATGTCACTACAGTATTTAGAACGTTATGGATACCAGACGGTGCTTATATTGTGGCTGTGGTTGTGGGAGGTGGACACGGGCATTCATTTTTTGGTACCAGAGGGAAGCAGAAAAGCGAGGAGGAAGAGAAAGATAGAAAAAGAATGTCAAATTAAGGATTAAAAAGAACCTGTAAGAGTGAGATAAATAACCAGGGAATATAGGGTGGTGGAAGAAATGCATATGGTGGAATCAGTAGCTGCTGATTTGGTATTTGGCAACCCCAGCATTCTAAAGCGGCGCTTCTAAGGAAAACGTTAAACCTTTTAAAAAACAAACTAAGTAATAATAATGCCATTGTCTGAACCTAAACCCGCAGGATCATTGCTCTGAGGATTTTGAATGATCTGCGTTAGCATTTTAAGGAAAACCCGTCCGGGTTAGTGAAAGCACAGAAGCACTGGAATGACCCAGTCAGTGATGGTACTGGACTGAGCGCAGCACCTGACAGCATGATGGTGGACCGCACGTACATTGCTCCTTCTCCCTCTGAGCTCAAGCGGTCTCTTGTAAGCTCCTGGTTCTGCCTTCATCACAGGTCTTAGTACTGAAGTAACTGAAGGGTGGGACCCTACTACAGGGTACAGAGGTGGACACTGCTCCCCACTCGGACCCGTGGTCAAAGTGCCAAATGTTCATAGCTAGGGACAATATACAAGTGAGCTGCCTCACTGCCACCTTATACTGCCCCTGAGCAAGCTCTAGTGATTTACCACTACAGAGTGAGATGGTGTCCATGCCGGTAATGCGAAGATTAAAATGTGTAACAACTTCTCAAGCGTGATAATGAGCTAGAAGTGCTTGTAAGGACGACGGGAGCATTTTAATGTTTACCTGGCTTTCAACGATAGCCAGAAGTGGATATAACTGTGATTGTCAAGACCACAATTTGTCAGAAGCGTTAAATGTGAGCAAACATCTGTGTGCGGATCACAGCCTGGTGTAAGAGAAGTTTGTGGTACCTAAAGATACGTAGCCACTTGTTCAGTTTAACTTGTGAATTTATTAAAGACCTTAGAAACAGTCCCTGTACAACAAGGTCTACTGTCACCATAGGAAATGGACTTCACAGGGAGTTTCATGGTGCATCACACAATTCATATGAATCACAGAACTCCAGGGTGTCATCACTTCTTCCCTTCAAAATAAAGGAAAACGACTGTAATAAAGAGTACAAGTAATTGCAAGCTTAAACCATTACAAAAGGACATATTAAACCATACGAGAACAGTAAATACATCATAAAAAGTACCCAAATTCGAGAGATGTACTAAAAGGAAGAATGGGTGAAGGTAAAAAGTTTATACCACAAGTTAAAGTTCACCATAATCGTGGAGTCTGCAAGATTCCTCTTGTAACACAAACTCCTCCTTGCACCCAACAGTTCCTCTTCAAGCGGATGACTTCTGTCTGACCTTGATGGATTCAGTTTCGCACTCACACTTGCACAACCACCCTGAAAATAATCAATTCCCATGACCACATTGTACACGCACACCCGTCTTCTCCCAGAGCTTCCTAAGCTAATGCAGAACATCCCACTACCAACTTCAATAAGTTGCACCTGAACTCTAGCACCTGCTCAGGACAACAAAGTTTTGGCAATACTTTCTTAGCCAACATGGGAGTCCAGGCTTTCAGCCAATCACAAATCTTCAATTTACATTATTGTCCAACATTCACTTTAGTACTCCACCTGCTCCTACTCACCAAATCGGACAGCAATTTAGTTGCCTTCCAAATCCTTCTCATACGCTCATCCTTCACCATCCAACATGAACACAATTCAGAAATCACTCTTCTTCCACACATTAACCCAAAAGCAGTCTTGCTACTGGCTATGTATGGAATTGCTCAATATGACCAAATGAGATCTTTATAGCCTTCAACAAATCCATGCTGCTTCCATGCGCTTCTTGAAAAGACTCCACCAATGTCTTGATAAATTGGTAAACTTTCCTGTTGCTCTGTGGATGATGGCGCACAGTACTAATATGTCTAATTACAAACTTTTTAAGGAAATCCCTCATCTCTGATAAAACAAACTGATCTCTATTATTATTGAGGATCTGTTCTGGACTGCCTTTTCTAGGAAAAAACACTTTGAAAAAAATTCAATAACATTTGTTGTCGGGGGTTCCATGATGGGCTTGACCTCCAACCCTCTGGATAAATGATGGTCATATCAATAAAATATTTAGTTTGTGAAGGTAAGATCTGAAAATACCCAAAAATGTCTAAAGCTAATTTCTGCTGTGATTTTGTCGTACAAAGTACCATACTTCCCACTGCGAGCAGTCTCAGTGATTGATCTTTTTGTGAAAGCAAGAAGAAGAAACCATTGTATCACCACATACCGATTTATTACCTTCAGTAGAAAACTCATCAGCCACTTTCCAGGATGGTAGTAACTGTACTTCCAAAATTTCCTATTTCAGCCGTCCCCTTTTACAAACTTCATCATCTCAATTAATAACAGGTCCTTGTACACTTCGTGTACCCACATGCTCTCTTCCCACATGCCACCATGTCACCAATACTTGCCACTGTGACTTCCAGTCTTATTCCTCCTAGTCTTCTACAAGTAATCTTAAAAGGCAGCGATCCTCCTATTGTTCCGACTGAGAATATGGTCTTCCCTGAAGTAAAAGTCTGGTACATTTGCGGATAGTGTGGCTAACTTTGCCAGGGATTTTTTGATTTTAAAGCCTGTCAAAATATTGACAAGATTTTAAAGCCTGTCAAAATATTGATCCGCCCTTACATTCCTTACATTCTCCTACACTCCATATGCACAGCAGTAACTTTTTTTGAAGACAGGATGTTTACGTTCTACCACAGGTAATGTCCTAGACGCAAACTCAACATTGTCCTACGTTTGCCATCAACCTGCATCAGAACTGCACCCAACCCATAGGCACTGGCATCTACAGTCACACAATTCATTTATCCTTCATCATATAATTGTAGAGCCTCCGGAGTAGAATTCACTCTTTTCTTGATTTCATTAAAACCTGCAATTGAGTGATCCCTAATTGGCATATGTTAACTCACTTATAAATACCTTGTATATGGCAGTAGGTGTACCTAGGGCCTGTAAGTTAAATGTCTCTCTTAAACTTAAGCACTTATTGTGCCACCACGAACATGACAAAGCAAAGCATGACTCCCAGGCTGCCATTGCAGACTGCCAAAAATTATTTTTAAACTGCTACCACAACTTTGTCATTTAAACGCATGGCAAAGCCCCAAAGTCACCCCTAAATTAGGCCTATCACACCATAAAGGCAGAGTGCATTATATTAAAACAAGGGACATATGTTTTGATGAATTTACATGTCCTGACAGTAAAACCCCGAATTGCCTTTTTCTGTAGTAAGGCTGGTACCCTAATTGGCTAGTATGAAGCTACGCACTGACAACTCAGCTGTGCTACTAAATCTGATACTTCAATGTATCAAAACAATAGTTGTATTAAACCTGACTTGTTGCCCAAGCCGAATTTAAAGTAACTATATTACAAATAGCAACTTTAGAAAGTTGTCACTTTGTTGCCCACGTTTTCCAGTAGCCATTTCTGTTACAAACAGCAGCTATCCGGAGACAGCCCACTGCCCTCCTGGGGAGAGGTGAGAACGACTCTCAGGAAGAGAAACAATAGACCTGCTGAGGGAAGAGGTGTGACCTCTTCTTGGCAGGATGGCCAGAGTGGGTCTAAGGCCAGGCGGCGAAGTTCAAAGAGGAAGCCAAATTTGAAAAGCAACTGCTAGCCACACTAGGAAAGGGCTGCTCTTTTGTTTAGGTAAGCGATACAAAAGGGGATGATGGACGGAACGTTTGAGCCAATCAAACACTCACCCCCAGTCAACTGATCTGGGTTTAATCCATCATCATTCTTTAGCTCACTCCACCACCCCAGTTCAGACAAGTTGGCAGGGTATGCCCAGACGTGGGTCCCTTGCTCACTTTGCCACTGGATTCAAGATAGCCTGGCTGATGACGGCTGTAAGCCAGAAACCGGTCCTAGGATGCTTGTTTCCGGTCCAGGGAAGACATGGCTTGGCAGTTCGGGCTGGACTGTTCCCATGAGGCACAGGGTCAGACTGATTTGCATATGGCCATGTCTGAACTGGGGTGGTGGAGTGAGCTAAAGAATGATGATGGATTAAACCCAGATCAGTTGACTGGGGGTGAGTGTTTGATTGGCTCAAACGTTCCGTCCATCATCCCCTTTTGTATCGCTTTTGTTTAGGTAGACAGACTGGCATCTCGGGGAGGAAGGGAACGCCTGTGTCAAACCGTTTTTCCAAAGGGAATGTAGCCCCCAGGTACCACACCTATGGGTTGAGCTAGGGAGCTCAACACACCAAGAGACGGGTCTGGCCATGTTGAGAGTGGGCAGAATACTGCACTTTGTGATCGCTGGATGCCACACTTCACAGGAAGGAGTCATCAGTCAGGAAGGTAACTGGTTTCCCATTAGCTAGTTAGTCACCACTGCCCCTAAGCTTCTAGTAGGCATTAAAGTGGCACCCCTGGCAAGAAAACTGCTGGCCTGGAAAGAATATCAAAGAAGAACTGTCCTGCTGCTTCCTGGACCCAGCAAAGAGAGGCTCCCTGGACACAGCAAAGACTGGACTGCACCTTCTGAACCTAAGAACTGGCAAGGAGAGGACTGTGCCTGTGGTGCCGAATTCATGGATACCTCATCCATATGTGCCAGACAGAAGAAATGACTCCAAGTGTCACTTGGATAGCTCCGTGTTACAGCCACCAGGCCATAAAAGTTGAGACACCTGTACCCTTGCGAGCCCAGCACCAAGAACTCTGGCTGCTGCTGGACTCCGAGGTGCAGCCTGAGAGACTGAGTCCTGGCCCTTACACAGTGTCCTTGAGGTTGCTGGACCCGTGAAGGCCGTCAGTGAGTAATCTAGCTCGCCCTGAAAGAAAGTTATTCCCATTTAAAGGAAGCTGCTGGGTTTGCTATAACTGGAGACCAGTTGACCAGTGGAAATTGGTTCTGCTCTGGACTTCACCTGGATACCACGGAAGATCGACCCCTGAGGCCAAAGATGCCTATTCCCCCAAGCTCGAAGACTAAGGGAAGGTCACATGAAGACCTTATGCACTGGCCCAGCATCCCCAGCATCTTCAATCAATCAATCAGGGAATTGTAAGCGCGCTACTCACCCGCAAGGGTCTCAAGGCGCTGGGGGGGAGGGTCTGCAGCTCTGTTCAGTTGAAGAGCCAGGTCTTGAGGGCCTTCCTGAAGGCGTTCAGGGAGGGGGCGCGTCTGATATCGATTGGGAGCCCGCTCCAGGTCTTGGCCACGATGTAGGAGAAAGCTCTTCCCCCGTTCTGGTTCTGCTTATGCGTGGGGTTTCGGCGAGGGCGTGGTTGGCGGATCGGAAGTTTTTCTTGGGTGCGTGGAAGGTGATTCTCTCGTTGAGGTATTGGGGTCCGGTGTTGTGGAGGGATTTGTAGGCGTGGGTGAGTAATTTAAAGGTGATTCTCTTCAGAATCCGGCATCCCTTGCATCAAGACCACTTCCATTGACTTCAATAGTGGTCCAACCTGAGGATTCAAAACTGGAATGGAGACTGCTAAAAGAGACAGATAAGTTCCCCCCTTGACTTGTTTGGTCCCTGTGGCTGGCTCCCTATCAGAATTAACCCATCCAAGAGTGCCTATCTAGCAGTTTTCAACGTGCTTGGTGTGGTTAACCCTAAACCGATATTGCGGTCGATTACTATCATTTATTGCATTGAGTGAAAAGCAATAATTTATTGTTTCATTTAAAAGTATTCCTCTTGAACCCTCAGGTAGATTTGTGTCATTCAGGTGCCAATTTAAAGATAAAAATATACACTATTTTCATAAATTGGTCTGATTTTTTTTTTTGTGTTGTGTTTTATTATTATTTACGGTTTTGGTACTTCGTAATGATTTACACTTGTTCTTTTGATAAAGTCTGGCTGCTTTACGCCAGAACTACCCAGGACTGAGCTAAAGTTTTACACCCTAACTGAACCACTTAATGTCCCACAAATTGGGACATTATTACACAGTGAGGTTGCACAACCACACCATAAAATAATCCACATTTCTCACACCATTTATTAGAGCTGAAGCCTTGACAATGTTCTGAACTAAACTTGGTTTTGGTTTTACACCTTCCTCAGATAAAACATGCCCAAGGTTTTCTATAACTATTGCTTAAAAGAACATAATTATTGCCTATAAGAGATAATCCTTTTTCTTCTAACGCAGCAATTCTACACTTGTGTTTTTTTTTTTAGTGTTCAGATTCTGTTTTGGCAAAACTCTAAATATCATCTGGAAAGGCAAGAACAGATGGGTTGTTTTGAAAAAGCTTGACCATTACCTTTTTTGCAAGAGGCCAACAATAACCGTAAGGGAATTCTGCAAAATTGATACACGCCTTCGGAAATGACAATTTTTCCCAAACAATATGATTCTGAGTTAACCTCCATTTGGTGGTATGCGGCTCTCAAGTCCAACTTACTGAACCAACTAGATAGATCCACCGAGGTAATTAGGCTTTCAATTATGGGAAGTTTGGAGTTCTCTAACTAGAAGGTGTATTCAACTTTCCTAAATTTATGCACAATCACAACTCCCCTGAATTTTTGTGTGCCAGGACAACTGGGGACAGCCGAAGAGTGGACCCGACTGGCTCCATTATTCATTGATCTCACACATCTTTCAACATTTCTAACAAATCACTCCTCAACCTGTGTTTGACTTGAACAACACCCTGTTTAAGTTTAATGGTGTGTAAAATTCCTTTGGCCTTGCCCAATTGAAATGCATTTTTAAATCTCTCTTCCCATATATCTTAACTTTAACCACTTGCAGACGCAACTTACTTCTCATCACTAAGAACAGGACTTGTGAATCCTGGTTTAATAGTAATATTACACTCCACCTGATGTCACCAATTAGGCTAATACTAAAGGTGCAATTAGTCGAAGGCCAGTAGCGGCCGGTGTCAGAGGAGGAGGCGGGCAGGGGAGGACGCGACAAACAACGAAAAAAGGAGAAAAAAAAGACCTTGACTGCAGCCCGTCGTATCGCCATCTTCTGCTCCTCTAGTGGCTCCACTGCAGGCAGCGGCCCCCAGACTCTCCTGTGGCCAATCCTGAAGCTGCTTTCACGCATGAGAGCAGCGTCAGAATTGGCCTCACCGCCAATGATTTGTGCTCCCAGGGAGAATGGGAGCCTGTGCTTTGCTGTCTCCAACCCAGCAACGCAACTGGGTTGGAGAGAGCTTCAGTGAGCATGACGGTTTGTCCGGCCTCAGACGGCCGGCCAAAGCCCTCATTCGCACTGATAGCAGTGCAACCACTCCCCGTCTGTGCCTGTCATCCCCCTGGCTCCACCCCCAAGACTCAGCTGGGAAACAAAACAAAACAATAAAAAACCCTGGTTTATTATTGTTTTATATTTTTGATTTATTTACCTTGCTTGGTGGGGGGGCGATGCTCCCCCGCCATAGCGGAGGAGCCACCGATGTAAGAGACCAGGATAAAAGAAGGTTGGTGCTGTACAATGACAAGTCTCCTTTACCTGTTTCCCTGTTCAGCAGCATAGTGAAGGTGGCACTGTGTATATATGATTTGGGGCGTAGGTGCTACAGTGTCCATTCGTTTGGGATCATTTCTGTTTGTATTGATCTCCAAAAAAGAGTGTCCAAACTATCCATTCTAAATATCAAAAGATGGAAATTAGGGTACTTTGTGTGATACAGTATAACGATTGAGTGAAAGAAGGCTTGTAAGTCATGGGGCTGGCTAAAGCTGACACAAGTCAACCTCAGGAGAATTGTGGCAAGATATCAACAGCTGGCACACGTTTCGGTGACAGTGGTTGGCACAAAAAGGGCAGTCTACAGTTATCATATTTTTGAAGTTTTGGTGTCTACTTCACACTTTTGTGCTGCGTATGGTTGGAAAGAATGGTAATGGGAAGCCAGCACTGGGCACATATTAGCATTGTTGTAGCTAGCGCATGTGCCGCCCGTGGCAGTCCCTGCGTTTTCCGCCAGCGGCGGCATGTAAGAGCGGGGGGGGGGTGCTGGCAATTGTTATGTTAATGTTATGTTAATTTAGTTTTATAGGGCGCACAGCTACCCAAAAAGGGTTTCCCGGCACCAGCCTGAGAGGAATCAAAAGAAGCAGAGAATTATTGGTTAAACAGCCAGGTTTTTAAACCTTTACGAAAGTTTCCGTAGACAGTAACCGCAGGTAAGAGCGGGGGGCATCAGGTGGTGCTGCCGATTCCCGCGCTGGCCGCAGGGAAGGGGGGAGGCCGCTGCCGCCAAAACTCATGCCGCCCGGGGTGGACCACCCACCCCCCTTGCTACGCCACTGCATATTAGCTAGCTTTGGTATAGAACGTGGCATGTTAAGTGGTAAAATATGTTTAAAATAGCTTGCACGTGGTTATGGATATGCACGCCTAACAATGGTTACACACAGAGAAGGTACAGGAGCATCCAATAGACCCATTCGGTCAAGGGTACATGTACTTAGAAGAAACAAATAGAAGAATACACATTTACAAAAAATAGTCAGATACCAAAAGTGCATCTGTTAAACAGTAGTTGTAGAAAACAAACCATAGGCATAAACAGAAACAACATGACCAATTGCTAAAGAAAGTATGAATTTACATTGTATTTCAAAGAATGATTCGACATTTAAATGAATAATATAAAACATGCACTCAGTGAATAAAGTAAACACATGGTGCTGGTGATAAATGTGAGTGCAAGAGTGATCACACACAAGAAAAAAGGAGAACCAATGGTGGTAGTCTATGTACAATTCATTATGTACACTACGACTACGACTAAGGCGCAACCCAGGGGTATATCTTGCGCTCTTATAAATGTGAGGTCATTAATCAAGAATGCAGTTGCATTCCGAGAATTTATGGAGGGTAACATGATAGAAATAGCCTTTCTTACTGAGACATGGGCAGATGCCTCCTCGGACCAAGATCTACAGCTAGCCCTACCTACAGGATACAAAATTCATAAACTAGATAGGGAGGGGAAGAAAGGCTGGGGCATTGCCCTTATCCTCAAAACTAGCTTCAAGTCTTATATCCAAGTTAATACGGACATCAAGGACTGTGAAGCCTTTGATTTTAAAATAGAGATGTATGGTCAACTTTCATTTAACAGAATTTTATTTTATTGTCCACCTAAATCCAAGGCTATTTTCTTAGATAACCTAGGTAATTTATTAGCGCGTAAAGCCAAACACCCCAACTTTACAGTGTTAGGGGACTTTAATTTTTATTTGGAAATACCCACCAACGCAGATACAAAAGCTCTTTTAGATCAAATGGATAGCGTAGAGCTGAGACAACTTGTGTTGGACTCAACCCATACAGCAGGACACTGCCTAGATGGAATTGTTACTGATAACCCCCTTCTAAGCTGGAAAGGGACTTTGCCTTTGGTCTGGTCCGATCATAAGGCTGTCCTATTCAACATCCAACAGCTGTATAAAAAGTTACTTAAGTCAGCAACAATTTTCCTTTGGGTTGTTTGTTAGCATACCACAAATTCTAACACATCATTTACGCCACTAATCAATCAAAAATCACCAGTGAGTTTCATGAACACCGTAGCTAATATAAAAGTGTTTTATTCAATAAAAATATTTAGGTTAAAAAAGATCATACACAATCATCAATGTAATAATTTGACAAAAGAATGCACAATAAAGGGGCGTGGCTTCGCGGCGAACGAACATGGCCGCCTGTTAGAGCGTCTCCGAGGCCCCCTCTCCTGCCCCATATATCCGACCCACATATCCGAACCTCCGGTGCTAGAATCGCGCGCCGGAGGAGTAGCGGTGCGCATTGCCGTGATCCCGGGTGCTGGGAACCCCCGGAAAGCGGAGAAATCTCGCCCGGAATTTGCGGCCTTCAGCCCTGGGGAAGCCGGGACCTCGAGTGGGCACGTCTGCCTGGCTGGGTGCCGGAAGCGACGGCAAGACCTCCCCCGCATACATCCACAGAGGGACGCAGGCACCTGAGGCGGAGGGGCATCCACACCTTGCCATAGCCTGCGTGGTGGGGCGCTGCCCGACGGAAATACGGCCTGAAGTCTACCGGTGGGGCCGACTGCATCGGGGCCAGTCCCGGAGCACTGACCTGAGGGACTCGCATGATCGGCGGATATAAGGTACATCGGCGCGCAGGGGTAGAGGAGGTGACTGATATATAAGCCCAGCGCCGGCGAGTGTGCCTGAGATTGGACCTGTGGCCAGCATTCTTGGGGGCCCTCCTCTGGCGGTGCGGAGCGAGCCCTAAGCCGGGTGTGCAAACGGAGCCTACTCCTCGGCGCCTGCAAGAGATCCACCGTTGGGCTGCGGCACAGGCACTCGACTGCGCAGACTGTTACCGGGAGAAATATACTCGAAGGCCCACAGTTACAGCGAGGTGAGAAAGACACAAGCCGAGCAGAGCCCCCAGAAACTGCGCAACGCGCTGACGGCGCGGGCCCGGCCCTGATCATGGCTAACCCGAGAAGTACGAAAACGTCTCAACAGAGCAAGCTGGACCGCTACACCTGCCCGAGGGCGGACTTGCCCGAACGAAAGGGACCTGGCGACACACAGCAAGGAGGGCCAGAACACGATCCCCTGAACCCACTATGAAAGACCTGATGGCGGCGATCACTGGGGTGCGACATCTATAGACACACTCTCCTCGGAAGTAACGCTGATTAGAGCTGACCTTACAAAATACAGGGAGAAAGTCAAGCAACTGGAGCTCACCACCACGAATTTAGTAGACGACACCTCACAACTGCGGAAGGACATTGTGGAACTCCAAGCGTTCCGTAAAATCGCTGAAGACAAGCTGGACGATTACGAGGGCGTCGAGACGCAATAACATACGCGTTATTGGAGTGCCGGAGAAATCGGAGGGGCCCGCTGCTGACCTGTTCATTGAACACCTGGTGACGACGAAGCTACAACCAAAGGGTCTGTCCAAGCTGTTTGTGGTGGAGAGGGCGCACAGAGTACCTGGGGACGCCCAAAACCGGGAGCCCCCCGTCCCATACTGGCCAGGCTATTAAACTACAGAGACAGAGACACGATCCTACAGGCCGCCAGGGTCGCCCGCCTATAAAAGTGGACAACTCAGAACTCGCCTTCTTCCCTGACTTTACACAGGCAGTACAGAGGCGTCGACGCTCTTTCCAAGAAGTCAAACGAAAACTGCGCGACAAGGGCCTTAAGTACGCTATGCTTTTCCCGGCGCGTTTGCGAGTTGAGGCGGAAGGAAAAGCGCATTTCTTCGACCAACCTGAGTTGGTTTCTGACTGGCTAGACGGCTGGAGGACTTCGCCGGAACGTAACCCAAACAGCCACTGAACAATAAGAATGGCATTTCTTGATATGAAGCTTGAACGCTCTATTCCGTGTGTTCCTCCCGATTACAGAACAAAATACGCAACCTCTTAAGGGCCCGAGGACCTTGACTAAGAACCTCTGGTTTAAAAAAGATGGATCAATGTGACACGGGGCGCAACACCATAGGAAAGTACCTATGTCTAGTGATGGCAGGAGGGGGACCAGAGGGGCACTGAGGCCTCCCTCATTTTCTATTATTAGTACACGTTGGGCGACAGGCACTCTGCATTTGATTAATATGGGTAGTTTGGAGCCCAGAGTGCAGGGGAGCAGGGTGGGGGTTGTTGGGAGGGATTCTTGTGTTTTATGGGTTTTTTTGTTTGGGTTTTTTTAATGGTACAGTCCGAATTTGTGCAAGTAACAGTCAGTATGCGGCACTAAGACACCCATGGGTAAGCAATGGAATAAGGAAGTCAAAATGTTAAGTTGGAATGTGAACGGGTTGGGGGACAAAATCAAGAGAAGTGTAGTATTGCAATATATTAGGAGAATGTCGCCAGACATAGTAATGCTTCAGGAAACACACCTGGTAGGTAACACATGCAAGGCCATGCATAGATGGGGTTACGCAATGGTGGCACATGCAGGCTTTGCATCGAACTCCAGAGGGGTGGGCATCCTGCAAAAGAAATCATTCCCCCTAACTCTCACGTCCACCTATACAGACGACCGTGGCAGATATGTCGGGGTCACGGGCTCTGGGAGGGCCGAACGATCACATTCATGTCCATCTATGCTCCCCGGGGCTGCAAGCTGCAACCTTTGCAGACCTAAGCGCCGTATTGATAGCACTGCCAGAGGGACACCTAGTGCTCGGGGGTGACTTCAATTCAGTACTTTCGGGCTCCCTAGACAGACACCCACCCCGCACACTCCCACACACAGCGCATTCTTTCTCCAGTTTCCTAGAGGCAATGGGGCTGGTGGACGGGTGGAGAACCTATAATCCTGATAAGATCCAATACACCTTCCACTCAGGGGCACATAGCAGCTTTTCTCGCCTGGACTACATAGTCATCCCGGCTACTCAGGTGATGGAAATCCAGGAGATCAGACATCTGGCTAGAGGTATTTCAGACCACTCCCGATCTGGGTCCATATGGCCCTGGAGAGCGCACAAGTAGGACGCATTGCTCCCATCAACCCATGGTACTTAAAACACCCCAAAATACGCAAGGACCTCACTAAAGCCGTAGATAACTACTTCCTAGAGAACGAGAATTCGGTAGACTCCCCGCAAATACTATGGGAAGCCTTTAAAACGGTGATCAGGGGCCAGGCACTCTCTCTGATTACGGGAGCAAAAGAGAAAACATAAAAGACGTAGCAGAGGTAGAACACGAACTTTATCGGCTGGAACAAGAAGTGAACACTGACCCGTCCCCTGAAATACTCCATACACTTCGCCTCCGACAGGCAGAATACCGAGCGCTGGTCACTAACCGAGCCAAAATAATGGGGCAAAACAGGCTGGGCCGGATCTATGAGTGGGGGATAAGGCTGGAAAACTAATCACCTGGCTAGAAAAAAGAGAACATGCTAATCGGCTGGTTCCAGAAATCAGGAGCTCGGATGGCCTCCCCATAACTGACCCCCAAGACATAGCCGAACAGTTTGCAACACACTTCCACACAGTATACAGCGCGGTGAGCCCACACACTGAAGAGGAGTCTACGGAACTCCTACAGGATATCTCCCTCCCGGGGCTATCAGCCACTGATCGGGAATACTTAGACAGTGAGCTCTCCCACGATGAAATAGCGGCTGCAATCCGAGCGCTCCACTCGGGTAAGGCCCTTGGCCCCAATGGCATCCCGATTGAGCTCTACAAACTCCGTCCGGATAAGTTGGCCCCACATTTGAAAACCATGTTCGAAGACAGCCTTGAAAAGGGATTGCTGCCCCCAGATCAGAGGATAGCAACTATAGTGACAATCCACAAGGAAGGGAAGCCCAAAACAGACTGCGCCTCCTACCGTCCTATCTCGCTGCTTAACGCAGAACCAAAAATCCTTGCCAAATTACTAGCCAATAGGCTGATTAAAGTAATAGGGGACTTAGTGCATCCTGATCAATCCGGGTTCATGCCGAGGAGGAATACGGCGTTAAATCTGCGTAGAGTGCATGGAGTGTTGGGAAGGGTGCCGACCATACGAGAAGATGCAGTCATCGTCTCCTCGACGCCACAATGGCCTTCGATACACTTGAATGGCCCTACCTATTTGCCGTGCTCAAAAACTGGGATTCGGAACGAACTTTAGCCGATGGGTACGATTACTATACGCCACACCGATGGCACAAGTGGTAGTGAACAACAAAAATCCGAGGCCTTCACACTTGGCCGAGGGACACGGCAGGGATGCCCTCTATCTCCATTACTCTTCGCTTTGGCCCTGGAACCGCTTGCCGCCTGGATCCGCAAAGATGTGAGGATCCGTGGAATGCGATGGTCGGCAGATTGGGAAGACCGTATTTCCCTATACGCGGACGACATCCTTCTATACCTCACGTCCCCACAGAGATCCCTCATCGTAGTATTTGATATCCTATCCGTATTTGGCCGATTCTCTGGGTTCCGTATTAACTGGCAAAAATCTCTTCTGTACGTCCTCTGTGGAAACTCTCCGCCCCTTCCCCGGCACTGCCCCGTCCCGATAGCAATAGACGGATTCAAATACCTGGGTGTATTTGTCTCCCTGGACCGCACACTCCAATATGCTCGGAACCTGGCTCCCCCACTGCAAAGACTCAAAAGTGACATTGCGCACTGGAAGACCCTCCCGCTTTCTCTCCTGGGCAAAGCGGCCCTTTTAAAATGCTGTCCTTACCCCGCTTCCTATATGTACTGCAGAACTCGGCAAACCCTGTCCCAAATGCGTACTTTGCGGAAATAGAAGGACTCCAGCGAGACCTGCTTTGGAATGGAAAGCCACGTATTGCTCTGCAAAAACTCACGCTCAGCTGGTATGACGGCGGAATTGGACTGCCGGACATTAAAAATACTACTGGGCAGCACAATTGATAGCAATAAACCATGGCACCTATGGGCAGCCGGACAACCCGGGGTTTACTATGGATAAATGGATTCTCCCAAACGGAACATATGCCAGGGCACTGTACTCCAAACCAAATAGATTCCCACTCACAGGTCCAACCAACCACACAGTCAAAATTTGGCATTCGGCAACCAAAGAGTTAGGATGGCACAATAAATTAACCCTCGCCACGCCACTATGGGACTCCCAAAAGCTCGGTGACCTAAGAAAGTCCAAGGGCTTTAGCAAATGGGACTTAATTGGCATCTCTCACATCAGAGACCTTTGGGGTAAAGAGGGTGTGCAAAATTTGAAGCCCTACAGGGTCAATATGCCCTAGCGGATTCCGAGCGTTTCCGGTACCTGCAGGTCCGACACGCACTACAAACAGTATTGCCCAATGACACGGCTCCACCAGACGCCTCCCCACTGGAGGATAGGATATTGGATGGGCACTTACCTGAAAAGCCATCTCCCTCACCTATCGAAAACTTATCCACAATATGGAGAATCCCCTACAATCGCTACGGGAAAAATGGGCGGGGACGGGGTGGAGGTAGACGATGAGGATTGGCAGGTAGCGGTCTCCTCCCCCAGAACTGTTGCTATTTCTGCACGTCTGCGGCTGGTGCAACTAAAGGTACTACATAGAATGTACATGACAGGTCCCCGATTAATACACATGGGCTTTTCAACAGATGGGTCTTGTAGGAGGGGATGCACCCAGCTGGGCACATTTATCCACATACTGTGGCAATGCGAACAGATCCAGGAATATTGGCGCAGGATACACGAGGTAATGAGCGTAGTGACGGGAATCGAACTCACACCACTAGCCCCTAGATGCCTCCTCAACATCTGGGAACCCACTGACCTTACCACACACGCCACAATATGGGCCACACTTGGTTACACAGTGGCCAAGAGAAACATTGCGCAGCTGTGAGGGGCTACAAAGGCACCTACGAGTACTGACTGGGAAAGAGACCTGGATTGGTGTATGCTGCGGGAAAAACGGTGTATATGACAAGAGGTTGCCCGCGCAAATGGTCTAAGATTTGGGCCCCCTGGAACGAATACCGAGGCAATATATGCATTCCTCCCCGACTGCTGGAGTCTGATGATCCCCTCTCCCTTGAATTCCAATGCATTATCTTGTAATATTTATGTGTGTAATTGAACTCACAGTACTTCCTTCAAGTGAAATATGTGGAACTGTACCATGTTTTGAAAATTGTTTAATAAAAAGAGTTATAAAAAAAAGAATGCACAATAAAAGAATTACAAAAATTGCAACACATGGGAGAATGCAATTAATCAAAGCATAGAAATAAGAAACAAGAGCACCACACCAAGAAAGATTTTGTACAACACCAGCACCCCGTCGGGTGCTGTTGGTTACTCGGAGTTAAAGTTAGGTGCACGAATGAAGCAACGCGTTTCAGTGGTACAAATTGGTCAAACCACCTTCTTCAGGCTCAACGATTACAGTGTCTCCCCACACGTTAATCTAGAATGATGAACTAGAAACAAGTTGCGCAGCCAGGATCTGCCGCCTCTGGCTGTCCAATTATTTGCTCTTAGAAATAATCCCCCACATTAGTCAGAGAACGATGGGCAAGCGACATCCCACTTCACCCTGTATTTAAGGTCCTTATCTTCTACCAAATGGTGGTAAAGAGTAATTAAAAGGGTTGATAAAGCACGGATCTGCCACCTCCAGCTCACCAATTCCTCAATAGGACTGCTCCATACTGTAACACTCTGGTAGGGCTTGTTTAAGGACATCCCAGAGGCTCCATATTGGGAATATCTGTTAAAAGATCGGTAATTGGACTCAAAGGTCTCCTCGCGTTATTCAAACGTCCACAAACGAAAGACGTTTGAATAACGTGAGGAGACCTTTGAGTCCCGGCATTTTTGCCAAGGGAATCGAAACCTGAGGACTTTTTTACCATATCCATTACCGATCTTTTTAACAGATATTCCCAATATGGAGCCTCTGGGACGTCCTTAAACAAGCCCTACCAGAGTGTTAAAGTGAGGAGCAGTCCTATTGAGGAATTGGTGAGCTGGAGGTGGCAGATCCGTGCTTTATCAACCCTTTTAATGACTCTTTACCACCATTTGGTAGAAGATAAGGACCTTAAATACAGGGTGAAGTGGGATGTCGCTTGCCCATGGTTCTCTGACTAATGTGGGGGATTATTTCTAAGAGCAAATAATTGGACAGCTAGAGGCGGCAGATCCTGGCTGGGCAACTTGTTTTTAGTTCATCATTCTAGATTAAAGTGTGGGGAGACACTGTAATCATTGAGCCTGAAGAAGGTGGTTTGACCAATTTGTACCACCAAAACGCATTGCTTCATTCGTGCACCTAACTTTAACTCCGAGTAACCAACAGCACCCGACGGGGTGCTGGTGTTGTACAAAATCTTTCTTGGTGTGGTGCTCTTGTTTCTTATTTCTATGCTTTGATTAATTGCATTCTCCCATGTGTTGCAATTTTTGTAATTCTTTTATTGTGCATTCTTTTGTCAAATTATTACATTGATGATTGTGTATGATCTTTTTAACCTAAATATTTTTATTGAATAAAACACTTTTATATTAGCTACGGTGTTCATGAAACTCACTGGTGATTTTTGATTGATTAGTGGCGTAAATGATGTGTTAGAATTTGTGGTATGCTAACAAACAACCCAAAGGGAAATTGTTGCTGACTTAGTGTCATTTTGGTGTCCTGTCCCTTTGGTGAGTAGGACCCCTCTCTTATTTTTTGGATAAAAAGTTACTTAAGACACCTAGAGAATTTTATATCAGTCGCCCTTGGAAGAAAGTTGAGGCTAATTCCCTAAACTCGACTCTGTTAAAAACACTACCAAATCTGTCCACTGATTCTGACCTAGCCACCGCTAAATACCACGCCTGGCTTGACTCTGCTTTGACACAATTAGCCCCCCCAAACAGTGTCAACGTGCGAGAAGAACACCATCAGAACCCTGGTTTAATGATACTTTGAGAGCCCAGAAACAAATATGTTGCAGACTAGAAAGGAAGTGGTGACTCAAAGAAAACCCAACTACTCGAACGGACTAAAAGTTGTCCCTTCTAACTTACAAAAAACTTATACTCAGGGAGAAGGCTCAATATTTCTAGGGAAATTACAGCGGGAAACACATGTCCTAAGACTCTGTTTGCTACTGTAAAAAAAACTGGCAAAGTTGCCAGCCGCACCTGAAACCAATACTAGCCAAGATTTCTGCAATTCCTTAGCAGAATCTTTCCAGAATAAAGTCAAGTCTGTCTTTAATTTATTTACACAGCAGGACAATCACTCAGTTCAAACATCTTCTGTAACCCTTCCTGTTATAATGCAGGGTCCATCTGATTTAACCCCCCAGACCCTTTCACCTTCTTAACAGTGGAACAAACCACCAAACTTATTGTTTCTACGAAATCTGGTTCTCCCTCTGACCTATGTCCTCCAAAAATTCTTCATATTTCCCCACAAATTATAGCCATTCCTTTGACAAGGATTTTTAATTAAATGTTCACCACAGGGTACTTTCCTATAGAGTGGAAAAAGGCCTCTATACTTCCTCTGTTAAAGAAACAGAATTTTGGCATTAAGGAACCCCTTAACTACAGACCAATCTCAAGACTTCCTTTTCCTGCAAAAGTAATTGAAAGAGCGATAAATACTGAACTCTCAGTCTTTATCAAGGATAGCACCATCATGGATTCCGTGCTCAACACAGTACAGAGCTGGCTCTCATCACTGCTACGGAGGAGCTCAGACAGATCTTAGACAGCGGGGGGAACGTAGCCCTGATCCTCCTGGACCTGTCAGCAGCCTTTGATACTGTTGATCATGGGCTGCTGCGGGATCGGTTAAGTTCCAATCGATATCAAGGGCAAGGCGTTGTCCCTGCTAGGCTCCTTTTTGTCTGAGCGATCTCAGGAAGTGCTCTGGGGAACATGGTATCTCCTCCATGTACACTACCTTGCGGAGTCCCCTTGGGCTCTTCATTGAGTCCAACGTTATTTAACCTTTACGTTGCTCCTCTTGCTAGCCTAGTAAGAAGTTATGGCTTTGCCATTGTGTCTTACGCCGACGACACTCAGATCATCGTCTCGGTGAGCAACTCCGTCAGTCAGACAGCATCAAGGTTCTGTGACTGTATGAGCCACGTAGCAAAGTGGATGACAGACAACTGTTTAAAATTGAATTCTTCAAAGACCGAAGTCCTGTTGCTAGTGAATAATCCATCATTTTGGACAGATAAATGGTGGCCAGTTCAACTTGGCCCCTTACCTAACCCAGTGCATAAGGCTAAAAACCTTGGTGTCATTTTTGACACCATGCTCTCTTTCGAAGTACAAATTAATTTGGTCACTTCTGCCTGTTTTTTTATCATGAAAATATTGAGGAAAATACTCCCAGCAATACCTTTGGAACTAAGGAAGACGGTGGTGTCAGTGCTGATTTCCTCAAGACTGGACTTTTCTAGTGCTTTGAGGCGCAGCATTAACAAGCTTCAAATGGCCCAGAATGCAGCAGTCAGAATATTGCTGGGCATTCCTAAATTTGACTCAGTCTCCACTGCCCTGGCCGAACTCCACTGGCTTCCTGTGGCCAAGAGTATTCAATTTAAATCACTATGTATTGCATTTGAATCCCTCAACAATATGGGGCCTACACAGTTGAAGAAATTTCTAAAGCCATACTTTCCAACCAGAGCCTTTAGATCGGCCGAACTGGGAAACTTAATTGTCCCTAGAGTCAACAAGGTTAGATGGGGAGGAAAGAGTTTCGCGGCTACAACTGCCAGCCTATGGAACTCCCTGCCTACCACTCTGAAGAGAGAATCCAATCTTCTCAATTTTAGAAAAGGCCTAAAAACATGGCTGTTTACAGTATAAATCCTTTTTTTGCTTCCCTCCGCTCAGTATTTATCAAAGGCAGCGCCTAGACACCCCAGGGTATTTGCCGCACTTTACAAATCTCAAATCAAATCAAATGTACAGTTTGCAAGAATTGCAGTTCATAGAAATGTTGCTCTACATGGGAGAAATGAAAAGATTGTCTTTTTACTGCTGTGAAGATGTTGACGACGTTTCAACCCAAAGAAAACGGGCGGGTCATCATCAGGACTGAGAGCAATTGGAAGAGCGCAGTGGGTAATCCCTGTCTCTAAATGAATACAAATGAGGATGTGGATTATCAAAAACTAGATGTGGAGCCTTTATCTCTGTGATTCATTCATTTATTTTTCCTCATGACCTTATAAATAATTGATGTCTTATGATACCAAAGGAAGTGAACGAGGAATGTCGGCCTCAGCACAACTCTCGAACTTTTACCCTTGATCGTGAGGTTGTTCTCATTGTTAGTTCTGCCTTGACAATGCAGCTGTGTGCAGACCTATTGCTAATAGTTCTTTAACATATACCGAGAGAGGGTATAGCTCTGCCGAGAGGCATATTCCTGTCTCATCTCATGCTATTGGCTGTTTGATGCATCATTCCACCTTCCATGGAGTACTTGAAGTGTGTTGCATGAGGGACTATTTTACCACCTTTACAGTACCCTGCATCATCACACATTAACATCTTTTCTCATAGATGCATTTATACAGAAAGCAATTGTTTTGTTTCATTTTTACCCTTCATCAAGTTATTTAATGTTTACTTTTGACTTAAAATACAAGCCAGACCTATTGGAATTACCAATGGTTGTTTTTGTAGGGTCTGGGGAGCTCCTAGTCCTCCAGAGTGGTTACACTGTTGCACACAACACTGTATGTGACTCCCAAATAATTAAGAAAATAAATAAAAGGTGAAGGATTGTGGGGTTTCTATAGAGCAGGCGTGGAGCATAAAATGACTGCTCGAGAAAATGTTATTAACAATTATATGCCTCAGTAGCTTAAATGATTGCACATGCATTCTCTTGACCTCCATAACATTGAGGTATAGACTGACTATATTTTTCTGACCATGATTAGTTGATAGGATATTTATAAGGAATGAATACCGCAAACTAGGTACAATCAACCGTGACGGTTACTGAAACTTGGCACTCGCGACCATATTGGTAGGAATGAAGTCAGAATAGATCTGCCCCGTAGAGGTAAATTAATCGCTGTGGTCCATGGAATGGTCAGGTGAATCCAGTGGTCAGTTACAGTGGTGGTGGTCGTGCTGGCAGCAGATATGATTAAATAATTCAATTTCCATAGCGCATTCGAACCATTGCTGTCTCTAGGTAAAGGATTTGTTCACGTCAATTAGAACAGGAAAAATTGTAATATACCCTAGAACGTTTTATCAGGTGGATAGTCGAGATTTCTTGACAGAATAAACTAAAAGATTTGACAACGTGAATGGCAGACCACAGTCATATTTAAAGTAAAGATATTTGTTAAGTATGAGATATGGGCGTCTAAGGGTATGGGCAGTGGCCCTCTCCGCCTCCGAGTCGATGAGGACCAAGACAGAGCTGGAGATGGAGTAGGCTCCCAGGAGGCAGCAGGTAGTGAGGGACATAATCAGATTAAACATCTGGTGATGCTTATGTGATGTTTATTTATTTATTTATTTATTTTGTTTTGCAAAGTTTTATATAGCGCTGGCTAGACCCGGAGGTATCAGAGCGCTTTACATGAGGATCAGCGAGTTGCAGGATACATAGTTATATCAGTTGAATCAGCGAGTTACAGGTTACATAGTTACATCAGTTTGAATCAAAGAATCACAGAGGGAGGGGGAGGGGAGGAGACACAAACGGGGAGACGAGGAAAACAATGTCAGATGACCGGCTGGGTAGGTGACGGCCAAGGGGCCAGACTCCTCTATAGCTGTATAGGACAGCTCCACCGGGCATCGGCCAAGGTTGCTCAGGCGGCTCCGCGGTAGGTAAAAACAGTTTTGGTATCCGCCCAGGGGGCGTCGTCATAGTTCCATCGAAGGGGGAGGGAAAGAGACACAGCGGGGAGACAAGGAAAAACAATGTCAGATGACCAGCTGGGTAGGTGACGGCCAAGGGGCCAGACTCCTCGATAGCTGCATAGGACAGCTCCACCGGGCATCGGCCAAGGTTGCTCGGTTTATATCTGGAGAAGCGCTATGGAACCCTGCAAATAAAAGTAGGCGCTGGATAAATGTCCTTGTAATAACGTGTATCATGTGGGTCAAGCATTTGTGCTACGGGGGGCCTTGAATCAGCAAGGAAGTGGGGTACCACTGGCTTGGAAAATAAGCTTTACCGTAACACCAATCTAGTCAGGTGTCAAGTCATGGAATCACTTAAACTCTCACGACAGGAGTTTAAAATAGAACTTGGTGCCCACCAGAAGCCAATGGAGAAAATTTCTGGCAGACGAAATATTGTCCTTTTTTTATTTTTACTTCTCTTAGACTTAACAGGACTGAGCATTTTGTAGCTTTGCTTTCTTTTGTGGAATGCCCTGGTTACTCACCGGTAATCTTCATTACTCCGAGTCCTGGTCTTCCCGTCCCATTCCTAATCAGTGAGCAGCTTGTCTGCTCCCCAGAAACCTAATACCTAGCAGAGTTCTTTAGCACTTCCCCCAATATGGCGCCACCTACCAGGTGAGAATATAGGGGGAAGTGCGTCACACAAGTTCCTGAGAATACCAAAGAAACCCAGAAACAACAACAATCACCAGAAATAAACCCCAGGGAGGGAGGGAAGGGCTCAGGAATGGGACGGGAAGACCAGGACTCGGAGTAATGAAGATTACTGGTGAGTAACTGGGCATTACCTCCTCGTCCATCTTCCCGTCCCATTCCTAATCAGTGAGCCCATACCCAAGCACACGGTGATTGTAAGAAAAAAGACCAGAAATGCAGTAAGCAGGCCAATTTAATCAAAAGCAAGCAGTACAAATCACAAACCATGTACAGCAGACAAAACATGAGTGCCAAAGGCAGCCGAGGCCGCCATCCCCAACTGAAGACGATAATGGGAAACAAAGGTATGGGGAGAAGCCCACGTGGCAGCATTACAAATGTCACACAAGCAGGCACCCTTAAACATGGCCCAGGAGGAGGAGACACCCCGGGTGGACCTACCCTGGATCGCAGAAGGGAGAGGACAGTGAGCGGACTCGTAAGCCGAAACAACAGCACCCTTAACCCAACGAGTCAAGGTGGACTAGGAAGGACGAAGCCCCCTCCCAGAGAGCCCGTAGGTAACAAACAAGGAATCAACCCTCCGGAAATCACCGGTCCGATCCAAATAGATGCGGAGAGCCCTCAACACATCCATAGAATGCAGAACCACTTCCTCCGGGGAGGAGGGGTCCGGAAAAAAGACAGAGAGGACAATATCTTCCTGACAGTGGAAAGAAGACAAAACCTTGGGCAGAAAAAACTGACTAGGACGAAGAATGACCTTGTCCGAGCAAAAACGCAAAAAGGGAGGGGAAGCCATCAAAGCACCAAGCTCACCAACCCGCCGTCCAGAAGTAATGGCCACCAGAAAAAGAACCTTAGCCGTAACCAACTTAAGGTCCACAGAGAGCAAAGGCTCAAAAGGGGGCCCAGTCACCAGGGGAAGATCCCAGGCCGGGACAGGAGAGTGAGAGACAGGACGCTGAATCAAAAAACTCTGCAAAAGGCGGGCCACCAAAGGGGAGACAGAAGACAGAGAAGAACCCCTAAACGCAAGAATGGCAGCCCATTGCGCACGGAGAGTGGAGACAGCGAGCCCCAGGACAAACCCATCCCGCAAGAAGTCCAGCACCCGCACAGCCGCACAGGAGGAGGAAGATAGACCCTTCCCAAGGCACCAGGAGGAGAAGTGCTTCCAATGACGGTCATAGGACCTCAAGGTGGAAGGGTGTCTAGACAACTGGATGCACTGTGCAACTTCGACAGAACAACCCTGACCCAACAAACTCAGCCTTTCAAGTGCCAAACCCCCAGCCGGAGGCGGCGCAGGGAGGACACGCGGAGAAGAGGAGCCCGCAGAGGGGAGGGACACAGGGGAAACTGCCAATGGGGGCAGACAGACAAGGCCAGAAGAAGGGGAAACCAAGGCCGACGGGACCACTCCGGCCCCACCAGAAGAATCTCTGCCCAGTCCAGCCGAATCTTCCGGAGGACCCGGGGGATCAAAGCAAAGGGCGGGAAGGCAAACAGGAGACCCAGCGACCACGGAACGGAGAAAGCGTCGATCACCCAGGCCAGCCGAGAGGGAACGAGGCTGCAAAAACGCAGAAGAAGGGCCGACTCCTCCGAGGCAAAAGATCCAGCCAGGGAAGGCGGAACCGGAGGACAATCTGATCAAACAGAAGAGGGGACAGACACATGGTTACAGAGGATGGGAACACCCTGCTCAGAGAGTCCGCAGGCCCATTCTCCTTCCCCGGAAGATATACAGCCGTCAGAGACAAGAGATTCCGCTCGGCCCGAAGACCGATCCTCCTGGAAAGGAGAAACAGAGACCGGCACATGCCCCCAGACGATTCACATAAGCCCGAACCACTTGGTTGTCGGTTCGAACAGAGACAGCACGGCCCAGAAGGAGAGGAGCAAACCACAGCATAGCCAACCCAACCGCCCACAGCTCCTTCCAGTTCGAGGACTGGAGAGACTCGAATCGGGACCACCGACCCTGAGCCTTGGAAGCACCCAGGACCGCACCCCAACCCACGGCACTGGCATCGGTGGACAACACTACCACAGTCGGAGGAGGAAGAAGGTCGAATCCCCGGGAAAGAGACTGAGGGGACAACCACGATTGGAGAGCAGCCCGAATTCCCGGCGTGACAGGAATAAGAGCGTCGTAGTCCTGAGAGGCAGGATCCCAGTGGGCCAGGACGTGATGCAGGAGGGGATACAAATGCAGACGTGCCCAAGGGAGGAGATGCAGAGTGGAAGCCATCTCCCCTTGACTCCGCAACCAGAGCCGGGCAGACACCTGGGACTGTGACAGAACCCACGAAAGGTGAGCGAACAAAGTCAACTATCTCTCCTGGGAGAGGAACACCATCCCCCGATCCATACGGAAGAGAGCTCCCACGAACTTCAGAGTCTGGGAGGGCTGCAGGGAGGACTTCCGGTGATTGATGAGGAACCCGTAGGACTCCAGATGACAACAGACCTGGTCCACATCCGACAGAGCCTGAGAGAAAGAAGGAGAAACAATCAACCAATCATCAAGGTAGGGAAAAACCTGAAGACCCCTGGAATGGGGAATACCCACCAGAGGGGCCAAGAGCTTCGTGAAAACCCTTGGCGCCGATGAAAGGCCAAAAGGAAGCACCCGGAACTGAAAGTGCCTGGAGTCAACAGAAAAACGGAGAAACCGCTGATCTGCAGGATGGATAGGGACGTGCAGATAGGCATCCATCAGGTCCAGTGAAGCAAGGAAACACCCCAGCAGCACCAGATGCAGGATAGACAGCAAAGTCACCATTTTGAAAGAACGCCTGGGAATGAAGAGATTGACCCTCTTCAGATCCAAAACAGGGCACAGGTCCGTCGTATCCTTCTTGGAGACCAGGAAGAGGATGGAATAACAACCCTGGCCCCGCTCCAGAGGAGGAACCTCCATGATAGCCGCCTTCTCCAACAGAAGCCGCACGCCCTCCAGCAAAGCCGCCCGCCTCAGAGGATGACGAGGCAGAGGAGTCTCCCGGAAGACCGGAGGGGGAGGAGAGGAAAACTCGATCCGGTAACCTGCGGACACCGTCTGCACCGCCCTGGCATCCGTAAGAGTCAACCATTGATGCACAAAAAAGAGAAGGCGACCCCCAACCGGAAAAGGCAGACAGTAATTGCTTCGGAGAAGGAGCGGTGGGAGGACCACCAGCCTGGGCTCGGGATTTTGCACCACCAGGGGCCCCCCGGCCACAACCCCTGCCACGAAAGGGCTGCGGAGCACCCCTGGCAGAAGGAAAACCAAAGGCCCGGCGGTACACAAATCCACGCCCCCAAGAAGGAGGGCGAACAGGAGCCACAAGCTTACGATTCTCCGCCGACTGCTTGACCAATTCCTCCAGCTGAGGCCCGAACACCTTGGAACCCACAAAAGGCAGCTTAAGCAGGACCGACTTTTGAGAGGACTCAGCTTTCCAAGATCGCATCCAGATATGACGTCTGGCAGCAATCGAAGTCCCAGAAGCAGCTGCCGCGGCACACAAATTATCAAAAGAAATGTCCGATAAATAGCGCACCTGCAGTTCAATGAGAGCCAAGAGAGAGGAGGCATCCTCCCCGTCCTGTAATAGAAGAGCCAGGGCCTGGAAATCCTTCAGGAGGGACTGGACCATGTAGTTGGAGTAGGTCGTCACCCTGACAGCAAAGTTGGAAGCAGCGTAGGAACGCTTCACCGCCCCTTCCTCCCGCTTATCAACAGCGTCAGAAGGAAGGGCATCATCAGACAGGACCAAGCCCTGAGTGGAAAGACCAGCCATTAAATTGTCCACCTTGACCGACTGAGGGAACTCAGCAGAGAACCCCTCCAACGGATAACGCTTACACAAAAAGCGAGGGAAGACGGACTTATCCACATCCTTCCACTCATGCGTAAGCACCTTGCGCACAGCGCCATGCAAGGGCAAGGATTCAGGATCCGACTGGTGATACTGAGTGAAAAAGTCATCCTCCAGGACATCCAGCACAGGAGGAGCGAAACCCAAATTGCCACGCACATGGTCAAACAAATCAGAGAGCTCCACACCCTGAACAAAACGACCACGTACACATTCATCCTCCTCGGCACCCACATCATCAGCCGAAGGGTCAGGCTGAGCGACAGACCCACGAGGCACCTTGGCAGGAGGGCCAGCCGCCTCCCGAGCCCGGGAAGCAGCAGCAACAGCCTCATTGATAACGAGGCACAGGGCACCAATACTAGGAGCAGCAGCGCTAGATGCACCCTGGTCCATGGCAGCGAAAGAACAGAGCAATAGCCAAGAACAGGCTCCGAAACCAACCCAGCAGAGGATGGGGACCAACTGAAAAATGACCCGTTTAAAAAGGAATGAAGTCCCGAGGCACCCGACCTCTCCCGCAAACAGGAAGTGGGCAGAAACATAAATAGGAGCTCGGCCGCCGAAAAATCCCTAAGGGAGGCAGGAAACCCAGGAGGACGCTCCGCACCGCAGGCCACCCACAGAGGACCCACGCCCGCTAAGGCTGGGTGCGACGGGACCGTTAAAAGGAGAAGCGGCTGCTAGAGCAGGCCGCGTAGCCCAAGTAAGCGCGCACACACAGCCCACACGGCACACTGCTGAAGCGAAGGAAACAGGCACAAGCGGCCGCTACAGCGGGCCGCGCAAACCAAAGGAAGCAGCGCACAACACGCAAACAGTGCATAAAACAACAAAGGCGGCCGCTACAGCAGGCCGAACCGAAAAACAAAAAAGTAACGGGAGAACGAAACACTTACCCGACCAACCGCCCTGCTAGGCAAAGTAACTGACGAAGGCAGAAAAAAACGAACAGGAACTTGTGTGACGCACTTCCCCCTATATCCTCACCAGGTAGGTGGCGCCATATTGGGGGAAGTGCTAAAGAACTCTGCTAGGTATTAGGTTTCTGGGGAGCAGACAAGCTGCTCACTGATTAGGAATGGGACGGGAAGACGGACGAGGAGGTAATGAGGTGAGAGGGCAGAATCCAGAGAGTGTCTTCATCCAGAGTGGAGCCAAACGCACCTGTAGAAAGTAGTTGGTGACCTTAGCTTTGATCTATGGTTTTAGAGTCATGTTGGCAATCATTTAAAAAGTCATTTTCCTTTATTTCACAAAAGAAACAATTGTGAAAGAGTAACACTACCTTGGAAAGATCTCCCTTGTCTCCCAAATAAAAGTGCAGCTTGACGTTATGTTGCATTCAGCTAGAGTGACTGCCACTTGTGCTGACTCCCACACACCACTGGGAGCACAAGTGACGTCACACATCCTTCGACTGGCGATGACATCATGGGGTTAACCCTTTCTTGAACCCTGCAGCAGCCTCCTGTTTGCTCCAAAGAGGCTGGGGAAAGTCCGAAAGTGCACAGCAAATATGGCTTCCATCTGGGTTTAATCTCTGTTCCTGCTGCCTCATGTGTTCCCAGTGCCCGGGGGACCAGGAGACAAGCTGCTTCTCCTGGCGGGTCCTGCTTCGCCCACATGATGACCGCATCCAGTGCGAGTCTCTATGTGGCACTGAATGAGAGTTTCAAGGAAGTTGAGTTCTGAAGATACTTTCATATAAATTAGCTCATTCACTTTGGAGGTGACAACACAGGACATTTAGCAAGAATCGTCCAAAAGGGGCTGGATACATGTTAAAACGATGGGAGATGGTGAGGAACCTTTGAGGAAAAAGAAAACCCAAAACGTAAGCTTCCTTTTCAGAGTGAAAAGGGACATACTTACTTCAACGTCTAAGAGATAAAATATATGTTTTGCTTTAGTTGGAGACGATTCAAAAATCACAAAGATGGATCCGAACGGACAGCTCGAAAAAAAGGGGGTCTTTTGAGGTGAGAGCTGGTGACGCAGTTTAATAAAACTCCTCCAGTTGCATCAGTGTTAGCTCAGCCGCATCTGTTTGAGCGCGTCTCGTGCTATCATTGTCTCAATCCTCATGTTTTTTGTTCGCCAGACATGGCTTACATCAGAGATCTCTGATTGGCCGCTCACGCCGAGCTTCTCCGCCACGAGTCCTAATTACGGATGCGTTTCCCCCTCGCCGAGCCTGCCACCGCCTGCCTATCCCTCATGATGCCGGCTGGGCTGGAAGTGATGGTTGGGAGCCCGGCAGGTGGATGGCGCATCACCGAGCCGTCTCTCTCTGAAGGCGGGCGGCTGTCTCTGACTGTCGGGACAGCTCAGTCCTGTTTGCACGTGTTTGAGCTCCCAGCGAGCTGTTAGCCCAAGCTGTACTCATTAACATGTCTATAAGAAAACAAACAAGCATTTGCAATGCAATAGGTCTCGCATTTGTTGGAGTTGGAGCTATTGAAATTTGTAAATGCCAATGTTTTTTAGTTATGTTTTTTAAGTGGAGTGATAATTTAAAGAAAAAAGTGCACACTATACCATACTACAAGCTTCTATAGCAACTGTACAGTAAAGCTAAGGCTATGTTAACTTAAAGGGGTGTAAATGGATGAATAAAAATACGAAAAAAGGATTTTAAAATGCAAGATGGAATGTATAGATGGTGAGCATGCAGCACCCCCAAGTCCAGCGCCGTGGGTGCCAGGGTAGGCGCAGCACCCCCGCCTGCAGCACCTTGGGGGCCAGGGTAGGTGCAGCACCCCCACCTGCAGCACCTTGGGTGCCAGGGTAGGTGCAGCACCCCCGCCTCCAGGACCTTGGGTGCCAAGGGAGGCGCTGCAGAGCAGTGATGGACGTATTGGGGCGTGCTGGGGGAGGGAGAGGATGGGGTGGGGAGCAGTGACGGGGAGGCTGGGTGAGGATGTGGGGTGGGCTGGGGATGGGCCAGGGGAGGGCCACTGTCCCTGGGGAGGGAGAGGCTGCAGGAGGAGGGAGTGGGAGGGAGTGACGGAGGAGGCTGGCTGAGGATGTGGGAGGAGAGCGCATTCCTCGCATCGACTGGGGAACAGCCGGGGCCTGCCGAGAGACACACAACGCAACAGGCTGGCACACATACACCACACCTTGCACACACGCTGACTCGTGCTTACACACACACTGACACTCACACACAACTTGCACACACGCTGACACTCTCCCACACACAACATGCTGACACACGCACACCATAACTTGCACACACACTGACACTCACTCCATGGATGGACAGACTCACAGACCCTAGCTTGAGCTCACCAGCGTGCGCGCCCACTGACTGCCCTCATGCACACACTAACGGGAGCACAGTGTCCTCATTGCACAGTTGCACACACCAACGGGAGCACACTGTCCTCATACACAGCTGTACACACTATGATTGCAGTCAGTCTATCCCTGCCACCAGATGCAGGCGCAGTGGGCAGCGCCTGGGGCCATCCCGCCCTTGCCACGCCCCAGAAGCCCCCACTTACACTTTCGGCGCTGGGTCAGCCGGTTGCTGGTGTGCGGAATCCAGATCTTCTGCAAGGGGCTCCCAGCCCGGTGGGACATCCTCGCAGCTGCCTGGTGCAGCTCCTCTCTGCTGCTATGCTGCTAGCACCTGGGACTGCCTCTTGGCGCCTGTGCTGGTTGGCGCTAGAGAGTCTGTTGGCGCTTAGGCGGTGCGCACTGGCCCTCGCTCGGGCTTCTCAGCTCCTGTCGCTGTCTCTCGGTGACACTCCCAAATAAGTGGAGAGGACCGGCCCTAGATGTTGGTTCTCCCTGCACTGGACCCGGCTGCGGGCGCTGTTTGGAAGCCTTTGGCGTCTGAGGGCACGCGGATGCTTGTTGGGACTTGCCACCACTCCCTGGATCATTGGGGGTGGGGGGTGGTTGTAGTTCACTGGGTCTGTTTGGCCCCGAATGATGCCGATCCCCACTTAGTAGCGCTTCCTATCTCTTGTTAGTGCCTGTGGGGCTTTGTGGCGCGGCATTGCAAATGCTTAAATTTACAACTGAGCGCGGCACCGCTTCACGGACACCGTGCTCGGTTTGTTTATATATTTCTTAACTTTAACACTGAGCGCGGTGTGCTTGAAGCGGCGCTGCGCTCAGTGCTAAAGTTAAGAAATATATAAATAAACTGAGCGCGGTGTCCGTGAAGCGGCGCCGCGCTCAGTTTGAAGTGAGGCAGCGAAGGAAGCAGGCCGCGGCTGACTTAGGGACTCAACGGGCGTGGTCGGTACATTGCGCTGCTGGCAGGGCAAGGGCCCCAGGGTAGGCGTGCGCGACGGAACAGTAAACAAGTACCTGGCAGCATCGAAGAGGCCCTGCACCCTCCCAGTTCCACCAAGCGAAGGATAAAAAGACGCCATGAGCGTGCACATTGGCTGTCCAGCGGCAACCTACAAGAGACGCCGTGAGCGTGCGAGCGTGCACATCGGCTGTCCCGGCGCAAGCTGAAAGACACGCCGTGCGCGTGCCCATGTGCTGTCCGGGACAAAGCTGATAGACACGCCGTGAGCGTGCACATCGGCTGTCTGGGAAAGTGCACATCTCCTGTCCCCCTTCCAAACTCAAGTCGACGACAATAAGTCTCGCTAGCGACAGCGCTTCGCGCTGCGTCGCTAGGCGAGACCTAAAAAGCACAGTGCATGCGTAAGAGGATGCTGTATCTGAGGCTGCGGAACATTAGAAACACTGCGCGGCCTGCTAAGCACTTCTGTTTCCAGATGTAAATTGTAAAATTGGTTGGTATGTTCAGCAAAAAAAAAAAAAAATCAAACAATCTGGTACCCGTGGGTTTAATTTAGTTTATCTGTTTTGTGCTTTCAGATATGAAAATACTGCAAAGCCTTTTTCTAATACGTTTGCGAGGTAAGTGGTGTTAAGTATAAGACAGAACAGCGGTAAGTGTTCAGCAGCACGCACTGCAGGGAAAACAAATTTGCTGTAACTGAAATTGGTACATATTAAGGGAATAGCTCAGGACATTTGTTTGGAAATGGGTTCTTCGTGGAGGAGTTAGTCATTGCAACCGGAGGCTCTGCTGAGGACATGATAAACTAAGCAAAGCCTTGGTACAGTTATGTACCTGGCTGTGTTATTTGTTACGGGTGCCATTATGGTCACAAAAAGGGTGGATTTGGAACTCATCATGAAATGCTAAGTGGGTGCACAAGAGATTGAAGGTTCAAGGAAATCAGGAATTTTGTTGGCGTTGACCGGTGAAGACTGCTGCTCATGTTGGCTTCCACCAGTGAAAATGGCAAGCATGGTACAGGGCCACAAGGTAGAGCCGGAACCCATGATGGATGACGTATTGCTGATGAAAGCAGTAAGTGGTCCTTGAAGGGTTGGAAGCTGTCAACGGGATCATCTGACAAAGGAATGAAGACTGTGGCACTCTCCACCCACTAAATCAGTATCACCCCAATCATCAGGGAGTAGCTTGGTCAGTAAGATTAGGGGGTGAGCTCCAGCTTTTCCAACACCAATGCTGGCATACCATGTTAACATGCACCAAATAACCAACATTAAAATAACCAACATGTTATAAAACCTTCATAAAGGCGAGAAAGAGACAGAGTGAATGTAGAAATCTTAGGTGCAATCCGACAGACTCCTCACCATTCCGGACTGAAAACACCTGTACCCAACTATTTTCTAGAGAATATATTTACTGGGGAAGTGTAGCACCCCAAACACCCCCACTGAAGCTACGCCCCAGCCAATCATGAAAAACGTGATCAAAATATGTTTTGGGTAAATGGGAGATAGAGCTGGTCAAACCCTGATCCAGATCATGATATACTCAATATCGTAAGATATTAGATCTTGTCTCCAGCAGCTACTATGTTTCGTTCAGTACCACTGTGTGGACAGTGGACAAAATGTTCGTCACCAAATTGCAATGAGACACCTCACAGGAGCAGCGTTAGAGATGCGGATACAATGGTTACCATGACCCGGGCCTCTCAGCATTGGTGCTCACTCCAAAGTCAAGAGAGGCCCAACGGTACAAGCGGGTGTATTGGTTTGTCATCGACCTACTAGTGGTCCTCACTGTAAGGGCAGAAATAAATCCTATCAATGACTGACCCTGACATTGTAACGCTATGAGAACAAGAAAGGGGTGTTAGCTAAAGCTACGTGGGCATGTCCTCAGCATTAAAGTGTACTTCCTACATGGAACCATCTAGAAATGTAGCAGAAAGATGTTACATTTTAATTCAGTTTTTAATTCCCTCTTCATGGTAAAGAAAACTATTGGACATGTTCAGACCTGTAAAATATATATATTCACTGAAAAAAACAAAGTTTAAAAAAACGTTACAGTTAGGTGAATTTGTCAGTGAAAACATTAATGTTTTGAACTAAAAAAAAACAGAAATTCACCAGTTCTAGTTAGCAGATCTGACTATAACTTGCACCCTGCCATGCGCTGCTTATGATCTTACATATTATATCACTCATGACATGTTCTCTGACAATATTTAAGACAACTCAAATTACATCTTTGATGACATCACTGATGACATCATCAAAGCTTCTTTTCTACTCATTGCTCTGTAAACGGGTATAGCGTTTGAACTTTGAAAGTAAGTACAAAGTAGCTCAGAAGAACATGAGGCATCATTAATGTATGCACAAAAACATCTCCTTCATGCGTAGAAAGCATGTGTCATGTAATATTTTATTACCATGTGTAAAGACAACGCCCCTTTGGCTATGCACGGCAGGGGTGGTTGGCCACCGGGCCTTATGTTTATTAAAGGGGAGGGGGGCCGGGTCGCCCCCTCCTAGATTCTAATTAGGCCCTGGGGACCCCATCCCCCAGGGCCGTTTTCTTTTTTTAATTAAAGGAGAGGGGTGCTGTGTCCCATACACTTCACGGATAGCATAGTTCACATTAACAATCAACCACAGATATATGGGAAACCCTCACTGCAGACGGTGTTCAATCTGTATACAACTGTTCAGAGACATCCAAGTTCTCATTACTGAATGTCTGTTCCAAAACAAATGCCCTACTATGGACAGCTTTTATCTGCCTTGACTGGTAGGTCGCTCCCCCACCACACAGCTCCGTCTGTGTGCCCTGCTGCTGCCCCGATTGTGCTCGTTTTTCCTTTCTGTGCCCCCTTGCTGCCCCTGATTGTGCTCGTTTTTCCTTTCTGTGCCCCCTTGCTGCCCCTGATTGTGCTCGTTTTTCCTTTCTGTGCCCCCTTGCTGCCCCTGATTGTGCTCGTTTTTTCCTTTCTGTGCCCCCTTGCTGCCCCTGATTGTGCTCGTTTTTCCTTTCTGTGCCCCCTTGCTGCCCCTGATTGTGCTCGTTTTTTCCTTTCTGTGGCCCCTTGCTGCCCCTGATTGTGCTCGTTTTTTTCCTTTCTGTGCCCCCTTGCGGCCCCTGATTGTGCTCGTTTTCCTTTCTGTGCCCCCTTGATGCCCTGATTGTGCTCGCTTTCCCTTCTGTGCCTGTTTCCGCCGCTGCGCCCTGCGGCCCCGCCCCTCACTTCCCATTCGCTGCCCCATTCCCTGCTCCTCCCTCCCACCTCCCCATTTATGGCGGCCACTGCGCGGCCGCGCGCTGGCGCGCCGAGGCGCGCCTAAGGCAAGCCCGTCTGCGCCCGTCCACGCCGTGACCGCGCCCAGCGCCAGACCCCTGGTCCGGGCATCCCCCGCGCCCGCCACATCAACAGACGCCGATACGACGCCAGCACCCTCCACGCACTCAACCCCGGAAAAGATCACGCCTGCTACCAGGCCACCCCGAAGCGCACCCAAGGGCCCTTCACCTGCCGGAACTGCAGCTTCGCCAGCACCCGCCCCGCCAAACCACCGCCCAGGAAAGAACCCAACTACCTCAGATGCATCCTCCTCAACACCCGCTCCGCCCGCAAACACGCCATCGAACTCTGGGACCTTCTCGACTCAACCTCCCCAGACGTCGCATTCCTGACGGAGACCTGGCTGAATCCCGCTTCAGCCCCCGACATCGCCATTGCCATCCCGGACGGATACAAGATCACCCGCAGGGACCGCACCAACGGAGTCGGAGGAGGCATCGCCATCGTCCACAGGAACACCCTCAGAGTCTCAACCAACACCGACTACACCCTCAGCACCGCCGAACACATGCACTTCCAGATCCACACCGATCCCAACACCACCCTCAGAGGAACCCTCATCTACAGACCCCCGGACTCCCGACCACAGTTCAGCGATTCCATCGCTGACTTCGTCAGCACACACGCCATCGCCTCCACGGACTACATCCTCCTCGGGGACCTGAACTTCCACCTCGAGAACAACAAGGACACCAACTCCACCACCCTGATCGACAACCTCGCCACCCTCGGACTCAGACAGCTCGTGACTACACCCACCCACGCCGCCGGCCACACGCTAGACTCCATCTTTTCCGCAAGCTCACACGTCTCCTTCAACCACACCTCCGAACCCCACTGGACTGACCACCACTGCATCCACTTCACCTACAGGAAGCCCACCACGCACCACCGCACCAAACAAATGCCTCGCCGCTGCTGGAGCAGAGTCACGGAAGACCAGCTAACCACAACCCTCGCCCTGAGCCCACCCGCCGAACCCTCCGACCCCCGACACCGCCGCCCGCAACCTCAGACAGTGGATCGACGACTGCGCCAACACCCTCGCCCCGCTCAAGAATCCGCCCAACAGCCACACCAGCAAGAAAGCCACCTGGTTCACCGAAGACCTCCAGGCCTCCAAACGAACATGCCGAAAACTGGAGAAGATCTGGCTCCACGAACGGACAGCGGACAGCTACGCCGCCCACAAGAGCGCCACCCGCAGTCACCATCATCTCATCAGATCCGCCAAAAGGGCCTCACTCAAATACCGCCTAGACAACAACGCACACAACAGCAAAGAGCTCTTCAACATCGTGAAGGAACTCTCCAACCCCAGCTCCAACACCAACGACATCCAGCCGTCGCTAGACCTGTGCGACTCACTGGCCACCTTCTTCCACCGCAAAATCGCCGACATCCACGACAGCTTCAACACCACGACCGCCCCGGCAACCACCGAGACCACTGCCCCCACAACCACCAACCGCCTGCTCTCCTGGACCAACATCAACGACGAGGACACCAGCGAGATCATGAACACCATCCACTCCGGTTCACCGCTAGACCCGTGCCCTCACCACATCTTCAACAAAGCCAGTACAGCCATCGCGCCCCATCTCCAGGAAAATAATCAACATCTCCTTCGAGACAGCAACCTTCCCGGAAATCTGGAAGCACGCCGAGATCACCGCCTTACTCAAGAAACCCAAGGCAGACCCCAAGGACCTCAAGAACTTCCGACCCATCTCTCTGCTCCCGTTCCCCGCGAAGGTCACCGAGAAAATCGTCAACAAACAACTGACCCGCTACCTCGAGGAGAACAACATCCTGGACCCTTCCCAGTCCGGCTTCCGCAGCAACCACAGCACCGAAACCGCCCTCATCGCCGCCACCGATGACATCAGGACCCTGCTAGACAACGGAGAAACAGCAGCCCTCATCCTCCTGGACCTATCAGCCGCCTTCGACACGGTCTGCCACCACACACTACGAACACGCCTTCACGACGCCGGGATCCAAGAGAAGGCCCTGGACTGGACCACATCCTTCCTTTCCGGCAGAACACAAAGCGTCCGCCTCGCCCCTTCCGATCCAAGGCCACCAAGATCATCTGCGGCGTACCCCAAGGCTCCTCCCTCAGCCCAACGCTGTTCAACATCTACATGGCACCCCTCGCCCACGTCGCCCGACAGCACAACCTCAACATCATCTCCTACGCCGACGACACCCAGCTGATCCTCTCCCTCACCAAAGACCTTCACACCGCCAAAGCCCACCTCCACGAAGGAATGAAGGCCGTCGCCGAATGGATGAGGACCAGCCGCCTGAAGCTGATCTCGGACAAGACGGAGGTCCTCATCCTTGGTTCCAACCCTTCAGCCTGGGACGACTCCTGGTGGCCAACATCACTGGGAACAGCCCCGCCACCCACCGACCCCGTACGCAACCTAGGGGTCATCCTCGACCCCACCCTCTCCATGACTAAGCAGGTCAACGCCGTTTCCTCATCCTGCTTCAACATCCTCCGAATGCTCCGCAGGATCTTCAAGTGGATCCCCACCGAAACAAGAAAAACAGTCACCCAGGCCCTCGTCACCAGCAGGCTGGACTACGGAAACGCCCTCTACGCAGGAACGACGGCTAAGCTCCTGAGACGGCTGCAACGCATCCAGAACGCCTCTGCACGTCTTATCCTCGACATCCCCGACGCAGCCACATCACACCCCACCTGAGAGACCTGCACTGGCTCCCTGTCAACAAGAGGATAACCTTCAAGCTCCTCACCCACGCACACAAAGCACTCCACAACTCCGGACCAGCCTACCTCAACAGACGACTCAGCTTCTACACCCTCACCCGCCAGCTCCGCTCGACCAGCCTCGCCCTCGCCACAGTCCCCCGCATCCGGAAAGCGACCGCCGGCGGCAGATCCTTCTCCCACCTCGCCGCCAAGACCTGGAACACCCTCCCCACCAACCTCCGACAGACCCAAGACCTACTGGCCTTCAGAAGACTCCTCAAGACCTGGCTCTTCGATCAGTAGCAGCACCACCCCCCTCTTCCCCCAGCGCCTTGAGACCCTCGCGGGTATGTAGTGCGCTTTATAAGTAACATGATTGATTGATTGATTGATTGATTGTATCAAATCCCTCACAGTCACCGAGCCTACATTGAGAAATTAAGGTGATATGAGTAGAAAAGTGGGTACTGTTAACAGTATTCACTCAATGGAGAGGGTTTACAATGTACCACACTGTTTGCAGACAGGGAAACTCTCATGAGAAATACACCACAGAGTATTAAAATCTACTAAGAACAGTGTACACTCTATGCAACACTTGGCAAAAAAGACACTAATTACTTAAAATAAGCAACATCTGAAGATGCTAAAGATTATGTTACCAGCAGCCTTCATACTATGGTAAAAACGTAATATATAGCCCATCTTCTGAAGCAAATAGCTGAACACCTGGTGCACAAAGTCTTCTGTTCCATAAAAATTGTCCTGCTCAGACGATTCTGTCTAATAACTCCAGGCTGCTTAGTATACTTAGGGGGATATGTACAAGAACTGCCGCTAACTAACGCTAACGTTAGTTAGCAGCAATTTTCTTACCGCCACGTCCCGCCAAAAACTATTGCCATGGTACCGACGTATTTACAATACGTCGCTACATGGCAATAGTGTCTCATCGCGGCGGGAATTGTCCACGTTAACACCTGCGTCATGGCGATAAAAATCTTGCCGCCAACGTGAAAAAAGTGATGGCCGGGCAGTCAGCGATCAGAAAACGCATGCTAATCAGCGTGAAGCCACTTTTTTCACGTTTCACAGGAAAATTAACTACAAAACGCCCGCAAAGTTCACAAAACACCCCCCAAAAAAAAGAAGAAGAATCATGGAGGAAGCTGGACCCAGTAATGCAGGAGAGAACAACCCCCCTAACCCCTCAAACAGCCAGGAGGACCAGCCAGAGACCCAGGGGAAGAGGAAGAGGAAAACCAGGTTCAGCCAGCAGGAAAATGAGATCCTGATTGCGGAGGTGACAGACAAACTACACCAGCTCTTTGTCAGCTCCACTGTGTCATTGGGGACCAAAAATGCAATATGGCAGTCCATTGTAGCCAAGGTGAATGCTGTAGCAGAGGTCAAGAGGACAGTGACCGACTGCAAGAAGCGCTGGCATGATGCAAAGAGCAAGACCAAGCAGAAACTGGCCAACAATCGCCAGGCAGCACTGCAGACCGGAGGTGGGAGTCCAGCACCACAGGAGGAGCTGAATGCCTTGGAGGAACAGGTGTCCGCGGTCATCTGTGAGGAGACGGTGGTTGGAGTCCAGGGACAGGATAGTGCTGAACATGACCAGCTACATCAGCAACAGGGTGAGTAACAACCAGGGTCTGGGGGGAGGGGGGTGTGGGCACTAATGTCACTTATGTCCAACTAAATATCCCTCAGTATGCACCAAGACTGTCTGCAGATTGATTTCTACACACATTTGTCCCTGGGGGGATAGAGGCATGTCACCGTAGTCATTGAATACATATAAAGACACATAACGGTGGTGTCACTGACCTGGAATTCTGCCTTAAAAAATATTCTAAGATAGAACCAAAATTATATGCATTAGTCTAATAAATAAGGGCAACATGAACACGCAAAGGGCCAAATTGCCTGGAGAGTTTGCAGAATGTGGCATTGGCCTCCTAGGCAGAACACCACGCTCAGCCAAATTGTCAACACAGGGCAGCATATAATTGTCAACAATGAGATGCAGCCCTGTGGAATTCCCATCTCTGTGGCCCAACTTCACAGGCCCACACTGATGCCAGCACACATGCAGTATTGTGCAGGGGTGCCTGTTTTGTGTGGAAGATTGTGCATGTGCAGTAAGGTTCCCCTACATGCACATGTACAATCTCAAACTCTACTCAGACACCTCTGCACAATACTGCATGTGCGCTGGCATCAGTGTGGGCCTGTGAAGTTGGGCCACAGAGATGGGAATTCCACAGGGCTGCATATCATTGTTGTCAATGATATGCTGCCCTGTGTTGACAAATTGGCTGAGAGTGGTGTTCTGCCTAGGAGGCCAATGCCACACTCTGCAAACTCTCCAGGCAATATGCCCCTTTGCTTGTTCATGAGATGCAGCCCTATGTTCCCAAAGTGACAAATCATGTTGTGAGTCTCTGTAGCCTAAACACATGCATTGCAAATATGCACCCTTGTGCCTCAAAGGGGCATAGACCATATTGTCCAAATCCAACAAACTGGAGGGCCAATGTGATGTACAACTATAAGCAGAAGGTAAAAGCAAAAAAAAGTACAGTGAAAAGACTATGCACATCAGGAATGTGTCCCATTACAAATAAAACATGATTTGTGTGTGTGCCATGCTCACTGACCCATACAGTCCCTCTCAAGGTGCATGTCAAGTGAAGTATGACACAGAGCAAGATTCACAATGTTGCACATATGCATGTCAACTTGCTACATGTCACCTTCACCTGATACGTCAAAATGCAGTCATCCACATCAAACTATCTACAAGTGTCATGTAGTAAACAGTATTGTACAGAAATCACAGTCCTGGTGTGAGATGGCCATTAGACGTTGACATGCATGGAAACCAGTCCTTGGGGAAGTCAACAGTAGCAGTGAACAAATACATAGGCAGTCATGTGTGCAAACATCCTTGCACAAACAAAGGCATCCAATCAGCCTGAGCAGAATTACATGTATCATCCATGTGTCCATCAGTGGTGCATATTTCTAAGCACCCATCCACATGCCAAGATCACTTGCTGTGATGTTGGGGTGGTGATATTGTTTTACCATCACTTACAAGCCACTGTAAATCACAGCCATGTAACCAAGGCACACATCCACACTTTACGTGGTGGAAGAGGTGAGGGTAATGGTGTTGTGTTGGGTGTCCACACTGCAACACCCATAGAAAAACATGCTGCCCTATACTCACAAGGGTGAAGACAATAGGAGGCTAGTAAGAAATGTATGCAATGAAAAACATGATCCCTAACATGCAAATATATATGAAATCAAATTTTCCAAATGCTTTTGATCTTTCCATGTGTACTCCATTGTGCATTACCATACTTGAGAGACACATACAACAGCATCTCTCCTTTACATTGCAGAGAGAGAAACACCACCTCCTGTGCAGCAGCCTGTCCCACTCTTCACTGATGAAGATGAAGACATCTCAACCATCGACCAGGACACCCTCCAAGACCTGCTCAACTCTATTGGCAGCCCATCTCCGGAAGCGGGGACATCCAGCAGCGTCGTGGAAGCTCCACCCCCTGCTGCCCAAAACACACAGCAGCAAGCACCTACCATCAGAGCTGTCTCCCAGGACCTTGAGGACCCACTTCTTACATTTCAATGTCATACGGTAGAGGTCCAGCAAGAGATGGCTGGTCAGGTGCGGGTGGGGTTTGACAGCCTGGCAGCCAAACTAGATGGGGTCCGTGGGTGTCTCAGTACCATTAGGGACCAACTAGAGTCCAACTAGAGTCCATCACAGGCACCCACAGTCCGCTCCATGCTCTCCAGCATTCCATGGCTGACATCGCTGGAGTACTGACTCAGAGAAAAGAACAACTGTCCAGTCAAAGTGGCTCCAGTGATGTCACCAAGGAGTTGTGTGAAATGAGAACGATCATGGCGAACATGGAGCGGATGCAGGCCTCACACTTGGCAGCCATGGCTGCATACCACAGAGACGTTGCTGGAGTCTTGCAAGCCCTGCAGCACCTCATCATCACTGCAGTGTTGCCTCATCATGTGGAACAGATGAATGCTGCTTGCTGCTGCTACTTCCACATCCACCTCCCACCCCCCTGATGTGTCACAGCCTCACAGTGCTCCAGCCAATACACCATCATGCACACGGGAGGCACATGACAAATCAGAGGAGGAAGATGTGGATGAATCCACATTTCTGTGAAAAAGTCAGTGGTAGCATTCATCTCGGCCAAATGGACAGTTTCTGCTTGGATCTGTGCTCACCATCATGCCTCGGAACACCATATTCCACTGTTCTATGAATGACTCTGCTACATGCACCTTGGTCTTCAATAAGGCCTGCCAATGTTGGCATTGTTCCCAATGACACTGCAATCAGCCTGCTGACTGAACTCTGCCTCTTCCGCAACATGTCTCTGGGCATGTTACCCCCAAAGGACTCTGTCAGGCCCTCCACTGGGCATCTATACAATGTGTGGGTTGTATGACCAATTTCTGGGCCAGTCTTCTACCAATGTGAATGCACATATAAATACAAAATGTAAAGTCACACAGATGTGTGTTGCCTATGACCTGTCAAGTATGGAAGTGTCAAAAATTGTCTGGTCAGTGAATCCATCGAAACTTACACAGAGGGACATTTGATAAATGGTCATGTTGAGTCTGTGTCACCGATAGGCAGTGAGATGACGGGTATGTGTGAGTCAGCCATGCCCGAATAGCTAAAATACTACGTTCTTACCAGAATCCAACATTGCCCTACATACATGATGGGAATAGGCATGTGCTGAAATATGTCCAAGTCAGTCTCATGCCACAAAAAGTGTCTTCAACTAGCACTGCTGACAAGTCTTATTTGGCAGATCTACACACACTCAACGGGGTGGACAAAGCTTGTTGTGATGGGTTACATGGCATGTCACATTTCAAGATAAATGACCCTCTGAGTTTAGTGTGGATCGTGACGTGGACCGGGATGCTGGTGAGTCGCGTCGGTGCTAAATCAGCATTTGTATGAGCACACCGCCCTTGTTTTCCTTTACCAGCTGGATGTTTGGACTTTCTGAATTTGTGATTAGATCACTATTAATTCTTCTATAGCCCTGGAAATTCAGGACTCCAATTTAATTAATTTTTCCCATTTTTTCGGCCAGTCTTCATTCCTTGAATTTTCTGACTTGGAAGTACTTGAGTTGGAGGTTGGTGCTTGCTGCACCTTCTCAAATTGGATGAACTACTTTTGATGATACAGATTTTTAATGAATACCTGTGGACGCTCGTATATTTCATGTTTTGTCCTGATGATGACCCTTTAATTAACCATGGGTCGAAACGCCGTCGACGCTAATATGTATCTCTAAAAGAAGAGATACATATTTTTTGTTGTGTGTCTCTGTTATATTTCGAACCATGTAGTCTCCCTCAGCCACGTTGTGTTTGTTTACACATGTCATTGTTTATATTTGTAATACTCTGTGTAACCTTGTGAGCGCCATTGTTACCTTGTGTATGATCTTTTTGATAATAAACTTTACAAATCCAAAGTAATTATCTGTGCATGGGTTTTGGGTGTTACACCTGCTGATTAACGCCTTTCTACTTCTTTACTTTCCTCTTTTTCTTCTTTTTGTTTCAATTTTAAAGCTTCAGTAATTTGTCTTTCATGTATGCTTCAGACTTTTTTTTCTTAATGTTGTACTTGAACCACTGTTTGGATTCCAGTATTTAGCCCCTGGTTCAGGTTCTAGGGTTGCCCCTGTTGTTCGTAATCACATTTCAAGATAGAGCAAACACCATATTTACATAGATGACGAAGCGTAATGGCAAATATTTACACGCCGTTATTGGAACCACAATGTCTGTTTCAGTGAAGTTGTGTTGGCAATAGGGACTTCTCCTAAAGTGCAAGTCCTCAGTCAACCACTTACCGTGGCTTAACAATGCCTTGAAAATAAGGAACCCTCTCATGCTGTGCTCACTGTGAAAGGGGAGGGCAATGTGTCTAGTAGTGTGTAGTGAACTGCAATTAGCATAGAGTCAGATGCTGTACCACTATTTCAAGGGTGGCATCACCATGAGGCAATGCCAAAAGTAACAGCTGGGAAAAGTGGGTATAACACTGGCACTACAGGTAGAAATGCTTCATTTCCCCTCCTGTATGCTGTTGACCTGTGCCCTGCCTTGTGAAGCACACATTTGATCCGCCAAATGATAACATTCTGTATGTGCAGGAAGGTGAGCCTCCATGCACATAAACATCCAAAATCACTACTGCTAACACACTTGCACTACGTAGCAAGTGTGCCTGTGTCTGTGCATGGCAGATGTACTCTGCGCCAGGCTCATGTGAAATGCATGGGGCCGTAATCTTGAGAACACAGCGCATACATCCATTTTCATGATGGATAAGCGTTGCAATGTCAATGTTTGCTTAAGCCCATGTTTCTACATTGTGTCGTAAATGGGCAACAATGTGGTGTACAACTCTGTGAGTCACACATAAGATGTCAAACTTTACAAAAGAGTGTCCCTAGGCTAGGGCATAACTCTTACTTGCCATCCGGAAATCCATGCAAGTTTCCTGTGCACAAATCAACTGGATCCTGACACTATCCGTCCAGCTAAATTACATGTCGTGACCACATGTACACATTCAAATTATTGTTCTGTGATTGAATAAGTTGTATACAATGTAAAAAGCACCACTCCACCAAGTCACTTCTGACATAAGTGCAACCACAATTCAAAACCAGTAACCATTTATTCATATTTCACAAAATTACCTACCCTAAACTAACACTAATCACTACAACTAACCTAATCTTAACTAACTGGTACTAACTGAATGCTACTCAAAACTATATACCCTAACTAATACTAAACATGCAACAACATATCTGAGATATCAACACCCCTCCCACCCTTAAAGCACATCAGCAGACAGGACAAATACATCTTAGCTAAACATGAACTAACTACACATATATCCTACACAAATATATATATATTTTTTCATATAACAACAAATACATCAACCCCCACCCAAAGGAAAAGGAACCTTAGCCCAGAATACTAAATTAAGAGAATAAAAAATCTAAAAAATGTATAATATATTACACTAACTATTCCTACACTACAACTACACTACCTAACACTTAAAAACCTACACTAATACCATTTTTTTAGAGAATTAAACATTGGGGGACTGGCGAAAAGGGGGAAGGGTCACAACTTGTCCAACTCAATATGGGAGACCCAGGGCAGCCTTGATGTCCTGGAGGTGGGTGCTCTGTACGACATTTCCCTTTCTATTTGGGCCAGTCGGACATTCATGTCCATCATGCACCGACGGTCCCTGTTTGTGAAGCCTACAGCATGTGTCCGTGCTGCAGATGGCATTGTGGCAGTCCCTTGTACGTGTGGCCGTGAGGGAGCACCTGCTTGTGTGCCTGATCCTTTGGCAGCATGTTGGCTGTGTGGTGTCTGATTGAGGTATGGCCTGTGTGTCCCTCACCAATCTTTGCAGTCCGACTTCAGGCAGAGACTTCCTTCTCCCAGCTGCCCGGTCATCTCTGTACCTCCTACCCATAGTACCATATCCCTTGGCCACCCGGCATATGTGCTGATATTGCTCTTTACGGACCTGGAATGCGTGTGCCTTCTCTGGCGACATGTTGTCTGTAAAATAAGAGCAATGACAATATGTGAGTCCAGATAACTATGTCAATGTTCTCCATTTAACTCAGAAACACAAGGGGAGTAAAACATGGGACCCTACACTCTAACGAAAGATTGTGAAGTTCAAAAGTGACATGGACAATGCAATGTTGAATTAAGGATCAGTTACAACATGATGGTGACACTGACATGACAGTGCATGGCATGTGACATGTAGTGTCACAACACAATGAGATTGTCAGTGTCAACTGATGGTGCTGTCACATACCCTGACTGAGGGGGATATGTGCAAGGAAGTGGAAGAGAGAGGCATTAGCCTCCCGGGGATGACGCCTTGCTCCTCCACTTCTGAAACACAAGGCTGCTCCATATGTACAAGAATGTGGTGCAGCCCTGCGTGTCCCCCTGCAATGGCCCTAAGTTTATCAACTCAGCGCCAATGCAGGCACCCTTGCACAAGAGTGCAAAGGGTGTCTGCGTGCAGGGGAGGATTGTTTATGTGTAGGAAGGTGTCCCTTCCTGCACATGAACAATCCTAGAAATGCCCTTCTGTCACTTTCATGCGTGCTGCTTCATGCAGCACACATGGAAGCGACAAAATTGCATTTTTTTTCATTATTAGTACATGCACAGGAAGGGACGCCTTCCTGTACAGGAAGGGACGCCTTCCTGTACAGAAACAAACAATGCAATTGTGCTTCTTCAGTGTGTGCTGCACAAGGCAGCACACATGGAAAAACAACGTTAGGTGGCTGAACACTGACTTGTACATAAGGCGCAGCCCCTCTCGCCACCACAACTTCACAATAGGGGACGTTGTGGTGGCGAGAGGGGCTTGTACATTTGCCCCTGAGTCTACCAGGGGAATGAGCCCAAGGAGACAGCTTGACAACACCATTGCAGAGCCAAAACATGGCAATGAAATACATAGGGCCATCTTTGCAAGGTGGTTGGGTAGCGTGCCATTTGTATCCTTGGCTTAACGCTACGCCCTGCAACCTCAGGAAAGCTGGTATGCAGCATACCTACAATAGTACTGTGCAGACCTGTGTCTGACCCCGCAATTCCTGAGAAATGCTGCCTCCTTGGGCATATTCTGGCCCACTTGCACAATGCTGCAAGTGTCTCTGCGTTGGTGTGAAAGATTAGAATGGGCCACAGAGTGCCCCTTCCTGCACATGACCATTCCTTACAATATGTGCAGACAATTCAAGGTGTGCTGCTTCATGCAGCACATATTGAAGTCACATGATGACATTCTCAGCACTGATTGTTCATGTGATGTGAGGCATGCAATTGAACAATCAATGGTGTCCTATTGTTTCCATGTGTACCGCACAACGCAGAACACATTCGAACAGCATGTTTGTGAACCAATTCAAAAAAACTCACCACTGTGCATATTCAGATACAAAATGCCAAGGGTATCACACATTGCGCACTCCAACACATTCCAGCTGGCCTTGGCGAGAGTGTCCAGATCTCTAAAGACTGCATGTATTCAGCACCCAAACTTGGCACACGAGCTTTGATGCGAAAAAGTGGTTTTGAGCCCAATTGTGCTTCATTCTCAGGCAGCCAGCTAAACGCAGCATTGTGACTCAAGCTAAGGCAATCGTGCACACACAATGCTGTACAATGTAACGTTGATGATTAAATGGTGTGCTTGTGATATGCTCCAACATGGCAAAGATATGACACTTCAGATGAAAGACAATCAATATTGGCAGAAATCTTAGGTTGTGACCTAACTTTACATTACAGTGATGTCGACACATACAAAGGATGTGTGACTCTGGATCATGCAGCAATACATTTGTAATCACGGACATAAGCTTACATATTGTGTATGTGATGGACTCTTTGTACTGGTTTCTGTGAATGACACCTGGTGCAACAAAGATTTGAACATCATTGACAGTCATCTCAGTCAAGGATGTACACGCATTCCATATCTGGTCATAGTCATCACCAACATCACTTTCATGTCTCCTATCCTGTGTGTATGCTGTGTAATCAACATGCATGTGCTGGAGTGACATAACCCATTGATATTTCTTGCATGGGTATCACTGACTGGGGATGTGTAAAGTTACATCCGGAAGACATATGCATTGCTCCATCTTCACTTACTGATTTGTTCCCACTTCACACTTTTTTAAAAATATCATCACACTGGACGCAAGGTACATGTGATACACACCCAGACTGCATACTACTACATACAGGATTTTACCCAGACATTCATCATATCTCACAATGACAATATTTAATGAATGAACTCACCAGTGGCATGTGGGTCCCTGAAGGCGTCGATGTCCCCCTGAGTGATCAGTGGTCATCCAGCTGTGAGACATGAAAAGAAACGTGTGTTGGTATCAGACGTGAATTCACACGTGTCCTATTCATCCTCAGATTCATCAACATCAATGACAATGCCCTGTAACTGTACTGTTGCAGTTCAGGTTGCATACATGATTGTGTCTACTTTGCCTGTTGTTCCCACAGGACATGACCAATGATGAGTTTGGCAACACAAGACAATCCAGCTAGCAAATTTGCACTTTTTGCACACACTACTTGTGTGACACATTCCCAAGGCCACGTTTCTTCCAACAACATCATGTTCTCCATGGTCTGTAGACAATATCATCGCTGCAGATCTCACAAGGGTGTGTTATGACAATTGATGTTGTATGATCACACCTTTTGTATATGGCAGACTGACACTCCAGAGATGAGCTATTTTGTAAAAAACAATTTTTCTAATCTCATTATACGTTACCCCATATCAGCCATGTGATGGTGCAATTGTGATTGTGAGACTGTGTTACAGTGATGTGATACTTCACATACATTGTGAAGTGTCAACATGAGATTAGACCTTTGCACAGTGGTGGTAGACATGTTTGTACATGAGGCAGTGTGTTATGTCATGTATCACATGGCCATCTCATTCACATTAAGGGTACACACATATATCTCCTCATACACTATCTTCATGGGATGCACTGCGCAGCCCACCTTGTACCTTGACACAGCACTTCATTTTATGTTACAATGGTACAAGTGTCATTGTGTGGAAGCTGGCATCTTCATTCAACATGACTGACTGACATCATCCTGTAGCACTTCTCACATTGTGTTCCAGACTGCATTTTTGACTTGGTTACAAAAGTGTTCATTTATTATTTTTGAGGTTGTACTTACCACCTTGTAGGCCAATGATGACTCCCAGGTGGTCCAACATGTCACCCTCACGGCCCACGGAATCCTGCCATCGGTGCTTCCATTGTCGGACAGTCCTGTCCACCCCCAAGATCCTCAGCATTTGACTGCGCACATGCTCCCACCTCACCTTCCGTACATGTACGGAATATCCCTGCAGGATCCTTCTCCCACTCTCAACTATCAAGGGCAAGTAGAATTTAACCAGCCAGAGGAAGCCCCCCAATGTCCCCTCTGACATCCTGCCCTCCCTAACAACACCCACCATCTTTCAAAACACACCTAAACCCACTAGTTATAAAGTAAAGCCCAAATATATACCCCAGAAACTATTAATAATGTTAAACTACCCCTTGGACAGGCAGCTGACAAGATTTGGAACAAGACGCAAAACAACACGTAAGGACAAGTACACAAGACTTCACAGAGACACTAGGGACAGTTCACAGGACACAACAACACTCTCTATTACCAAAAAAAATAGCACACAACTCCAAACACCTCCAACACTCTCTACCTTCACTAACAGTGTGCTCAAAAGAGAAAGTGAAAGTGTACAGTACTCCTCCAGTACACAGGATGCATGCTGACATCACTTCCTGTGTGTTTGCGGCCCGTTTTTTGACTATGCGGTAAGATTATGCACACAAATTGGCTTTAGCGGTAATATTCAGTGTTGTTACATGTATTTTGCAATTATTTTCTATGGCGGTTATGAAAAACTATCGCTTTTGCGTTAAAGCGGCAGATATTTGGACGCTAAGTGCAAGTTGTTCCTCAGATGAACAGGATTTCATGGAATTGCTTGACTGCTGACACCATTTGTTTGTGTGATGTGATCTGTGTTGGGTATTTGACAACTCAATCTGAAATGTCTACATTACAGTTATACATAGCTGTCTACATGCACTTGGATCACACATTGCAGACTATCCACATTGATTCATCAGTGATTATACATGCATGCATCAGTGGTTGTCATTGTGTTTGACATAGTTAGTATGTGTGACAACATAAGTGACTGTCAATTTACTCATTCCTGTGATGTCTGCTACTGTTTGACATGCTTGTGACACATGTAAATGAACATCAGGCAGCCAGTACTTGTAAAACATATTTTGGATGCTTAAAACAATGTGTATTCTTGACCACAGATTCATACTTGGTATTATTCAGCCTAGAGTAGCAGATGTGCACAATTTATACACACAGCTGCAAAGTCAGTCATGTGCATGAATCAAGGTGGTTGTGGGACACAATGGTGATCTACATTATCTGATGATGTGAGCAAATTGTATATATTTGGAATTTTATTTGTGAGTTCTGCTACATATGTGAGATGCATTCTTACATCTCCTACTGCACAGTTTGTGTCCAGCACAAAATCACATCAGTTTAGTGTGACAGCGCTACACAACTTGAAGCTAAGTTGATACCAATATGATGCCTGGACAGGTGACACGCCAAGCATTTTGTGTCTACAGTTCGTCATGTTTCAGACTCTGTACGCTTCATGAGCTTGTGGTAGCAACACTGATGTTGTTGGCAGGAATCTATGCACCATAATGCAGAATGTGTCAGCCGTGTGCAAATCATGTAGAGGACAACAAAGCACACAAAGTCATCTGTTCGAATGTTGTGGAGCCAGTGTCCAATGTGGACAGGACATTGTTGGATGGCCACAACAAAGCAGCACTTTACATTTTGCACTTCTTACAACAGTATGACGTTCAATGCCAGTAAGCACATACAGTCCACATGTAATTGAATCAACACTGTATCATTTCTATTTGACCCGTAGTGCCAGACACAGGTACTGCAGTGTTTATGCAAAATGCCTTTGACAGCTAGGCCTGCATCTTCCACAGGCCTGTGTGCACTAGCAGTGGACATTGATGCAGCATCAACAACACTTAGCTGTTGGCAAACTCTGGCATGCCAGATGTAGACCCATTTCAGTCCGGAGATTCAGGAATGGTGCACCGTGTATGGTTGAACAATCAAGGTGCACATGATCATATACATAGGGTACTCTGTGTTGCATGGCACACACCAACGCAATGATGGGTTGACAGTGGAGACATCCTATTTTGTCCTGCCCTTTTCACATCATCATGCATGTTGTTTTTGTGCCGAGCATTAGCTGGTGAAGGTGAGGCACCTGACGTTTGAACAGCTTTTATGTCAGGGTACCTGTGACTGTGCAACTTTGAGGGCATATTTGCATACCCAGCACATGTATTTTCCACTGGCAGACTCAGAGTGCCCAGCTGTACCCATGCTTGCATACTCCCGGTTGAGCAAGTATTGCATTTGTAGATTCACTGATCATTAAAGTGCATTGTGTTTGGAGGACATGTGTCGTTGTCCATGTTTGTGAGATGGTTTTGTGTGGAGGAGATGAGGCACAGCAATGGCATGATCACCAGAAACATGTTCACATTGCTTGTACAACCATGACTTACATGGGATATGTCTCACATGTGATTTGTTTTAAGTTGTCATCCAGGACACAACCATGTGTGTCTATTTTTCATCATCACGTGTTATGATTCTCCTGTGTGTATGATAGATTTCCCTTGGTTCTGTCTGGAGATAGGCTTTGGGGTAGCATACACATGACTGGAGTTGCGGTACAGGTTGCCCACACAGGACTGCAACACATTCCATTTATGGTTTCTGGCCATCTTGACCAACCTTGCATTCTAGAGAGTCTGTTGTACATTCCTGGAGTGATACGACAAAATGTGACATTGCCAAATTTTTTAATTTGCATGTTTGTCTATGTGTTCAAATGTGACTGCTGGGGTGTGTGTGTGTATATTTGTGTAGTCGTGTTTAATTAGTTAATGACACACATTATGCAATTGCCATTGGTAAACGTGTATTGAACAAACACAGGCATGTTTGAAAATGTCATTGTGGTACTGTTTGCTATCATGGCCATCTCACCCAAAACATTGTCCACTCATGATATGAGTGCTATTATGTTTCTGGGACATTTTCTCTCTGATCATTAGTTTTCCTGTAGCACTTCCCTCATGTGTATGTCTGTTCTCTGTTCACTGAGGGACCATACACATTACTTAGGTCATAGGCCCGATTTGTTGTTCCATCCCCAAACTCTGTCTGATTGATGTTCTGCTATATGTGTCCCTATTTGTTATTTACCTTTGAATTGACAGATATATGAACTTCTGAGGATATGAACCAAACATACAATACTTTTAGTTTTATATTTTATTGGACATAGTGACATTCTGTGAATTTTTGGTGTGAAAAATCCATGTGATGGGATCTTTGATAATTGTGATTAAGTGAAAAAATTCATGATTATTTGATCCCTTCTTTCTGTTCCAGCAGCAGATGCTGTGGTGTGTCTGACATCTGCCGCTTCGTCCTGGCCATCCTCTGGATTGTCCTGCTCCTCCTGGTCTTCACCCAATGGCGTGTTTTTGCGTACACAAATATTGTGCAGAATGCAACATGCCATTATGATCTTGCATACCAATTCTGGTCTGTACAGGAGTCTGCCACCCGATATGTCAAGGCACCGGAACCTGGATTTTAGGACTCTAAATGTCCGTTCAACAATGGCCCTTGTGTGTTCCAGCGCAACGTTGTAGTCTCTCTGTGCCTGTGTGTGTGTCACTTTGATGGGCGTCATCAGCCATGGCGATAGTGCATATCCTTGATCACCTGAAACAGATAATGGGGAGATGTGTACATTAGTATTTGTGCCTGCTGTGTTTGCAGGGTGTCTATTTTGGTGTGTGTGCATTGTGAAACTTTGGTCTTTTGGGTTTGTCATGTGTTGCTTTAGACAATTGACCAGCATTACTATAAATTGAATTGCCTATACTTGACAGCCTACACATCACTATGCTGTCATTTTCTGGATCCTGTGTATTACCTCCATGTTGTGACTGTGAGGATGTATGTTTCACGAGGAAAGAGATTACAGTTTCTTTACAGGCCCATTGCACATACTGATCCTCTCCTGTGCACATATTTTATGAGGTGCACCATTGGCACATGTGCTTGCTGACACATCCACCTTAAGTTTATGACGTTTACTATGTTTGAACATCATCTACATACCTCATTGGGAATGATTGTCCTGAGGGTAGCTGTGGGAGAGATTCCTTGTCAGCTAAACGTTGAACGCATTGTGGGCTAATTACATCCACATTGCCCCCAAGGTGTGTCAGTGTTTCAGTGACAGTGGCACTGCTACCTGGTGCAATCAACTTACTGGGACATGTGATGACAGCGTACATATGCATTGATGTCCGTGTGCATGAGTTGCCTTTGACTCTGCATGTATGCATGTTTGACTAATACCCATAGATATTTCTGTGTGTGTCAGTTCGCAATCAACACATATTGAAATATCAGATTTTGAGCATCATATTGCTACACCTCACCAGGATTGTCATATGCATGCACAACATGTAGTGAGATCAGGATTTGTATTGTTTGCATGCTATTCCGATGCATGTTCCATTCTGCAATGACACAGAGTGATGTTTAATATATTTTTGGGAATATTTGTGTGCAGTTGTTGCTACCCTCATGCAGCACTACTTGTAACCCCATGATGCAGGGACATGCTGCATGGTGCATGACTATGTTTTTGCATGGCAGGTAATTCTGCCCCATCACATGTGTATGCAGGGGATCTGTCATCTTCTTGTACATACGGCACATGTGTTTGTTTCAACATGTATGTAGCACAGCAGAAGCATATGTTCTGTGTCATGTGCTGCACTATTTTTCACCAGTTATCTGATGTGTTCAGCAAAATCTATATTCCATGTGTGCCATACTGGTTTGTGTGTGATTTTGTAGGCTACTTCCTTGTTGTGCTGTCGTACATATGCCTTGGTTATTTTGAATTGTGTGCCTCTGTATAATGTTTGGACCAGTTCCAAGGTATGTCATGTTACATTGGCTACATGTGCATTCTCACTTATTTGGGCTACATGCTTGTGTACTTGAGTTGTGTTCATTTTGTACTTACCAACAAGCAGTCCATTTCCATATGTGCCATTTTTTAACCACTGGTTTATGATGGATTGTCGAAAGATGTAGGAGTCATGCACAGTCCCAGGGAACTTGGCGATGACATTGATGAACAGGCCCAGGTGGTCCACAATTGCCTGCACATTCATTGAGTGTGTGTGCTTCCTGTATATGTGTGCAGTGTCCGCAGGGGGCACAAGTAGGACATGGGTGCAGTCAATTGCCCCCAACGCATGTGGAAAGCCAGCAATGTCAAAAGAAGCCTTGCTTGTTGTCAAGTTGCTCTTGCGCAGTGTTGGGGAAGCTTAGGTGCTGCGGCGTCAAGCTGATGATGGCATCCAAGACATTTGGGAGGAACCTTGAGAGGGCTGACTGTGAGACTCCACCCACTCTGGCAGTGGTTGGTTGGAAGGTACCAGAGGCCAACATGTGCAGCACTGCAAGTAGCTTTGTCTGCGGAGGAATGTTCGTGCAGCTCTGTGATGGTGCCTGCAGCCTGGGGGCTATCTGGGTGAGTATGCGTAGGATGGAGGTCCTTTTTAGCCTGTAGTGGGCTATCACATCCCCTGGTGTGAGGTCTATCAGGGTGATGCGTTGCGGTAGACCCGCTCTCTTCTCTGGTGTTGCCTCTGTGGTGGTGCTGGTGGCGGTGGTTGTGGTCTTCTTGGAGCTCCAAGCTGCAAGAGTAGTACCTCCATGGCGTCATTCATTAAGCAAATGAGGGTCTGGGTTGGTCTCCCTTATATGCAGAGGTTTTTTCTCCATTTTTTAGGCCAGCTTTTTTTTGGTCTCAAAAACCAGGCGCTAACTGGCCTTAGCGCCATGAAGCAAAGCAGAATTGCTTTTGGGCAAAGGGAGCTACATGTCAGTAGCTCCCTTTGCCCAAAAGTAAAGCCGGCTCCCCCAGGAGGCGGGGAGCCGGCAGGGACTACGGGGGCATTGGGGCTCCCCCGCGGTCCCCAATGTGAGGCCAGACCCCAGGGGATGGGGTCCCTGGGGCCAAAAGTGGCCCAGGGAATCGGGACCCCTCACGTAAAAAACATTTTTAAAAAGAGGTAAAGGTCCCCGGGGCTGAAAAAGGCCTCAGGAGGGGGACTGCACGCCCCCCCTCCTTTAAAAGTACATTTAAAAAAAAAAAGAAGAGGCCATGCCCCGGGGGATGGGGTCCCTGGGGCCGAAATCGGCCTCAGCAGGGGTCCGCGCGGCCCCCTTCCCGTGTTTTTACTATAAAAATAAAAAAAAAAGTCTCATGCTCTGGGGATGGGGTCCCCAGGGCCTAAAAAATAATAAGAGAAGGGGGGCCACACACCCCCCATTCTAAAAAAAAAAAAAAAGAGAAGCCGGCATCTCGCCAGAGGCCCCGCCCCCTCCCTGCACCACTCCGTGTTCTGGGTTGGGGGATTAAGTCCCCTTGAATCCTAAGGGTCCTTAGGGGCCAACTAGCGCACCAGGTACCTCCATTAAGCCCCACAAAGTGGGATTGCTGAGAGGTGGTCCGAGGCCACGCCCGTTTTACACCACTCTGCAAGCGCGCCTCTTGGCGCACTGCTGGTGGGGCGATGAGGTCCTCTTGTGTCCTGAGGACCTCAGGACTAAAGTGGACTTCATCCCCGAGCAGCAGTGCCCCAAGAGGTGCATTTGCAGAGTGGTGTAAAAAGGGGGCATGGCCTCGGACCACCTCTCAGCAATCCCTCTGTGTGGGGCTTACTAGAGATAACAGGAGTGCTAGTTGGCCCCCAGGGACCCTTAGGAGGCAAGGGGACTTTATCCCCCAACCAAGAGCGCGCCAGGAGGCACGTTTGTAGAGTGGTGGAGAAAGGGGGCATGGCCTGTGTCCACCTCTCAGTACTCCCACTATCTGGGGCTTACTGGAGGTATCAGGTAGGCTAGTTGGCCCCTAAGGACCTCCAGCAGTGAAGGGGACTTTAATCCCCATCCAAGAGCGCGCCAGGGAGCACGTTTGCAGAGAGGTGGGCAAAGGGGGCATGGCCTGCTATGAGAACTTAGCAATCCTGCTGTGTGGGACTTACTGGAGGTAATAGGAGGGGTAGTTGGCCCCCAAGGATGGCCTTGGGGGCCAACTACCTATCCTGTTACCTCCAGTAATGTCCCACACAGTGGGATTGCTAAAATGTCTTCGGAGGCCACGCCCCCCTTTCTCCAACACTCTGCAAACGCGCCTCCTGCCAAACTACTAGTTGGGGATGAAGTCCACTTTACTCCTGAGGGACTGTGGGGGCCAAGAAGCCCTCCTGGTACATCCTGTAAGTCCTATGCAGCAGAATTCCTGAGCGCTGGTCGGAGGCCCAGCCCCCTTTCTGCACCACTCTGTAAACGCGACTACTACGTTATAGTTAGAAATTAGCATTTAAAAAACCTTAGAAATTCACTGAAAAAAACCAGAGGTTTCAGGGACGTTATAGTTAGGGGTTAGCATTTAAAAAACCTTAGAAATTCCCTAAAAATACCACAGGTTTCAGGGACGTTATAGTTAGGGATTAGCATTTAAAAAACCTTAGAAATTCATTGAAAAAACCACATGTTTCAGGGACGTTATAGTTAGGGATTAGCATTTAAAAAACCTTAGAAATTCACTGAAAAAAACACAGGTTTCAGGGATGTTATAGTTAGGGATTAGCATTTAAAAAACCTTAGAAATTCATTGAAAAAACCACAGGTTTCAGGGACATTATAGTTAGGCTGACATTTCACTCGTACAAAACCAGAGAAATTCGGCCGTTATAGTTAGTTGAGCTAACTATAACTTGCGCCCCCGCAGTGCACTGCTGATGACGTCACATATTACATCACTCCTGACATGGTCAGTGACATCACTGATGACATCACTCATGACATCTCAAATGACATCACTGATGACATCATCCACCTAATATCTGATGCACCTCCTCACACCCTAATATAACCTTTGATACACCCATTCTAAAATATAGACTACCATTCTCGAAACAATAGACACACAAATACCAGTTAGTACATACCCGCTCACTGATTCATAGGTCTACTCACACATCCACTCACTAACCCATACAGTCACTCATCAATACAGCCACTGATATATGCACTCATACACCCATACAGACACTCAAACACCGCCACTCCCCCATAGAGTTACTCAAACACCTAGTCAGTCACCCAAAGAATCAATCACACTGCCATTTACTCACCTATACAGTTATGCACACACACCACCTCACTTATTCATACAGATAGTAACACATACTTACTCTCTTCTACAATCACTGACACAAGCACACACTCATCCATACAGCCACTCTCACAATCACTCACTCTCACATTTAGTCACTTATATACTCCAACACTCACATATACTGCCTTTCACATATGTAGTTACTTACACATATACCACTGAGACATCCATTCACTCACCAACACAGCCATACGCACACTCACTCACCCATACAGCCCCTTGCAGATGTACTCATGAACCCATATACCCATTGACTCACCCACTCACACATCCATGCAGGGCGTCACACACCCCCCACTCCCACAGACAGTCAGGCACCCATACAGGTACTCAGACAACCAATCATTAACCCATATAGACACTCATGTAGCTACTCACCAACTCATACAGCCACTTACACACCAACTGAAACACTCATACAGATATTCACACAGTAGAGTCATTCACCCATGCATTCACTAAGACACGTTTATTCACTCACTTATACAGTCAGTCACGCACCCACTAAATCATCCATTCAGACACTCATACACCCACTCATTCTTCAATAAACCTTGGCGTATATATATAAAATTCTTAAACTTTTTAAAAACACTCATTCACTGGATGATGTCATCAGTGATGTCATCAGTGATGTCATTTGAGATGTCATCAGGGATGTCATGAGTGATGTCACTGACCATGTCATGAGTGATGTAATATGTGACGTCATCAGCAGTTCATTGCGGTGGCGTGATTTATAGTTAGCTCACCTAACTATAACTGCTAAATTTATCTGGTTTTGTATGAGTGAAATGTAAGCCTAACTATTACGTCACTGAAGCCTGTGGTTTTTTCAATGAATTTCTAAGGTTTTTTAAATGCTAATACCTAACTGTAACGTCCCTGAAACCTGTAGTTTTTTCAGTGAATTTCTAAGGTTTTTTAAATGCTAATCCCTAACTATAACGTCCCTGAAACCTGTTTTTTTCAATGAATATCTATCTATCTATCTATCTATCTATCTCTCTCTCTCTCTCTCTCTCTCTCTCTATATATATATATATATATATATATATATACATATTCAGCAGGTATAGTTATAGTTATCTCAAGTAATTATAACTCGTTCCGTAAGGTAACTATGACTTGCGCTCTCACCATGCACAGTTTTCTCATCAATAATTTCACTCCAAAAGTTGCAATGATATTATCAATGATGTCATAGAAGATGTCATGAGTAATGTTATATGTGGGGTAATTAGCAGTGCATGGCGAGGGTGTGAGTTATAGTTACCTTAGGGCACAAGTTATAGTTACTTGAGATAACAATAACTGCTAGATTTCAATGGCTTTGTGTGTGTAAAGTCTGAACCTAACTATAATGTCCCTGTAACCTTTGTTTTTTCCAGTGAATTTCTAAGGTTTTTAAAAGTTTACTTTCTAACTATAACATCCCTGTAATCTTTGTGTTTTTTCAGTGAATTTCTATGGTTGTTTAATGCTATTTCCTAACTATAATGTTCCTGCAACCTGGGTGTATGAGGGGGTGTGTGAGTGGGTGTGCGAGTGGTTGTGTGGGTGTGCAAGTGAGTGTGTGTGTGTGTGGTGTGTGTGTGATTGCTTGTGTGACTGGATGTGTGGCTCTGTGACTGGGTGTGGGAGTGGCTGTGTGGGTGTGTGAAAAGCTGTGTGAGTGGTTCTGAGGGTCTGTGAGTGGGTGTGTGAGTGGCTGCATGGGTGTGAGTGGTTGTGTGGGTGTGTAAGTGGGTGTGTAAGTAGGTGTGTGAGAGTGTGTGTGTGAGTAGGTGTGTGGATCTGTGAGTGAGTACATATATATATATATATCCACAAGAATTCCGTCACCCGCTCCAACTCAGCTGAAAGGACGGTACGGACCCAAAGATTAGTGCAAAGTCTTTTATTTCATTTCATGACCCAGCACTGCCGCCATATATATATATGTGTATTTTTAATTGGGATCTGGATCCGCTGATCCATCCGAATCCGTGGATCCTAGGGAGGATCCGTGGATACACATGTGGTTACAAAAACAGGTTTTTGGCTGATTTCTTACCCATGAGGGATCCCTCACAAACCCCTGAATTAGTCCCATGACCCCTTCTATCCCTTTTTAACTTTATTTTCCCCACTGGGAACCGAGTCCCGATTAATAAAAGGCAATCGCAACTTTCCTCCCAGGTTCGGGCCCGCCAATCACGGCATTGCTGTTGGCACGTGGATTCGCGAATCCAAGGAGGAACGCGCTTGAGTCAGCAGAAAGGTGTTCTTCAGTACGCTGATACCTCTACAGCAGGAGCGCCTGGGAAAGGGCTCCTAGAACTGCCTAAGCTTCCTTACATTGCGCCAGCATGATATTATTTGTTTGAATATTTGCTCACTTTCGCTCGTTTTTAAAAAGATTTACATGTTTTTAAACAAGATACCAAAACCAAAGGAGATGATGGACGGAGTGTTGAACATTGCAAGCACTCACCCCCAGTCACCTGATCTGGGTTTAATCCATCATCATTCTTTAGCTCACTCCGCCACCCCAGTTCAGACATGGCCATATGCAAATCAGTCTGACCCTGTGCCTCATGGGAACAGTCCAGCCCGAACTGCCAAGCCATGTCTTCCCTGGACCGGAAACAAGCATCCTGGGACCGGTTTCTGGCTTACAGCCGTCATCAGCCAGGCTATCTTGAATCCAGTGGCAAAGTGAGCAAGGGACCCACGTCTGGGCATACCCTGCCAACTTAGGGCGAACATAGCAAAACCAAAGGAGATGATGGACGGAGTGTTGAACATTGCAAGCACTCACCCCCAGTCAACTGATCTGGGTTTAATCCATCATCATTCTTTAGCTCACTCCGCCACCCCAGTTCAGACATGGCCATATGCAAATCAGTCTGACCCTGTGCCTCATGGGAACAGTCCAGCCCGAACTGCCAAGCCATGTCTTCCCTGGACCGGAAACAAGCATCCTGGGACCGGTTTCTGGCTTACAGCCGTCATCAGCCAGGCTATCTTGAATCCAGTGGCAAAGTGAGCAAGGGACCCACGTCTGGGCATACCCTGCCAACTTAGGGCGAACATAGCAAAACCAAAGGAGATGATGGACGGAGTGTTGAACATTGCAAGCACTCACCCCCAGTCAACTGATCTGGGTTTAATCCATCATCATTCTTTAGCTCACTCCGCCACCCCAGTTCAGACATGGCCATATGCAAATCAGTCTGACCCTGTGCCTCATGGGAACAGTCCAGCCCGAACTGCCAAGCCATGTCTTCCCTGGACCGGAAACAAGCATCCTGGGACCGGTTTCTGGCTTACAGCCGTCATCAGCCAGGCTATCTTGAATCCAGTGGCAAAGTGAGCAAGGGACCCACGTCTGGGCATACCCTGCCAACTTAGGGCGAACATAGCAAAACCAAAGGAGATGATGGACGGAGTGTTGAACATTGCAAGCACTCACCCCCAGTCAACTGATCTGGGTTTAATCCATCATCATTCTTTAGCTCACTCCGCCACCCCAGTTCAGACATGGCCATATGCAAATCAGTCTGACCCTGTGCCTCATGGGAACAGTCCAGCCCGAACTGCCAAGCCATGTCTTCCCTGGACCGGAAACAAGCATCCTGGGACCGGTTTCTGGCTTACAGCCGTCATCAGCCAGGCTATCTTGAATCCAGTGGCAAAGTGAGCAAGGGACCCACGTCTGGGCATACCCTGCCAACTTAGGGCGAACATAGCAAAACCAAAGGAGATGATGGACGGAGTGTTGAACATTGCAAGCACTCACCCCCAGTCAACTGATCTGGGTTTAATCCATCATCATTCTTTAGCTCACTCCGCCACCCCAGTTCAGACATGGCCATATGCAAATCAGTCTGACTCTGTGCCTCATGGGAACAGTCCAGCCCGAACTGCCAAGCCATGTCTTCCCTGGACCTGAAACAAGCATCCTGGGACCGGTTTCTGGCTTACAGCCGTCATCAGCCAGGCTATCTTGAATCCAGTGGAAAGTGAGCAAGGGACCCACGTCTGGGCATACCCTGCCAACTTAGGGCGAACATAGCAAAACCAAAGGAGATGATGGACGGAGTGTTGAACATTGCAAGCACTCACCCCCAGTCAACTGATCTGGGTTTAATCCATCATCATTCTTTAGCTCACTCCGCCACCCCAGTTCAGACATGGCCATATGCAAATCAGTCTGACCCTGTGCCTCATGGGAACAGTCCAGCCCGAACTGCCAAGCCATGTCTTCCCTGGACCGGATACAAGCACCCTGGGACCGGTTTCTGGCTTACAGCCGTCATCAGCCAGGCTATCTTGAATCCAGTGGCAAAGTGAGCAAGGGACCCACGTCTGGGCATACCCTGCCAACTTAGGGCGAACATAGCAAAACCAAAGGAGATGATGGACGGAGTGTTGAACATTGCAAGCACTCACCCCCAGTCAACTGATCTGGGTTTAATCCATCATCATTCTTTAGCTCACTCCGCCACCCCAGTTCAGACATGGCCATATGCAAATCAGTCTGACCCTGTGCCTCATGGGAACAGTCCAGCCCGAACTGCCAAGCCATGTCTTCCCTGGACCGGAAACAAGCATCCTGGGACCGGTTTCTGGCTTACAGCCGTCATCAGCCAGGCTATCTTGAATCCAGTGGCAAAGTGAGCAAGGGACCCACGTCTGGGCATACCCTGCCAACTTAGGGCGAACATAGCAAAACCAAAGGAGATGATGGACGGAGTGTTGAACATTGCAAGCACTCACCCCCAGTCAACTGATCTGGGTTTAATCCATCATCATTCTTTAGCTCACTCCGCCACCCCAGTTCAGACATGGCCATATGCAAATCAGTCTGACCCTGTGCCTCATGGGAACAGTCCAGCCCGAACTGCCAAGCCATGTCTTCCCTGGACCGGAAACAAGCATCCTGGGACCGGTTTCTGGCTTACAGCCGTCATCAGCCAGGCTATCTTGAATCCAGTGGCAAAGTGAGCAAGGGACCCACGTCTGGGCATACCCTGCCAACTTAGGGCGAACATAGCAAAACCAAAGGAGATGATGGACGGAGTGTTGAACATTGCAAGCACTCACCCCCAGTCAACTGATCTGGGTTTAATCCATCATCATTCTTTAGCTCACTCCGCCACCCCAGTTCAGACATGGCCATATGCAAATCAGTCTGACCCTGTGCCTCATGGGAACAGTCCAGCCCGAACTGCCAAGCCATGTCTTCCCTGGACCGGAAACAAGCATCCTGGGACCGGTTTCTGGCTTACAGCCGTCATCAGCCAGGCTATCTTGAATCCAGTGGCAAAGTGAGCAAGGGACCCACGTCTGGGCATACCCTGCCAACTTAGGGCGAACATAGCAAAACCAAAGGAGATGATGGACGGAGTGTTGAACATTGCAAGCACTCACCCCCAGTCAACTGATCTGGGTTTAATCCATCATCATTCTTTAGCTCACTCCGCCACCCCAGTTCAGACATGGCCATATGCAAATCAGTCTGACCCTGTGCCTCATGGGAACAGTCCAGCCCGAACTGCCAAGCCATGTCTTCCCTGGACCGGAAACAAGCATCCTGGGACCGGTTTCTGGCTTACAGCCGTCATCAGCCAGGCTATCTTGAATCCAGTGGCAAAGTGAGCAAGGGACCCACGTCTGGGCATACCCTGCCAACTTAGGGCGAACATAGCAAAACCAAAGGAGATGATGGACGGAGTGTTGAACATTGCAAGCACTCACCCCAGTCAACTGATCTGGGTTTAATCCATCATCATTCTTTAGCTCACTCCGCCACCCCAGTTCAGACATGGCCATATGCAAATCAGTCTGACCCTGTGCCTCATGGGAACAGTCCAGCCCGAACTGCCAAGCCATGTCTTCCCTGGACCGGAAACAAGCATCCTGGGACCGGTTTCTGGCTTACAGCCGTCATCAGCCAGGCTATCTTGAATCCAGTGGCAAAGTGAGCAAGGGACCCACGTCTGGGCATACCCTGCCAACTTAGGGCGAACATAGCAAAACCAAAGGAGATGATGGACGGAGTGTTGAACATTGCAAGCACTCACCCCCAGTCAACTGATCTGGGTTTAATCCATCATCATTCTTTAGCTCACTCCGCCACCCCAGTTCAGACATGGCCATATGCAAATCAGTCTGACCCTGTGCCTCATGGGAACAGTCCAGCCCGAACTGCCAAGCCATGTCTTCCCTGGACCGGAAACAAGCATCCTGGGACCGGTTTCTGGCTTACAGCCGTCATCAGCCAGGCTATCTTGAATCCAGTGGCAAAGTGAGCAAGGGACCCACGTCTGGGCATACCCTGCCAACTTAGGGCGAACATAGCAAAACCAAAGGAGATGATGGACGGAGTGTTGAACATTGCAAGCACTCACCCCCAGTCAACTGATCTGGGTTTAATCCATCATCATTCTTTAGCTCACTCCGCCACCCCAGTTCAGACATGGCCATATGCAAATCAGTCTGACCCTGTGCCTCATGGGAACAGTCCAGCCCGAACTGCCAAGCCATGTCTTCCCTGGACCGGAAACAAGCATCCTGGGACCGGTTTCTGGCTTACAGCCGTCATCAGCCAGGCTATCTTGAATCCAGTGGCAAAGTGAGCAAGGGACCCACGTCTGGGCATACCCTGCCAACTTAGGGCGAACATAGCAAAACCAAAGGAGATGATGGACGGAGTGTTGAACATTGCAAGCACTCACCCCCAGTCAACTGATCTGGGTTTAATCCATCATCATTCTTTAGCTCACTCCGCCACCCCAGTTCAGACATGGCCATATGCAAATCAGTCTGACCCTGTGCCTCATGGGAACAGTCCAGCCCGAACTGCCAAGCCATGTCTTCCCTGGACCGGAAACAAGCATCCTGGGACCGGTTTCTGGCTTACAGCCGTCATCAGCCAGGCTATCTTGAATCCAGTGGCAAAGTGAGCAAGGGACCCACGTCTGGGCATACCCTGCCAACTTAGGGCGAACATAGCAAAACCAAAGGAGATGATGGACGGAGTGTTGAACATTGCAAGCACTCACCCCCAGTCAACTGATCTGGGTTTAATCCATCATCATTCTTTAGCTCACTCCGCCACCCCAGTTCAGACATGGCCATATGCAAATCAGTCTGACCCTGTGCCTCATGGGAACAGTCCAGCCCGAACTGCCAAGCCATGTCTTCCCTGGACCGGAAACAAGCATCCTGGGACCGGTTTCTGGCTTACAGCCGTCATCAGCCAGGCTATCTTGAATCCAGTGGCAAAGTGAGCAAGGGACCCACGTCTGGGCATACCCTGCCAACTTAGGGCGAACATAGCAAAACCAAAGGAGATGATGGACGGAGTGTTGAACATTGCAAGCACTCACCCCCAGTCAACTGATCTGGGTTTAATCCATCATCATTCTTTAGCTCACTCCGCCACCCCAGTTCAGACATGGCCATATGCAAATCAGTCTGACCCTGTGCCTCATGGGAACAGTCCAGCCCGAACTGCCAAGCCATGTCTTCCCTGGACCGGAAACAAGCATCCTGGGACCGGTTTCTGGCTTACAGCCGTCATCAGCCAGGCTATCTTGAATCCAGTGGCAAAGTGAGCAAGGGACCCACGTCTGGGCATACCCTGCCAACTTAGGGCGAACATAGCAAAACCAAAGGAGATGATGGACGGAGTGTTGAACATTGCAAGCACTCACCCCCAGTCAACTGATCTGGGTTTAATCCATCATCATTCTTTAGCTCACTCCGCCACCCCAGTTCAGACATGGCCATATGCAAATCAGTCTGACCCTGTGCCTCATGGGAACAGTCCAGCCCGAACTGCCAAGCCATGTCTTCCCTGGACCGGAAACAAGCATCCTGGGACCGGTTTCTGGCTTACAGCCGTCATCAGCCAGGCTATCTTGAATCCAGTGGCAAAGTGAGCAAGGGACCCACGTCTGGGCATACCCTGCCAACTTAGGGCGAACATAGCAAAACCAAAGGAGATGATGGACGGAGTGTTGAACATTGCAAGCACTCACCCCCAGTCAACTGATCTGGGTTTAATCCATCATCATTCTTTAGCTCACTCCGCCACCCCAGTTCAGACATGGCCATATGCAAATCAGTCTGACCCTGTGCCTCATGGGAACAGTCCAGCCCGAACTGCCAAGCCATGTCTTCCCTGGACCGGAAACAAGCATCCTGGGACCGGTTTCTGGCTTACAGCCGTCATCAGCCAGGCTATCTTGAATCCAGTGGCAAAGTGAGCAAGGGACCCACGTCTGGGCATACCCTGCCAACTTAGGGCGAACATAGCAAAACCAAAGGAGATGATGGACGGAGTGTTGAACATTGCAAGCACTCACCCCCAGTCAACTGATCTGGGTTTAATCCATCATCATTCTTTAGCTCACTCCGCCACCCCAGTTCAGACATGGCCATATGCAAATCAGTCTGACCCTGTGCCTCATGGGAACAGTCCAGCCCGAACTGCCAAGCCATGTCTTCCCTGGACCGGAAACAAGCATCCTGGGACCGGTTTCTGGCTTACAGCCGTCATCAGCCAGGCTATCTTGAATCCAGTGGCAAAGTGAGCAAGGGACCCACGTCTGGGCATACCCTGCCAACTTAGGGCGAACATAGCAAAACCAAAGGAGATGATGGACGGAGTGTTGAACATTGCAAGCACTCACCCCCAGTCAACTGATCTGGGTTTAATCCATCATCATTCTTTAGCTCACTCCGCCACCCCAGTTCAGACATGGCCATATGCAAATCAGTCTGACCCTGTGCCTCATGGGAACAGTCCAGCCCGAACTGCCAAGCCATGTCTTCCCTGGACCGGAAACAAGCATCCTGGGACCGGTTTCTGGCTTACAGCCGTCATCAGCCAGGCTATCTTGAATCCAGTGGCAAAGTGAGCAAGGGACCCACGTCTGGGCATACCCTGCCAACTTAGGGCGAACATAGCAAAACCAAAGGAGATGATGGACGGAGTGTTGAACATTGCAAGCACTCACCCCCAGTCAACTGATCTGGGTTTAATCCATCATCATTCTTTAGCTCACTCCGCCACCCCAGTTCAGACATGGCCATATGCAAATCAGTCTGACCCTGTGCCTCATGGGAACAGTCCAGCCCGAACTGCCAAGCCATGTCTTCCCTGGACCGGAAACAAGCATCCTGGGACCGGTTTCTGGCTTACAGCCGTCATCAGCCAGGCTATCTTGAATCCAGTGGCAAAGTGAGCAAGGGACCCACGTCTGGGCATACCCTGCCAACTTAGGGCGAACATAGCAAAACCAAAGGAGATGATGGACGGAGTGTTGAACATTGCAAGCACTCACCCCCAGTCAACTGATCTGGGTTTAATCCATCATCATTCTTTAGCTCACTCCGCCACCCCAGTTCAGACATGGCCATATGCAAATCAGTCTGACCCTGTGCCTCATGGGAACAGTCCAGCCCGAACTGCCAAGCCATGTCTTCCCTGGACCGGAAACAAGCATCCTGGGACCGGTTTCTGGCTTACAGCCGTCATCAGCCAGGCTATCTTGAATCCAGTGGCAAAGTGAGCAAGGGACCCACGTCTGGGCATACCCTGCCAACTTAGGGCGAACATAGCAAAACCAAAGGAGATGATGGACGGAGTGTTGAACATTGCAAGCACTCACCCCCAGTCAACTGATCTGGGTTTAATCCATCATCATTCTTTAGCTCACTCCGCCACCCCAGTTCAGACATGGCCATATGCAAATCAGTCTGACCCTGTGCCTCATGGGAACAGTCCAGCCCGAACTGCCAAGCCATGTCTTCCCTGGACCGGAAACAAGCATCCTGGGACCGGTTTCTGGCTTACAGCCGTCATCAGCCAGGCTATCTTGAATCCAGTGGCAAAGTGAGCAAGGGACCCACGTCTGGGCATACCCTGCCAACTTAGGGCGAACATAGCAAAACCAAAGGAGATGATGGACGGAGTGTTGAACATTGCAAGCACTCACCCCCAGTCAACTGATCTGGGTTTAATCCATCATCATTCTTTAGCTCACTCCGCCACCCCAGTTCAGACATGGCCATATGCAAATCAGTCTGACCCTGTGCCTCATGGGAACAGTCCAGCCCGAACTGCCAAGCCATGTCTTCCCTGGACCGGATACAAGCACCCTGGGACCGGTTTCTGGCTTACAGCCGTCATCAGCCAGGCTATCTTGAATCCAGTGGCAAAGTGAGCAAGGGACCCACGTCTGGGCATACCCTGCCAACTTAGGGCGAACATAGCAAAACCAAAGGAGATGATGGACGGAGTGTTGAACATTGCAAGCACTCACCCCCAGTCAACTGATCTGGGTTTAATCCATCATCATTCTTTAGCTCACTCCGCCACCCCAGTTCAGACATGGCCATATGCAAATCAGTCTGACCCTGTGCCTCATGGGAACAGTCCAGCCCGAACTGCCAAGCCATGTCTTCCCTGGACCGGAAACAAGCATCCTGGGACCGGTTTCTGGCTTACAGCCGTCATCAGCCAGGCTATCTTGAATCCAGTGGCAAAGTGAGCAAGGGACCCACGTCTGGGCATACCCTGCCAACTTAGGGCGAACATAGCAAAACCAAAGGAGATGATGGACGGAGTGTTGAACATTGCAAGCACTCACCCCCAGTCAACTGATCTGGGTTTAATCCATCATCATTCTTTAGCTCACTCCGCCACCCCAGTTCAGACATGGCCATATGCAAATCAGTCTGACCCTGTGCCTCATGGGAACAGTCCAGCCCGAACTGCCAAGCCATGTCTTCCCTGGACCGGAAACAAGCATCCTGGGACCGGTTTCTGGCTTACAGCCGTCATCAGCCAGGCTATCTTGAATCCAGTGGCAAAGTGAGCAAGGGACCCACGTCTGGGCATACCCTGCCAACTTAGGGCGAACATAGCAAAACCAAAGGAGATGATGGACGGAGTGTTGAACATTGCAAGCACTCACCCCCAGTCAACTGATCTGGGTTTAATCCATCATCATTCTTTAGCTCACTCCGCCACCCCAGTTCAGACATGGCCATATGCAAATCAGTCTGACCCTGTGCCTCATGGGAACAGTCCAGCCCGAACTGCCAAGCCATGTCTTCCCTGGACCGGAAACAAGCATCCTGGGACCGGTTTCTGGCTTACAGCCGTCATCAGCCAGGCTATCTTGAATCCAGTGGCAAAGTGAGCAAGGGACCCACGTCTGGGCATACCCTGCCAACTTAGGGCGAACATAGCAAAACCAAAGGAGATGATGGACGGAGTGTTGAACATTGCAAGCACTCACCCCCAGTCAACTGATCTGGGTTTAATCCATCATCATTCTTTAGCTCACTCCGCCACCCCAGTTCAGACATGGCCATATGCAAATCAGTCTGACCCTGTGCCTCATGGGAACAGTCCAGCCCGAACTGCCAAGCCATGTCTTCCCTGGACCGGAAACAAGCATCCTGGGACCGGTTTCTGGCTTACAGCCGTCATCAGCCAGGCTATCTTGAATCCAGTGGCAAAGTGAGCAAGGGACCCACGTCTGGGCATACCCTGCCAACTTAGGGCGAACATAGCAAAACCAAAGGAGATGATGGACGGAGTGTTGAACATTGCAAGCACTCACCCCCAGTCAACTGATCTGGGTTTAATCCATCATCATTCTTTAGCTCACTCCGCCACCCCAGTTCAGACATGGCCATATGCAAATCAGTCTGACCCTGTGCCTCATGGGAACAGTCCAGCCCGAACTGCCAAGCCATGTCTTCCCTGGACCGGATACAAGCACCCTGGGACCGGTTTCTGGCTTACAGCCGTCATCAGCCAGGCTATCTTGAATCCAGTGGCAAAGTGAGCAAGGGACCCACGTCTGGGCATACCCTGCCAACTTAGGGCGAACATAGCAAAACCAAAGGAGATGATGGACGGAGTGTTGAACATTGCAAGCACTCACCCCCAGTCAACTGATCTGGGTTTAATCCATCATCATTCTTTAGCTCACTCCGCCACCCCAGTTCAGACATGGCCATATGCAAATCAGTCTGACCCTGTGCCTCATGGGAACAGTCCAGCCCGAACTGCCAAGCCATGTCTTCCCTGGACCGGAAACAAGCATCCTGGGACCGGTTTCTGGCTTACAGCCGTCATCAGCCAGGCTATCTTGAATCCAGTGGCAAAGTGAGCAAGGGACCCACGTCTGGGCATACCCTGCCAACTTAGGGCGAACATAGCAAAACCAAAGGAGATGATGGACGGAGTGTTGAACATTGCAAGCACTCACCCCCAGTCAACTGATCTGGGTTTAATCCATCATCATTCTTTAGCTCACTCCGCCACCCCAGTTCAGACATGGCCATATGCAAATCAGTCTGACCCTGTGCCTCATGGGAACAGTCCAGCCCGAACTGCCAAGCCATGTCTTCCCTGGACCGGAAACAAGCATCCTGGGACCGGTTTCTGGCTTACAGCCGTCATCAGCCAGGCTATCTTGAATCCAGTGGCAAAGTGAGCAAGGGACCCACGTCTGGGCATACCCTGCCAACTTAGGGCGAACATAGCAAAACCAAAGGAGATGATGGACGGAGTGTTGAACATTGCAAGCACTCACCCCCAGTCAACTGATCTGGGTTTAATCCATCATCATTCTTTAGCTCACTCCGCCACCCCAGTTCAGACATGGCCATATGCAAATCAGTCTGACCCTGTGCCTCATGGGAACAGTCCAGCCCGAACTGCCAAGCCATGTCTTCCCTGGACCGGAAACAAGCATCCTGGGACCGGTTTCTGGCTTACAGCCGTCATCAGCCAGGCTATCTTGAATCCAGTGGCAAAGTGAGCAAGGGACCCACGTCTGGGCATACCCTGCCAACTTAGGGCGAACATAGCAAAACCAAAGGAGATGATGGACGGACTGTTGAACATTGCAAGCACTCACCCCCAGTCAACTGATCTGGGTTTAATCCATCATCATTCTTTAGCTCACTCCGCCACCCCAGTTCAGACATGGCCATATGCAAATCAGTCTGACCCTGTGCCTCATGGGAACAGTCCAGCCCGAACTGCCAAGCCATGTCTTCCCTGGACCGGAAACAAGCATCCTGGGACCGGTTTCTGGCTTACAGCCGTCATCAGCCAGGCTATCTTGAATCCAGTGGAAAGTGAGCAAGGGACCCACGTCTGGGCATACCCTGCCAACTTAGGGCGAACATAGCAAAACCAAAGGAGATGATGGACGGAGTGTTGAACATTGCAAGCACTCACCCCCAGTCAACTGATCTGGGTTTAATCCATCATCATTCTTTAGCTCACTCCGCCACCCCAGTTCAGACATGGCCATATGCAAATCAGTCTGACCCTGTGCCTCATGGGAACAGTCCAGCCCGAACTGCCAAGCCATGTCTTCCCTGGACCGGATACAAGCACCCTGGGACCGGTTTCTGGCTTACAGCCGTCATCAGCCAGGCTATCTTGAATCCAGTGGCAAAGTGAGCAAGGGACCCACGTCTGGGCATACCCTGCCAACTTAGGGCGAACATAGCAAAACCAAAGGAGATGATGGACGGAGTGTTGAACATTGCAAGCACTCACCCCCAGTCAACTGATCTGGGTTTAATCCATCATCATTCTTTAGCTCACTCCGCCACCCCAGTTCAGACATGGCCATATGCAAATCAGTCTGACCCTGTGCCTCATGGGAACAGTCCAGCCCGAACTGCCAAGCCATGTCTTCCCTGGACCGGAAACAAGCATCCTGGGACCGGTTTCTGGCTTACAGCCGTCATCAGCCAGGCTATCTTGAATCCAGTGGCAAAGTGAGCAAGGGACCCACGTCTGGGCATACCCTGCCAACTTAGGGCGAACATAGCAAAACCAAAGGAGATGATGGACGGAGTGTTGAACATTGCAAGCACTCACCCCCAGTCAACTGATCTGGGTTTAATCCATCATCATTCTTTAGCTCACTCCGCCACCCCAGTTCAGACATGGCCATATGCAAATCAGTCTGACCCTGTGCCTCATGGGAACAGTCCAGCCCGAACTGCCAAGCCATGTCTTCCCTGGACCGGAAACAAGCATCCTGGGACCGGTTTCTGGCTTACAGCCGTCATCAGCCAGGCTATCTTGAATCCAGTGGCAAAGTGAGCAAGGGACCCACGTCTGGGCATACCCTGCCAACTTAGGGCGAACATAGCAAAACCAAAGGAGATGATGGACGGAGTGTTGAACATTGCAAGCACTCACCCCCAGTCAACTGATCTGGGTTTAATCCATCATCATTCTTTAGCTCACTCCGCCACCCCAGTTCAGACATGGCCATATGCAAATCAGTCTGACCCTGTGCCTCATGGGAACAGTCCAGCCCGAACTGCCAAGCCATGTCTTCCCTGGACCGGAAACAAGCATCCTGGGACCGGTTTCTGGCTTACAGCCGTCATCAGCCAGGCTATCTTGAATCCAGTGGCAAAGTGAGCAAGGGACCCACGTCTGGGCATACCCTGCCAACTTAGGGCGAACATAGCAAAACCAAAGGAGATGATGGACGGAGTGTTGAACATTGCAAGCACTCACCCCCAGTCAACTGATCTGGGTTTAATCCATCATCATTCTTTAGCTCACTCCGCCACCCCAGTTCAGACATGGCCATATGCAAATCAGTCTGACCCTGTGCCTCATGGGAACAGTCCAGCCCGAACTGCCAAGCCATGTCTTCCCTGGACCGGAAACAAGCATCCTGGGACCGGTTTCTGGCTTACAGCCGTCATCAGCCAGGCTATCTTGAATCCAGTGGCAAAGTGAGCAAGGGACCCACGTCTGGGCATACCCTGCCAACTTAGGGCGAACATAGCAAAACCAAAGGAGATGATGGACGGAGTGTTGAACATTGCAAGCACTCACCCCCAGTCAACTGATCTGGGTTTAATCCATCATCATTCTTTAGCTCACTCCGCCACCCCAGTTCAGACATGGCCATATGCAAATCAGTCTGACCCTGTGCCTCATGGGAACAGTCCAGCCCGAACTGCCAAGCCATGTCTTCCCTGGACCGGAAACAAGCATCCTGGGACCGGTTTCTGGCTTACAGCCGTCATCAGCCAGGCTATCTTGAATCCAGTGGCAAAGTGAGCAAGGGACCCACGTCTGGGCATACCCTGCCAACTTAGGGCGAACATAGCAAAACCAAAGGAGATGATGGACGGAGTGTTGAACATTGCAAGCACTCACCCCCAGTCAACTGATCTGGGTTTAATCCATCATCATTCTTTAGCTCACTCCGCCACCCCAGTTCAGACATGGCCATATGCAAATCAGTCTGACCCTGTGCCTCATGGGAACAGTCCAGCCCGAACTGCCAAGCCATGTCTTCCCTGGACCGGAAACAAGCATCCTGGGACCGGTTTCTGGCTTACAGCCGTCATCAGCCAGGCTATCTTGAATCCAGTGGCAAAGTGAGCAAGGGACCCACGTCTGGGCATACCCTGCCAACTTAGGGCGAACATAGCAAAACCAAAGGAGATGATGGACGGAGTGTTGAACATTGCAAGCACTCACCCCCAGTCAACTGATCTGGGTTTAATCCATCATCATTCTTTAGCTCACTCCGCCACCCCAGTTCAGACATGGCCATATGCAAATCAGTCTGACCCTGTGCCTCATGGGAACAGTCCAGCCCGAACTGCCAAGCCATGTCTTCCCTGGACCGGAAACAAGCATCCTGGGACCGGTTTCTGGCTTACAGCCGTCATCAGCCAGGCTATCTTGAATCCAGTGGCAAAGTGAGCAAGGGACCCACGTCTGGGCATACCCTGCCAACTTAGGGCGAACATAGCAAAACCAAAGGAGATGATGGACGGAGTGTTGAACATTGCAAGCACTCACCCCCAGTCAACTGATCTGGGTTTAATCCATCATCATTCTTTAGCTCACTCCGCCACCCCAGTTCAGACATGGCCATATGCAAATCAGTCTGACCCTGTGCCTCATGGGAACAGTCCAGCCCGAACTGCCAAGCCATGTCTTCCCTGGACCGGAAACAAGCATCCTGGGACCGGTTTCTGGCTTACAGCCGTCATCAGCCAGGCTATCTTGAATCCAGTGGAAAGTGAGCAAGGGACCCACGTCTGGGCATACCCTGCCAACTTAGGGCGAACATAGCAAAACCAAAGGAGATGATGAACGGAGTGTTGAACATTGCAAGCACTCACCCCCAGTCAACTGATCTGGGTTTAATCCATCATCATTCTTTAGCTCACTCCGCCACCCCAGTTCAGACATGGCCATATGCAAATCAGTCTGACCCTGTGCCTCATGGGAACAGTCCAGCCCGAACTGCCAAGCCATGTCTTCCCTGGACCGGATACAAGCACCCTGGGACCGGTTTCTGGCTTACAGCCGTCATCAGCCAGGCTATCTTGAATCCAGTGGAAAAGTGAGCAAGGGACCCACGTCTGGGCATACCCTGCCAACTTAGGACGAACATAGCAAAACCAAAGGAGATGATGGACGGAGTGTTGAACATTGCAAGCACTCACCCCCAGTCAACTGATCTGGGTTTAATCCATCATCATTCTTTAGCTCACTCCGCCACCCCAGTTCAGACATGGCCATATGCAAATCAGTCTGACCCTGTGCCTCATGGGAACAGTCCAGCCCGAACTGCCAAGCCATGTCTTCCCTGGACCGGAAACAAGCATCCTGGGACCGGTTTCTGGCTTACAGCCGTCATCAGCCAGGCTATCTTGAATCCAGTGGCAAAGTGAGCAAGGGACCCACGTCTGGGCATACCCTGCCAACTTAGGGCGAACATAGCAAAACCAAAGGAGATGATGGACGGAGTGTTGAACATTGCAAGCACTCACCCCCAGTCAACTGATCTGGGTTTAATCCATCATCATTCTTTAGCTCACTCCGCCACCCCAGTTCAGACATGGCCATATGCAAATCAGTCTGACCCTGTGCCTCATGGGAACAGTCCAGCCCGAACTGCCAAGCCATGTCTTCCCTGGACCGGAAACAAGCATCCTGGGACCGGTTTCTGGCTTACAGCCGTCATCAGCCAGGCTATCTTGAATCCAGTGGCAAAGTGAGCAAGGGACCCACGTCTGGGCATACCCTGCCAACTTAGGGCGAACATAGCAAAACCAAAGGAGATGATGGACGGAGTGTTGAACATTGCAAGCACTCACCCCCAGTCAACTGATCTGGGTTTAATCCATCATCATTCTTTAGCTCACTCCGCCACCCCAGTTCAGACATGGCCATATGCAAATCAGTCTGACCCTGTGCCTCATGGGAACAGTCCAGCCCGAACTGCCAAGCCATGTCTTCCCTGGACCGGAAACAAGCATCCTGGGACCGGTTTCTGGCTTACAGCCGTCATCAGCCAGGCTATCTTGAATCCAGTGGCAAAGTGAGCAAGGGACTCACGTCTGGGCATACCCTGCCAACTTAGGGCGAACATAGCAAAACCAAAGGAGATGATGGACGGAGTGTTGAACATTGCAAGCACTCACCCCCAGTCAACTGATCTGGGTTTAATCCATCATCATTCTTTAGCTCACTCCGCCACCCCAGTTCAGACATGGCCATATGCAAATCAGTCTGACCCTGTGCCTCATGGGAACAGTCCAGCCCGAACTGCCAAGCCATGTCTTCCCTGGACCGGATACAAGCACCCTGGGACCGGTTTCTGGCTTACAGCCGTCATCAGCCAGGCTATCTTGAATCCAGTGGCAAAGTGAGCAAGGGACCCACGTCTGGGCATACCCTGCCAACTTAGGGCGAACATAGCAAAACCAAAGGAGATGATGGACGGAGTGTTGAACATTGCAAGCACTCACCCCCAGTCAACTGATCTGGGTTTAATCCATCATCATTCTTTAGCTCACTCCGCCACCCCAGTTCAGACATGGCCATATGCAAATCAGTCTGACCCTGTGCCTCATGGGAACAGTCCAGCCCGAACTGCCAAGCCATGTCTTCCCTGGACCGGAAACAAGCATCCTGGGACCGGTTTCTGGCTTACAGCCGTCATCAGCCAGGCTATCTTGAATCCAGTGGCAAAGTGAGCAAGGGACCCACGTCTGGGCATACCCTGCCAACTTAGGGCGAACATAGCAAAACCAAAGGAGATGATGGACGGAGTGTTGAACATTGCAAGCACTCACCCCCAGTCAACTGATCTGGGTTTAATCCATCATCATTCTTTAGCTCACTCCGCCACCCCAGTTCAGACATGGCCATATGCAAATCAGTCTGACCCTGTGCCTCATGGGAACAGTCCAGCCCGAACTGCCAAGCCATGTCTTCCCTGGACCGGAAACAAGCATCCTGGGACCGGTTTCTGGCTTACAGCCGTCATCAGCCAGGCTATCTTGAATCCAGTGGCAAAGTGAGCAAGGGACCCACGTCTGGGCATACCCTGCCAACTTAGGGCGAACATAGCAAAACCAAAGGAGATGATGGACGGAGTGTTGAACATTGCAAGCACTCACCCCCAGTCAACTGATCTGGGTTTAATCCATCATCATTCTTTAGCTCACTCCGCCACCCCAGTTCAGACATGGCCATATGCAAATCAGTCTGACCCTGTGCCTCATGGGAACAGTCCAGCCCGAACTGCCAAGCCATGTCTTCCCTGGACCGGAAACAAGCATCCTGGGACCGGTTTCTGGCTTACAGCCGTCATCAGCCAGGCTATCTTGAATCCAGTGGCAAAGTGAGCAAGGGACCCACGTCTGGGCATACCCTGCCAACTTAGGGCGAACATAGCAAAACCAAAGGAGATGATGGACGGAGTGTTGAACATTGCAAGCACTCACCCCCAGTCAACTGATCTGGGTTTAATCCATCATCATTCTTTAGCTCACTCCGCCACCCCAGTTCAGACATGGCCATATGCAAATCAGTCTGACCCTGTGCCTCATGGGAACAGTCCAGCCCGAACTGCCAAGCCATGTCTTCCCTGGACCGGAAACAAGCATCCTGGGACCGGTTTCTGGCTTACAGCCGTCATCAGCCAGGCTATCTTGAATCCAGTGGCAAAGTGAGCAAGGGACCCACGTCTGGGCATACCCTGCCAACTTAGGGCGAACATAGCATGCCAGCAACATGTGAACTGAACGGAAGCACAC